>CM046296.1:39404978-40669145 GCA_025267735.1 Mactra quadrangularis | reverse complement strand
AAAAAGCGATTCCCCAGCACAACGTCCTCAAGATTTTTGTAGTTTGTTGACAATAATGTAAATATTTCCCGTCATACTTATCAGAAAGTTGTAATTTTTTGTACAGGGTTGAATTTTTTCTTATTGAACATCACACAAACGCATAAAAAATGCATGAAATCAAAATCTGTATGCGTCAAAACTTAAATTTACTTTTTTTTATATCTAAATCTATTGTTTATTTAGTATAATATTTTGTTTCTTTTCCTTACTAACACTTTTGGCAGTTGGCACACTAATGTCTACATTCCCATGTAGGGTTGGTAAAAATAGATAGATTTAATAACTCTTCTTGACAGTTTTTTTGCGTAATCGGTGGTCAGTAGTTTATCATTTGAATAACAGTCATTGAAGTCATTCAAATTATGGTGATTGTAGGTAACTATATAGTCACTTCCAACAGCCTTGCTGTAGGGTTAACCCTTTATCGACATGGTTGAGTGTCAGGCCTACCACCCAGGAGAACCAGGTTCAATTCCCAGTCAGGGCCTATGATTTTTATTCTCCCAATTTACTTTAACTTTAAATATCAGAAGTGTTTGACGAACTCATGCTAGGCCTCTGCATGGACGGTTCGTTTACTGAGAGCCAGGTCAGCTCTCAGGAAAGTTAAGAGGGGAAGAGTGTGGTGATCGTAGGTGACTATATAGTCACTTCCAACAGCCTTGCTGGGTTAACCCTTTAAAGATGCAGTTCAGTGTCTGGTCTACCACCCGGGAGAACCAGGTTTGATTCCCAGTCACGGCGTATGGTTTTTCTTCTCCCAATTTACTTTCAAATTACAGCGAGCTCCAAGAGTGTGCCCGAAGGGCAGGCTCAATAAGCAAGCTTTACCGTAACGCGAATATGTTTCTGTACAGTATGGTATTTTGACAATTAAGCGGAAGTTGATCTTTGAACTGTTCTGGGCATCCGAAAGTTATAGAAAGAGATTAAACGCGGTGAAGTAAGTGACGTTTTTTCATTGGCTTAAAATATTTCTCTGCGTTGAAGATCGCTAAGGTAGCTACGAATGGCATTTACTGCCGATCAATAATCTCGAATGCAAATGCAAATGTTATGATATAGAACAGAAACAATCATCACTCTCGCAGGTATTGATAAATTTGTCTACTATATTAACAATCTAAAATATATTTGGTCATTTAATTCCTTCATTTCCTCATTAAAATATTTATTTATGACTTTTTAAACCGGAAATACTTACCAACGCACCGTTTGTTCCGATGACGTCGTTTGAAGATGATAAAACCGGTATGTTTCTGTCACTTGATGTTACCTTGTCCTAAATATAAGACCCTACATAACTATTTTATCATGCGGACGTTTTTCTGTTATGCAGGGTCTTAACGGATTGCTTCAAAAATGCATAGCAAAATATTTTTTTCAAAAAGTAAATGAATGTGGGTCAAATTAGCACCAAACGATAGATAAAAGTTTACTTTTATTCTTTCCATAAATCAAAAGGTATTAATCAGGTTTTTCGCTTACAGAAACACTAATTAATTACTTTTACTGCTATCCAGGGTTGTCGCCGTTCGCCGCCATTTTGAACTGAATTCTTGCCGGTAAATAAAGTGTCGCTTCGGTTAAATGAATTTTTTTTCCAGAGTTGTCGTTCTTGCTCTCAATAGCATACCTTATAAATTCGTTCAAAATCAATTCTTACAAAGCATGTGACCCAATTTGAATTCGGATTGCCTTGGCTATTATTGCACTGTTATTGTGACAAACTGAAAGTACTCGTCAAATTAAGGAGTTTAAATGGATTATTTGACTGTCTAAGGTTAGAATTTGAAATAATTTTACTTTTATCATGTGTATTTTTCGTTTATCTTTCTATTGGTGTATAGTTTTATTGCAAATTTTTCGAATTAAAACGAGTAGAACGTTCAGACCTGAATCGATGTCTGTACACTAAAATTTTTGCTATGCGTTTTTGAAGCAATCCGTTAAGACCCTACGTAACAGAGAAATGTCCAAATGATAAAAAACATACGTAGGGTCTTATATTTAGGACTAGATGTTACCAGGCATTGTTTAAAGAAAGAAACATCTTTATCTTAAAAAGTTCAAATTTATTGGGATTATATATTTTGAAGTACCTTCCTTGGAACATGAACTTTAATGTTCTGTGAAGGATTTAATGTTAAATTAGTTTGTAAAAAGAATTGAAGGTCTTTTAGTATTTTCATTTTTACAGCATCAATTTTGTTAAAAGTTTTCATCTGAATTAATTGCCAGCATCACTTTGTATGTTTCCTTAGAAACATTTTGATGTATAAAACACTGCTCTTGATGAAAGTACGACAGAATTAGAGCATTTTTTATTTTACTATTACTAAGACTTTACTTGAACCTTAACTCTTCTTTACGTTTCTTGTCGGTAATTAGGGAGACCTGTGTAACACTTACAAAAACAAGGTAAACGGAAGAGGCTAACGTCAAAAAATTAGGAAACATGATATTAAAAAACCATTACATTACCTTTGGATAGTGTGCATCTTTGTTGGAACCTCCAAACACTCGGTTTTCAAGAAATTCAAGACGCTTTTCGAAGACTTCTAAACTGTCGGCCATCCTGGATAAATTTAAAGGGGCTATATTCCGTTTTAGCCGTTTGTTACGGATGAAAAAAACAAGAGTTGCCTCCCTTAACAAGTTTATACGTGTTGTTTTAAAAAAGTTGCTTGTCACTCATGGAGGTGATTTTAGATTGTCAAGAGACTATGAATCCATGAAATATAAATTAAATTGTCAGGAAATGATGAACAACTCATTTTCACCCGCAACAGTAAAAACATATGTGAGCAAAATTACAACATACGGATTTCTGATACCACGAGTAGTGAGAGGCGCCAAAAGTATCTTGCTGATTTCATTTTATGTCGTGATTAATCAGTTGAGGCTTGTGGTCGATTGTTGTTAGTTGTATTGATTGTTTATCTGAAAGTACACTAAAAATCCAAATGTTTGAAAATTGCATCCGATATTTTTGCTAAATCCGGTTACTATTCAATTAATGAAATTCATGTCAGGACAGAAGAAAAATAATTGTCATTTAATTTCTTATCTGCACAAATATTTCTTATATTAAGGATTTTGTAATTTTTCACCTTACGATGACTGACAAACGTTACAACACCCCAAAACGCATTCAATACATTATTTTTAAAAATTTCTACTGCCAAGGCACAGTCTAAAACGCTAAAATAATAGGTTTGCTCTCATCGTCATCGTCCCATCAATTGCGTTTAATCAATTCAAACAAGGACCCTATATAAAAAGGGGCCCATATTAAAAGAATAATTTTACAGATCATTATTTAGTGGCCAAACAATAGCTCGAGAACCTTAAAGAACTTTCTGAGTAAGAGTTGTGCGTTGATGTCCAATTCACTGATCAATAGGCCTATGGGATGTGTATTCCGATTGTCCTGCCCGATGCTTTCCGGAGCATTAAATCAGATATATAGAATATATATCTGTCCTTGTAAATACTAGTTATAATAAGTTTAAATTGGGTTACGGGTATAACAATTCAGGACCCTATGTAAACATATTGGGTATAACTATAAGACTTATGCTAATTTAACTTAATAATATTCATGACTTGGTGAATGATCATGTTTTGTTATAGTCTTCTATGTCTATAATAAGCCAATTTGAAACCATCAACGGTCATTATATTTCATTCAGCAATTAATGCAAATGAAAGCACATTTCAATGAAACTTGTCTCTTACATCAGTAATTACATTGGTTTAGACAAGGACTCTATAAAATTATATACATATTATATAAAGTCCTTAGTTAAGATCGCCGTTTCTAACAACCTAGTATAGCTGTAAATGAAACTAAAGGCACTATTGTATAGATTAGATCTAAACATTGCCCACACAATTATCGTCATCGTCTTTGGGATCTGGTATAAAAAGTTCCGGTATTTTTTTATATCGACGGAAGTTGGGTTTTAAACAGAACCATCTATACCGGATATTGTACTAAATAAAATGGTCAGTATATTTTAACTCATGTTCATACATTGACAAAATATAGATATAAACTACAATTTACTTTGTTTTGCATCCATCTCAGTAACATATAATTCCAGATTGTCATTTATAATCAGGAGACAAACTGTCTTAGCTATTTTCTACATCAGAATGCATGATCGTGTTTCGTCCTCGAGTCGATTCGTACGCGTACATTTTGTCCAAGACCATGCGTTTTACATTTATTGACTATGTCAATTGAATTAATCGTCATTTAGATTACTAAATTACCCAAAAGTTTTAAATTTAGTAATTTATTCAACGAAACATATTGTTTTGATATAAGTTCTCAATGATAAGGTATAGAATCAAAATGATAATTTACCTGTAAAAGGCTGTATAATTAAGTTATTAATCTAAAAGTTATTTTACTTTAGATCAACAAAATGTTTTACAAGGTATCTAGACATTTGCCCCCGCCAGGACATCCCCCCTTTTTTGTCTTGGCGAACATTTGTCCCCCTCAGTTTTTTGAAGTGCGGACATTTGCCCCCTCTTATGTTTTGATAGTCCTAAGTATAAGACCCTACGTAACTTTTTTATCATTTGGACATTTTTCTGTTATGTAGGGTCTTAACGGATTGCTTTAAAAACACATAACAGAAGAACGTCAGTATAATAAAAAAGTTATGTAGGGTCTTATATTTAGAACTAATGTTTTGACCGGGCAGACATTTGCCCCCCTTCTTTTTTTGGAGGGCGGACATTTGCCCACCTTGGAATTTTTATGTGAAAATAAAATGTGATCTGGCTAATTTTGGAGTGGGTACAAATTTTGATAGTTTTTTTATAAAGTTTGTGGCCAAGTTATACACAAGTCTAATCTACCCCTGCCAAGATAGATGTTTACTTTTGCTTAATTTAAACTGATTTTAATTAATTACTATTTACGTACAACTAGTTTCCATTTTACTTGCACTTAAGTTGGAGTGATATGTCCTATGCAAAACATTTTAATTATTTAATTGAAGAGCTTAATTGCTTTTTTTAACTTACCAAAAGCCAAATTTAACTGATTGCACATGTCATTGAGGTGAAGCTTCTAACCCCTATCCATTTCTACTGATAGTACCAGGCAATATTGAATAGGGTTTAAATAGAATATATGTAAATTAATTAGAATGGTACAAAAAACTAAGACAGAATTATTAAAACACTCTCATGGTCTGGCATCCTTTAAAGTGTTATTAAGTATCAATTGTCTGAATGATTACTAGCTCAATTTTCCTGTCTTCATAAATTCTTGGGTCAATAAGGAAAAATCATAGACTGTTGGCAAAACTGTTTTATTTTTTTCTGCGAAAGTTTTTTTTAATATAAAAGTATGCACTGATATTCCAGAATCAGCAAAACATACATGTTAATCTATTTATAAGATAAAATGAAACACTAGTACCTCAGTATATAAATTAATTTACATATAAACAATTTTATAGGTGGATTTTTTAACTAATCATTTTAATATCACAAAGGATAAGAATGAATAAATATTTTTGGAAATTTCTATTATCATAAAACAAAAATGAGTTTTTATAAAGTTAGATGATTAGAAGGGATGAATTAAATTGTTTTTCGTAAAAATTAAATACTTTAAACCTGTACTAAAATATTGCATTCCAACTGATGTGTATCCCCTAAAAAATACAGGTCCAAAGTTATCTGTACAAAAACATGCGATGTTTACATAATTGATTTATACTTCATTTTAGTTGAAGATATTGGTATAAAACATTGAGTTATAAACCATGGATGCTGACACAGCTGGTCCTATTATACTTGATACACTAACTAAAGCTTGTAGCCAGGATCCAGCTGTACTTACACCTGCTGAGGGTCAACTAGTACAATGGCAAACACAACCAGGCTTCTACTCAGTGCTATCTGTAAGTTTTACAATTTTATTTGTTTCATCTTAGCTTAAAGTTCTTCCAGAAAATCTTTTATAGATAAATAGATAGATTTATTTCGATATCAAAAAAAAAACAATAAAAAAACATTGAGTAAAAGTCTCAGAAAAGAATTACTAGAGAAAGGGTTGATTTCTACTTTTGTGTAGCAATTGACCCAATCCATTGTAGTTGGTTATGGAATTTTAATGTTTTACATTAACTGGTTTAATGAAGACTAAATGTAATATCTGTATTGCATGCATTGTTTCCTTATATTTATAAGAGCCTTGTTGTACTCTAATTAGAAATTCTGACCTAAAATTTTATTGTTTCAGAGTATATTTTGTAATCATGAAATTGATGTTAATGTTAGATGGCTTGCTGTAATGTATATCAAGAATGGCGTTGACAAATATTGGAGAAGAACTGCTCCTAGGTATGTTTTATGAATATCTAATATTTCAGAAAAAAACATATATAATTTTGGTTAATTTCTCTTGTCATGTGAGAACATAGCAGTGACTGGTCCACATTTTGTGCTTCACTTGCCTGATTTCAGGTTTGGCTTTGTGATATAACATGCATTGGTTATTAGGGGTGTAACAATACGGTAAAAACTGTATTGCAATTTATTGCAATATGCAGAACCCGTATTGCAATATATTGCAATACCTGCTGGTTTTTCGCTTAGACATGCAAAGCATTAATTAATGCATGTACCTTGTCCTAATTGGATAAGCATAGCACGCATATGGGTATTTTCAAATGATCTCTTTTACTAATTTTTGAATTACAAATGTAAAATGGTCTATATGTTAGAAAAATGTGTGGTTTGAAACAGATATTTTTCTATCAACTGACTAAATGTTTAACCTTTAAAAGGACAGTAAGAGTATTTTAAGTATTCAATTCATTTTAACATTTGTTTAAACATTTAACTATCAGATTCTGATAAAAACAAGCAGTATGACACTTAACTACAAAAACTGGTTCAAGGAAATACGAACCGTTTAACCTTTAGAACTCGTATTACAATATTAACCGGTATATCGGTTAACCGTTACACCCCTATTGGTTATCATATAAATACTTTAATTTCTGCAGTCTTCAGGACTTCTCTTGAAGTTCAGGATTTTTGGACTGAAGATTCCTTCCCTATTTAAAATCCTGATAAAAATCATAAAATTCCATTTTTTTTTAAATTTTCAAAATTTTGAACTTCACCCAATGTCACCCATAAAAGTGTATGTAAATTTTCACTTATAGAATTTCTCAAAACATTTTCTGTTGTCTTTGTTTACATAATATTGTATTATTTGTATCAAAATTTTTGTACTTATTTCTATAGTGCTATGAAGGAAGAAGAAAAAGAATTAATAAGACAAAGAGTGTTAGTTAATTTTAATGAGCCATCTCCACAGGTAAGCTGTCAGAGTCTCCAGCAGACTTGTAATGTCAGGTTAGTGAACTATTTGGGAGTTAAGGTAGATAATCAATGAAAACTATAAGTTCCTTATAATCAGTTTATGGCGGAGAACAATGTTTTGCTTAAGTTTTAAATATTTGGGCCCAAAGAAATGACAGGCCTTAATTTTTGGGGACATTTTAAAAATTATTTGGGCCAAAAATTGATCAGCTATCAATTTAATGACAAGCACATCACAGGTATAGTAATATCATCTATATAATGTAATAGTAATTTCAAATTGTCGCAATTGGCGACAATGGCGATTGGAAGCGCAAACCCTGCAATAACATCAATTTAAGATTTTGGTAATTGAAATATGAGATTTAGTTAAGTGAATTATTCAGAGAAATTTGGTAATATTTTATTGTATATTTTATTTCAGATCTGTACACAGATGGCTGTACTAGTAGCTAAGATAGCAAGATTAGATTGCCCACGTAACTGGCCCAACTTATTACCTACATTATTACAGACTGTGAGATCAGATAACATATTATTACAAGAAAGATCATTGCTGGTTTTACATCACGTTGTGAAAACTTTGGCTTCTAAAAGACTGGCACCAGATCGTAAACTGTTTGAAGATGTAAGTTTGTTTTTGAATTTGAATATTGTAAAAACCTTTATAGGTTGTCTGTATATATTAAATGTGCAAAGTAAAGTTATACAAGCTTTCTATGCATTGGCACAAACTTTCTTATGCCACAAATTTGAAGACAAGTTTATCTTAAGACAGCTGCTATATAAGTTTTAGATGAGATTTGAACCAACTTCAACCAAGACAATGCTGGCTTTCATGTGATCTATATATCTGCACCTATATATTTGTGTTGTGATTGCTATCCAAGATATATGTTACACTTGGCTATGCCCTCTTCTACATATTTACATAACTATGGTTAAAATCTTACTTTATTTAACCAAATCTGTTTACTCAGTTAGTAACACTGCCAATGTAGGGTTGTACATTCAATTCTCTTACAAAACCTACATTCCTAGGTGAGGTTAGATCATTACATACATGTATACTTTTACAGCCATTCTTCCTTTTACTGCGTTGGATGAGGTTCCTTTTTTTAGTGCTGGTTGAAAAATACAGGTTTGAGGTCTAAGTCTCTACAGGGACAGTGCATATGTCAATTGACTGACAAAAAAATATCGTATATAAAAGCATTTTACATTTCAAACCTCACGGCCTCCCCACTCTCCCTGTTTTTTGACTGGGCTAATTCATTTTTTTACTGTTGTGGTGTTCCTGATATGTTTGCTCACATTCCCTTTGTTTATCTATGTTGTATCTATTTCAGTTAACACTAGATATATTTGGTTACATCTATACATTATGGACTGAACAATTATCAGAATTTTTGCAACAAGCATCAATGCACAGTGATGATATGGAAATAATATTTGATAGAACTGTTTTATCATTGAGAAGTATGAACTATACTTGATATTTGAGTTTAGCAATTAATTTCCTTACAGATAAGCATGGGTGAAAGTTTTCAGTATTATATGATTATAGTATTTTTAGAATAGATTACTCTATTTAATTTATATAAAATTGGTCTATTAGAGTATTTTAAAAATAGGTTTGCAAAACGTTCAACTTTTACCCATGAATAGATTATCATGCCTATGATACTAATTTCATTATATTTCAAGTTTCTTTAATAGGCTCTTATGTAGCTTAGTCCTTAACCGATTACAGCTTTGCTTTTATGTCTGTGAAAGAAAAAACAGGGGCTATTCTATTTCTATAGACCTTATCCGGAATTCAAATTTATGGGTTTTTCCGTCCGTGCACAGTCGATACAAAGTTTTCTTCACATTATTGCTAAAAAGCACAAACTATGGATTAAATCCTATTGTTCTTTGTTTTCATTGTCACGGTGAAAGCTTTTTTTACTGGAGGGGAAAACCCAAATATTTGAATTCCGGATATAGTCTATTGAGTGCAATATTAAATTTGAATTCAGTAGGAGTTTTTATAACCATACTATTATTGTTGATGTAGGAATATCCAATATTTCATGATTGGCCATCTGAATATTAAATAATACTGCCTGTACACTTTTTAAGCTTCATTTAATTTCTGATGTAAATGAATATCATCTAAAAGTTAAAAAATCTTTTTTGCATTGGGCTCTGAGTTTCTGTTGAATCTTGACTTTTGATCCCTTTCAGCTACCTATCAAATTCTCTGCCTTTCATCTATTTCATATTTAATTGCTGTTATGAAATATCATTGTGTCAGTGCAAAACTAATCTACACCGTTCTTCAATTACATGCAGTTAGTCTTATTTTTTGCTGACTTAACAATATACTTTAATGATATGAAATAATGCAACATACATTTTGAATCTCTTTTTTATTTCAGTATTACGCCGTCTTGTGACATTTGGATTTCGTGATCCTGCTAAAAACCAAGAAGCAATGAGTTTTCTAAATCAAGTATTTCCTAAACTTGATGCCATGTTAGCATGTAGTAAGTATGATATTTTATTGAATGTTCTTGTACTTAGGTAAGGGTATAGAGGTAGAAGATGTGTTTTTGTAACTTCAGTGAATGCAGGTTACTGTTTTAGCAAACAGATTGAGCTTTTTTATATAATTTGGACTAGAAAAAAGGCAGGAAGGAAAACAAAACTGTATGCAGTGGTTTTTTCCCTTTTTGGGGAAATATGGATGGGCCTTTTAGAGGGGGAAATAATGACAAAAATGAAACATTCTTTTAACTTTTAATATTTCAGATGGGCCACATTTTGGCTCCAAAATTACTTGGAAAATAAAGGCTGGACTAGTACTGTGCCTGGTTATTCTGTTTAGTCTAATGTATGCATGTGATATAATTGTGCTATCAGGATTTTTTTATGTTTTCAGGTAAAAGACTGCATAAAAAAGTGTGTTTACTCATGTACAAGTTATTTTTTACAAGGATAAATAGTAGTCCAATTATTTGACGTGAAACAAAACAAAATGATGTTCAAGATGATTAAATTATCATTTTAATAATTACTGATTGTAAAAATAAATCACACTGTTTTTTTTAAAGCCACTATTACGGAAATATATTTGTAAACTGTTAAAGGGGCTTCGACATAAATTCCACCATTTTGTTATCCAGTCACCTGGTGCAATTTCCATTTAGGTCAGATCAGAATAAAATTTACTGCATGGCAAGTGTAAATACAATAAGGTGACTGATGTTGTGATGTGGCAGTTATTGCAAGGTAAATTTTATGGAGGTTTGACTGATAATAAATTAAATGTTGTTTTTTTTCAGGACAAAGTTTATGGGGTAACCAGAGAATGTTACAGCGTTGTGAGAAAATGATAAATATATTAACAAAAGTAGTAAGTAGATTTTATATCTCAAACTCTACAGGGTCAAAGTATTGTATATGAGTTAGACATGTTTCGTGGCTGCTTTTCTTTATGCCCTCTACATGGGTAGACAGGGATATACAATGATTGTTTAGTCTGTTGTTTCTTAGCTTTGTATTTAATTTTGATGTAGAATTTTTGAAATCACTATATCTTGGTTAGAGCTGAAGTTTAAGAACTCATAGCATGATACTAGATCATATTTTGATTGTCTTCAATTTGACTTTATTTACCTACATCCAACAAAAATTATTCCATTTTAAATATTTTAGAACAAGTTTTTTTGTAATTGAATTATTTTATTGTAAAAACTGACTTGCCTGTATCTTGTATTATTCTGTCTGTAATCATGTCATGGCAATATTATTACTGTATTATATAACCAGCATGTAATTTATGGGACAGATGCCTGGATCATTATACTTAAAAAATGTATAAGCTTTCAATATTTTTCAGTTATTAGACAGTTTAGAACATCATCCAGTATGTTATGTACAATTTATACGTAAAACATTGGAATTTGTTGTACGGTACAACTTCTCTAATACTGGTAAGTACTGGATGGTCAGTGTGCTTGAGTTTTTAGGCCAATTAACTTCAATAAAATTCATCAATAATTAAAAAAATTTTGGAAAGAGGAATAGTTTTGAGCAATTTGTCATAGGGTTAACCAGTTCCTTGTCAAGGAAAGCTCATGAGGTAAGCTAGCCACCATTAGTAACCTAATCAATCTGACTAGAAGCCATATGAAATTCTCTGCTCTCATACTTGGTTGTTTTATATCAAACAAGCTTGCTTTGTGGGTCATATTCAGCTGACCTTACGCCAATCTTTGTAAACAGATATCCTGTAGAGCGTTGTCGTACAGGATCTCTACTTTCTCCGTGGAAAGTCACGTCGAGATGAACTTTGTGTCGACCAATCCATGCGTAGCTTTTATCTAGACAAAAACACTATTAATCACGTTTTGATTTAGTAATATTTTTAGACCAAGTTTTGCATGCTAATTTAACAGTAGTATTATTCACAGTCTATTCACAAATTGCCTAACATAGACAATGTAAACAAGTTACGTATCATAACAATTTTGTCATGAATATAATGATGAGAATAGGTCGCCTGAACGTGACCTTCGTTTGGAAAAGGCCAGATCTAAATTAGCGAGTATGTGAGCGGAAAATTTTAGATCGGGTTTTAATCAGATTGACCTTATGCATGACACATTTCACAAAGAATCTGCAATCACAGTCCTTGAATATTATGTGCCATCAAAGTTGCTTGGAAAACTTGATCTCATGCTAGAAATTCTAAAATTTAGATGCCATATACAGTGTTTTGATTAGATCATTTCTATGCGTTGATTTGTCGGAACAAAAGATCATCAGAGCATAACCCTCTGTGCAATGTCGGGAGATCCTATGATATCATTCTATTGGATATTTGTTTTAAAGGAGCGCAAAACGGTCATAACTCCCTATTTTACTTATTTTGAGTTGCCACCGTCTTCCGCTAAACCCTTTATTTGTGTTCTATTAGTTATATTAAATATTGTTCATTTTTCCGCATTTTTATAACTTGATTTTTCGCGCGATGACGTTACGTAAATAAATCAGTTAAAACAAATTGAACATAAAAATTTTGTGTCATATGGAATGTTTGATGTAAGTTTGTATCAGAATTTAGTATCACTACAAAGTTTGTTTTTTTGGTTAAATAATAAACATAATATTTGATATTCACATGGTATATAAGAATGTTGTTCATTTTCTTGTAGGATTGTTGTATGAAAGATTCACTGTGAATTGTTTTAATTTGATGAAAAATATAGTACTATCTGAAGCAGGTATTGTATATTTTGTTTATTTGGTTTTAGATGGTATTTGTTTTTATACTTTTTCTATGCAATGTCCTATTACTAATATAAAATATCACAAGAGGTATTATACAGACTAATTATTAAGGTTACATAGGTCCCCTATCAACCAACTATTCATGCATGGGAGGTTAACAAATGACAGATTTTCAAGGATCTTGAAAATTGTGGAGAATTTGGCAAATCACTGATGAATTCTTTGGAAATCTGTTTTGAAAACTATTGCTGTCTCTTAGGCTTATGTAATGATATCAAGATATATATGATGTCAGAAACATGTTGGCCTCATATTACCAGTCTATGAAATTAGGATTTGAAAGTGGTTGTCTGAACAGGTTATTTTAGTAGCAAACACTATATCATGTTTGTAGAATTTTGAATGCTCAAAAGAAATGTTTGGTTGCCCGAACTAAAAATTAGTTGTCCCTGGCTACCGAACACCCACTAATTTTGCAGACTGTATTACTCTGAACATTGTTATCGGACTTAAAGCAAAACTAACAAGAAATTATTTCAGATGTCAAATGTTTACAAATTTTTCTTGTTAACTTTTGCTCTAACTAATTTTGTTTAAAAATCTTTTTTTACATTTTTAAAACATATTCCTTGATAATCACCTGAAAACAATTATCTAGTAGCAAAAATAACAAAACACTGAAAAATTTATCTAAATTTATCCTTTAAACTAAGAAATTAACAATACACTGCTTTTCTGTTAATAATTGTATTTCATGCCTTAATATACAATGTATATAATATATGTTTGTATTTCCTATGTATATTATTTACTCTATTTTAGATAGTGTAAAGGTACAAGCCTATGAAATCAAGTCTGAATTTTTTACATTTGATACATTACAAGAGATATGTCAAAGAATTGTATCACAATATTTTCTACTAAATCATGAAGATTTATCAACATGGGACTCAGATCCTGAAGAGTTCTGTAAGTTACTGTATTATAGTCATTGTAAAATTACTTGATTTTTGTGTTTTATACCTTGCTTAAATATTAGTTGACACTCTTCTAAAAACACAAGTGCATTAAAAAAGTATTAACAGCCACCTCTTATATTGTGACCCTTTTCATAATGATAAGTTCAGGGTCCTACCAAACAACTTTGACCCTATACATGTATATAGTCTATCCCTCTTTAATGTGGCCAACCGTCATTAGTGTCAGACTTATTTGTGTCATACAACTTTCAAGTGACTACTAATTTGCATGCATATTTGAAAATTATGATCACCACTGGAAGTGATAACAACTGAGTTAATTAACATTCAATCTTGAAAAAGTTGTGTAAAACATATTACTGCAATGGATGAAGGCAAATACTGGTATTTAATGAGAGGCAAGTTTGTTAGATTGAGTGATATGAATATTGTATTCTACTACATGTACATTGTATTAAGTGTCACAGATAATTAAAACTAACATTTTGCTATATTTCAGGTCAAGAAGAAGTTGGTGATACATACAAATATTCATTGAGGGTAAACATAATTACATAATATCAATCTGATTAAAACATGATCTAATATTATCTGCTGGTGCACTCACTTATATTAGGTCTGGCTTCTTTGTATCATGGGTCACGTTCAGCTGACCTTTGATTTTATAATTATTATCATTATTATCAGTTTCTTGTTAACATGGCCTATGTCACACAATTTGAAAAGTGCCGTTTAATCACAGCCTGTTAATAACACCACCATCAAACTTGCTCACAAACCTTCTAAAAATTGGAATTATGAAATGAAAATGTTATAATTGATAGTGTTTTGTCTAGATGAAAGCTGAACATTGATTGGTTGACACTCTATTAATAAATGATTCCAGAAAATCCTTATATTTTATTATATTATAAAATGTTATTGAATATATTCAACATACACCAATTACAATAGGTTCTCTGTTTTATATTACTATGTATATGAAAGGTTTTTATATTGTTTATTTCAGCCATGTACAGAGACATTATTTGTTAGTTTATTTAAAGAATACCGTGCTTCATTATGTGATATATTAATAAAAATGTTACATAATCTACAAGGACCTTGTGATGTTGAAAATATGATAGCTATACTTAGAAAAGATGCAGGTACAGTTTGAATGTATACATTTGTGAAACCATTCTGGACTGATCCTAAAGTTAAGGATCTTTCAGATATTTGAAATTAAGGAATTTTTGGATTTTAATTACAATGTATTTTGAACTTGCACCCATCTGTGATTCTGTCATAGTATAGAGTACTTAAAGTCACTGCCTGCAAATCACTGTTACCTCTCTCTGATAAGGGAGGTTTTAGGGTTCAATACCAGCTACTAATTGTTGTTCTTTACTTGAAAAAGTAAGCAATTACTTGCAGAGAATTAGGCTTAGTTAAGTACTAGTGAATCCTTGGAACAGTGGATAGGTGAACTGTCTACCTCATTTAACTTGGACCGTTGTTATGGGATGTCTTACAAAAAAACCAACTAATCATGGATTTGACATCATGATATTCAAAATGATTTACTGGAAAACCTTAATTACTAGTAATTAAACAAATACTTGTGTTCAAAGACTGATGCCTGAGCATGTCTGAACTATAACTTGGCTAACTAACCGTGTTTTAACAACCTTTTGCACCTCTCACTATAACAAGTACATATGTGTATTGTGCAACTTGTTTTGGGAATAAGAATGCAAACCTAGCTTTTAATGGTTACCATGTATCAACAGTATTGTGCATCCCTTGATGGTGTAACATGTCCTTAACGTTTATTCTATGTGACATCTTACACATTCTGAGTACTGTAGTGATATTGTATTTCTTTCAGTTTATAATGCTGTTGGTCAAGCAGCGTTTGATTTGTTCTACGATATAGACTTTGATCAATGGTTTCAAAACCATCTGTTAGCTGAACTCAAGATAACACACAATAAGTAAGTACAGTGACGTACCATAGATATCTTAATAGTTTAGTAAAACTGTTGTACCTTATATATCTGAACAGTGAGAACTCTGCTATCCTTAAATCAATTATCTCTCAGTATTATTGAAAGCATATAAATCTAAAGATATACCTTTCACATTATATGAATTGTTTCAAAAATTAGTCATGACAAACACAGTTTTATATGTATAGCCTGACTTAATAGTTTGATAGTGACTTAGGCTATTAACAGATGGTTGCTTTTATATTTAAAATGATTTTGATAAATCAATTCTGTAATTTTGGCTCAGTCATTTGTGTATGTATGCAGTCAATGCCTTGATTTTTTCAAACACCGGCCCAAGTCATGTTATAATTTATAGTGATGGGCAGAATTTATTTTACATGTCCGACTAGTAATAAGTGATTTGTACTAACTAGAATCAATTTTAACTAATTCTGGACTTCAAGCTCAAATCAATTTGGGCTAATGCTATGCTTCAGGCTAGTAGGTTAAAGCGATGACTGTGTATACTATTTAACATAAATAATTTCTACTACAGTTATAGGATTATAAGAAGACGTGTGATATGGTTATGTGGACAATGGGTAAACGTCAAGTTATCATCTTCACTACGACCAGCTCTATATGAAGCTATATGTCCACTATTACAACCTACTGAAGATCTAGTTGTAAGGCTAGAAGCTGCTAATACATTAAAACTTGATATCCTTTTTACTTCAAACACATCATCTTCTAAATAGTTGTGGTCATTGCTCTATTTTTACTCAGGTGTGTGGTTCAGTCGGCTAAGTGCAGGATTTCTAGAGTACGAGGTATGTCCCAGTAAATCGTGGACTCTGTTTGTTGCGAATAAATTACAAGCAACTTTAGCTCCAATTTTTAGCTGCCATTAAATGCATGTGTTTTGAGTAAATACGCTAAATTTTTAGACAGTTAATAAAAAAATAAAAGTTTTGCTTCTATTTATAAGACACTAGGTATAGAACGCAGAGCAAGTCAACGTCATATTAAGACGTCGGGTCTATGAAATCATTTTTATTCACTCTCCAAGTTCGCCTTGTTGTGAACAGTGACAAATACTGGCAATGCATTTACTTCATATTTACTTTATCAAATTTGTTTTTGTCTTACTTTTGTTGCAAAATTGTTACATCAGTCTCAAAATATTAGTATGGTTAATGATATAATGGTCCACGGGTTAAGTATCCAACTTAATTTTTAGTAACTTTTTCAGTAGTTTTTGGTACGATAAGTTCAGTGGATATAATTACACAATGAATAACTACTGTACCATATGTAGTATGCACAAGGTATACTTAAAGATTTCTTTCGTCTGTCTTTGTGTTTTAATTCAAATTTATACCCATCTATGTTGTGCAAGGCTGATTATGAAACTAAGTTGCAATTACATAGACCCAATCTTGTCCTGACGTCACATTATCTCGTTGATGTCACTTTTTTGTGATTCAGTGTAAACGCGTATGGCACTCTTGTGTACATATTTTATGATCTGTGATTTGGTGTGATAATATATTGATAATTTCTGTGAATGTCTATGTTCAAATAAAATGCTATTAAATTGTTTAAGTTTAAATTTTGCTGTTCACTTGAACTCGGTATGAACAAATATACAAGTCTAAAAGTGCTTGCGCCGCATTCATATACCCTGTATTAGTTAAACATTAAAATGACACCTTTAATGCAAATACTTATAGGTCAAATGCCTAGTTTGTATAAAAATATGTATAACAAACAGTCTTGTAAATTATGATCATCATGTGACGTAAGGAAAGAAAGTTATTGACAAAGTACATGATTTACTTGGACACCCCTCGTACCTGTACAGTTGTTCAGGTGATGCAGTTATATTGTTAAACTTCCTTTGATATTTTTAAAATGCTGTCAGACTAACTGAATATTTTCTGTCATCAAAAGTAGGGTAGTTTTACCATATAGCTGCTCTTATATTCCTTAATTTATGTCACCTGTAGATGACTTTGAATTCAAAGTTGAACAGTTTTTACCTGTAAGTATAGATTGACTTTTATTATTTACTTTTTTTAGATTTTTTTATAATAGACTTCTTCCTGGGTTTTCAAATACTCTGTCAAAAATATATTTTACTGTTTTGTGCAATCTGTCAATGTGTTGTAATACATATACGTCTAAAGATTGATCTGACTAGAAATAAAAATTAACTCAAAGTACCCACATGCATTAAGTTTTATGTTTTTTGTTTGTTATAACTACATGAGTTGTAAATATATAGTGTAGCTTCTGCAGAGCAGCCCTCTACAGAACTCTGCATAACAACTGCTTTTGATATTTCCCTTACATGTAATTTTTTTATTGAATTTAACCTCTGCAAAGAAGCAACCTCTGAATAGCTACATACTTTTGCCCCATCCAGTGGGTGTTGTTCAAGAGAGAAAATTACACTTCTGTATATATTTTATGTAGACTCTTATAAATATATTGTAATAAATTTTATCTTACAGTTTTTGGAAGTTATGTTTTCATTATTGTTTCAATTGTTACAAGAAGTTCAAGAATGTGATACAAAGGTATATTTTAAATATTATATTATTTTTGTTTGATTTTTTTGTTAAAACAATATATTTTCTGACCTGTTTACCTCTACGGAATGTCCGTATTTCCTCAGGATTCGCCGCATAAACTACACACTACGAATTAATTACGCAAATCCTACAGAAATTGATCATAATAGCCAATTTTTACTCTTTCCCTTAATTGAGCTCTTTGCGATAAATTAAGCACTTTACGCTGAATAATTTTCAAAGTTGTGAAGTTGGTTTATATTTCATCATATTGTCTTTTTTGATGGAAAATTTTAGTTGTTTCATGAAATCATTTATGAAATAACTGAGCTTAAGACTTAACTGTAACGAGCATCTCACATAAAGATAATAAAAAAAATCATCTAAATAGACAATTATGTTTTTATTACCTGACCGTTTCGAACTTTTCGAACAAATCATTAACAATTGAATGATGTTATTCAGTAATGTTGCATACACATGTATACAAAAATAGTTAACCTCATCAAAAGGAGTTTATTTTGGTTTAAATATTTTTCTAAATTGGTGCTCTTTTAACTACCTGGCTGATTTTAACTATGAAATATTGAACCTCTCTAGTGTTTAAGAGTCTAGTGTCTCTAAGCCTGGTATTTTGTATTTCTGTTTGTACTGTTACATACTTGTCACTTTTATTTATTCATATTTAATAATGGTCGGTAGGGCTGCGGTTAGTATCCGAGTACTCGGATATTCACGATCTCGACCAGAAAATCGAGTACGAATATTCGTCAAATCCGAAATCGTCAGATCGCGATCTAGTTTTGAAAAAAAAATGAAAGAACATTTTCAGCTTAATTACTACTGAAAACGTGTCGCACTACTAATGAAAACTTTCATTTATGTAGGAACCGAATTATCTTGTGTCAAAATTTCGATTGATACACATTTGAACAAAAATGTTATCAATGAAAATGCCTATTAAAAACGTATGATAGTAATGTTTGGAGTACATAGTTTCCAATACATCAAAAGCTTCCATATTTTTTCACTTATTTTGTTATTACATGCATTCCTGTATGCTTTTCCATTAACATGTAATTCGTGGTTCAATTCATGAATCGCTACACATGAATCGTGGTTCTGATCGGATCGTCACTTGCTTGAAACAATCCACAGCCCTAATGTTTTGCACACTCTCATATAGTAACACATAAAGTTAGAGTTGAATAAAGTTAATGCTTTGTTATGTTATGTATCGGTTATGGATTTTTGATATAAATTTTTTTTGACAAGCATTAAAAAAAATTTGGCTAGAATAAAAAATCAAAAACAAAATTAAGTTCTTTATTGTTTTTTATATTTGTAGATGCAAGTGTTACATGTTGTATCATTTGTGATAGAAAGAGTTGGTAAACAAATCCGACCATATGCTACATCATTAGTATCTTATCTACCAGCATTATGGGAGGAAGCCAAAGACCATAATATGTTAAAATGTGCAATATTAACTACATTGATACATCTTGTACAGGTATAAGAGTCTTTGTCTTATATTCTCTTTTCTTACCCCCCCCCCCCCTCCTCCAAGTTTTTTTTTCCATTTAATAAGACCTCTGACTAACATGGTACACAAGAGTTGTAGGTTTGATTCCATGTTGGACTGACATTCCTTCATGGAGTTTGGTCATGATATATATTTTTATTGTACCATATTTTTTTTATTTTATGGCCATTTTCCGACTTACCTGTGTATCATGAAGGACTGTTTTGGTTTTATTTATAGTTGGAAAAACAAAAGTGGCTTAGAATCATGTTATAAAAACAATTACATTGATAATGTAGTCTTTGAAATGTCAGATGCTGAATTTTATAAATGTAGTCATTCATGAAATTTGTTTACAATTTATTACAAATAATATTAAAAATTATGTTACTACAAAACGATAATGAAATTTAATTAGTTTTTTTTCACCCAACTTATGGTGGGCACTGTTTTAACTTCTGACTATATTTCATAGTTTTATGTAGAACAGTGGTCCAGTAGTAGAACACATGCTTAGGGATCGAGTGCTCCTGGACTCGAACCCCACTTGAGACATTGCTAATTTCTTGAGTAAGAAATTTACCTACAGTTGTTCCACTCCACCCTAGTGTAAAAGGTTACTGTGAGAGATCACTTGCCTTTTGGTAATTTCAATGATCTGGAGTTTTTGTACAAAGTTGAAAGCAGACTTTAAACCACACTCTTGACATTTTTTTACCTATATTTTCAGAGTTTTGGAACATTAAGTTCTACTATGTATGAATTCTTATTACCTGTGATAGCATTAAGTACAGATACCAGTAAACCAGAACATGTTTATTTGTTAGATGATGGACTTGAATTATGGCATACTACATTAGTTAATGCTGAAAAATTAACCCCAGAACTGTTAGCATTGTACTCAAATATGACCAGTTTGTTAGGTAAGTGTACACTTGCATTGTACTCAAATATGACCAGTTTGTTAAGTAGGTGTACACTTGCATTATACTCAAATATGACCAGTTTGTTAGGTAGGTGTACACTTGCATTATACTCAAATATGACCAGTTTGTTAGGTAGGTGTACACTTGCATTGTACTCAAATATGACCAGTTTGTTAAGTAGGTGTACACTTGGATTGTACTCAAATATGACCAGTTTGTTAGGTAGGTGTACACTTGCATTGTACTCAAATATGACCTGTTTGTTAGGTAGGTGCACACTTGCATTGTACTCAAATATGACCAGTTAGTTAGGTAGGTGTACACTTGCATTGTACTCAAATATGACCAGTTCGTTTGGTAGGTTTACACTAGCATTGTACTCAAATATGACCAGTTAGTTAGGTAGGTGTACACTTGCATTGTACTCAAATATGACCAGTTTGTTAAGTAGGTGTACACTTGCATTATACTCAAATATGACCAGTTTGTTAGGTAGGTGTACACTTGCATTATACTCAAATATGACCAGTTTGTTAGGTAGGTGTACACTTGCATTGTACTCAAATATGACCAGTTTGTTAAGTAGGTGTACACTTGGATTGTACTCAAATATGACCAGTTTGTTAGGTAGGTGTACACTTGCATTGTACTCAAATATGACCAGTTTGTTAAGTAGGTGTACACTTGCATTGTACTCAAATATGACCAGTTCGTTTGGTAGGTTTACACTAGCATTGTACTCAAATTTGACCTGTTTGTTAGGTAGGTGCACACTTGCATTGTACTCAAATATGACCAGTTTGTTAGGTAGGTGTACACTCGCATTGTACTCAAATATATACCAGTTTGTTAGGTAGGTGTACACTTGCATCGGTTGATATTATTTTCCTCGGGTTGATAATCTGTACTATCACCCTCACTGCCATGTGTTATTTATATAGTAACACATTTTACTTTGAATTTGAATATCTTTGCTGTATTGAAAGTTTACTTTGAATTTGCATATATCTTTGCTCTATTGAAGGACCTCACCTCCTGAAAACTTTCAACAGTACTGTCCTTCTCCTTAATTTTTATATTATTTACATGTGTTTAAGAGTTGTAAAAAATAATAAATACAACAGAATTTGCATTGAATGCCTCACTGAACTGGAAGAACAAACTCTTTAAGAGCACTGCAACACTTTCAGAGACACCAAAGCAAGGCAGATAAAGGTTTAATGCAGAAGACTTAATGATATTTCCCTATTGGGTTGATTTGTCGATATTTTTTCCCCAAATCAGACTATTTGCAACATCAAAAAATTCCCAATTTGGACTGGGGCTTTTTTCCCAAACCCACCTGAAAAAGCCCTGTTCAAAGATGTGTTCATTTTTTGCAGAGATGAGTACTGAAAATTTAAGAATTTGTTTGAAAGTTATAGAAGAGTATATATTACTTGGACCTAATGAGTTTATGGAGGTATGGAATCTTTATCAAGTTATCAATGTTTAATTTATATGTACATTAGTTTTTGTCTGCTAGATTCAGGTACTATGTTTGCATTTCCTGGTCGACACAAAGATCATCTCAATGTGACCCCCTGAGCATGACAAGATATCCCATTCAACAGGGGTCTATAGGATATCTGCTTGCGGTGATAGGAATGTATCAGTTTTTGGTTAACAACAATGGCAGCTTCATGTTTTAAATTGAAAAATAGACCTGTTTATATTGTCAGGTACTATATCAATGTTGAATAGATATTAAAATGATCTAATTTTTTTTAGATTAATTAGCAAATCCAGTTTATTTAAAGTGGTCATGTGATTTTTTATTAACACAATAAATTGCAACTAACAGTATATGTCAATAACAGCTCACTGAATAAAATATGAATTTGATTTTTGTTTCCTATTTCAGCGTTATGCTAACGAGTTAGTGAAATCTTTATCTTCCATGGTGACAGACTTACGTACAGAGGGTGTGATATTAGTATTAAAAGTTGTAGAACTTGTATTTCGTGCATTCCCTGCACAAGGACCACAAGTATTCTCAGCTATGTTAGCTGAGTTTCTAAGATCTATTCTCATATCTGACGTAAGTTCATTAAATTTGTTTATCTTTTTGTTATGATTAAGCCTGTTTATCAACCATTTTATTAAGTTTTGTATGCCTTCCAGCGCAAGGGAAAAGTTAAAGTGCAGTATAAAGTCTACTTTCATGTACATGTTCAGCCTAGTGGGGTTCAAACCCATGACTTCTTGAGCCATTAGTGCATGTTCTAGCACTGAACCACTGCTCCTAAAATTACCATAATTCACTTTTCTATAACAAGTATTGGCTTATACTGTAAGGAACCAGCAATTTTTTGTCAAGAGGAAAAACCAACCCTTTTTTTTAACTATTGCATGAAAGCCAAGCTACTTTGAACATTATTTCATTATCTGCAGTCTTTATACAGTTGTTTGCTGTTGGCATACTCAATGGTTGGATTCAGTTTGAGTAGTATTCAGTTGAGATATCAAATAAAAAAGCCTGTTTTAAGTATATCTTTAAAATACTAGCTTTATGTCATTCTGTACTAAGTTTATCTGGTTTGTCTCCAAAAGGATTATTTTGCACGGATAGCCTCGGCAAACCTTTCTCCAACTTGCTGGATAAAATCAGTACAGAATGACACTAACCTAATATTCTCTATTTATCTTCTTGCTAAAGTAAATATAACATGTTTCAGCGGACTTATTTATGACTGACTGTATCTGTATATCCTTATTACATGAACTATATTGTCAAATTATGTATATAGTAATCTAATAATAATATACTCAACGAAACTTCTAAGTACCCCGATTTCAATGTTGTTGGAAATATTTATTTTTCAACATTTTTGTCTGATCGTTAATGGAAATTTGTTTAGGACTGTACTGTCGTCTGCTTGCATGGTTTTCATGTTTCTTTATTGATCCAAAATTGGGTTTGTTGGGCACATGCTTCTCGTGTGAAAATCCCATGTGGTCAGTTTGGGTGAAAGTCATTAGTGTGTTAATATGCACTACGAAAAAATTAATGTCGCTTCAAAAACGAGAAATTGCCATAGGTATTTTGCAAGGCGGTGCTTCACCTGCAAAAACGAGAAATTGCCATAGGTATTTTGCAAGGCGGTGCTTCACCTGCTGGATAAGATTTCTAATTGCTTATTTTCTGTTAAATCAAAGCAATTAGAAATCTTTCCATATCAACCCATGCACGAGAAAACCGGTTTTGCATCGATAAAGTAGCACAGAAAGCATGCAAGCAAAGGTAAGTATGGTCCTATACACATTTTCATCATCGATAGGACATAAATGTTGAAAAATAAACATTTCCTACCATATTGAAATTGGGGTACTTAAAAGTTTCGTTAAGTACATATATATAGATTTATACACTTTAATTTACAGGAACACCCAATGGTAATGTCTATATATGTAACGATATTTGCAAGAGTTGTGTTACAAAATCAAGAATACTTCTGGACATTCTTGGATCAGATAGCAACTGAATCTCTCTCAGAGGTATATATACATGTAATATTCTGTTACTCTTGTTTTACAGTCTAACTTTGCCCTTACAAATCCATTGTATAACTTTAAGTAGTCTTAAAATTATTATGACTGTAAAGGACATTAAAAATCATTGAAGTTGATTGTTGTTCTTATTGCCGTGATGATCATTTAGTTACTAATATCTATAAAATTTCCTGGGAATTTTAACTCTACTTTGCAACCAAAGTGCCTAGACATTTCCTATGCACATACTCATCAACAGCTTTATGAAGTAAAGCAATCAAAGACACATTTTTCAATCAAGACATCATATGTGCCGCTGGTGAGGTTGGAACGAATGACCTCTCAGACCTTAACCTCTAATCATACCTCTAGAGCTCTACCTCAGCTATATAATGAATAAAATATATTTGCACACTTATAATCAAGTGTCATAACTTTGGTCTTTTGTTAAGATTTCATTAACTAGAGTTAATTTATAAATTGCGTAACATGTTTAAAGTGTGCCGTTTATAACTGAAATATGATTTACTTTGGCGGCCATTTTGAAGTTTCTGCCATATAAGTTTGTTAAATTTAGTTTTGGAGTTAATATTTGAACTCGGCACCATAAAACACATTTAGATTGATATATTGCAGGCATGATTCAACATATTCAATGCCCAGTAAATATAATACCCAAATATGTCCAAAATTTGGGTCATTTTGGCAGCCATTTTGAATTTTCTGCCATATTAAGTTGTTTAATTTAGATTTTGACTTCATATTTGAACTCAGCAGCCTAACAAACCTACATATTGATATATTGAAAGCCTATATAAGAATTGATTTATAACAGTTGGATATAAAAAATTGTTATTTTTATGTAAAATGGGCGTGTCCGACTTTCAAGGGGTATGTACAGGGGGGTTAATGGGGTCACACAAAATTTTTTGTTGTGGATTCTATTATCATATTGATGGCACCATATTTTAAGCAGGGTCTCACATGGTTATCTTTAAAAAATGAAATTAACAACCCCCCCTATTATTGTATTCCGTAAGACTATTATTTGATTCTAGGTGTTATTTATACATAAAAGAGGATTTTTTTAAATACCATGCTTATTCGTTAGCTTATTGCTTGCACAATTTACATACTAACTTCATTTTAAACTTAGTAGAATTAAAGATTTTAAGTCTATATGAAAACTAGAGCTGAGTGGCTGGTAAGAGACTGGGAGTAGGCTACATTGTACTTACTGTTGACTTGCCATGCCAAACTAGTTTAGTTCAATCCATATGAATTCTTCTTCAGAAATTTCTTTTTTATAAGTGCTGATTCTGAAAACTGATTGTGTTAAACAAAGTGAATTTCTTATTCTTTGCCATTTCTCTTTTGAAAATATATTTTCTGAGCTCACATGGTAATATATATACAATATGAAAATAGATTTTTCGCCACCAAAATTAAGAAATGTCCTCTATAGTATTTAATCATATGTTTGAGTATATTTTTCAGTCAACAGCATTATTTAAATCCTTGTTAACAGCCTGGATGGAGACTATTGACAGTATGACACAACCTGAACGTAGAAAGTTATCTGCTTTAGCACTAGCTAGTCTAATCACTGTCAATAATAGGTATGTGGGAGCTTTCTAACTTGACCTTTAAAGGGGATCCCTTCTCAGTTACAAATTAGATTTGGTTGCATTTTATGTGTTTAAATATAATATGTATTCTATTTTCAGCCGGATTTTTCAAAGAAAAAATTCGGCTAATAGTTTGGCAAAACACAGGCTGTTGGGCGGACGGGCATCCAGTTTTGTTAGCAATTGCTTTAAAGTTTTCAATTAAGCATATATTTCTGCCATTTATTGTCAGATCTTTATGAAACTTCATACAATGATAACATACTATGTGATGATCAGAATTACTATTAGAAAGTAACCACAACTCTACCTGGCTTAAATATTGGAAGGAATTTTTTTTAAAAGCGCATTTCGTATATGGTTTTTTTTGTTAGACCAGAACAAATTAATCATTATGTTCGTCTGATTTCCCGCACCTTAAAATCCGAAAAAAAAAATTGCCTCCGCACCTTGAAATTAACGCATCATAAATTTCGGAAAAGTCAAAATTTTTGACACTCGGCCAAGTAGAATTAAACTGAAAATTAGTAATTTGAGCTCTAAATAGCAATATAAATCAGCATAATTTCACTATTACGGTAAAGCAGTAATGTATTCTTGTTAACATACGGCATTAGAAATTACAATGACACAATCCTTTGTTCAGAAATATGACAACTGCACTCTGTCTAAAACCGTAATCTGAAAATTTACACTCTCTACTCAGCTTATCTTGATGTGTGATGTCATACGTGTCTTTGTAGTGTAAAAATATGAAGATTGATCCTTTAAAAGCAGGTAGGACACTGAGAAAATTTTACATTCCTACCATTTTAATGTCCTAAATTCTTGTGGTATAATTAGACATTAGCATAGTTTACCAAAATCTAATTACATTGTATACACAAAAGGTGAACCGGGTTGGTCCATTATAAGTTTAGTGTGGTTCTGATAATTGGTAATCTGTGCTTCCTAGTTATCTAGTATTAATAAAAGTAGGGCCTAATACCAAAAACAAATGAAGTTATCTTTTACCTATGAACTCATGAAGGTGTAAACCTCCTTTTCCCTACTTCTAACTAGTTTTAAATTCAATTGAATTTTTAATTTTCATCTGGAGTAATTGTTAACTTGCTTTATATAGCATAGAACTACTTATTAAGTGATTACACTATAGTCTATACATTGTAGATATATGGTTATATTTTATATAAGAAAGTCCATACTTTTATGCTCTTTTTAACTTATGGTAAATGAATGTCTTAGAAACCGCACAAATTTATTCTTCGCTTTTGCTCCCTTCTCAAAATTCAAAATACGGAAAAAGAATATTTTTTGCTCTTTAGCTCCATTTTTTGGAACTAAATACATAGAACATGTGATCAATTTGTTGTGGCCTTAACTCCATGGCAACACATTGTATAGGTTACATCGTGGCCATCAATCCACCTATCACTGTTCCTGAAAAGACTCAATCTCTGGATTACTACTAGATGCAATTCAGTGACTGAACACTGTCCTATTAAAATGGTTTAGAATCAGTGGTAGGAGGGAGAATAACTGTAGAAATTTTTTCATGACATAGCTCGACGAAAGTATGCCTTGCCGTGAATCGAACCTACAACTTCTCGATCAGTAGAATAATGTGCATGTAAAATGAAATATGAAACATATTTGATTATGAATGATTAAGAGATGATGATGGATATCGAAATAGTAACTTAGAACTCCTAAAATCGTTCAAAAATTCCTTCCAACAGTAATATCAGCACTTTGATGGATTATTTCCCTTTGTAATTTTTGCCTCAATGATTTTAAATCAGGCTTTAATGTGGTTTACACATTACATTTCTTGTTTTGTTCTATTTTATTATAGAGTTATATTTGAAAGATTTTAGTTGCATTGTATGTGTTTAAATATACAATGTATTTGTATTACAGAGTTATATTTGAAAGGTTTGGTAGTATTATGAGTATATGTGTTCAAGTTTTACATGATGTATGTCGAGTACCTGTAGATGAAGATACTGTGATTCAATTAGAGTAAGTTGATTAAAGTTAGAATTAGAAACTAGGAAATTCACAGTTCTTTTTTGCTAATAAAAATATATTCTAGTACAATGAATGTACAATACTTAAGAGTATCAATGTGTTAAGTTTTTACTGTTTTAAACATTCTTGTGCTATGCTATTTTTCATTTAACGAATAAAATTCTATCAATTTAATAAATTCTTTGTCTTTATATCTCATTATATAAAATATTATCATATAGATATTGAGTACATGACACTAATCATATAGTAGAGAAAACATATAATAATTATAAGGTGCTCTTTTACCATGCCTGTCACAATAACATGCATATAAACAATAATTAACTGTTTATGTTTAATTGTTTTATTTAATTTTTATTATAAAATTATATGAAATTAATAGTTAACATATTTATTTGTCATGTATTGAAGTAATTGTTATTCAACAACTTTATTGGTATTTTTACATTTGTTAATATTATAGATAATATTTTTTTATTGTCAGTTAAAAGCTATGGGGTGGATCCAGGATTTTTTCCTAGGGGGAGGTTCAAACTTCTTGGGGGGGGTCCAAACATTTTATACAGTGTTTGCAGAATAATGCAACATATTAAATTAAATAATAAAAACTACATAACAATTAGATCTATGTTAAACACAGAGGCGAGCAAAGCAAGAGAAAACTGCTCCTTGCTACTTAAAGATGGCCCCTGGATCTCCCTATGAAGCTCTCTGGAGCTTATGTTATTTATCGTATTTTTACGACTCAAAACAAAGATTATTCTATTCTGTTCTATTCTATGTCAGTGCTCTTGTGATATCTGATGGTGATGATAGAGGGGAGGATGAACAAGATACAGAACATGAGAAAAGGAAACGTGCTGTTCGTACAACTTTTTATTACTTACAATCATTGGGGTTTTTTTCAAATAAAATCATTTTCCTTCATGCTTTACGGTGAAACGTCACATTATTCGATGAAAATATAAATTGTATAATTTCATTGTACTGAAAAAATGATATTATATTTTCATTGTCAATGATGTCATCTTAGAAGATAAATGGCATCATCTAGGAGAAGAAATGATGTCACATTATAATTTATGTAAAATACATCTAATAATAATAAAACACAAAATTAGGCATGAAAGGAACAGAGTATTCATCGACAGATCTTTTTTATTTCAACTTGTGAACTCAGAAAATGACATTTTAACTGATTGCAATGCCACTCATGAGAATATGTTTTCTGATCTGACTCGGCGAAATAAAAGCCGATCATGCACCAAAGTTGATGATTTCTCTATTTACTGTGTTAAACTCTCAATGTACATTTTGTATCTTTGATTCAAATAAAGTAACCATTTATAAAATTATTGTTTAATTATACCCCCGCAAACGAAGTTTTCGGGGGTATACTGGAATCACCCTGGTGGTTGGTTGGTTGGTTGGTTGGTTGGTTGGTTGGTTGGTTGGTTGGTTGGTTTGTTGGTTGGTTGGTTGGATATGTGGTCTGTCCCAAAAAATTAATACATTTGTAGTATGTTTATTTCTTAATGTATTAGATTAGAAGCTGTTATATACCATGATTTAATGGTGTATACAAAACTCATGTAACTATGGAAACATATCTCACTTGTTTAAAATATTTAATTGTGTTATATATTTTAAATCTAATTAGATAACTGTATAGTTTGCTTTTTTTCTCAATAGATTTTTTTCTTATCTTATTTTATAGAATTTGCACAGGCGTTTACAGTTGATGTTTATATGCATGTTATATCAATTCCAATTCAAAATGGCGGACTTGTGGCCATCTTGATTTTTTTAAATTTAATTTAATAACTGCATGCTTATTTCTCAACAGATTATTTATTTTTTTATTTTATAGAATTTTGCACAGGCGTTTACAGTTGATGTGTACATACACTTTATATCAATTCCAAATTCAAAATGGCCGACTTGCGGCCATCTTGAATTCTTTTTAATTTCGTTTAATTACTGTTTGCTTATTTCTCAACAGATTTTTTCTTAACTAATTTAGATAGAATTTTGCACAGGCGTTCACAGTTGATGTGTACATACACATAACTCAATTCCAATTCAAAATGGCGGACTGGCTGTCATCCTTTTTTCAAAATTAATACAGTCTTATATTGACTTATTACCATACATATTTTGAAAAGAAATTGCATACAAGGTCTCACTAATACAGTTGATCAGAATGACTATTCTTCATCAATTTATATTCAATATGGCTGCCAGTCAGCCATATTGAATATGAATTGATGAAGAATAGTGTGTGTTTTTTTACTCAATTTTAGCCAAATTTCGCTCCAAAGTCTTTATTGAGGTAGTTGACTTGTACATGGATTTACTCTGGATACAAATTCATTATGGCAGACTGGCAGCCATTTTGACTTTGTTTAAATAACTGTATAGTAAGCTTATTTTATTATCAATTTCTTCTTGCTGAAGTCTGATTGATTTATTGATTGATTAATTGGATTTTACGGCTTATTAATGCAAAAAGGTCATATTACGCCGAAAACAATTGATGAAACTATTACTTCAATAGATAATGAAGATTTTATGTCATATATTTTATGATAAACATTTATTTCCTTCAAGTATTGTTTGATTTTGCTTTGGTTTTATTGCGCACTAACACAAAAAGGTCATATCGCGTCGAAAGCAATCAATGATACTATTTATTAAATCGATATTAATGATTTAAAGCTCTATATCTTATTATATACATTTATTTCCTTCAAAAAGTTAAGTATCGCATATGATGGTACAGACTCAAAAAAGTTCTTTAAGTGAGTTAACTTTAAAATGTTTGTCACGGATGTATTTAAGATCCTGGCAGTCAAGGAGAACGTATTTGACATTGAAATGCTCGTCACATGGTATACATTTAGGTGCTTTCTTTCTTTTGAGAAGGTATGAATGTGTTAATATAGTATGACCAATTCTACATCTCATAGTAACTATTTATCTCATTGATTAGCAAAAATTATAGACGAAGATGAATCAAGGGTTTATGGCTTTATGTCATGTAACTTATTAAATATAGCATTATTCCACATTGTTTGCCATTTTGACTTGCTGAAGTCTATTATGTACTGCTATTTTTATCAAATTCTTATTGTTGAACGTTTTTTTTTATGTATTGATATTTTATCAAATTCATAATGGCTGATTGGCAGCCATTCTGAGTTTTTCTTTTCAAAAAGCAAATGATTTGATAATTTTTGTACAGACTTTGAGAAAGTTAGCAATTGTTTAAGTTAATGTGCTTGGCATTTTCTTAAGTGGAATTCAACATGGCTGACTGGCAGCCATGTTGAATTTTCTAATATCTTGTACAGCAAACATCTCAACATACTCATGATGAGTTTAAATGTGATCACTCTTTGTCTGTTGTTCCACTTTACATTCATAATGACCAAAATGGTGGTCATTTTCATGTAAAAAATCATTTGACATATGACAACTCTGTTCATTTTGCTTTTTCATTAATCTATGGTGAATTACACTGTAATTTGCTGTTTATTTCCAATTTGATATTTGCATCCTATTCTTTTTATGGTTTTTATGCTTCTTACAACATTTACCCTTTTGGACTTCCACAATGTTGACTTGCTTTTATCTTGAAATGTTGCTGTTGCGGGGGTATTTTCGCCACTGGTGGCAGTTCTAGTTTTTTATGGATGGGATGGTAGGTGTATTGATTATACAATAAAGTTCTGCTGTAAAGACTACGTTGGTTATTGCAGAATTATGCAATTTTTGACATTTGTTTTAGTCACAAAAGCTTTATTAAAAAAAGAAAACATGTCTCTATATTAAGACCTTGCCACTATTATGACCCTAATAAAGGAAATCTACAGTGCTAAATTTCTTTTACAATTAAAGTCGGAAAAAATTGTTCAATGAAAACAAAATTATTAATTAATACAGATTGCTTTATTAATACATGTTCGTGTAAATTTATTCAAATTAAAGTACAATCAGGGGCTCAGTAAATATTTGTCAATGAGTGTCTTAGTCTTTCAGTTCATAATGATTTAATTTTCTGTTTTCTCTGATTTCAGCTTTCAAGAACTGATCCTGTTCATTCTATACCACTAAAAGAATTTGTGTTTCAACAATTACGACAGTGTCATAATCTCCATGGCGATGAACTATTTGATGAACTTACACATCAGATTGACCCTGATGTATACTTACAACTTCAACAATTTACTAAAACCTGACTTTGTATATAGATACTGTTAAACTGTGGTTAAGATGAGCAACTTGGGGCATTGCAAATGTGTTCATTTGATCGGAAGTTCGGGAACTACTTTGTGAATAAGTGACACAGAAAAGTAGTTCTTTACATGGGAGGAAGGTTTTTACACAATTGTGAGCTACATTGTTTTGTGCCATTTAAAATATAATGGACATGGAAAGTAGTTCATTAAAGATTGTGATTTTTAGATTACTCCTGGGTAGTTTATCGGTCTTTTATTACATGAAGTAAATGTCTTATCTACATCAACTTTGAATTTTTATAAAAAACACTCTTTCTTAATTGATTTAGTATTTCATTTTATTATCTGAAATCTAAGATAAGGATGGAATGTTACTATCATATCAAAACAAACAGCATATGGTTAATTTAGGCTATTGATTTCTCTGCTTAGTGTAAAGCTACTATATGAAGATATATTCAATAACAACAGACATAAAAACTGTCTTGTAACTGTAGTTACTAAAATATAACGTGCATTTCACTTTAATTCTATTGTTCTCTTTTCTCCATGTGGTCTTTGTTGCTATAAAAGTTTGTTTTGAATTGGATGCCATTAAAGTTTGTTTACTAAAATTTTATTCTACAAAATGTGGTGTTATTTAATAGACCTAATTCAGAACCTAAATTTTTGGGGTTTTCCATCCAAGCACAGGTGATACCAACAAAGTTTGTTTCGCATTATTGCTGAAAAGCACAAAATTCAGATTAAATCCTATTGTACTATGTACTAATATTTTTATTGTGACGGTGAATGTTGTTTGTTCTTCTGGGAAAAAACCAAGTATTTGAATACTGGATATAGTCTATTAAAAAAACATACAGAAGAAAATTATTCATAACAGCCTTTAGTAAGACTATGATTGATTAAGAAATAACTTACAGTTGTCTATATTTTGTTGTCTAATAAAATATAGGCACGAGTTGTGATGCGCGTATGATTAAATCTCGAGAGCTTTAGCACGAGTGATTTAATAAGCGCATCAAACGAGTGCCTATATTTTATTAGACAACAAAATATAGACAACTGTAAGTTATTTCGATTCTAACATCGTCAAATACATCCGTAGAAAAGATATATTTATAGAACTATTTTTTACTGTCAGAAACGTCATGCTGTTGAATTCCACCCCAGTGCAAAGGCCGAAAATAGCATTTATTTACACAATTCTCACAGATAGGTGTTTATTATTCCGAACAAAAAATATTAAAATCTTAATTATAGAATAGAAACCAAATTGTAAAAGTCAACCCTTATAAACTCGGGCGCCATTTTCGGCTTTGCGCATTTAACGTGGGGAGTAAAATTTCAACAGCCGTCACTAGCTATATTTTGTTGAATAATAAAGCATAGATGACATCACATTAAATAAAGAGTGAAAACGCACGCGCCTATGTTAGAATAAAAAATAATTATTGAACAGAGGGTCAAATTTATATATAAGATTGTGTAACTTGAGGTGGCTGTTGTGGGAAAATTGTCTTTGAGGAAGAGTTTTCTGCTGGTATATAATTACTTATACTTTTTTGTAAAGGACTGATTTGTTTTAAATTATACAAAAACTTGAGACATTAAAAGATTACTTTAGATATGTGTGCATGTAAAACAATTATAATTGTTTTAAGTATCATTACTCCCTTTCAAATAAATCTGAATTTCAATTGTATAAATGAAAAACCAGCTGTTTTTCAAGTGTGAAGGATATATGGGAAGGCTTTTTATATCGAAGCAATATCAATATATATTGTGGCAGGGTTGTGGAATTCCAAAGTTTTCCACTTGCCCTCAGACAAGTGAAATATAAAAATCAACTTATCTGGGATTAAAATGCACATGTTCAAAGTTTAATTCTCAAAATGAAATATAGAAAACTACGCTGTAAGTAATGATAAGTAATTGAAAGTAAAAAGTTTATTGTTGAATATAATTAAATCATTATGACATCTATATTATTAAGTATTGCAATGTTGGTTTATTTACAGCTTAAAATATTACTTTACCACAGACATGTGGGATTGAAATATTTACTTTTCTGCTGACATAAATGTAGGAGTCGGACAGGTTGGGTGTGGAAACTCCACATACCCTTATGTGGCCCATCAAACATGTGTTCATTGACTTGTGTATAAACTCCCAAGATCACATTTTCTTCCATTGTTTGTTATTACATGTAATATAATAGTGTGTATAAATGTTCAACAATTTTTTACATCTATCCTGTGCACTGTGATTCATTGTTAAACTTTGTGCTTAATGGCTTGAAATGGTGCTGTTGTTGTCATATGTCTAGTACTTGTTTATGTTATGTTATGTTATTTCTGATGTTCTATTATGGGGCTGATACAGAAATTTTTCACCATAAGGGGACTAGCTTGGAAAAAAATATCCATAGGGGGTGGTCAAATTCTTACTAAAAATGATCTGGATATTTTCATTGTTTACACCAAATATGAAGGCATTTTTTTATTTCTGCAAACATTATGGTCCAATTTTAAAAATAATACGGAAATTGTTAGTCTTTTGTACAAAACTGTATTTTATCTCTAAGACATTCTGTAACAAATATTTGAAGAATAACTACAGGACTTGTGTTTTTTCAATTGTGAAAGGACTTTATGTAAACTAGTCATTTGTTTCATCGGATCCAGTCATAATTGCTACCTTGTATTGTAAAGTACATAGCCTATGGTTGGACTTACAAAAGTCTTTCATTGGCGTTCTACTGTCTTAACACATTGTCTACTTGAAGTATCAGAATCTGTTCTATGGTTGATTATGCAGTGAAATTCCATTGCTCAACTTACCTGTCTAGTATCTTTATACTCCCGCTTCGAAGAAGAGGGGGGTATACTGTTTTACCCTTGTCCGTCCGTGCGTCCGTTACAAAATTTCCGTCGCAGTTTTCTCAGCAACTATATCATGCAGCAGCCTGATACTTTGCATATTGCTTCATCCCATAGTCCCATGTGGTGTAAAGCGATTTCATGCTCCTTGCTCATCTACTTCCTGTTTGTCGCATATTTTTAGATTTTGGCGGGGGTATCACTAGTGAGCATTAGCTCACAGATTTACTTGTTTTACCTGTGGGCTGGTAAATTACTTTGATTTTAAATGTGTGAGGTGGACTAAACTAAATTTTCCCTTTGTTCTACGGCTGTGTGTTTGTCTGTTTCTGTTTTAACATGGTCATATCTTTGCCATATTTCAAAAAGTATATGAGTTTATGATCTGACCCACTAGTTATATGTCAAAGTCACAAAGTTTTCAAGGTGATTAAAGCTTTGATGTGGTCTTGCCTAATTCATTAACATACAGGTGTTATCTTGGTGGCATTGTCTACTTTTTGCTACACACTGGCATTCATTTTTTATGTTACCAACATGTTTTTGAAGTACAATGCACAATAACTGTTATATTGTCTTGCACACTTGTGGAATAGCTCGGATTGCAGTTTTTCAATTATTGTTCACTTGCTCTGTTATCCTTTGACATATCTAACATATGGAGACTCCATATGAACTCCCAAGTTCTTGTTTATTAATACCGATTCAATTCGTGAAGTAACTTGTTTCGAAGTGTTCTTAAGTGCTACAACTTGTATACAGTTACATATCTTGCTTGCTCTGTTTAATACCTTCTAATATGGGATCTTCTTTTCTGAAAGTGTCTTCCTGGGGTATACACAGCTGCCTGACACAATGTCTCTTTTTTTGTATAAATTGAGAACTCTATAGTACTCAATGCAATGAGAAGATAAGATTGTGTCCAGCATCTGTGTAGGGATGTGCATTAAAATGAAATAACCCCTTCCATTCATTATGTACTTGTAGTGTAGTAATGAACTGTTATGCTACCTCATTTTTACATATCTTGATTAATAAAATTAGTCATGCTTTTATCCAATTCTTTACACTCTAATTCACAGCTAATACAATACTTCACTTTGTAATACATGTATAATGTATGTAATTATACCCCCGCTTTGAAGAAGAGGGGGGTATACTGTTTTACCCTTGTCCGTCCGTCCGTCTGTTACAAAATTTCCGTCGCAGTTTTCTCAGCAACTATAACATGCAGCAGCCTAATACTTTGCATATTGCTTCATCCCATAGTCCCATGTGGTGTAAAGCGATTTCATGCTCCTTGCTCATCTACTTCCTGTTTGACGCATATTTTTAGATTTTTGCCGGGGTATCACTAGTGAGCATTAGCTCACAGATTTACTTGTTGTTAATGAATTACTACCGATGCTTTTCGTAGGATCAATTTGAGCATGTCTAATAGAATGTTTTTCAGTTTTTAGCCAAGTAAATGTTACATTTTAGAAACAAATTAGAAAATCCTCCGTAAAGTTATAGCATGATTTAACCGATAGGTTAAATGGGTTAAAAGTTTTTTTATTTACCATATATTTCTGCCATTATTGTCAGATTGTTATGAAACGTCATACAATGATAACATACTATGTGATTAAGAGAATTAGAAAGTAACCACAACTCTACCTGGCTTTAGTATGGATTATTTCCCTTTGTAAGTTTAGCTCATCCATGTAAAAAATAGGCTTTATTGTGGTTTTCAGATAATATTTCTTGTTTACATTTCACATGATAGTGCCAGGTATTTTTGTATGCAATCATGTAAAATGTAAAAAAAAAATTATAAGTTTTCTTGATTACGGGTTTGGCTGAAAGCTTAAAATAAAAGATTGTTTTTATTTATAGATTATTGATTATTCCCTAAAAATTAAACATAATTTCTAGAATGCATCACAATTAATAGGGTCAGCATCTGATATCCCAAAGCCTCTGAAGCCATGTTCAATTCAACTTTTTTCTATAACATAGGTTTTTAAGGTTCTTGTGTAGTTTCAACTACAAATAGTACCATAACAAAAAAGTAAGCAAAACTAAAAAGCATTTCAAAATAAATGGTAATCAAATTATGATATAACATATGTAATAAGCTTACAAAGTGAAAATGTCACCAAATTTTTGCTGGGCACTGCATATTGACCTACTTGAGGATGAAATTCAAGAGTTAATATCAAGTCTATTTCGAAATTATAATCTCCTAAAAAGCCAATTAACATTAGATTTCTGCTTTGTTATGATTGTACCTTATTGTCATGTTTTCAACAAATAATTAAAACATTCTGAATACTTTTTCAGTCTATGAAATTAGGATATGAAAGTGGTTGTCCAAACAGATCATTTAAGGAGCAAGCACTATATCTCATTTGCAGAATTTTGCTGCTCAAACGAAATTGTTGGTTGTCTGAACTTAAAAGTGGTTGTCCTTGGCAACCAGACACCTACCAATTCTGTAGACTGCTTTTTTATCATGGTGCACACATGTAAAATACTGCTTGCCTTTAGTCAATAAATCTATGATAGTTTGTTCCCTGCTTTATATCATGCAGGAAACCAATCTACTGCTTCTCACTATGATGGTTCAGTGCAAAACTAGTCTACATTCTTTATGTATATTGTAGTTAGACTAGTTTTGTACTGACTGATCAACTTGCTTTATGTTGGCATATTTCTGTCACTTGTTTACTATGTAACTATCATTGAACTTATGTCAAAGTACTCACCTGTAGCCTGTTCAATTACCCTAAACGTTCCATAACGTTCTGTAATGATACATTCGGAACTACTCGGCCATTCTTAAAGTTAACTCACTTAAAGAACTTTTTGAGTATGTACCATCATATGTGATACTTAACTTTTTGAAGGAAATAAATGTATATAATAAGATATAGAGCTTTAGATCATCAATTTCGTTTGAATAAATGGTATCATTAGTTGTTTTCGGCGCGATATGACCTTTCTGTGTTGGTTGTGCCGTAAAACCCAAACAAACAAACTACTCAGCCATTCGCTGCGAATTATCTCGTACATATTTAGACGTTATTTTGAAACTACCGGTGTTGAAGTAAACAAATATATGATCATATAGGCAATGAGTGATGTTTCGTTTTTAGTCCGTAAATTTTAAAACATCGCTCATTGCTTTAACGATCGCATATTTGTTTATTAGATAAGATTATTTGCAGTGAATGGTTGAGGAGTTCCGAATGTATCATTACAGAACATTTTGAAACGTTTAGGGTAATTAAACAGGCTACTGTTCACTTTATGGGGAGAAGGATTTGTATGCGGCCCGATAGCTCAGTCAGTTGAGCACTCACCTGTAAGTGAAGGGTCCTGGGTTCAAGTCTCCATCAGGCTGTAAATTTTGTGAGCGAAATTCTGTACCAATCTTGTTTAATAATGTAGTAAATGTGCCAAGTAAGTTTATATAGATACCCAGTCATAAAATTAAGTATGTGGTTATGTAATCAGTTGTTAAGATTGTCTTATTATAAAATATTATGGTAAACATTTTATGTTTGCTCATTTTCTGACAAACATCTTCAAACAATTATTGTGTTACAAATGTAACTTCTGCCTCTGCTTACTTCATTCATTCTCGTACCCAGAGGTCGTCAAGATCCACGATCTAGCTAGTATAGAGAATCCTGATAGCCTCTGGGTACGAGAATGACTTCATTTTTAGAGGAGATCAACTAGTAATTTAACATGGAAATCACATAATTACTGTAATACATGTAATTATCTGGTGACAAAAATATGCCTTGATTAAAGTTGATACGCTTTGTATTTTTAAATCAGTGTTTATTAAACTATGAAATAAAATATTGAAACTTGTCAATTTATTGTTTTTTAGAAAGAAAGAAAGAACAGGGTTTTTCAGCTTATCTCACAGGGCTGGATATGGGCCCCATTCCCAATGCCAAATAACTACCATTTTTCCCAATTTCAAGAAAAAAATTCCCTGTCTTGTTAAATAATTCCCTTTGAATCGGATGTCTTTTGCCTTTACAAAGAAACCATGAGATTTCATATAAAAATAATAAATAATATAGAAATTGCATTGAATGCCTCACCGAACTGTAAGAACAAACTCTTTAAGAGCACTGCAACACTTTCAGAGACATCAAAGCAAGGCATATAAAGGTTTAATGCAGAAAACTTAATGATGAAATTTTCCAATTGGGTTGATTTGTCGATATTTCTTATTCCCAAATCGGACTATTTACAGCGTTAAAAATTCCCTATTTGGGCAGGGGCCTTTTCCCAAACCCCCCTGAAAAAAAAGAAAGAAAGAAATGATATCTTATGTGCCAAGGATTCATAGAAAATATTAAATTCAACACTAAGTTGGAATAATGGAAAAAAATTAGAAGTCATATTTATTTAATAGTTCATTTATCTAATGGCTTTCCTATGGATATCTGTATTGAGAAAAAATATACAAAACAGTGTTTAAATGTTAGATTTATTACATTATAAACATAAGTTTTACATTAGAAACTGATATTACATAAGATAAATAATTATAATAATAATACATGCAAGAAATGAGTAACAATATAAGCTCAAAGCATTTGACAAAATGTTCCTTTTCAAAAAGGTGTGTCCTGTAACTGTTCGACAATTTTATATATATTTAACTATTTTAGTGAATGGAATAATTCTGATCTGATAGAAATAAAAACGTTTTTGTATTTTTGAAAAAATCCAGGTGGGGGCCTTAGCTTACTTGTTCTCCACACTTGAAATTTATGACACAGTTTAGTTGTAAATCCTAAGTTGTATTGTTATATTTTTGTAAGATTTTCAATATGCTGCTCTGTACTCTACTAGAAGAATAAAAATGGTTAATAGCTATACACAAATTAAGCACATAGTTATATTACACATAAAATCTCTATAATTGACATTCCACTGAGATTACTTTAACCACACCCAAGTGGCACATTTGTTTAACAAAGTCTAAAGGCATGTGACTATGTTTGTCCAAGGGCGCGTTGCCTAACAATTTTGCTATGTATAGCTTTGAAAAAGAGCTTTCTTGTAGCGCTTCCTTTTAGGAAACAGCTTGCTATTTACCAAACTCCTCGCAGTGGTTATCTCCCTCTATCAAATCTTTTGCGCTCATTGCGAATGCATGTTTTCGGGGCCATTTCAAACTAAATAAGTCTTTGAAAAGTATAAACTCATTGCAAAAACATATGTTTAAATGAACAATTACAAATATTTATTGATTTCAATTCATCTTTAGTCAATCAAACATGAAAACAAAAATTGTCGGCAAACAGGAAGTTGCATTACTGCGGAGGCAGCCATTTTGATTTGTTAAAGCGCTCTAGGGTAGCGACATAGCTACATAGCGAAATGAAGCGCTATCTTGTAGCAAGTCGTTTCCTTTGATTTTGCTACGAAGCGATTCCTAGCAAAATGCTTAGGCAACGCGCCCCAAGTATATGCTTATCCTTTCATTTGTGAAAGGCTTATGGATATTTAGAAAAGTGAGGTCCGGCGTAATGTCAATTGTAAGAATATTGGTCACACAAAGAATCAATGTAAATGTAGCACTTGTCAAGGTTACAATGTTTATATATATAGATCTATCTCTGTCCCTCTACTCTGTTTATGAATTCTTCTGTGGAAGTTTGATGACAACATTCTTCACTTCTGTATATTGGTTCAAACCATACTCTCCTCTGTAAAAATAAATCAATGTTTAATTCATTCTTATTTATTGCTCCATTGTGAAACGTAATCTTAATAAAACTTAAATAATTCATTTTGAGGGCTGAACGAAACACTATTGTAATTCCCTTTATTTTCAAATGGAGTTGCATGTACAACAGCTTTTTTATTCAGCCCTTAATTTTGAGTCTGATTCCTGGTCCCCAGTAAATAAGCTAGTTTCTTGCCCAAGGAATGACAAAGTAGGTTTGAATGTTTTTTGCACCAACACAGAACAGGCCATTATTATATAGTCTATAAAAGGGTAACTTTTAATAAGAATCATATAGTGCAGAAAATAATCCTACCTTTATTTATTTAAAAAATGCACATGTCATCTATGAATTGTTTATGTTTGCTCTTATTCCTCAGCACAAAAATTGAATCAGACCATTAACTAGGTCAAAACTTATATATCAACTATATTATAATTGTTCACTAGAACATATGAAATATATTGATGAACATGGGTATTTTGCCTTAAATACCCAAATAAAATCTTATTATCATTCATCAACAAGACCTACTTAATCATTTTATTACTTACCTGGGTTGGTAGCGCGCCTTGATTCCCAATCTAGTGTCCCAAAGGGGTTTGAATCCCACCAAGGAAGGTTATACCCTTCTATGAAAATTTCAAAATAATGTTAATTTTGCTGCATTAGTAGGGTATATGGAGAAGTGGAAGGTAAGTTGAGTACTGATTATAGACAAGGGTCCAGGAAAGCTATGTTAGTTATGCTGGAAGTCATAAAATAACCTAAAAACTTGGGTTGACACAGTGTTAAACCCAGTATATAAAACAAATATTACTTACAATTCTCTACCAATACCAGACATTTTAAATCCTCCAAATGGTGCTTGAGCATTGAATACTTCATGACAGTTGATCCTGTAGTTAGAAAACAATTATTTTAAGTGTATAAAGCTACATCTAATGATACATAAATAGACAAAGTTGCCATCAGTTTGAAGATAAAATAATTTGAAATGGCTGATAAGCCTGCCAATAAACCAAGAATGTGTAAATTCCAAACCATATACTCAACTAACAAAAAGGTACAGATTTCTTGTTTTTTACTGTACAGTTAGGTTCAGTTATAGAACTTTAGAAAAGAAAAGGGTCCATGCATAAGGATCATTCTGCTTTTAAGGCCATCAATTTTGATGGTTCTAAGAGTGGAACTTCATTGTAACCTTTGCAGAGTGGCCCTTTGCAGAACAAATCATTTACACATCAACTGCTTTAGATATTTCGCTAAGGTGTAATTTTAATTGAATTAACCTCTGCAGAGGAGAACCCTATGAACAGCAACACACTTTAAAGTTCCTCCTAGTGAGTGATGTTCAAGAAAGGTTGTACTGTATTACCAAACACAAAGACTTACCAAACAGTTCCAGCACGTACACCTTGTGTATACATCAAAGCATTGTTTAGATTGTTTGTAAACACGGCTGCACCAAGACCATAATATGTGTCATTAGAACGTTCTAGAACTTCTTCCATTGTTTTAAACTTGAATATACTTTGTACTGGTCCAAATATCTGTAATAAAAGTAAAGAAAAAATATTAACAACATTATTGATACCACGGGACCTAAAACGAAAACAACTAGTCAGAAATTTGATTATAGTTTTATTTATATAGTTTGGTTTTTGACATCTCATGGCTCATCTGCTTTCAATTGGTAAACCTTGTCAATTCTTCGAACATATTTGTATTGTTTATCCTTTCACTATACATGTATTCTCAAAACTCTTCTGTTTGATTCATTTTGGTTTCAAATCGTTCGTGTCCACATATACTGTGATGTTTACGTATAATCTTTACCCTGTTGTTTAGTTCTATAGATATAACGTCATTAAACATCATTTCGAGGGCTAAACAAAACACTATTGTAACTCCCTTCATTTTCAAATGAAGTTATAATAGCGCTTCGTTCAGCCCTCGATGTAGTCTTCTTGTGGATGAAATTTTTCTCATGGTATGTTTATTTACAATAGATTGAGCTAAAGGGTTAGCAACGTTGATTTAGGAGCTTTGTCAGGCAAGAATATATAAGGAAGTAGAAAAAAGAATGATATAACATTTGCTTTACCTCTTCTTTAGCAATCCTCATGTTATCTTTGACGTCACTAAATACAGTAGGTTCAACAAAGTAACCTTTCTGACCATGTCTTTGACCTCCACATTGTAACTTGGCACCTTCTTTCTTTCCAGAGTTAATTAGATCCATGATTTTATTAAATTGTACCTCATCAACCTACAGCATACGTAAGGTTGGATTGAAATAGATATGCATTGTTAGTGTATATATATATATATATATATATGACAGAAAAACAGATTTTGAATAGGCAAAATCACACAGGTAACACATAAATGTGAATGAACTGTATAATATGTTACGTACATGTATTTATATATAAATGTGTACAAATTACACATGGGCATGATACATAAACACATACGCAATATACAGTGTATAAAAATCAGTCAATTTACATAAAAGCATGGGCTTATAGATGGCAACATTGTAACAGAAACTTGGATGAATGTTGGTTGAGAATCTTTTTTCTTTGTTGTTCGTCAGAATACTTGAAAATAGCTTCCTTATTCAAAAGAGTGAAAATTAGACTGTACATCATGTTTGGAACGATAGTCCCTCTCTGTGCCAAAATAACTAACGAAACAAACGGAACCACCTTTATCCAGACCATAACTAACAATATCAAAGCGCTTACAGCACTCGAGGACAGCACGGCCTGGAACATCAAAAGATGCTATGTTTATGACTTACAGGGAAGACAGACGAGTTCAGATTGAACAATTACCTGTGGACCGTTTTCTACATCAGTCCATGGATCACCAACAGTTCTACGTTTAGCTCTGGCAGTAGCTTTCTGTACAAATTCATCATAAATATCTTCATGAACAAATGTTCTAGAGCCAGCTATACAGCATTGTCCCATATTGGTCATAGCATTGGCATTTGTATACTCTACTATCTCGTCAACTACAAATAATATACAAGTTTATTTGCATAATGATAATGATCTCCAGTCTATAACATAGGCTATACAAAATGGAGGGATAAACAAATTTTTGAATAGCAATAGTAACAATAGTGTTACATTCAGCCGTCGATAATTGCAGTTTTCACGACAAACTTACATCAGCACTGGACATTTGGTCCAGCAAAATGGAATTTGTTTTTGGACCGAATGAAAGATTACTGGACCAAAACATTACTGACAAAATATGCAGACCATTTTAATGATTTAGCATTCTAAAATTAATTAGACAACAGTGGTACCCTCTCAGTCAATCATTTTGCATAAAAAGTGTTTTTTGCTCGTTAAAAATCTCATACAAAACTGCTGCTCAGGCTCTGTCTTATATGTTACTAGGCAAGAGCGCCCCGTGTTGAAATTGAAACAAAATGAACAAGCTTTCCAATCAGTTACAACGCACGCGCGCCTCGTGCAGAAAAAATGACACTTGAAATTGACAAGTTTTTCAAAAAGTAACAGAGCATGGGACACCCGTGCGGAAATGATCACATGATTTTAACAAACAGTCTCCTTAATTAAAACGTCAACTACTTAGTATATAGATAAATATAAGCAAACCAGTGATTTTTAATAAATGCGTCAAAATAACGAACGCGATAATTCTTGTACATTATTTTTAATTTAAGACTGGGTGGGAATTACGACGAATTGTTTCAATTGGTTTTATTGGCCAATGGTCTTGCAGTATTTCATACAGTACTAATGACTTATGACTAACGAAAAACTTTGTCACACAATTATTTTTTAACGGATCCAACTTCTGTATAAGTTTCAAATTGATAGGAATACAGTATGGTTTAATTAGTTCATATTTTCTGTTTTGACTCACGAAGCCATACGATCGATTTGTAAAAAAAATCATTGATAAATCTCATATCAAACTGCTACTTATGTTCTATCCTATACATACATGTAAACAATTTTACAACAAATAACGATTTTAAATTGAATTTGAACTTGTGCTGGACTATTTAGTAAGTAGAGAACATTTACGTTTTTGAAGCATTAAATCGTTTTACATGTATGTAGGCCTACATAACAATGTTTCGTATAAGAAATTTGTTACATATGTATACTAACTGTTCACATCAGGGAAAACAACATTGGGACTTTTACCACCCAGCTCTAATGTTACCCTCTTTAAGTTTGTGCCACCAGCTGCCTGCATAACGATCTGTCCAACCTGTAAATATGGTATATACAATGTCTTGAATATAGATAATTGGGTATAGTTAACACGTAGGTAAATCATAGTTCCATTTATTCAGTTTTGTTTTAAATTAGGTACACTAATGCATAGTAGTTGTTAACCGCTGCAGTTTATTAGAACCATTACGGTAAACACTCTGATTTATAATATACAATCTGTCAAAATTATACTGTAACCACAACTGCTAGTCTGAAAGGGGAAAAATTGCTTTTCCATTTAAATAAACATATTTAATGTCTATTTTACATTACTATAAAATGCATTAATGGCAATCATACATTCATAAGACTTTAAATTGTTAAACATAATGAGTTAAAAAGTAACAACATATTTTTTCAAATTTTGTATCAACATTTTATGATCACATTAAGAGAAACTTGTTGTCATACTTTAAATGAAATAATTGATCACCACTTATGTAATGTATAACACATAACTTGGTGAACTCGTGTGTGAATCATATAATGATTTAATTGACATAATTACATTGTATCACAATTCTTAATGTGCTTGGCAAGAAAATTGACTGTCTACATATAATAGTTCAATGATTAATGCCTCAGATTCTGTTGAATAAAGACGTCTGCTAGTAGATTCAGGTCGAGAATGCTGACAGCAGGTACAGTATAAACCTGCAAATATATGCAATGGACGCACAAATCAATAAAAATGAAGAGAGAAGACGAACGACCATTCACATGGATCAGTGTCTATTGCATATATTTGCAGGTTTGTGGGAATCTACTAGCAGACATCTTTATTCGACAGAATCTGCGACATCTGGCGTCCCACGTACAAGACACTACACAAATACTTAAATAGACGAAAAGAAATAGTAGTATTAAATAGTATTTAACAAATGTGGAGTTGGAAAAGTTGTTCAGTGTATAACGAAATTACAATATCAAACAGAAACAAAAATATGCAAGTAGAACTATCCACCCCAATGATATGACAGGTCAATATTTGACCTCTCTAGTAATCAGGTCACTACTTAACAAAGTTAATTTGTAACCTCTCAATGATTTGCAAGTCGATTTTTTACCTCTTGCATATAATCAGGTTAATATTTGACCTCTCACATGTAATCAGGTCAATATTTGACCTCTCACATGTAATCAGATCAATATTTGACCTCTCACATATAATCAGGTCAATATTTGACCTCTCACATATAATCAGGTCAATATTTGACCTCTCACATATAATCAGGTCAATATTTGACCGCTCATATATAATCAGATCAATATTTGACCTCTCACATATAATCAGGTCAATATTTGACCTCTCACATGTAATCAGGTCAATATTTGACCTCTCACATGTAATCAGATCAATTTTGGGCCTCTTACATATAAACAGATCAATTTTTGGTCTCTAACATGTAATCAGGTAAACCAAATTTTACCTCTATAATGTTACCAGGGCAATTATTAACGTTTACTTTTTGTTAGTACACACTTTTTATATTTTTAGGATTTACCTCTTAAATGTGATCAGGTAAATATGGTCTACTGGTTTATTTGAACCTTTGACCTCTTACCTCAGTTGATCCTGTAAAAGCTACTTTATCCACATCAGGATGACCTGAGATGGCTGCACCAGCTGTCGGCCCATATCCTGGTACAACATTGACTACACCTGGTGGAAACCCTGCCTGTAAATATAGGTATATTTGTGAGATTTTATATTAACCTGGGTAGGTAGCGCAGATGGTAGCGCGCCTGTATTTCGAATCTTGTGTCCCCATTGGGACAAGGGTCTGAATCCCACCAGGGGAGGTTATACTCTTCCATGAAAATTATACAATAATGTCAATTTTCCTCCTTTAATTGGGTATATGGAGAAGTTTACGGTATTGTGGCAGGGTAGGCGAGTACAGGTTGTGGAAGGGTAGGCGAGTACTGGTTGTGGAAGGACAGGCGAGTAATGGTTATTGGCAAGGGTCCAGGAAAGCTAGGTTAGGTGCGCTGGACGCCGTAAAATAATCTAAAAATTGTGTTGACATGGTCTTAAACCCAGTGAAGAAAATTTTATCTTACAGTTTACAACGAACAAGAGCCTAATACTGTATATCTGTGACTTTTTATGGTTTCATCGTTGAAAAAGGTCAAAACCAATAATAACAAACGTGTAGGGTGTCCGCTTTTTTTGCCAAACACGTGTTTGGGATTATAAGCACGTAATAAAAGCTAAGCTTTGAAACACTCGTCGTATTTTGTCATAAAATATTCAACTTTTATAGGAAAATAAATTATACAAAAGCGTCAAGTATTAAATAGTATACAATGGACACATGTAATATGAGGCTTTGTTGAAAATACCAAACTACGAAAAAACGCAATAAAACAAACGACCATGACCCTGTTATATGTTTTATTATTTGGTTGGTTTTGTCTGGGTTAATGTTTATTTCTTTACGATGTTCGTGTTTATCATTCTTAGTTAACTTAAGTTTAGGTATCGCTGCTTTCCGACCAATATGAGGTGATAAAATGGCGGTCTGTCGAACTACTTACTGTCCCCGGACAGACCTTTAGATGCCTAGTTTTAAGTTCTTTTACCAATATTGTATTACCCTGAACGTTACAAAACGTTCCGTAACGATTCATTCGGAACTCCTCGGCCATTCGCTGCGAATAATCTCGGACATATTTAGACGCTATTTTGAAACTACCGGTGTTGTCAATGAGTGATGTCTCGTTTTTAGTCCATAATTTTGAAACATCACTCATTGCCTTAACGATCGGATATTTGTTTATTAGATTAGATTATTCGCAGCAAATGGCCGAGGTGTTCCGAATGTATCATTACGTAACGTTTAGGGTAATTGAACAGGCTACTGGTAAATGTATACTGGGTAGAATGGTGAACAGAATAGCTGTACTATTTATTTTATGGCCTAATTCTACAAAGAAGTATAGTATAACCTCTGCAAAGCAGCCCTTTACAGAACAAATCCTCTGCACAACAACAGCATTTGACATTCCCTTAGGCGTAATTTTAATTGAATTTAACATCTGCAGAGCAACAACCTCTGAACATCAACACAATTTAGTCCCACCAAATTGGTGTTGTTCAAGAGAGGTTGTACTGTATACGTACCCGTTTGGTATTAAATCAAAAGCCCCATGGATTTGATAGAGTCGCGCTACTTTCTGTGCTGGGCGTGTGAGTTTCCCTGCAATTTATTTCTTACCTCAACAAACAATGATGTAGCATACAATGCTGTCAACGGTGTCTGTTCTGCAGGTTTTAGTACAATCACGTTACCCATACACAAACATGGAGCTAATTTCCAAGCATACATCAGCATTGGATAGTTCCACTGAAAATGTATTAACATATTAGAATTGTTAAAACCAAATCAATTTAAAAATGGATACTAACAATTAAAAGATGTCACTTAGTGTGTTAATACAAACATAAATGATAATTTTAATCTAATATTAATGTCATTGTGACATTCTCCTTTCCTTTCTTTCTTTCTTTCTTTCTTTCTTTCTTTCTTTCTTTCTTTCTTTTTTTCTTTCTTTCTTTCTTTCTTTCTTTCTTTCTTTCTTTCTTTCTTTCTTTCTTTCTTTCTTTCTTTCTTTCTTTCTTTCTTTCTTTCTTTCTTTCTTTCTTTCTTTCTTTCTTTCTTTCTTTCTTTCTTTCTTTCTTTCTTTCTTTCTTTCTTTCTTTCTTTCTTTCTTTCTTTCTTTCTTTCTTTCTTTCTTTCTTTCTTTCTTTCTTTCTTTCTTTCTTTCTTTCTTTCTTTCTTTCTTTCTTTCTTTAAGGTACGTATGGTACTAAGCCACCCGGCTAGCTCAGTTGGTAGCACGAAAGTTACTGATCGAGGGGTCTAAGGTTCGATTCCCGGGCGGGGCATACTTTCTTGGAGATTGGTCATGAAATTATTTCTACGGCCATTCTCCATCCTACCAATCGTTTTTAATTATGTAGGGCAGTTGTCAGCCACTGACGAAAGTATGCGCTTAGTAGTTGGTTAACAGCTTAATCCAGAGATTTAGCCTTTTCAGGAGGAGTGAGTAGGTTGACTGACCCCCGTTATATGACCGATACAATGTGTTGCTACGGCGTTAAACCCAACAAAAACAAACAAAAAACGTATGGTATCATAGATACGTAACGCCGTTTATATAAATATTTGTTTTATAACAGAAAACTTACAGGTATAATTTGACCACACACACCCACAGGTTCATGTCTTGTGTAGCAGAAATAATCACCATCTGTAAAATAACAATATATACGTAACAAACTTTTCTAACTTCAAAATTATGTTTCGGGTAATATTTATATGATGCACTGACGTATTTAAAAAACACCATTTTTTATATTTACTGCCTGATTTTTTAATTAGTTGGCAATAATTGTAAACCTATTTGGATGTACCTCATTCATTTGTAATAGATTTCATGTCATAACCTGATGTCTACAACTTACCAGCAGGGATAGTTTTTCCATGGTTTTTATCTGCCCATCCAGCGTAGTATCTGAAACATTTGATAGCTAAACCCATATCTCCAAGTGCTGAATTATATGGCTTACCATTATCAACTGTCTCCAAACTCTGTAAAAACATCATAGAGTTATTTTAACATCAATATCATGCTTATCTAGGAATAGTTTTATGCATTAATCTTTAAAAGGCGAGATCCAAACAGATATTTTTTTCAAAACAATAGATCTCATTGCCAATTGTGTCGTTTCGTATTCCGTATTAAAATTATTTGAAAGTGCTTTCTAAAATCCGGATCTCTTGCAAAATAAACATTTGTCCAGAAGTTTCCCTCTTTAAAAAACATTGAAGAAATTTGACTCCACTATCCATGTTTGTTATTCTTGAATTTTTATATACATGTGTATATGTACAACAATTTTTATATGAAATTGATGTGCAAAGCACAGATGAAATTTTGCTTTCAAAGGAGAAACTTAGTTCAAGTTACTTTACCAATGAAAACAGCACGTATTCTTGTGTTACGAAAATTCCAGAGTAGCAACGGTGGGTGAATATCTAATTCAATATACATTTAATCATTGAAATTTAAAATAAACTTATTATAATCTCAAATTAACAAGTATTATCTACAAAACGAACAACAAACATACAGCAATGTAAGCAACATCCCTTTCCAAAAGATCAGCAAATTTATTAAGCAGACGACCGCGATCACTAGCATCCATTCGTCTCCATGGCGACCCAAGTTTGAAAGCTTCCTTTGCTGCAGCTACAGCCTTGTCCACGTCAGCCTGAAATTAATTATCATTATTTAATGATTAATCATTAATAACATACTATACTTATATGGTGATAAATTGCAAGTATATGCAATGCATATATACATTCATAGGAAACGATACAAAACGCTAATACAAAATGCCGCTTATGACGCCATGACTAAGTATTGGACCCAGTGCCACTTTATTTTGATACAATTTCATGTGCATTCATTGCGTGTGATTTAGGTTGCTGACCTCCCTGACTAAAATGTGTAACGTTATAATGAACAGTCTTCGAATTTAGCCACGGACGGTGGGACAAGTCCACCAAAATCAGCATTGGTCCAGTGACTTATAGAATGTGAGTAGTCTGTCTGTCCGCCAACTTTTTACAGCCACCATTTTCCAAATTTAATAAAAATCGTTATTTGTTGTAAAATTGTTTGTGTATAAGATGTAGCATAAGTAGCAGTTTGATATGAGATTTATCAATGATTTTTTTTACAAATCGATCGTACGGCTTCGTGAGTCAAAACAGAAAATATGTATTAATTAAACTATACTGTATTCCTATCAATTTGAAACTTATACAGAAGTTGGATCCGTTAAAAAATAATTGTGGGACAAAACTTTTCGTAAGTCATAACTTCTTGTAATCGGAAAGGTCATTAGTAGTGTATAAAATACCACAAGACCATTGGCCAATAAAACTATTGAAACAATTCGTCGTAATTCCCACCTAGTCTTAAATTAAAAATAATGTACAAGAATTATCGCGTTCGTTATTTTGACATATTTATTAAACACCACTGGTTTTCTTATATATAACTATATAGTTGACGTTTTAATTAAGGAGACTGTTTGTTAATAACATGTGATAATTTCCGCACGGGTGTCCCATGCACGGTTACTTATTAAAAACTCAATTTCATGTGTCAATTTCTGCACGAGGCGCTCGTGCGTTGTAACTGATTGGAAAGCTTGTCAATTTCATGTGTCAATTTCTGCACGAGGCGCTCGTGCGTTGTAACTGATTGAAAAGCTTGTCAATTTCATGTGTCAATTTCTGCACGAGGCGCTCGTGCGTTGTAACTGATTGAAAAGCTTGTCAATTTCATGTTACAATTTCTGCACGGGGCGCTCGTGCATTGTAACTGATTGGAAAGCTTGTTAATTTTGTGTTTCAATTTCAACACAAGGTGCTCGTGCCCTATAATATATAGGACAGGGCATGAGAAGCAGTTTGGTATGAGATTTATCAACGAGCAAAAAACTTTATAAGCAAACTGGCTGAAAGGATACCACTGTTGTCTAATAAATTTTATTATATGTTATAATGCTAAATCATTAAAATGGACAGCATATTTTGACAGTTACTAGAGCCCACTAAACTGTCATTTGGCCCAGTAACAAATTTCATTTGCTGGACCGAATATCCAGTTCTGATGAGCGTTTGTCGTGAAGACTGAATACTGGAGATGGTTGAGTCCAAAAATAATTATTGTGATCAATGCAGGGACGTTATTGAATAAGCGATTGGAAATTGATATTCTTTTGTAAGTTTATTTGATTTTACTTAAAACTTCATACGGCGTGGTTATATGTGGTAAAAGCGAGTATTATAGTTGAAAAATTGTTAATAGACCAAGTAAAAATTATCAGAGCAGAACAAAACATAATATGATAACATTTATTTACTGAGTAGAATTTTAAATAAAAACATCGTAAATATTTTTTTTCAATGAGAATTATTAAACGACCTTGATTTGATGATCACATTTACTCCGATAAAATCATCCATTTTTTCATTTTGCTTTACAGATGACAAAAAGGAATGACAGTTGGTTTAATAAGATTTTAATGGCATGTGCAGGGGGGGGGATCAAGGAATTTTTCTAGGGGGGTCCAAACTTTCGAACCACATCAACATTATACACTGTTTGCAGAATAACGAAGAATATTAATAATAATTAATAACTACAAAACTATTAGATCTATGTTAAACACAGCGAAGCGGGCGCAAGAAAAAGTGCTTCATGCTACTTAAAAATGGTTTACAGTAAAAAAAATACATTCATGAACGGGTATATTTTGGAAATTTCAGGGGGATCCGTACCCCTCTGACCCCTCCTCCGCTTTATCCGCCTTTGACGTATCAGCTGATTGTTTTCTTATCTATATGTAACAAAAAATTCAAAAGCTTGAACTGTAAGATTCGTGACAAAAAGTCCGAGCAATCCGTGTTCGACACATCCGGATATTCGAAATATTTGCTGCCATTTGTTTCTTAGTAGAGTCAGAGATCTTTTCACGCCGAAAAATGAGTGTAATATATTGATGTCAGTTAGAATGTTCGACTTATCAGGATAGTTCGAAGTAGCCAAGTTCGAGTCTCTGAAGTTTTACCTTTTCGCCTTCTTGGACATCACATATTTTCTCAGCCGTGGCTGGATTGATTGTAGGAAATGTCTTCCCAGATACTGAATTCACCCATTTATTGTTGATAAAAATCTGTAATAAAAATGATATACATTTTGTAGTTGTATTAGGTATACGAGGATCATGTTCAAATAACGAGGGTCATTCAAGGCCATTGTATGGTTTTTATATGTCAATACTATGTAAAAAAAATCTCATTTATAACCCCAGTAAGGACCTTGGATTTTGCTAAGTCATTTCCTCATGAGATGTTTTAACCTCAAAGTTCACTGACCTACGACCGCGTTTCAATTGTATGTATTTGAAATGTATACATTGAAGGGGAGGGGTAACACTGATAAAGATTGTGAAAATTGATCTGACACAAGGAATATAATTTAAATATTATTTATTGTTCGTTTTTTCTCAACTGTCAAAACATGAATAATTTCACGGTGACTTCGTGCTCTTTGTCTAACACTCGAGATATCGAGATAGTGTGTAATCATTCACCTTGAAATTATTCAAACTTTAACAGTTTAGAAAAAACGAACAATACATTGATTAAATCAAATAGTTGTAGTGTAGTTATTGAAGTGTGTAATGACATCTGGGTATATAGTCACGTGATCTGTAAAAAAGTCTTGTTTTTTTGTCATTCGGACATTGAATCCTTTTTTCGTCCTTTTTTTGCAGCAGATAACCACATAACTAACACGTTATTTAAGTGGTTAACTAGTTACGTAACTAGTTAACTACTTACCACTTATACTGTATATCGCTAACTGGTAAGTGGTTATCTAGTTACCAGTTAGCGATATATAGTTTAAGTGGTAACTTGTTAACCAGTTAACATTAAATTGGTAAACTAATACAAGAATGGCAGCTGTAGGCACTAAGTAGCATTTACAAAAAAAGTAACTAGTTACATAACTAGTTAACCACTTAAATAACGTGTTAGTTATGTGGTTATCTAGTGGCAGAAATATTCCACCATAGAAAAGGTCTAAATACCGCATAAAATAATCGTTAAATTTCTTTGTCACAAAAGCCTATGAGCAGTAAATGTTTACTGTGAACAGGTTTATCACCTCGCATCGTGATTTGACGGAGCCCCTAAAGTGACATTTTGAAATACTTTTTTTATTTTCACAACTATTTCGTTTAAACGTAATATTATTTCTTTTTTTTTTCGAAATATCTGTTACGTTTTTTTTCAAAAATTTCGATTAAATGAAATGATATTTCGTTTATTCGAAATAAGTATTTCGTTCTTTCGAAATAATTATTTCGAAAAAAAGTAATAGTTTTTTCGAAAAAAAGAAATAATTATTTCGTAAAAACAAAAAAATATTACCTTTAAACGATATAATATTTCGTATAAACAAAATAATATTTCGTATGAACGAAATAATATTTCGAAATTACGAAAACATTATTTCGAAAAAAAACACTGAAATTATTATTTCAAAAAAACGTAATATCATTTCGTCTAATCGAAAAAATATTTCGAATAAACGAAATAATATTCCGTAAAATCGAAACAATTTTTCGTAAAAACGAAATGATATTACGTTTAAACGAAATAATTGTGAAAATAAAAAAAGTATTTCAAAATTTCACTTTAGGGGCTTCGTATGATTTCGAGTTTTTTAATCTTTTTTATCCTCGCATCGCGTGGACGTGTTTGTGCCGTTACTGTGACTGACAGAAAGTGTGCGACGATGACCTTTAGAGAACTTCGTCACTGGTTGACGAATATAGAATCTGACTAAAGAACCTGGCAACGGAAACGTATTAGGGCCTACAGTTAATGAGATGTTTTGCGCCAAATCGATTTATTTTTATTCGCATCAATTGACAAGATGTTTTTGCACATCTCAATAAAATTTACTGACAAATATGAGAAGTCTTTAAGCATTGCAGCTAATTTTTTTTGGATATGCTTCATACTTTTTGTCTTTTCGACAAAAATCTATTGGAAAAAAATACACCTGTGTTTTTCTATAAATATATTACAAGTGACTAGCTTTTCTCGACATGTTTGATGCTTTTGTCTCTTCGACAAAAATCTAGTTGAAATAATTAAAAACTTCTGCGTATTACGCAATAATCATTACGTCCTAATGGGATGTTTTTGGTCAACTCGTGAAAAAACAAAAAGACATGATGTAAAACATTTTGATAATTGGAGGCTCTGATACATTTCCATACCTTGCTTTCTGCGCTCGGTTTCGGGTACATGAAAAAAGCTTTTTGTTTGGTTTATTCAGATAATGGCTGAAAGTAGATATAGACTACAGATCTAACGATAAAATATCAAAGAAATTATTTAATCTATCTGGTTACATTAAATAGAATGTATGATATAGCACACCATGTGCATTACTGCATTTTAATACAATCAGCCCAGATGTGACTTTACAAACAATCTTGCTTCAAAACAGGTAAATATATCTGCCTTTTGAAATCAAGTTTATAAACAAGTTTGTTTTTTCAACCAAACACGTAGGCCAATCAAATTTTAACGCGTGTCAATTCTATTTAACGCGGAAGGACATATTATACTCTTAAAATTTGTCCGATCTTGTTGAAATTGCGCTTTATTTAATGTTGTTTATTTGTATCTACAAATAAAGTTAGTGAAGTATTATTCTAATAATACTTCACTAATTCAGTCAAAACATCCGTTCTTAAAACATCGGATTTTTCCGTATCATTTCGACTGTGTAAATTTCCCAAATGACCTTGCTAAGCATAATAGCCGCGGTTAAAAAGTTGCCAAGATCCGAGAAATTAATATGTAAACGTGCATGCATTGATATTTAAGTGATTGAGGATGTTAAATTTTGAAATATCATGTTTATAAACGGTAAATAGTAAACATTGACTTCCGAACTAAATATCCGTTTACGCGTGAATAAAGTCTAGATCTGAATAACATCAAAAAGCAAATTAAATTACAAAATATATTGTACTAAATGTATTTTACTTAAAATCGTGCCGGCCGCCTATGCTCATACAACTACCCCCCCCCCCCCAAAAAAAACACCCACTATTTCTCATAAAGAATTCAAGATTGATAGCTGATCAAGGGCCCGTATCATCAAGCGTCTTACGACCAATTTTAGTCGTAAATTCTTCTATGTTGTATTGTTAAAGTATCGTAAGATTTTTTTATAATATGCTGCCCAAGCAGAGAAGGATCCAGGATTTTTTTCTAGGGGGGAACCTCGAACCACAACCACATTATACACATTTTGCAGAAAAAATGCAACTTATTGGTAATAAAAACTACATAACCATTAGATTTATGTAAAGCACCGAGAAAAATTGCTTTATGCTACTTAAAAATGACGCGCAGGCAAAAAATACACTAATGGACAGGTACATTTTCCAAATTCTAGGGGTTCCGGACCAATATGCCAAGAACCTAGTACATCTCGTATAAATGAGTTTTGTAATATGGCATATTATTGTACAAGCTTTTATTTTGGACTTATCCGTTTATAGAGAGAGGGGCACATAAGCCTGCGATATTATGGTATACAGATTGAAAATATTTGTTCTTATGAGAACAAAATGTTCTGTACATATGGCTGAGAGGATAAAGGAGCGTAGATATTACTCTCTTGTTTTATAAGGACTCTATATACATGTGTATAATAGAATATTTCTGAATATATCTATTCTTTCCTGTTTTTTTAAAGTTATACTCGTCTTATGTTAAATTAACTTGATAATTTAAAAATCAAACTATACCATTGTTAAATTACTGTTGTACAAGTCGTTAATTTTCATGCCCTAGATCATTTATTGCGTAATTTGATTTGCTTTGGGTTGATTTGTCATCAGGGCGGCTAATCAAAATTCATACAAATTAGTTGAACATTATTTTTCCACGAGGCGAACGATTGCCTATGTATGTGATTGATTGCTTTGGTTATGTCAGTACATGTGTCCAAGGATATAAATGTCACCAAACAAGTAAAAAGCGAGTGACATGAACAATATGTCAGTCCAGTCAAATGTTAGTGTGGTCTTTTTTTGTAGTAATTGAAGTCACAAAGTAAATTTTTGATCAAAACATGTTGATAGCGAAAGTATTTGTAATGTGAGTTAGCTGTTTCATCTTTTATTCGATATCTGTCTGACTGATTTATTCTAACCTAGACACATGCTTGAGTAGTCAACCATTTATGTCTTGTATACTCAAAAACCTTTTCGAACTCCATATATTAAAATACCTGCCATTTCAAAGCTTATGTAAGCTACACAGAAATTGTGTGTAAAATTGATTGTGAAACACGTAGTTTGCTAGGTTCATGTTTGCTAGGTCCGTGCGTTTCATGTATTTTGCCTGGAAATATACGTAGCTACCAACGAGTAGAATACGAGGGCTATTCATTTAATTCCCGGACGACCGTCGTTTATTGTTAAGTAATAGGAGTTCACAGTAATTAAAACACAGACATGTGCCAAAAACACTTTTGTATTAGTGCTCTAAATTTCAACGTGATAAGTCATTGGTTAAGAAATGAACACTAACTTAAAACATACATCAAACAATATGCAGCCGACGTCAAACATTAAACGTCAATTACAAACTAACACGTCACTCCATCTCAAAATATCGACCTTCTGCTGCCAAACATTTCTCATGTCTGCTTACCCACGAAAAAATACGTTATGAAACCACTGTTTATACAATGGTGGTATCTAACGGTTTACTTCCTGTTTTAAGCTATGTAAACTGTGTGTCCGTGTCCAGCATTTCTTTAACTAGCTCCAAAGTTCTTCATCTGATACTCTGTTGCCCTGATCTCAAATTATCCTACAGCCATCTTCTTCCTTCATGGAAACGCTTGTACCATTTCTAAACTGCTTTATGTTTCACTGCAGCAGACATTCCAAATGATTGATGTAGAAGATTTTTCGTTTGTAAGGGTGTGTGTCCAATACTTTCACAAAACTGAATGATAGTGCGTTGTTGAACCTCATTTTTCACAAACCGTGATTTTCACAAGTTGTGAAATATACGTAAGAGTTTTTCACAAGTGAGCGATGTGAAAAATACGTTGGACATTTTTTTCGATTTTCAGTCCTGACGCAATTTTCACAACAATTGTTCATATGATTGTAAACCCTATACAATTAAACTGTGCCATGTACATATACGTGATATAAACCAGAATATCATTACTAAATGTTTTGGAACACAGACAATTAAAAAATATTTTATCACGAACCCAGTTCTGTGTGAGACCGCCTTTATTAATAAGCTTTTCAATAAGATACCCCAAGATATGAACATTGAAGTGGATGATTTTGTTAAGATTTAGAAACGCAATCCATTCACATTACTATTGAAGCAAGTTCTGTGCTTAACTTAATGCAAGCACAGAAACGAAGTCAGAAGAAACTAGATGACCAAATATTAAGTGACTTTTTACATACTTGGTTACATGAAATGGCATATTTTAATTTTCACGAAGTAATTTCGTTTTTGCGAATAATTAAAAAAATACAGAGACATTCAATTAGAAACTCTATACAAAAGAATATGTGTAAGAACTTAACTCATTTTTTCTGAGAAGAAGTACGTTTTTATAAATGGTCATATGGTTGAACGATCTAATTTGTAGAAATTAGAAAATTTATAGAAAATAGGTCAATATCAAGCCTGGTGGCAAAAACCCTTTTTTGGGCCCAGATGGGGTCCATATACAACGTCATGTAGTTTTAGTGGCTGTGAGCCAACCTTGTATTATACCACAATGTTCTAACAGTTAATTAAAACGATTATCAATACCAGGCTTCAAAATATATTTACCAACTTTAAATGTAATTAAGAGGGCGTTCATTAAGTAAATTTTTCAATTAATGCAATTCAAATGTGCAAATTCAATACATCTGTTTGAAAACTACAGATAAAATACTTTTCCAGAAGGAATGTTAATCAAGTATTCAGGGTGATTCAAATGCATGCAGATGGTTTAAACATAGACGATGAAAACATAGCTAAAATTATTTGTTATATTCATAGACTATGTCTAGAATGATTTCTATAAATATCACATCGATTTCAAAATGAAAGAAAACTTCAATTATTGTACACACGGTGGCAATACCACGTGACCATGACATCACAAATTCTACGGTTTGAAGAAAAAAAACCACTAAAAATCAGCCTCGACTCAAAGTTTTAAAAAGCTGTTTTCGCTAACAAAACTCGAAAACTATTCCTTTTCAAGGTACTACAATGACAAGTCGTCATCCTTTTGTGAATAGGAAAAAAATGTTGGTAGGTTTTCCAGAGTGTTTGCAAACATTCTATGGACGAATGCATATAGAAATGTTGTAAACATAAATCTCTACAAAATATTTCACACATATAATTTCAAACTTATTTCTACTGATACAATCTCATTTGTATTGTATTTCTTTGCCATTTACCTGAGTTCATCTGCATAAAATATAATGCTGCTCGTTTAAAAATTATTGCTTTTTTCTCGACAGTTTATATTGATCACTCGATGTTCAATGGTTCGCAAGTTCTCGAGATCGTTGGCTCGCAAGTTCTCGAGATCGTTGGCTCGCAAGTTCTCGAGATTGTTGGCTCGCAAGTTCTCGAGATCGTTGACTCGCAAGTTCTCGAATCCACTGTTCAGTTTCATTGCTTCGCTTTTTCTTTTAACGAACAGTATGTGGAAATTCTGATAGCGTCTTACAGAACTGGGTTATAAAGATAAGAATAGACATGGTTTTAACTAGTTCATTGAAACTCTCAATCAAATAATATGCTCATGTATATTAAAGGCTATCAAAGGTATTTTAAGATTAAAATCTAAGATTTATAAGAAACTAAAAGCCGAGGAAGATTATAATCTCTAGTAAGAAACAGGGAACATAAAAGAGATACCCCAATGAGCTGTATACTTTAGTGATAACATATCGTTTTTATGTCTCATTTTTAATTTCCCATTTATACTTGTGTCTGAACTTTCTAATTAGTTTCACACCATACAGTTAAGGAAGCGAGGAAGAAATATAGAATAATTTCCGTTCTTCTACGTGCGCACGTCATTACTAACAAATGGGCACGAAATAGCATAACGTTCGCAATAGCAATGGCTTTTAGTTTAGTTTCGGCATGTTTTGATGACATTTTACATTTCATACAATAGGCATATATATGGAGCATACATTCAAAGAAACAAAGGGGTCTGTCCACAAGTTCTCACAACTTAGTTACGGGTATTCCCTTTTTAAACATTTGCAAGTCTTCTTCCAAGACAAACAAAGGCAAAAAAGAGTTCATATTCAGTGATACATGTATTAACAAGTAGAAAAGTAAGAACCTATTAATGAATAAAAACGATTTGTATGATTTTCAGAGCTAATGCTTTGTAATGAGCAACAGTCCAGTGGTGGGACGCGCGTTTATGTGCTGGATTCAAATCCCACTAAGGCCACTGCTAACTTCATTGAGCAAGAAATTTACCTGCGATTGCTTCACTCAATCCGGGTGTAAATGGATTCCTGTTAGGGCCATTCGCTGTATGCTGTGGCCGCAATCTGCGCCGTTTGTTAACAGAGTCGACTGAACTTCAAAAGTCTTTGTTTTTAATTGTTAAACCATTGCTTTAACTTTAATGAGCATGTTAAAGCTATAGCGTTCTCACGTGATGTTGATTTTATGCACGAGTATGTTGTTATATGCACGCGAAGCTGTTTCGTTTTTAAAGCACGCGCACTTGATATAATGATATATTAAAAACATAACTTATGTCCCTTCCGTGTTACCGTAGCTTGGATAAAGCCTGATCCACATCTTATCAAAAATCTTACGGTTTTTAGCGATACTGTATAGAAGGATTTACGATCAAAATTAATCGTAAAATGCTTGATAATACGGGTCCCTGATTCGTATCTAAACATTTAATTTACATTCATGTTAAGCTTAATTGATTCACTATATAGGTCATAGATTTTATCATACTCATCTAATTGATGTTGTTTCAATGAATAAAACCATTATGTTAATGTACGTAGTGTTTTATATATTTTTATTTTATCACTGACTTTATTGTTACCTTAAAAACAAACCAAGGTCATCTGAGGTTATATACGGTGGATATGACAAATATTATAGATCTTTAACAAAAGGAAATCCTATACAACTTACAGGTCGTCCACATAAACATTGCGTATATAAACATAACCAGTTTCGTCTTTTGTTAGATTGATGCGCCAAGTAAAGTTAAAAACTTTACCTATAAGTGCAAGTAATTTAATAGATTGGTCACAATGTTTATGAACGTAAACGTGGCTAAAGATACATGAAGTTTGTCGCATTAACTTCCGTGTCGACTCTCAATGCACAAGAGCAGGCACACTGCAATTTGTGTTCAAAACAATTTTGCAATTTGAAAAAGGATATGTTTACTGAAGAATGATAAACGCTAAGAAAGTCCACATGTACGGTGTCTCGTTGTCACCTTCGTGCTACGGCGTTCTGTCGCCATTAAAGCAAAACCAAACCTGGTATTGTCAATGTTCAAGAAAGGAGTTGACTTGACATGCTTTGACTTGATCCAAAGTAAAATCTCATATTATTGAGCATATTTTCGTATTAAACATATTTTTAAATGCATATACATGTATAGTATGCATAATATAAAATCTACATTTGATAATTTCTTTGTGTGGTTAAATTACATATTCATAGATAAATTTCCACAAGTCCTCAGATTTCAAAATTGTAAGACGGTTGAACTAGTATTATTATGGAAGCTGAACTTAAACCGAACTTTGTCTTTTAGCTTAAACCCTTTACTAGATGCGACAAGCCGGACGAAAGGTGGCCATTTTTCACCTTAACGCGCTATCGCTACATTGTATTTCAAGATGCTCTTATTTCATAACTAATTGACTAAAATTTATATGCAACTTAGCCAAGTTATTCCCTAGGTGATTATCTTTTAGAAAAAATGAAATTTTTGTTCTTTTTTCACTCTAAAATGTGTTGCTCAGTTTAGAGACACGACAGTTTGTTAAAAAGTTATCGACTTATCGTCGATGAGTTATAAAGTTCATTGTCTCTATAACATAAATATCTGAATAAACCCAGTGAAGTAAAATGCAGAAAAGACTTTCTTTACAACTAAATACTCTCAGAACAATCAGATATATGTGTGATATATCATGTTACAAATATACAACATGCATGAACAACTCGTTTAAACCATTGTAGTGTAATTTGTATTACTGATTTATAAATATGTTTTCATGACAATAAATTCTCGTATGTAATTAATCAACATTCATTTGCCTATGTGAATACAATAAATAGTACATTGATTATGCAAGGAACAAAGCAAGGTAAAATTTCCTTAAGATTTTCGCTTCAATGTCGCTTTATAATGATCAAAATAGCTCGAAGCATCTATAAATAATAGATCATTAATAATTTTTAAAATTAAAATTAATATTAAAATTATAATCATACTGACCTGGGTGAATTTAATTTCAGGATTTTTTATCGGTGCTGGTTGAGTCGGCATAGTGAGTTCCAATGTCTTATCCACACTTCTACTCGAATAGTTAGTCCTGTATTCAACCACTTCTAGATCTCGAATGTTCAGCGCCGTGGTAAATAACGATAGTTTGTAAACTGCGTGTTAATTTTGTATATACATGTAACTCGAATACGTATCTATGTTAACAGCGACGTATTTTACATAAGTTCAAGCTTGGCTCTCGTGAGAAGATAATCGTTGTAAATAGAAACATGTGTATTTATTTACTAAGTCGTGCTAAACATATGTCGTATATACCAAAAAGGGTTGATATGATATGTTTGTAATGTTCTTTGATTTGCAAATTATATTATAATTTGCAGCAGTAAGGATCAAGGACTGTCACACATTTACGTCTATCGATATGCCTACAAATGGGAACTTGGGCAGATGTTATGGCTGGCCATAACAAAGAAGCTTAAAAATATATAAATGTATCAGGTTCAATGTAACAATTCAACCTTTTTTGATACATTGTACTTGAATCGAACCCACTCCATAAGGATTAATAGCCAGATGATAACTGACTCAGCTAACTAAGGTTGAAATAAATGATCAGTTACACCTGATGAATTCAAACATTACTTCTTTAATACGGCATCTTTAAATTTGTTCAATTTTTTATGTAAACTGATCATACATTTTATTGTCCATATATTTCTTTATCTTGATGTTAAACTTCAACAATTGAATCTACAGTTTGTATATCTGTAAGGAAGATCAATAAAAGACAACAAAACTATTTCGGTGTAGTATAACATACAGCAATAGTTGAGACACAGTGATAGAGTGTAGGATATATAATCTGGAAATCTCAGGTTGATTCCTTGAAATGGCAAGTTACACCATTTTATGAAAACTCAAGTCTGTGTAGAAGAAATTAATTATAAGTATGAACCAGAACAGAGAAACCTCTTTGAACGTTGTTTTAGTTTCATTATTGTTTTGTTATTGCATATTTGTATGAACAGGCCCTTTGTAAGAGTCCTTGACAGCCTGTATATAAACATCAGTAAAATATCATTAATTGCACTTTAATTTATCTCATGTATGCATAATTGGGGTTTATCCCATTTATGGCCAAATTTCGCACAAATATGCCTATGCAGATGCCCTAGTGCCGATTAAGGCCCTAAATGGGGGCAAAATATCTTGGCCCCAAATCCTTAATACAGTATTTTACTGTTGATAATACAACAATTGGTATACATGGGTGCTCCTTGTATTTCATTTAGGCCTTTGTAGATTTTCCCTATGCACATATCTCTCCACTGTTATATATTGGTAGTATACCATTGTAGAAAATTTTTAACTTTCTTAATATGATTTGACTCAGCTACAACAATACTCAAGACAAAAAGATAGAAAACAAAATATATATACACATGTATTGACTGGTTTATTTGTAACAATATTTAAATACACAATATACATAAAATCATATATAAGGTAGTTCAAATTTACTAAGAAATACATACAAGTACAATATGCAAACAATAATCACAGTTTATTTGGTGCAGCAAAGTATTTCCTACAAACATTTCCATTGCTTTATGTATAAATCTTCATTTTCTCCAAAATTCAATAAATTTCAAAAAAATGAAAACAATATTTTACCATGGCATAAAAGTTATATTTTTTGGAAGCAAATCAGATAAAAACAATAGCTACACATCTAGAGACAAAACATATAATGCTATTAAAACTCTTCGATCACAAATTTCAACTTGAATATCAATATTTCAAGAACTCAAATTGTTAAGAAACATTTTGGAAGCATTAAAGCAAGTGTTCAGAAAAAATCTTTTGTGGGAATAAACATATTCAATTTTTCTGTTGACTATAGTTCATATAGAAAAACCAAAACACTTTTTATATAAATAATACAATGAACTAGTCCATGACAGAACATGCTCAGGATGACAATACAATATATTATTTTAAAATGTTTTATGACAATGAGTGTCTTGTTGAAGTAATGGTCATTCAAGCAAAATTTACCAAGGGATGGTGGTTAATTGGCCGCACTTATTTTGTTAAAATAAACTACATGTACATGTATATAACTTTTATTTTCAATACTGCCTACCTCTGAAATGGATTAGTTCATTTTAATGTTTACACAAACATGCTTTGTTATTTTGTACAAGCTATATGTTTTATATTTTCACACTCAATTGTGTCTATAAAATCACAGAGACACATTTCTTCAAAAAATCTTCATGTTGTAGGCAGCTGATATGAGACCTATGAAGGATAACAAATTTCGACATGTATGTAGCTGAAATTATTGATTATGGATTTATATCTTTTAAACACATGCTGCAACTTATTTTGAATAATATTTCTACATTTTTCAAAACACACCAAAAACTAGTAACATTTTCTTATGAAGGTGCAAGAAATACAACTATACAGGTCGTCCACATAAACATTGCGTATATAAACATAGCTAGTTCATAACACACTAATACTTAGGGGTGAGTTATTTTTACAATTTTATAGTTCAGTTAATTATCACTTATTTTCTAAACATACCATTATATAAAATTTACAATGTGCATATGCACTGTTTGAAATAAATGTTAATTATCAAAGTGCTATGTTTAAATTAGTAAAATGCTGTTCATGGCATAATGCATCAGCATATTCACCTATCCAGTGAGCAAGTCGATTGTTTAAAGTACAAAATTATGCATGCCCTAGAATACAAGTGTAGTTTCGTTACAAGATTATATGTTTATATATTCCAATACATTCCAAATGTAATGTTTTCATAATTCACACAGAATTGGTGGTACTCAAATGTCCATTTACAGTTAACAGAGGTTACCAACAGCTACAATTTCTTTGATTGTAAACATCAGGGTCCTATGAACCAAGACTGCTCATCTAAGAACACATCCAAGAGCAGTGACACAAGACCTTTAGCTCTTTCTTATTAAACACAATAAAAACATTGACCCAGGAACTTTGACTTTTTGTCAAATTTGGACAAGAATTTTTTTTTATGAAATAGTTGATGATGCACAGGGTGACACACATACATGTACATATGTAGCCAGATGCCGTATAGACAGGTCACAATAGATCTAGAGAAAAGACATCCTTTTTTCTCAGCTCCTTATAAAAAATTTAAAGAAAGACAAAAGACCCATTTTGGTTTTATCTAGGCCATATCAAACAAATTTTATACTTAAAAACTTGTTTTTGTCTATTTTGTTTTTCATTAAATACATACACAAAATTAAATTTTCAATATAAACCTCTCGATTCGTTTACTTGGTCAGTATTTTCTGTCCTGTTCTTTAAACAATGTTAAACACAAAATCAGAGTTGATATGGCCTTACTCCTTCTTTGAAACTTCCATAGATTGCACTGTAACCCTCACAGCTATGCTTGCAGTAGTGTATATTCAATCTCCCAATATCTATGTCTTTATAAATCTCTTCTGTAAGAGCTTTGTCTATGTCCATTACCATTTGAACCATTGCTATATTCTAACTTTGAAATTTTATCAAATAAATATTGCACCATCTTAAGTCCAATAAAATGTATAGAAAACTGTAACAGAAAAGCTCCGAATCCATGATATAGTCCTACGACACCTTCCTCTGATATAACAGAACGTATACAGTCTATGACACCAGAATATTGTGTAGATATACAGCACACACCATATCCTGTGTTAGTATTGTCTATGAGAACCCTTGTACCTTGTATATAAAGTCTATGTAATACTGTCTCAAATGGATACAGTACAAGATCACTGACAAAAGTTCCAGCGAACGATCCAAGTAAAAGTGGAAACTGTTGGTTATAGAACGAAACTGAGGATACATTACTGTCCACTGGAGATGAATTGTCCTGAAAATATAATATAAACCATATTATTTCAATAAATTGAGAGTGTTTTAATTTGTTAATTTAAACATGTCAAAGTTCAACAATGAACCTTTCCATTACTTTATTTATAAAGCCTTTTGAAGGCTCTTAGGGTATACTGGGCTTGCCAAACTGAGTTGCCTCATAAAATAGTTATTATAAACATATTTAACAATGTCATACAGCTACATTTTGTCCTAATAAGCTGTTAACTAAAGAGAGCATGTTAATGTTTGGGGTCATTTTTCTGATTGATAATTTGGATGGGGGTAGCCAAGTCCTGAGGAAACCAGGCTGCCCACCTGAATTTAGACAGGAAGATTTTTTAAGATTTCTTGGCTCATGTAACAGATTATGTCAAAGTGAGTATTAAGTGGTTATTCTTTGAAGATTACCTTCAGATGATGTACATACCAAATATGGTAGCTTTAGACATCATTGTTAGAGAAAGATTTCCAATTCATAAGTTTCTAAAACCTGAGACTCCTAGTGCAGGATTAATTATTACCTCATGTGCATATAGTGCAGGATTAATTATGACCTCATGTGCATATAGTGCAGGATTAATTATGACCTCATGTGCATATAGTGCAGGATTAATTATGACCTCATGTGCATATAGTGCAGGATTAATTATGACCTCATGTGCATATAGTGCAGGATTAATTATGACCTCATGTACATATAGTGCAGGATTAATTATTACCCCATGTGCATATAGTGCAGGATTAATTATGACCTCATGTGCATATAGTGCAGGATTAATTATGACCTCATGTGCATATAGTGCAGGATTAATTATGACCTCATGTGCATATAGTGCAGGATTAATTATGACTTCATGTGCATAAATTGAACTATCTTAGTAGAGTCTAGAAGATCTTTAGATGATGCAACATCCCATAATTTTGGAATTACACCTAACTTTGATTTATAACCGACAATAAGCAGAAAAATTTTCATACTGATAAGAGCATGCTTTACTAGAGGTCCACATGGAAGACTGGATTTATCCAAAAGTGTAGCCTCGTAAAATAAAGTCTTTATTTTTGTTTAATCATTGATATCAATATTAAATTATAACATATAATAAAGTCTTCATCATAACTATTAAACTATTATCATTATTATTATAACTATTATTATAATTTTCATAATTATTATAACAGACTGGTCTTGTTTCAAAAACCAGGTCAAACTTGTAAACATCACGGGCTTAGAGCAAAATGGTTGTAACTCACTCTTTTTTTAAATTGAGTTATGACCGTTTCACACTAAGCCTGTGACATGTATGTAGGTCACTTTTTAAGAAAACTGTATTTACGAATGCTACTCACAGACTGTTCTAGTTGTTTCTCAGTAGTTGCTCTAATCACTGCGTATGATGTCAATGAGTATACACAATATTGACTTAGTCTAAATAAAGCAGTAGGTATGAGTAGTTTCCATATTGGTATAATCCATGTAGACTGATGTCCACAACGTCCTACTAGTCGGTTACAACCTTCTAATATAAACTCATACAAGGCTGGAGGCTCATTGGCACCATGACTCTGAAAAATTATACATTACATATATGTTGTGTTTAATTTTGTATAACTCTCAGTGGCACATACAATAACCCTACTGATATAAATAGTCACAACAGTAGTTCTGTACTCACTGAGGTATAAGGATATATCCGAGGATAATTGATAATATTATATTGATTGTAAAAAACACATGGTATTTAAGAGAATTGGTATGACAATAATTGGAAAGTATTCGATCATATCATATAGTTATGAATCTTATAAAATGATACATAATTTTTAACAAGAAGCATCTGTTTGGTCCTATATTGCTCACATATTCACATAATATATCTTCGACAGGAATTAATACAAAAATGTTGCAAGCCTGCTTACAGTTTATTTCCATAAAATGGCAACAAATATTTTGTTCAACATCATTTCATTGTATTAGTGCAAACTTGATTTTTACTTCAAGTCACAATACCTCAGCTAAGCAGAGTGTGAATGCAAACAAGCTTAATACAAGAAGTTTCAGCATAAAAGTCAGAAGTATTTTTGACAACATTAACGTCAGTCAATGAAATAAGTGGGTGTCCGGGACTATCAATTTCCAGTTCCGACATATAAAAATTTCTTTCGGGCAACCAAACTTCTACAAACAAGGGTATAGCCCTAGCTTCTAAAATGACCTGTTCGGGCAACCACTTTCATATCCTAATTTCATAGACTGTAAACGTAGACAAAAATTGTGACAAAAATATTTGGAACTTATTTTAACTGCTACATCCATGGACATATTTTCATTTAAAATAAAAATAAGATGTTTTAAATGTCACTGTCTTCACATATGTACATGCACAGAGATTAAAAATATAAAATATTCGAATATTCACCTGAACAGTCTCAACAAAACAGCTAACAAAAAATGGTGCTGTTATTATAAACCCTGACCTGAAATGTAAAATACAATCTATCAGTTTTTCCCATGAATATTCATGAGTGAAATTTTACAACTTTCAAAATGATAAATTCCTGAATTTTACCTGCCTTTAACAAGGGAAAAGATTCCATTTTCAATCTCATAAATCCTGATCATGAGGACTAGTCCTTAATCTTTTAGCCTTAAATATTCAAACCGCGAAGTAAAGATGTTGAAGAGGAAGGCATCATCAGTCAGCTCAGATGATGTGTTTGTCCACAGTGTTAGTGCTTGAGAATGCAAATCCAGGATCAGACTTCATAGTCACAAAAGACGATGTTTTACCAAGTCACATAAGCACTTTATAGACGGAAGGAGGCCAACGATGATTACATATTCATTTCTCCAATGTCATATATTGACTTATATTGCCTAGTGGTTTATAGATCGTAGTAATTCAGTAACTTTTGTTGAAGGGATGGGTAGAAGACAAAACCAAAAGATAACAGTTTAAAATTTCAGTAGTCTACAGTGTGAAACAATAAATTGCTTAGTTTTATGTTCCTTTTAACAATATAAATTACAAGAGGCACACAGTTCACATACACTTTAATCCGGGGAAGCACAAGTTCAAGTTTTCATTTGTTTTTAAGTAAATACCTATTTTGTTACATAAAGAAACCTGATCTGCATCTAACCAACGACCTTCAATCAGAATGAAGTTGATAATTTGACGTCAGCAAACTTAGCATCCCACCCATGTATGAGGGTCTCATGATGCCAGTCTTTGCTTTAGCCCAAAGCCTGGGGCAAGTGAAAACTACTTAAGGCTAGTGAAAGTTACTGATTTTATACTGTTGGGCTAGTTGATAAGTTTCCCTTTATCAGTTAGCATGATAAATCAGGCTTATGCTTGATAAAGTTTAAGGCAATGACTGTGATGCTATGAAATTAAATAATAGTCCCAATCCTCATACATTGTATCAATAGATTGGTGTTTGATTTGTTACTTTCACTTCTATCTTAGTTACTTACCATTTTAAGGCTAAATGTAAACAATGTTTCTTCAAGGTACTGTAAGAAGACACTTCCCTGAAAACATCAATAGTAATTATAACACTTAAATTTCTAGTTTTATATTCTCTGTAAATCGAATTTGAGTTGTTTAAAAAGTTGTATAAAAGTATATAATAGATACATTATTAGACATTGGAGGGAGTATTTTTTACCTCTAGTTTGTTCATATTTTTCAATTTTTAAAACTTGTTACATTTCAAAGCTAATAAATCAATGTTCTATGACAATTTCCAAAGCTTTTCAGTTACACAAAATAGTTAGGTTTAGTTTATACTAATTTATTTTAGCTAGATTGTAAAACAAGTTTGTACAACTTAGACTAACCACTTTTGAGTCCGCTTCCTGATCACCCAGTACTCAGCTATTTGGATTAAGTTTCTAGCAAGGAAACAATGGGATAGGTTTTAGATAGGATTTGAACCAATTGAGAGCTGGCTATCAAATGATTACCAGTTCAATGTCATAATGGTTTGGCCATGCCCACTCAAATTTACACCTTGATATAAAAGCAAACAAGGTTAAAATATAGTTCTACAGTATGTCCTGTAATACAATAAATTTTGATCTTTTTCTGATCCTTTCTGATCCTTGTAACCACTACAAGAATGAAATTTCAACATTTTAAATCTGTTTTAAAACTCTCTGTAGTTTAAGATTTTAACAGTTTTACATAGATGATGACTTTTTTCAGGTTCTGAAAAATTCTGAAATTCAGAAACAGTCCTGAAAACTTCCATCCATTTAAGCAATAGTCTAGCTCTATGCAGCAGATATATGAATGTACACCCTTGTTTTCAAGCTAGCTTCTATCGCGACAAAGAAGAGTGTCCCCTTACAATTCGAGAGGTTGTGGGTTCGAATCTCTGTTCAGACCATGGATTTTCATTGGATTACACATATGATAAATTTGAAGGTCTGTTTATAAATTGAATACTTACACAGGCCAGTTGGTAAATTCATTTATAACATTTTCAGTAATCATATTGAAGCCTCGACATAACAGAGTACTTACGAAACCTTTATACATGGCAACAGGAGGCTGAAAAAAACCCAAACAAGACAGTCAGTGAAATCTTATTTCACTTATCAATGTACTTTACTTAACTTGAATGTAGCAACTTGTATAACGAACTGGTAAGTGGAGCAGATATAAGTCTTTAAAACATTTAATGTACTACTTTAAGCACAAACAAGGATATGTAACTTATAACATACTATTAAGTTACTAAGGACAACATCGTCAGTGTTGAAGCTAAAGACTATTGATAAATCTTGCATTTAAGTATAAGTATTTCAATGTTCAATTTAAGGTTAGAACAGGCCTCGCCTTGTGTAGATCGCAGGAACCGAATTATTGTGGAAAACTTAACAAAAACATTTTTCTGTAGCATATATTAGTTTGACAATGGCATACAAGTGTAATCCCCACTTTGAAATTCAAGCTAAAAGAACATAAACATCCAAGGGTGAGCTATTTATGAAATCTCTCCCCACAAACAAATAAATGACTTACCTTATTTGAGTTGATCTTCATCATTAAAGGTACAATAGATATAGGAGTTAAATGAGAAGATCTGGATGGATACATAATCTGAAATATAAAATACATGTTTTATCAATAACTTGTTGTCTAAATCCTAAGTAATGGTGTCAGGGGCAATAGGACAACCCCTAATGTTGAACATTGATAATTCAGTTCAATTAAAGTTCATCATGATTAAGGCTCAGAATTTCTACCAAAACTTATTTATCTAAAATATGACAATAATTGTAAAATATCATTCTGCTTTAGATGAGTATTTTCTGTCATTATTATTGTCCTAGTACTGAAGTTTACTCATGTCAGAATTTTAGTTCATCATGGTCAGATACTAATTATTTAAGTATTAGTGCCGCCTAGGTCTCTAACTTTCAAAATTTTGTTGCCAAGAGAAAATAATACCAATTATCATTATAAGTAGCGACTAAACCATTGTACAACTAGAATTAGAATTTGTTTATTCAGGGTATACCTTGTAACAGGGTGATTACTTTATATTACATATTATATTACATTTCCTAGTTTTATTTGAAATAAGGGAGACAACACATAAACCTTAAATAATTGATTGTATACTAGTTACTTCCCTTTATACTTATATATATTAAATATGTTTTTATGAATTTAGAGGTATTAGCCTTTATTGAGCAGCATCATTAGATATTATATATTTGAATTATTAAGTTGCTTACTAATGCTTATGTTTATACTTTCAGGACGTTATTCATAGAATTTATAGATTTCATAGAATTCATCAATTTACATCATATGATTTAACATTAAAATAAGAAGAGTTACTTCCCTTGTTGTCCATTATTGAACTCACGCCAACCAACCCTAGATTTAATTAGGACAAGGTTACAACCTTAACATTCATAAAGTAAAATTTATTTTGGATGTTTTATTCCAAAGGTAAATATGTCTTGTTTGTAAAATTTAAAATAATGAAGATGTGATAGAGATAACTCATTTTTACCCTCCAGCTTGGCCATAATATCTATGAAAATCCCTCAGAAATTTTGATTGCCATTGAGCAGGTGTTAATTTGGAGCCATGGTCTAGTAAAACTGTGAGTGATATTTTACATAAACAAAATCTAAGTAAATAATTAGTAGAATTATATGTTATTTTCATATATCTACTACTTTCTGTATATTACCTTGGCACATGCTGGACAAATGACATTGTCACAATTTTAAAGGACATCAGTATGTATAAAAATATATCGATAAGGCCACAACAAATAGATCATATGTTCTATGGATTCGCTTGCACCTTAATTTTGACGGTTTTTACAAAAAAAAAATATTTTTATTTACTCGCTCGCTCATAAAAATTTGGTCTAACTGCCATATAAAGCAACTGAATTAAGATTTTTTTTTTCTTCGCTCGCCCCATTTTTTTCTAGAAAAATCCGTAGAATTATCATCAACTTCTTGTAGCCTAAAAACAGATAAAAGCATATCTTGTGTCTGTAAGGCTTTTGTCTGAGTCTCATCAGCATAGCACTAGATAATTCACTAGCAATAATAGATAAGTTCACTTCAATTAAACCAGAAACTTAAGAGTCACTTAATAGAGAGATCCTTGGATTAGAATCCGACTTTGCACCTTGCAATCATGGATTTTTCAAGGCATCTTGTCTGATTCCCATTGCCCGGTGGCTGCCTTTATTCATAATCTAACATTACCTATATCATTTATACTTGATTAGATCACTATGTAATGCATAATGGTAGGTGGGACGCACGGGCACTAATGCTGATGGATGTTTGGGCGGAAGCTTTGGATTAGAATCCAACTTTGCACCGTGCAATCATGGATTTTCAGGGTATCTAGCCTGATTCCTCATCGACCATTTGGCTGCTGTTCTACCAAAAGTCAATTATTACTCTTTCACTATCTTTTACAGTCAAAAAACACTTGTTGTTATTTTAACTATTGATAACTAATTCTTAGTTTTATATTAGTCTTCATTTAATTATTTTATACTTTATCATCTCTTAACCATTTTCATTTAAACTCGTATTTCCTAATTATGCATATGATTGTGAAGCGCTTTTGAACATATATTCAATATGAAAATACAAATGTAGTATATAATAAAAATAATAATAAAGAAGTATAAAATACCTGACATGATCTCCTCATTACAATAAATGGATGGGATATAATCTCAAAGCCACATATGCTGAGAAGAGAAAATAGAGAAAATGCTGGTAAAATAGTTGATGCTTTTCTAAATAAAGGTACAATGAAATTTATAAGATTATAACAGTCTGGTAAAATTTGAAAGAAAAAAAGTCAAGTACCTGTAAGTTTATAAAAACAATCAGTCAAAATATTTCCAATCATGTGTGATTGCATTGCAGAAAACCAAGCACTATTAAGTCTTCAGATGGCACTATGTAACATCATTTGGGATTAATTTTAAACTAGTATTGTGTATTTGTATATATTTATGATGGAGGGTTTTTACTTGTTTATAGTTATTATTATTAATCTTTTTGTACAATGCCATTAAATATGTAATGTAGAAATAAGAGTTTAATCAAATGAAGAATTTTAAGTTAATTCATCCTGATACTTCAAAAATAAATGACAAACATTTGAATCAAGTGCCAACTATCCCTGATCTATTTGGTAATACATATGTGTACTTTGCTGGGGGAAAAATCTGATTAAAAAAAATATTTTCAAACATAGATAAAATTTAATTTTTGAGTATTCTAGTTTTTTTGTTTGTTGTTTTTTTTTAACAACTAGAACCTGCTTTTTACGCTTTGTGTCTGTAGAAAATGTAAAAACCTCAATGTATACCAACCTTCCCCAAACTAAGCCCATACCAGACAATTTCTTTATTTGTTCTGAAATAAGACAACACATTATTAGTCAATAGGAACATAAAATGTTCACTGGTAACATAAAAAATAAGTTAAAATCCCTGAGATTTCCACATAAAATGTAACTTCATTTTATTTAAATTAGACAGTAAGCTACATGTAGCAATAAAAAAGCAGATCCTGAGATCAAGTTATATCTATATCATCTAGAGTGGGTGGACCAGTGCTCGGCGTAAAATTTATCTTTGCCTAAAACATATTCTGCAAAGTTTAAACTTATCTTTTATTCTTGCAGTTTAAATTGAAGAACGATCCTAGAAAGAAATTCCATTGAAAAGAAAATTGAAAATAAATCGTCAAATTTTCCGAAAATGAGCTAAAAATAGACACTGTATTTTTGGACTATGGTTCCGATGACCGGTACCAATGCTCGGCGCACGCAACACGTGCGTACGAACTATTTTTTAAGAATCGATCATCATTTTCTGAAAATGCATGCAATTTTGAATAAATACGTAGAAAATTAAAAAAATATATTCTAAATTAAGCTACGTTTCAATCTCATTTAAAATACGTGTTTACACACTTGTAAACTCTTCAATATATGAATGAAAACATTGTATAATAATAAAAAATTATTGATATCAAGAGCAATACTTGATCACATTTATGATATATATGATTCTCTACTTCTTTGTAGTCTATGACTACGAAAATACAAAAAAATATGTAATTACATATTTTCTTCTCTTCAATATATCTGTAGGAAATGCATAAACAAACTGAAGTGCAGACAAGACTGATATCAACACATGTTTGTTTACCAGAAGGGAAGCATTAAATTTTGAACATATCTATGTATGGAATAATTTATCACATATAATAAAAAGTATGATATTATTATTGTGTTGTTGTAATATTTCCCCTGGGACTTATTTCACATCCATGATAGAGGGTAATGATGAGTGGTATCTGTGGTCATTAAAAAATGACCATTTTAAAGTCAAATGCTAATATAATATGATATAATTATAAATTGAATAGTATTATGTAAGTTAGGATGATATTCACGACAAAAAAATAGATTAAAAAATTGAAATCGTTGTTCTAATCCAAGAACGACTACTCTAGTATGAATTACGGTAACGTGAACATAGCCAATGATAATATCGGCTGTTGTTGACATGGGTGAGTTAAATGCGTCTTTCACGAACTTTTCAGCCAAAATATCACAAGAAACTATTACGTTTAATGGAAGAATGTTTTTGTTGAATAATTAAACCATTTTTATTCGATTATCTTTAGTTTACTTGAAGAAAAATAAGTTTAAACTACTATGAAAAGAGTTTCAACAAGAGTTGTCCTCCATAACAACTGCAACCGGTGACGTCACGTGATCAAACCGGAAGTTGACATTATCTCAGAAATTTAGGTCAGATGACAACAAATTGAATTTAGCAGGTTTAATTTAGGTCAGACGTCGATATTTTTTATAATACCGCGAAAAATACGCGATACGCCGAGCACTGGTATACGCCGAGCACTGGTCCACCCACTCTAGATATTTACATGCAGAAAATAGGTATCATAAGCAAAAACTTCAGATTAGAGAAGACAGCTCAGTTGGGAGAGCCCTGTAAGAGGGGTCTTGGGTTCAAGTCCAGGTCAGGCTTCATATATTTCTCACTCTGTGACACTTAGTTGATTCCTAAACCGATTAATAAATACCAAGAATGGACCAACAAAACATTAAATTTAATCAGTGACATTGCATGATAATAATTCATTATTGCATTGACAGTTACTAATGACAGCTGTAGTTTGACCTCCAAAGAAATGCCACTAGGGTATTACATACCTGCTTGAGAGTTTTGCTGCGGTCTTGATGGTGTCACATTTTGATAGCCACTAGTATAAAGCATACTGTCACTCTCACTGGTGCGTGGCACACGCCTTGGGCTTCTATAACGTTCATCCATACCCGGCAGAATGTCACTCATCTTCCAAAATCCGGTGCCCGTAAGATCTACACATGCGTGAAAATCATCAATTTATGTAAGTTTTTATCGATTGATGGTAAATTTTATGCTGTAGGTACCTTTTTACTTAACAAAACTACGGAAAATATGTACACTAATTTGTTTTCATCAAATATCAATAAATCAATCGCACTCAACACGCGCAAACAAGAAGAAAACTCGCAAGTTAATGAGCTAAAAAATTTTGCACCGACGAATTCTCCATCTTGATTAAAATCACGTGACTTCTGTCAGCTGTTTCGTCCCAGTAGTTGAAACGGCTCACAGCAGTTCGCACGACATTTCACACTAATTAAAACTTTCAATCATAATGACGGATAAAAACTTGACAGCGATTCTTTATAAACAAGGAGATATTCGTTTGGTATGTAAGATCTTAGTTGTTAACGTAGTTAATGATGTCATTTTCAAAATCTGTTAAAATATAGATTTTTTTTTATTTTAACTGATCTAGGGCAGGCGTAGATGACCAAGACATAGATTAACTTCTGGACAGCATGACATACATGTAGATCCGTACATCTATACATTGTTCATATGAATAAAACTTGCATTATTAAAAGGGATGTCTTTTATACATGATATGTCTGATATATTAATCTAAGTTTAGATATTCTATATTTAAACAATTTTATGTGGTTTTAGAATAGAATTTAATTATAATATATTCAGGGATTATGACGAGATTTGAGATAAAAAAATATATTCAACAAGGATGACATCAAGATACCTTTAATCTCATTCTCATACCCAGAGATTATCAAGATATTTGATCGTGCATCATAATAACCTCTGGGTACGAGAATGCTTACCTCTGTGCATTTGCTGAATTGTGACTCTTTTAGTACTTATTTTCAGTTGCATTTAATTTTCTTTAAAAAATGCAAGAAACAAAAATCACATATTTAAATCATTAAATTTTCATGGGAGGTAACTATTTTGTGACTCAAATGAGTAATACCTTTTTATATATAAAATAAAGATCTGTGCAAAAATGATTATTCTTCTAAAGCTTAATCAAACAATAAACTTAGTGTGTCAAAGTCACTTTATTTAGTTAGAATCCTGTGAACCTAAGTTAAAAATCATTGATTTAACATGTATTGAACAGGGGAGGTCATCAAATACAAAAATGCATCTATATATGTTTTATTATTTTTCCACAAAAAGGTCGCTCTAAAGCAAAACCACTGAGTTTTTCCCCTTTTTCTCAATGCAACTTATTTATCTTCTCCTTTCCTCAAAGATATGACAAAACATTCAATATGCACAGAGAAAAAATTAAATTGAAAACTGCATAGATCTGCATGTTGCTTATAATTATTCTTTAAAATTAACTTGCTTAATTACAGAGATTTTTTAGCTATCAAGATATTGTTGCATCCTAGAAAAGATTAATTTTTGCCTCATTTGACTCATACTTTTGTGACGGGACTTTACTGTATATAAATATATAAATATAATATATCAACAAATTTAGGGACTAATTAATAGAGCTCTGTAGATCTGTATGAAATGCTTTATGAGTCATTAATTTAAGCTATGCTTCTACAATAGTTGAGTCAAAGTTCAACAATTGGACTGCTCTTATTACAGTACAAGTAAAATTTACTTTCAGATTTATTTGTGTCAAGTTTTTCTTCTACAGATAAACATTCATTAAGTATTCATATCAATCCTTGTACTACAGTACCCACCAAAAAGTTTGGAGACAAAGGAAATTTAATAAAAAAAAAATTTCGTTGATAGTTTATCATTGATAGTAGAACCATTATCATTTACATGTATTTATCAAATACATGTATGGTTGATGATTAAATGAAAACAAACTTCTTGAATACATCACATTTTTAAGATTCAGCATCTGATATTCCAAAGCCTCAAAAACTAAATTTAATTTTATTCTTTTCTATAACATATATTTTAAGCTACTTTGGTAGTCTCAACTACAAATAGGACCATAACAAAAAATCGAAGCTAAAAAGCATTTCAAAATAAATGGCAATCAAATATTTGATAAAACCTATGTATTAGGAGAACAAAGTGAAAATGTCTCCAAACTTTTAGTTGGTACTGTATGTATGTCATATTTCCTTTTCTTAACCATTGAAATAGAACAAGTAGTTAAGATAAAAAGTTTTGTCTCAGTTGAATCAGTTTATCTTTAAAGTGAAGCAGTACATTATCAACTAAACAACCAGGCTATTTATGGTGTAAATGGTTATCATTGTTCATATAAACTTAATGGGAAAATATAAATATTTCTATTGTAAAACAAAACAAATTCTGATCATTTTTACATCATTCTGGTGTCATATTATTAATGACATGATATTTGATTTTTTTGTTAAACATGATTGATGGACATGTAATTGTGTAAATTGTCACACATACTGTGTGAAAACATTAACAATTAAATATGAGTCATATTGCAATCATGGATCCAGCTGCTTGGAGTGGGGGGGGTCAAGGTGCCAGGATCCAGCTGCTTTGAGTGTGGGGTCAAGGTGCCAGGATCAAGCTGCTTAGAGTGGGGGTCAGGGTGCCAGGATCCAGCTGATAAAAGTGGGGGATCAATGTGCCAAGATCCAGCTGCTTAGAGGGGGGATTATGGTGCCAGGATCCAGCTGCTTAGAGTGAGGGTGTCAAGGAGCAAGGATCCAGCTGCTTAGAGTGGGTGTCAAGGTGCCAGGTTCCAGCTGATAAAAGTGGGGGATCAAGGTGCCAAGAATCAGCAGCTTAGAGGGGGGATCAAGGTACCTGGGTCCAGCTGCTTAGAGTGAGGGTGCCAAGTAGCCAGGATCCAGCTGCTTAGAGTGTGGGATCAATGTGCCAAGATCCAGCTGATAAAAGTGGGGGATCAAGGTGCCAAGATCTAGCTGCTTAGAGTGGGGGTCAAGGTGCTAGGATCCAGCTGCTTAGAGTAGGGGGGTCAAGGTGCTAGGATCCAGCTGCTTAGAGTAGGGGGTTTAAGGTCTGCTCTGTGTAGATGCACTAATACCACTATGTGCCAACACTTGACTTCTTTTCCAAATGTCAATCTATATGCCACAGCTAATGTTTATAATGAATTAATACAAGACAAGTAATTAAGTGCATGTATCAATATTTACAGACTATTTCTCATTGCTATATTTCAGGAAGATACTCCTGTACCAGAGCCAGGTCCTGGACGTAAGTTAATTTTAATAGCAGAGTTGTACTAAATCAATGGGTCAATGCAAAATAAGTTCAACTAACTGCATATAAATAAAAAAACGTAGACTTAAATATTATGTACATGTATGTATATTTCATCTTTGTGGGATCAAGAATATCTTGAAAATGTTTCCTTTTTCTAAACGCTAAATTAGATGAAGTTTTTTAAATGGCTTGGCTTTCTTTAACAGTAGCATAATTGTAGATGGTACTTTTATAATTTTTATTACAGTATCATGCGCAAAAAAGATAAAAAAAGTCATAAACAATTAGAAAACTACTTTGTCACTTAGTATTTATTGAACAACCCTTGTACATAATTATATATGTACAGTATTTATTGACTGACCCTTGTTTACTATTACAGAGGTACAGTATTTATTGAATGACCCTGATTTACTGTTACAGAGGTACAGTTATGTATGCAACATGTTGGTATATGTGGCTCAGATGTACATTATTGGCAACATGGTGCTATAGGAGATTTTATTCTGAAAGCTCCAATGGTGCTTGGACATGAAGCTGCTGGTGTTGTAAGTCAGGTTGGAGCTGGTGTTACCAGCTTGAAAGTTGGTAAATAATTGTTATTACTACTACAATATTTTTTGCTTATTAGCTCGACTTTTAGAAAAAAATTAGAGCTATTACTATCACTTTTGTGTTGGCGTTGGTTTTCAGGTTGAAGTTTTTTGAAACTCTTATATCTTTAACACTATGCAAGTTATTTTATTGAAAGTTGGTATACTTATTAAGTGGGACTTTATTAACCATACTGTGAAAGGGGATGAATTATTTTTTGAGTTATTGCCCTTTTATAGTAAAAAAATTGCAAAATACGAGGTTAAAGTTTTTCTACATGTATGTAGAATATCTACAATACTGATCAAGATATTTGACTTAAAGTTTGTATACTTATTTAAGGGACATAACTGTGGATGAATTATTTTTGGAGTAATTTCTCTTTTATACTAAAAAAACAGCAAAATATAAGATAAAAATAGTTCCTATTTGGTATGTCTTTAAAACTAATCAAGTTAGTTTGTATACTTAATTATCGGTACCATATCTACACAACTATAAAGGGAGGTAACTGTGGAGGAATTACTTTTGGAGTTATGCCCTTTATACTTGAATATTTAAGATTAAAAATTGTTCTTATGGGATATTTTTAGTACTTTTAAATATATTTGAATGAAAGTTGAAATGCTTTTTCATCAGTTCCTCATCTATCGGACTATAAAGGGACATAACTCTGGATGAATTACTTTCCAAGTTATTTACCTTTATACTTAAATATTTAAGATTAAAGTTTGCTCAAACTGAATGTATTTTGTTTGATAGAAAGTTAGTATGCTTTATCATCAGTAATACATCTACTTGACTACAAAGGGATGTAACTCTTGATGAACTATTTTTGGAGTTGAACGCCTTTTTAACTTTTAAATAAGAGTTGAAGTACTTTAAACTAACATATTTTCAATACTCATCAAGATATTTAAATGACAGTATGCTTATTCATCAGTACTACATCTACACGACTACAAATGGACATAACTCCAGATTATTTTTATTTGTTCAGGACTTCAGTCCTGAACAAATATATTTACCGTATTTCAGACCCTTTCCCACTCTGAAAATTTACCAAATCCAGAAGTAGTCCCTCAGTATATATGTATAGAGCATTTCAAAAAGATTGTCTGCTATGACGGGAGCATTAATACACTAGTAATCTGAATTATATCTCAAGTGTAAGAATATTTGCTGCTATGTTGTGCCTCTCAGTAGGGATGATTATTCATCTTATGTTAAAGAATGGTATCAATGATTCAGTCATGACCCGTCGTTTGTACCAGTTGTCGGTAGAGATGTTACATCGTCTTATGTAATAGAATGGTTCTATCGGAAAAGTTTAAAGATCGTTGTTGATGACTTTGAATGATTTCTGAATAATAGACTTTATCTATTTTACATTCAGATGGAGTAGAATAAATATGCATGAATGATAACTTTTAAGCGGCCGTTATTGAATTGTTTTAAGAATGACCCCTTTGATTTGTTTGATTGTGTGAAAAAATCAAAAGTATGTTTGTCTGTCCGGTTGTATTTATAGTTCGATTGTGTGAAGTGTTTTGAATAGAAACAGTGCCACTCTACCTATCAAACTAACATCATTGAACTGTTTTCAAATGTTGTTGGAGGCGGAAATCAAATTTCACTTTTCAAACCCGAACAAATTCAGTGCCTTGAGCGCTTTGATTAAAGATATTTAAATGAAAGTAGGTGTGCTTATTTATTGATACCGTACTATGCCTACTTAACTTTGAAGGGACGTTACTATGGATGAATGTTTTAGGAGTTATGCCCCTTATATATTTTACAAATATGAATTGGTAATTATTGTTTGACTGATTTATTTCCTTTCAAAAATAATGTCCTGTCTTAAAATCATTTTTGTTTAAAGATAAGCCTTACCATGAACAAAACACCCGAAAGTTGAGCGTGCTGTCCTTGGACTGCTCTTGTTTCAAAATGTTATGACTTGTGTACATTGATCTTAAACAACTTGAGGTTATTTTTGTAATAATTCTATGAATGGAGTTGAAGATTATTCTGTGAATTCCATGGAATTTGAAACTTTTTTTCTGATACAGTATAACCTCTGCAGAGCGGTCCTCTACAAAACAAATCCTCTGCACAAAAACACGATATGATATTTCCCTTAGGTGCAGTTTTAATTGAATTCAACCTCTGCAAAGCAACAACCTCTGAAGAGCAACACACTTTAGTCCTTACCAGTGGGTGTTGCTCAAGAGAGGTTGTGCTGTATTAGTGCTTATGCATATTAACACTCATGCATTTTTAATAATGAAACACTGGTAGCCTTAAGCCTTTTGATGATGATTCTTTTGATGATGGTGATGGTTGATACAATAATGATGATGATAACACAGGCAATGATATTTATTGTTAAGATGATGGCTATACTTGTTAAGATAATAATGATAAGGATGGTGGTGGTGATGGTGATTTTTATGATGATGATGATGATTATGGTGGTGATAATGATAGAAATGATGATGGTGATGATGATGATAGTTATTGTGACCATAATGTTTGTGATAATGATGGTGATGATAATGGTAATAATGATGATAAGAACTGTAATTGAGAATTTATGTATATTATAGGTGATAGAGTTGCTATAGAACCAGGGGTACCATGTAGACGTTGTACTGACTGTAAGAAAGGAAGATATAATTTATGTCCAGATATGAAGTTCTGTGCTACACCACCAGTCCATGGAAATCTGGCTAGGTTCTATGTTCATGATGCTGACTTTTGTTACAAGTATATCTTTTTTTCTTTTTTCTTACAAATCATTTTATCACTTGTACTACTTAGACCCCGATTTATTTTACCTTGACATGAGCGCATGTATATGTATTGATAAGATTTATTCAATTTTCAGTGGCACATTTATGACTCCATGGATTTAAATATTTACTTCACTACCCCCATGAATACTAGTAAGAAACAAAGAGCAGCAACCATGTCAAATACAAATTGATCAAACTCCCTATTTGCTTGAAACTTTTGTACCAAATCTTACAGATAGAACTTTCAAGCTTCTACTTCGTAATACATGAAACGTGTATTAATTCAAACTTCTTCTGTATATTATTATGATAGTAACTTACAACAATTACTTATTGTATTCTATAGATTACCTGATCATGTAAGTACTGAAGAAGGAGCTCTATTAGAACCATTATCAGTTGGTGTACATGCTTGTAATCGTGCTGGTGTTACATTAGGAAGTAAAGTTCTTATCTGTGGTGCTGGTAGGTTTACATTTCTTGTATACTTTACTATCTTTCTTTACCTTTCATTTTGATATGTGTTGTCTTCTAATGTTCTTGTATGTACAAGTAGTGTAAGGTCATTACAGCAAAAAAGTAAATTTTAAGTACTGTAAACTAAGAAACATTTGTGTATGCAATGTTTTGCTATTTATAGTTGACAGACTATTACACGGCTACAAACTTTCACCTATTCTCACCTGCTGCAAAAATAGCAAAATAATGATTGCTCCTATATTTTTCAAGTTTTTGCAATCTTTGATGATTTATTGTCAATTTGTCAGTGTGAAATTATAAGAACCATAATTTCTGTTTTCTTTATACACATATAACTAATTTGAACCTGGGGGATTATTTTAACTTATTATGTGAACCAATTTAATATACTGGTACATGTACATATAATGTTATATAATTGTAGGACCAATTGGACTTGTAAACCTTATTACTGCTAAAGCATGTGGTGCCTCCCAAGTTTGTGTCACAGGTAAAATAGTTTATGCTTTTTGTGTCAATAAGGAAACCCATTAACAGTACATGTATACAAATTTTCTAAACCTGAAATTATTAGATTGTGGAGTGGAAAAAAACTTAGTCACCAAGAAAAAACAAAACAATAACATATGCACAGTACAGAATAAATAGCCACACTAACGATCCAACATTAGTACCATCAAATTTAATGATCTTAATAGTGGAGTGGTTTTGATATAGTGACTGTTTTCTTTTTGAATCAAGCGTTTTAGACTGAAAAAATGCCATGTATTTGCAAAAAAACTATGATCGTCTTTATAGCAAAACATTACAGTAGATGAGCCACCGATGGGGAATGATATGAATATATTATCCATCTTACCTATTCATTTGTTTTATCTATATTTATAGATCTAGACGATAAAAGATTAGAGATGGCTAAAACAATGGGTGCAGATGTGGTTGTTAAAGTGACTTCTAAAGATCCAAGAGAAATGGCACAACTTATTGAAGGTTGTTTTGGTGAAAAACCTTCAATTACAATAGAATGTAGCGGAGCCCCTGCCAGCATTAGAACAGCTATTTATGTCAGTTGAGTTCTCGTAAATTTGTAATTGGGTTGGATTTATTACATTCATAATTATGTTAGTTCATATTAATGTATAAAGTTTCTCAGACAATATAATTATGGTGTTTTTACATAATGTGTCTTTACAAAACTTAATGTATTGTCTAACAGTAACAGAATTAACCTGAACTTGACCTTTATGCAAGAATATATTAAACTCAGTATTTACTGTCTAGTTTGTCTTCGTTTGTAAATGTGCTTTATCGGAAGCTTCGGTAAAATAGATGTACTGAACAATTAATTTCGTTTTCTTAAGAATAAATACTTTCAAACAGTACCACAATATTGCAGACGCACCTGTTTTCACACAAACAAATGAGTACAAAATTAAAAGTGCATTAACGTGCTATGTTTACAAAATTGATTTATAGTCAAATGGATTGATATATGTGTATAATTGTTTACACACATATAGAAACTCACGATTTAATGTAAGTGAAGTGTGTAATTATTATAATTACGTAGTTCAAGCTCAGGTTAATATTGTCGCACTATACATATTGTTGCTGAAAACCATGAAATACAGATTAAAGTCTAATAAAGATCTTAACATTGCACTCAATGTGATTTCAAATTTTATTCCACATGATTTGTCTGGTACAACTGCCTTCTTGTATGTTAATTTCATTTTTGGTTGAGTTTTAAAGCAAATTTTTACTAAATGTATTTGGAATGTTGTGAATTAAAGGGAGTTAACTCAGAATAGAATTGCTAATTTGGAAAATTTATTCATTTGGAGTTAGCTCCCTTACTTACATGTTGCATGTGTGAATCATTGAAGAAATTTATTGTTAGTATTATTAGTTGGTAATCAATTCATTTTAGTGATATATTGTTGATTATGTGTGGAAGAAAATGCTAGTTCTCATAAAGATAATATTCCAAGAAAGCTTTATCTTAACTAAGAATAATGACTAATTAAGGCATAAAATCTTGAAAAACAAACTCTTCCCATAAACTCTCTAGCCTGAAGCCTGGGACTTGTTAAATTGATTCGGTTCTGTGAAAATAACTGATATTATATTGCTGGGCTAGTTGATCATGTTTCTTATAACATGTACTGTCTATAAAACATTATTAATCTGGTCAGTGTTTGTAAAACTTAAATACAACAACCGAACAAACAAACAAACAAACAAAATCAAGTTAGAACCCTTTCCTATTTGCCCTTTGATTTCTTATAATATAACTCCTGTGTCTCAAAATGTGTTTATGAAACTAATCTATGTATCTATTAATTTATTTTTTGTACTTTTGTAGAGGATGTTCTCTTATTCTAGCATCATCAATATGAAGGTTAAATTCCATAATACAGATTAAAAACTTACATGTTTGTTTTCATTATTTCGAATGTATCTCACATTCTACATCTCTGACGTGATAACTTTTTAGTTTGTATCATGGTAACTGAGTCAAGCCACAAACACCAGGAGAGTGTGGCAGCTCCAGCCCTTAGTCTCTGTTCAATAATGAACAACTTTTCTTGATTATGAAAGCTTCTTTTACCCTTAATTTAGAGATCTTCCGATGTCATGATTCTTATGTTTTCTTGGATGATGTCCCTTAACAGAATAGAATAATCTTTATTTTATTTTGGTACTTGTACATACTAAATAACGTAAGCTCTAGTGAGCTTTCAAATTGACTACACGTATACAATCATATAGTGTTTGAAATCAATAATTGTAAAAATACCTGTAAAATAATAATTATTTTAGTACATAATAAAATGAAACTTTATAAGTCAGGTTTTTATGTTTGACAGGACCAAAATTGCTGGTTGTTGTGGACAGTTGGTTGCTATACACTTTCATTTTAAAGTTAATTCGACTTGGGGAATTAAAAGTGGTCGTTGTCGGCTGGTGGTCGCTTTGATCAGGTGGTTATTAGATCAGGTTCCACTGTAAAATGTGTTAGTAATATTCATTTAAGGCTGAATTGGCTTTTTTATATGTTCTTTTAGTTATGGTTCTAAGGATCGAGATCAATTATCACAACCAAGATGAATACTGTGAGATATGCCAGGAATAATGAAAAGAAAATATGTAAGTTTTACTTCTATGTTATGGAGTTTAACTTGCAAATTATTTTGTTGTACATTCTTATATTACAGTGTACAAGATCTGGTGGGTGTGTTGTATTAGTTGGTCTAGGACCATCAGATGTGACATTACCTATAGTTGATGCTGCAGTGAGAGAGGTGGACATACGTGGTATATTTAGATATGTTAACTGTTATCCTACTGCTTTAGCTATGATTGCTTCAGGTAAGTTAATTAAGTATAATATAATTATTATAGATGCAGAAATGTTCTGCAATGAAGAAATGACCAAAGACTTCCACTATATGCTTACAATAAACAGTAACATTCCTTTCATTCTTGTACCCTGAGGTTATCAAGATTCTCGATCTCTTGATAGCCTGTAGGTACGAGAATGCATTCCACTATAAAGACCATTCTTTTTTATTGCTAAATCATGTGATTTTGTGGCAATTTTCTTTTCCAATTTGCCCAATGCTAATTTTGAGAATAAAAATGCCTCTTTATAAGATGGTTCTGCTATTTAGACAATCAACTTTGATGGCCTTAATTGTGAAACTTAACTGAATTTGTATATCTTCAGCTCAGATCAATACTACAGACTTTTCAATCATTCCATAATTTCTAAGGCAAGTTAATGAAATGATGTCATGTAAAAATTGTATATTTTGAATTTTCATATATAGAAGTGGGGAATTCCAAGATTTTTCCACTTGTCAACGGATAAATGAAATCTAAGTATCATCTTGTCTGGATCAAAATGCACTTGCCCTAAGTATTAAAAACTGTGATATAAAATATGTACTACATTTATGATATATAACTGACAATAAAATATTTTTAATTGTTGAATATGATTGAAGCATTGAGACATCTACATTATTAGTATATCTACATTGGATGATTATTATTGCATAATTTCTCATATGTATTCTGTTAATTTTATTCATAGATATCCTGTTAATGTTTATGTAGATTCTCTGTATGTAATGTATAAAATTTGTATTTTTGTCTTTGCCATAAAATATCTCGATGGAAATGGCCACAGGCTAAACTTAGCCGATAGCTAATAAACATACGTGTATATGTTTATTAGCTATCGGCCTACTAACACAGCAATACTTTATAAAATATATATATTTTATAAAGTATTGCTGTGTTAGTAGGCCTATATTAAAACTAATAGCCAAAAGATTATTTTTTGTCCACGGACACGTGTATGGAAATATATACTTGTCTTTTGGCATAAAAATATGAGTCAGAGAAGTCGGGCATTCTAGGAATTCTATACACCTTATATACTTTTGTGTTTACATTATTCACAGGTAAGGTAGATGTACGGCCGTTGATAACACACAGATTTAGACTTGAGGATACAATGGAAGCCTTTGAAACTACTCGACGTGGTGATGGCATCAAAGTTATGATTTGTTGTGCTAGATAAATGTTACACTGACATTCTTTTACTTATAATGTGTTCAGGAGTAGTTTTAGTAATGATCTAAGACTTGCGTTATCCTAAACCTGTCAGAATCTTAAAATTGTCCTTAACATAAAATATTCTGTGCTTATCTTAAATTTCATCATAAATTTTCACAAAGTTATGGTTTAAAATAACAGTCCTTGTCTACCTAATTAAAAATAAATACTTAAAGAGACTGTCTTATTAACATTTGGTTTACTCTGTAATTATTTATTAAAATTTAACTGCAAAAACTTGGAAACTTTTGAAATTGAGGACTGAAAACAAAAAAAATTAAGAATTGATAGGGACAAAAATATTAAAAAAAGGATAGGATAATGATCAACTTAGGTTAAAACTAGAATGTATTTATAGGTTAAGACAAATCTATGACTGGACGAATAATGCTAGAAAGAACTAAGATCTTTATTTAATACAGAGCCCGATTTTCTTATATCTTATTTTTTTGTACTAAAGTATTATAGCATATTTGGTTTTGGGATTGATATTATTTGTTTATAATAGCATTTTTGTATACATTCAAGTGCATTATAATTCATTAGCATTGTATCATTTTTGTGTTAGTCTATATTCTTATACATGTACACTGGGGTACAAAAGTTTCTTTACACATATATTTTTGTTATATTTTTTTTCTATTTTCTATTTAAACAATATTACAGACACGTTTTGTTTTATATTCTGTTATCATCATTGACAATTCATGTCAAGCTTTAATTAAGTTGTGAAACTGATAACAAAATATCAAAACTTGTATAAGTATACTAAAAAAATAATCCTAATTTAACATGTGTAAAGAAACTTTTGTATATTTGGTATTAATGTCTGGTGATATGTAAAGCCACAAAACATGTAATTATTATATTAATACACTTGTATCCTGATTATTAGAAATAAATAAATCAAACTTCAACATTCTGTGTGTCTTATCTAATACAGTGTAACCTCGTTCTTTTACGCAGAGATTATCAAGATTCGATCAAGAATCTTGATATATGCAGCCTCTTGATACAAGAAGGGGTAACCTCTGCAGAGCAGCCCTCTACAGAACAAATCCTATTTATAACAACAGCTTCTGATATTTCCAACAAATGTGATATAAATTGAATTAAACCTCTACAGAGCAACAACTCTATGAACAGCATCGCACTCAAGTACTTCCCAGTGAGTTTTGTTCAAGAGATGTATAATACCCCACTTGTACTACCTTGCCTTCAAGTTAGCTTTTATGGTGACACAGTAGAGTGTACGCTTATGACTCGAGAGGTTGTGAGTGCGAATCTGAGTTCGGACTATGGATTAGTATTGAGTTACATTTGGCGTCCAATATATTTAACCCACTAGGAATTGTGTGATTGCTCCCTAAGGTGACACGGTAAAGTCCACTTATGACAGTTTGCTACCAAAATACATATTCAGCCAACTTCACAATTTTTCACAATACCTCTGATCATTCAAATCGCCTTGTAATCATAGAACCCATTTACACATGGGTGGGGATGGAACAACTAGATAAATTTCTTGTTCCTGGAAATTAGCAGTGCCCCTTTGGTTCGAACCCAGGACCTCAATCCTACTACTGGATCACTGTGTGCTATCTAAATCACAGATTCTGAGCACGATTGTGAAGTTGTCCATATATCTGTTCAATAAATCACCGTAGTCAAGTATGAATGAAGTGCAGTTGGGTGTGAACTGTATGTGACAGAATTTATATGGAACATTTGTTTGTAACAAAATGTATTAAATGTATATGATTTTAAATAAAGAATTTGTTCTATTCTGATCTGTTCTATCTATTATACGAGGGGTGTCCCAGTAAATCATGTACTTTGTCCATAACTTTCTTTTCTTACGTCACATGATGATCATAATTTACAAGACTGTTTGTTAGTCATATTTTTATACAAATTAGCTATTTGACTAATAAGAAATTGCATTAAAGGCGCCATTTTAATGTTTAACTAATACAAGGTATGTGCATGCGGCGCAACCACTTTTACACTTGTATATTCGTTCATATTGAGTTCAAGTGAACAGCAGAATTTAAACTTAAACTTTTTAATTGCATTTTATTTTTACATAGACATTCGCAGAAATTATCAATATATTATCACCCCAAATCTCAGATCATAAAATATGTACACAAGAGTGCAATACGCATTTGAACTGAAGCACAAAGATGTGACATCAACGAGATAACGTGACGCCAGGACAAGATTGAGTCTATGTAATTGCAACTCAGATTCATAATCAGCCTGCCGTAACATGGATGGGTATAAATTTGAATTCAAACACATAAACAGAAGAATGGAATCATTAACAATACTTTGTGCATATTACGTATGGTAGAGAAGTTAGTCATAGCATAATATAGCCACTAAATTTATCGTACCAAAAACTACTGAAAGTGTCATTCAAAATTAAGTTGGATACTTAACCCGTGGACCATTATATCATTCACCATACTAATATTTTAAGACTGATGTAACAATTTTGTAACAAAAGTAAGACAAAAACAAATCTGTAAAGTATATATTAAGTAAATACATTGTCTGTATATGTCACTGTTCACAACAAGGCGAACTTGGAGAGTGAATAAAATGATTTCATAGATATGACGTCTTAATATGACGTTGGCTTGCGCCGTTTTGTCATACCTAGTGTCTTATAAATTGAAGCAAAACATTTATTTTTTAATTAACCGTCTAAAAATTGAGCGTACTTACTCACAACACATGCATTTAATGGCAGTTAAAAGTTGGAGCTAAAGTTGCGCGTACTTTTTTCGCAACAAACAGAGTCCACGATTTACTGGGACACCCCTCGTATAGTATAAATTCTATCGTTGTCATATAAATAGACAAATACATCATTAGCCAACTTAGGAATTTTTCATGTGATTAAACAAAAAAAAAATCACACAATTCAAGGGAGGCAACTCAAACAGAAATTTTTAGAGTGTTTTACTCAGTTACTTCCCTTTACAAATAATTTGGTATACCGTTCTTACGGGCGTTGCATTTGTAAAATAAAAAAAGCCGCAAAATACGTCAATAATTTCAGCATCAAATGAATATAACGTGTTAAAGGTCTGGTCTGACTAAATCGTACTTTTACTAAAAGTTACAAAAATTTCAACAAAACTGAACATACAGATAGCTTGTTATTAAGGTCACAAGCTGTCGCATAACCAAATAATATTCTCTTGTCATTATGAATAGAGTTTTATTCTTATATTATTATCATATTTTATATTTTATTATCATTATTATTATCATCATAATTATTATAATTATTATTACCACATTTTCATAATTGAAAATTCATGTATGTTCATAAGAGTTCACAATTATATGATAAAAAGATATCCTTAGAAACATTCTTGTACCAAGAAGATACAAAATCTTTAATAACCTGTTAGAAGCTGACTGGCTAACTTATTTACATAGTAGAGCATTGAGTTTAGCTCTTAGCTTAAAGTCAGAATTTTTATTGCTTTGTTAAACAACGTCAATTACTCACGATGCACGTGCCTTCAGAAGAATTATATGACTGTAAGGTTGTATCATCTGTCCCAAGATCCAGTCTCTTGTATCGTGTATTTTTCAACGTAAATTACGCCGTTTTCTGTGTAAATTTTCGCATTTTCTCTTGATGAACAGATGACAAGATTATCCAGTACATAACGCATAAAACTCACATTCTTTTGCTGCTTAAATAAGTACATTTGTGTATAACGTGTACCAAGGTCCTTATATGCACGTCATTATAGATTCTTTGCTTCCGACGAGAGAGCATGCTCCTTGAATATCATTGGACAAATAGTCATAGCCTATATGACAGGGTGTGGTTAAGCTCAAAACAGTTGAAAACTTCATTTGGAATCGCCCAGTTATAACTAGCCTAAGAGGTATTATTGTTTTTAGATAATCGCTTATCCAAACGGAAATTGGTCTAAAACAAGCCCCTAGGACGGAATAAATAACAACAAAACTAATTGTATTTTTATTTACTGTTTCCAAAATGCAACCTTTCAGCTGCCAACAAATAATATCTATTCATGAAGCATAAATAGTGAGAAATAATAACAACAAAATATAAAATAAATACAAGGTGCGATATGATCGAGACTCTTCGGACTTTAACATTAGACGTTGTTAATATGCAACCAAGCTTTGTTTTGATTACTACATTCAAACGCAGGTTAATATGAAATTTCAGATACGGCGTAAACATAAAAGAAACTCGGCTCAAATAGTTTAACGAAACAAACCAATAGCTTTTTGGTGATTTTCTTTCTATTACCAAAACAATTCAATAGTGGTGATTTTATTACCTTGGATAACACACGGGCCATGTGACCAAACGCTACAAATACAAGTTTGAAGTGTAAAAAATTATAGATCTCGTAGATGAATTCGAGAAAATAACTGTATTTTTATTTACCAAGAGAGTCGTGAAACACACAGTTTCACTAGGAAAAAATGTAATGTTCGTAGAATGTATTGCCATCTGTATGTGTTCCTTAAATATTCGAACCAATTTTATGCATGGCATTGGGCTTGACACAGTAGCTTATTGAAACGTCAAATGTAAAAAACACACCTAATGGTTTCATTGTTTCTGACAATGACCAAATACATATTTGTAAGCTTATTGTATCTCTGTATGGCCGTCTATAGCTCTTCTGGTTGACAAAGGAATATATTATTCACAGCCGTTTTTCGATTTCAGTCAAGTCGATTTGTACAAGCTTGGATTTGTAGCATAAGTCATACTTAAAGCTCACACTGAACTGAGCTCAGGTGAGCTAATAAAATGTTTCTAAGCGTATAATCTTTATGTGACATGACTCGTTGTATACATGTACTTTTAAAAATCTTTATCATATCAAATACAATAACCTGAGTATAGTAATGAAGAAACTAACATTTTGTTTTAATATATAAATTGTTATTGCCAAAATGTAACGACATTCGTGTTTTAACATTCTCGTTCCCAGAGTTTAGTAGGATTCACAATACTAGCTAGTATTGAGAATCCTACTAGACTCTGGGAACGAGAATGGTGTTTTAATCGCACGGTGATAAATAAAAAGCAAAGCATATATAGATGGTAATAATAAACAAATCAAATACTGTATATGTACTTTTGAAATAAAATTGCTTTGATATTTGGAATCTAATCTGTGTATATACACCGTAAAATGTGAAAATCAAACATCATATCACCCTTAAGACTTTGTAATTGAACATGCTTACTAAAATGTAAACACAGAACTCAAAAAATACAAACTATATATTAATTGAAGCTGTCTTGCAATGACCTTAACACGGCAAAACACTATATTATACTATACTTTATGTGTAAACTTCACCGTATTTATTTATCAAACACTCGTTATATACAGCCTATATCTGAAACTAAGTCTATGAGTTTTTTCATTATTTACAAAGAGTTTGACCATTTTAATGATAATAATGTGTACAGATTGCATTGTCATTATCTAATTTGTGCTGCATGCTTTTCAGCCAAAATGTGAAAAAATATTGTTCATATCTTCAGGGGAAGCTCCAAAACTTTGACTTATGGTCATTTTTGTCGAAGCAAAGTACTTAAAAAGCTTTTCATTTAATCCTTAAATGCTCGATGGATTGTTTTAGTATTTCAGTCCTATCTTTAAATTGACCATCCTTGAACTAAGGCTTATTGGGTCTATATACGATGTTATGAATTTCAATCAAAGAAAGTTGCTGTAAATTATTTTTCGTATCATTCCTCACAAAGATATCAGAATATGGTATAATTTTGTTAACGGTAACCCAAAATAATACCAGGACTATAGTCTAATATTTGTGTTAAGCTAACTACAAACTGCATTTTTGACAATTCAGTGCGTTCCAACGAAGTCACTACTAATTAACAGATATTTAGCTGTGTTTCTGTGCACTTACACTATAGTGAATTTTCTACCACGTTTAAGCCCAAATGAGTTAAAATTGATTACCAAAAATCAAATTCAGTTCTAATAATTGTTTAAACATGGACGATAGTGTGATACATTTCAGTTAAAATTAGATTTACGAAGTATATGGAATATTGAAAATAAATTATGGGAGAGGGAAAATGCCACAATGGTTGTTCTGTTTAACATGACAGCATATCTAGAGGATTAAAAAAGCTTCAATATTATGTACAGTTTTAACACAATAAGCGGTGCAAGCAAGTCTCATACATATTATAATGATATGTTTGTAAATTTGTAACAATTAACAGTTCAAGTATTAAAATATAAATACAATAAATATACATCATGATAAATATATATGGTAAATAATAAATGATCAATGGTACATGTTATTATGGTGGCATCTTTCTGCCACTAGATAACCACATAACTAACACGTTATTTAAGTGGTTAACTAGTTGCGTAACTAGTTAACCAGATTATTAACTAGTTGATTTAGTGGTTAACTAGTTACGTAACTAGTTATTTTTTCAATAAATAGAAGATCTTAACAGGAAATAAATGCAAGTTAGTGCCTACAACTGACATTCTTGTATTAGTTTACCAATTTAATGTTAAGTGGTTAACTAGTTACGTAACTAGTTAATAACTTAACTAACTAGTTAATTAAGTGATTATCTAGTTAACGTAACTAGATAACCACTTACCACTTATCTATAAATAGATATTGCGTAGTGTAACAGTGATTCAATACAGTTGAGCAAAACAATGCTATTTATAGATAAGTGATAACAGGTTAACTAGTTACGTTAACTAGATAATCCATTAACTAAGCAAGTGGGTAACTAGTTACGTATCTAGTAAACCACTTACAACTTATACAAAATATCGCTAACTGGTAAGTGGTCATCTAGTTATGTAACTAGTTACCTAGATAATTAACTAGTAAATTTAGTGGTTAACTAGTTACGTAACTAGTTAACCACTAAACACTTATTTGGTAAAATAATACACAATGACATTTACTGCACTAACTTGCATTTTTTTTCCTGTTATGATATTTTATTTATTGAAAAAAATAACAAGTTACATAACTAGTTAACCACTTAATTAACGTGTTAGTTATGTGGTTATCTAGTGGCAGAAATATGCCACCATATGTTATATAATGATACAGTGTGCATATATACAATGAACAATTTACATGCATCGTTCAGTTGTATAGAAAACAATTCAATGGCAGTCAACAAAATGATAACTATGACTATACAAAATTTGTGTTGTGTTGTGTTTAAATTAATGATATTATACTTATTATGTTCAATGTTTTATTGGGTAATGATATCATAATTATGCTTAACCCTATACTGAATAATCCCGTGTTTAATGGGTTTTACCCCCTCCTCCCCTTCAATACGGCCACGACTCGACTTAAAACTTTTTTTCCATGTTTTGCATGCATGTTTTGCACCAATTTGCATGGCTATATTTTTCCAAGGATACAGGGATTTTGATACGAATGGCTATTTTCTGAAAGACAATTGCCCAGGATTTTTTTGGCAAAGTTGCACCCCTGTCTCGTCCTCGAATAGCCCTAATACGTTTAGCTGAAAAGTGTCAATTTTCGGCTCTATCCTAACCAGTAAAGGGTCAATATTGTGTGTTTAAGTGGGTAATGTCACGATAATGTTCATAGTGTTATGATGAAATGAGACATAAGTATGCTTGTGCTGTTGAATTTATAATTTTTCAAACATTTTTAGTATTCATGTTAAATATCATTAATGGATTCTACCATATTTTAATGTCGATAGAATTGTGTTTTACAACCAAAGCTCTGGGACTGGGTTACCCTGTTCACGCACCTGAGCCCAAGGCCAATGCAATGCAAGCAGTAAGTTTGTTTAAAGAATTCCCTATACGCAAAATCTGTAGTTGTAACACTGGTGCATTCGGAGTGCAGAGCCGCGGTTTAACCAATCTTTGAGGAGGAACGCTATATGAATATACATGTATGTAACATGTACTTGCATCCATTTATTAACGATTCATATTTTATGAAATTGTTGATTTGACGACAAACGGACGAAGACTAAACACAAGAGCTCATTGTGAGCATATTAATGCTTAGATAAGCCGAAATAAAAATGTTTATATATACATAGCTGAAATCACAGGCGCTTGACATTCTGTATCATAGTTTGAAAATTCCCCCCTTCTTAGTTTTATTATATGAAGGAGGAATTTCTTCAGTGCGTACAAAATAACAAAACGTGTTTTGGTAAACATTAAAAATGAGACAATTCATTTAAGGGGTAGGCAGTATTGAAAATAAAATTTGTGTAATTAACTTTAACAAAATTAGCATGGTTGATAAACCACCACAACTTGGTTAATCATGCTTGTTATGGTAGAACGCTTTCCAATACACCAACAACGAAGACACAATTAAACATATCACAATTGTTTATTTTAAAGTCATCCTGGGCATCCCTCGTCGTGGGTTAGTTCGTTGTATTGTTATTGTAAACAGTGTTTTGTTTTTTTTGTTCGAACAATACTACACAGAATGTTAAGCTCCTGTGGTTGAAAAATATCACTTGCTATACAATCAAGGAACCCGTGTTATCCTGAATCTATCTACGTATTTTATTGTCTAATAAGAGACATTTCAATGCACAACTTAATTTGAGTATTTAATTTAGCCTGTTACTTAACATTACACTTTATCTACCGGAATATTCGACTTAATTCACATCAACTCCGTCTAATAGATGCATAAAATCATCAGGCCATGCCTTTACATTTTCTGATAAAATTTGACATAATACTCATGTTATAAGGTATATCGTAAACCCTAAATTAAAACTATATTTTATGACAGTTGAAAATTTCTAGAAATAGTTTTATCTGTTTGTACATTAAAGACTAGAAATCTACGGGACATGACAGAAAGTTTGAGTAAGACGGATGTTAAAGCACTCTCGTACCCAGAGGTTATCAGGATTCTCGATCTCTTGATACACTCTGAGAACGAAAATGGGTGTTCGAGAGGTCGATTTTTTTGTACAAATTCTACCTTATTACTTCCCTTTGTTTCGTACTTGTTATCTCCCTGTATGCGAGTGTGTGTGTATGTGGGTGTGAGTGTATTAATATGTGTGTGTGAGTGCTCTATATGGAATAAGATGGCAAACGGTAGATAAGACTTATTTTTTGCACAGATGGAACAAATGAATAGATATCAATTTAAACATTTTCTAAAATTATCAATAAAAATGTTGTATGGCTGTAATGAGAAATTATTATACATCGTATATTTCTGTAATATGGAAGCAAGAACCCATTGCTTAAGAAAATGCATCGTAGCATAAGTAGCATAATGCCATGGTCACAGATTTACAAAATGGTCAATCCGCTAGCATTCGTAACAATCCGTATAACTTCGTACTTAATTCGGGATCATTCAGAATTGTGGTATCTCCCCCTATGGTATTTTTGAACATGTTAAAAACCAACAACGAAGAGGCTCGCATCTGAAATAATAAACAATCTTATTTGACCGCTACCATTTGGCACCATTACGTAAATCTGATACTAGACACTGCACTCGGCTTTCTAAGCCTTTTACAACCACTTGCCCTTAAAAAAATGAACTGGTCCAGGGTCAGCAGAAATATAAAAAAGACCAGAATGCGCTTTATAAGCCTTTAGTGAAACAGTTAAAAAAGGAAGTGCTAGAAAGAAATTAAGTGCTTTCCTTAGCTGTAATAAGCAAAAATTGCGCTCAGGCAACGAGTTTCATGTGTCGATACAGAAATGTGTTTGCAAATTGATACCCGATCGTCCCTTATATTAAAATATTGTTTATAAATACATAAATTCTCATTAATTAAAAATCAACAAAAAACAGTGTTGATGATAATGACAGTGGAATGTTATAAAACGATAAAAAAGAAATAATATATATATATTATATATCACACAATATCGTGACGTCATCTGAGGTATAATTGTGTGACACTTGCTGTTATAAATACAGATAAACACACTATCCACCATTGTTTTATACACATTTGTCCACTTTTAGCTTCGCCTGCCGCTCCGCGTTTCTCTGGAACGGTTTTGTGTTCTGTAAGAATAACAAATAAATAAGGATTAAGTATGGTGGAGAAATATGGCCGCTCACATGTATTACAGTTTGGATACTGGGACGCGAAGTTTGGGACCGATATCGAATTACGAAATTGGCATTTTCAAAACGGCATAAGCAAAGATATCAGAATTGGCAATAGATTGATATTCAATGGTAACTCGACAGCCACATTTTCTGCAAAAATGACAAATTAAAAAAAAATACTGGTAAAATAAACATTAAAGTAAAGACGAGTAGTGTATCAGCTAGCAATCGAAAACAAATGAACCTCACTATTACATGTAAATAAAAATTTCTGTGATATTGTTGCTTCTTATTAATCAAAGAACTGTTCGAAACTGTTTTCAATCAAACTTTTTCGCACGCTTAGAGTTTAAATTTGTAAAACAAAATCATCCAATGTATGTACAAACGGACTACTTGCGGATTTTGAGAAATATAAGGTCTAAAATAGTAGCGATATACACCTATTTATTATCTGACGGCTCAATAAAAACATACAAAAACAAACGAACGACCGCACGCACGAACGCCCGAATGAACGGACGAACGGGCGAACAAACAATCAATGGTAACTTACCACTGAGTATCATGACCTTTTGACTGGCTATCAAATCTACAGAATTCCTGCACACATATGTACCACTGTCTTCATGGTTACTGTTATGTATTTCTAAAACACTGTCTAATTTCTTGTTCACAATAGACGTATCTTTATATATGTGCACTCTATGACTACTTCTTAATAAATTTCCATTTTTAAACCAGTCTACATCCTGTGGTATATCAGTGTTACCTGTCACATTACAAACTAACAATATTGTTTCACCACTATTTACAAAGTCTTTACCACTCAATTTGATTTCTGTAAATATAAATATACAGGCTTTTTATTTAAAGACACCAAAATGCGCGAATTTGATTGATCGAAATTTGGTCACGTGAAGATCAGTAGAAACGATATCGGCTAGCTAGCCTTTAATCTCCGTTAACAGATATCCTGTAGAGCGTTGTCGTACAGGATCTCTACTTCTTCCGTGGAAGGTCACGTCGAGATGAACTTGGTTTCGACCAACCAATGCGTAGCTTTCATCTAGACGAAAACACTATTAATCACATTTTGATTTCGTAATTTCTATTTTTAGGCCAAGTTTTGCATGCTAATTTAACAGCAGTATTATTCACAGTCTGCGATTGGGCGGCTCATTTCAAATTGTGTGACGTAGACGATGTAAACAAGTTACGTATCATAACAATTTCATAACAAAACCACAGGAGCTTGACATTTTATATCATACTACGAAAATTCCCCTCTTACATATAATAAAACACGTGTTTTTATTATATGTAAGAGGGAAATTTTCGTAGTATGATATAAAATGTCAAGCTCCTGTGGTTTGAAAAAGGCCAGATCCAAATTAGCGAGTATGTGAGCGGAAATTTTTAGATCGGGTTTTAATCAGATTGGCTAGCCTTCTTTTCTTAAACGCGAACTGGTCGGCAATGGGCTACGTTGAAGTACGTACATGTTTCAAGAAATATTGAAATTCATTTTTTTCTAAACTCCGCCGACGTGACGTCATAAGTCTATGCCCCTATAGTGGGGTCTATAACTGCAACAATCTTTCACTTGGTGATACAAGCACTAAATTTGGCACAGATGGCCTACATGGTCTACCATTCACAAAAAGCACGATTTCCACTTCGAAATTTAAGATGGCCGCCGTTTCTGCGCATGCGCCTGGGAGTCAGTATCCCAAAGCGACTAAACTGTTTTTACCGCTTTGAATGTCTTATAGGATATTATACATTATAGTTTTTTGTATACTAAAAATGTTAACCATGCTAAGACTATGATTTACATAATGTGATATTTTTCAAAAATCAAGGTCAAGGTCATGGTAAAAGTAACGTACATGAGAAAGTTGTTTAAAACTTTTTGAATCATTTGAATGATCATGTGGGATTCGGAATGAAATTATAAATAGTTATTATTCAAATTAACTTGATGGAATCATTGAAAACTCTGTAAGCGTAATTGACATTTGCCGTGACCTTGACTTGATCCGCGGAAAATGTTAATAGGCCTTCCCCGTAAATACTAATTGAATTATCAAATAATTAGTTTATCTGAGACTATACTTTGACAATGAAATATGAAAACATATACAATGTATTAGATTGCCTTCATCAAGACTTTACTATGTTTATGCTTAATATTGTCTACATGTTGTGTAGGTCAAAAGTCAATGTCAAATGAGAAGGTATATGTATAAAGTGATTTATCAGAAATATAACACTGTTTTAAGAAAACGAAGCAAGGATTCTCATAATCCTTGGAAAAACCAAACATTTTAACAATTATGCGTGATGCACACGTCTAGAAGTCAACAATCTAAGGTCAATGCTGTATAGATATGAATGCAAACATTAGATGGTTTAGTCTGTGTGATTATTTCATTATTCGCACATGCAAGCTCATAAACGAGTTCATTAAAAACTGGTTTGATAGCATTTGCATCGCTCAGGATATTCCCTCTTGTCACCACATTTGGTTAACTGATGACAACTTTGGCAATCGGTGAAAAGTTGGCCAATAGCTCTTGCCATTCGCTACTGTTTTACCAGAGCCAATCGACTAGATTTTGATCTTGATAACCATCAATTGACCCAAAATTCTATACGATTTTTCTGAGCCGTAATTTTGTGTATAGGTCACCTCCTAAATGACTACCATAGACCAAACTCAATCCAAGGTTTAAAAAAACCTGCACCTGATACAAAGTGATACAAACACGTTGATTTCAACAACATTAGTCACACATGCTTTATAAGAGCAAATTTTTGCCTGTTGCTCTATAGTAAACAGTGACTTGAATATGATTCTTCGTGAATACATGGATTTATTTTATTGTAAAAACTAATGGATGAATTGGATAGTGCAATCTCACATTTTGTCACAACAATAACATTACAAAAACACGTGGTAAGTTTTTTGTCGGATCAGAACCCAATGTAGTTCGGTCTTGTCGTCACTACCGCGTACAACTTTCTGCCAATTTGGTCGTTACTTTGTTTTTATTGCTACTCTATGGCGCTCACGTTTGTCTGTAATTGCCCTTCGTAAACATCGAAACTAATTACTAGTGTACGTCCTGTTATATTTCGAGGCATACACATCAGCTATGGAATTAAATCTTTGAAAGCTTATTATTCCAAAGGCCCTTAATGCTTTGAAGTTTCTAAGAAAAAGAACATACGAGCAAGATTCCATAAATAACAATTGCATCGGAAATAGGCTGATAGTCAGGGATTATGACCACAGTCCGAAAAGTTTTGTCTAGCTGATATTTCTGAACTGTGTAGAGTTTGCTAATCTCAGTTTGATCGGCTACGAATGACTATTCTGTTAAGCTGTTTGTTTTCTAGCATATTCAAATTAGCAAATACATGTAGTCATCATTTGATGAAGGAAGTTTTGTGATACTTTGCACTATTGCATTACTAAGATTCATTAATACAAGCGCAATCGTCTAATCAAGATGGATTAAACCTAAAACAATCTAAATTGTCTTATGAAATGGTGGTATGCTTGAAGTTAATATAGAATATTCATTTAAGCCACTAACAATTGGGGGAAACTTAAACTTTGTATGTGCCAATAGAAACAGCAGCACTAGTCTAAATCGGTTGTTATAGAAATACACGATGGACGTATGTAGACATTTCCTGCTTTACAGATAATCGTTTTACTGCCTTACCGTAAATAACATTAAGATATGGGATACAACTATCAGTATATACTTTTAAAAATCTTGGCCACACATTTACAGAAGTAGGAAATCGGTTGGATACTGACACAAATGGAGATGTAGCTACTGAAACATGTAATACTTTATGAATATGATATTAAAGCAGTTTTTGGATTCAAACCGTAGTCATGGATGATAACGTATTAATTTCTGATTTGTACTGAATGATACGAACGCCGCTGAATTTAATTCATAGTTGTCCGGTATCATTATTCCTTATATATGTCAATGGAAAGAGTTCTCAACCTCTAACCCAATGATTCATTCAGTATTATTTAAATTCTGTGTGAGCAGTACACAATTGTGATAACTTAAGCCCTGTTTCATTTGGCTCCTCCACGTTGACTAACGATAGGTATGTAATATTAAAAGGGGTTGATTCGAACGCATTTGAGACTCTTTAGTATAATGTACAGAAAACTGTTTGATTTCAACAGCACACAAACAAAGAAACTAGCATGTTTCAATACAGCAGTAAGCACACTTCAAACTGACACTGATATACATGCTGAGTATCACAGCACAGGCGGTCGTATATGTATCCGGAACCGTGCAAGATGCTTAGGTTTCACTGTAGTGATGTCACCAGATGCACTGGTTTTACTTTGAGATATATTCTAATAAATGAGAAATGTTCTGAATCAATTAACTGCAATGAATTTCATCCGAGAGTAAGCTTTAGTGTATAAAATTATTTGGCGTCTTGTAATGGCCGCCATTTTGAATTGACAGCCATTAAATGGATTTTGTTCTAAAGAATTTAACAGAATTGTTTATTTGTAATAAAATATTGAAATTATATTGATAAATACGTAAATAAAATAATTAAAAAAGCTATTGTATATGAACGGGACAAAAATCCCTATCATCGGCGGCCATCTTGAAAAAATGGCAGCCATCTTGAATTTGGAGGTAGAAATCGTGCTTTTTGTAAACTACACACTATGTACAACAACTGTACCAAATTTGTTGCTTGTATCACAACGTGAAAGATTGTCGTGAAAAATGACGCTTATCGACCCCACTACTATAAACTATGTTAAGAGGATCATTGTTCTCGAGTTTTTATGCTTTTAAATCAGCATTTACACACTCTGACAATGTCTATCTTGGATGCCCACTTTTTTCCGCAAGATGGGTTGAAAATGAGACAAATATTATCAATGTATAAGTCTTAACTTAGTCTTTTACACTTTATTACACGATTAGAATGCTGCAATGTTTGTGTGTTTATTATTGAAATCGTGTATTTTTATTCACTAATGTTTATAAGAAATCAAATAAATCTATTGATCTTACCTGGCATTTTGTATGTTGGTAGTTGACCTGGTTCTGAAATATGTTATAAACATTTAGTATGATAAATTATATATTTTTTGGGTGTTGGGTTTATTTTTTTGGGGGGGGGGGGTTAATGCCGTAGCAACACATTGTATAGGTCATATCACGGTGGTCAGTCAACCTACTCACTGTTCCTGGAAAGGCTAAATCTACCAACAACTATGCGCATACTTCCGTCAGTGACTGACAACTGCCCTACATGATTAAGAATCAGTAGTAGGAGGGAGAATGGTCCTAGAAATTATTTCATTACCAAACTTCACGTAACTTTTCCCCGTCCAGGAATCAAACCAACGACCCATCGACCAAAAAATATGCGAGCAAGCATATGTGCTAGTCGTGTGGCTTATTGGAAGAGTAATGTTCCACGCGTAACATAATCGGTGTGAGAAGTTTCCATCTCGACATGTATTTTACAACTCCTAAAAAATAAAAACAAGTAAAGTCTGGAATGTAAAGTCATCTTACAGTTATCATTTTGAATTATTTTTCCAGGAATGGTGTAACACATATTAACTAGGACAAGCTTATATATATGCCATACATTATTGTTGAAACCATCTTCAAAAATTCAAAACGATATTTGCAAGCATAACAACAACTGCCAGATCCTAGGTAACCCAGGGAATAATTCTTGCGTGTCCAACGATGCTACTGTCACAAAATGTTATAAACTCTTGTTTACATGTCTGCATATTAAGGCATGTAATCCTGACAGAATTCATTCAGTCTTGTTATAGCTTTACCCGTATCGTCAAAATCTCAATTTGAAAACTAATAGAGATGTACGGTTGTATTCAAATCATAATTTTGTTTATCATTTGTCTCATAAACTAAAAAGCAACAATCCCGTTTGTTATATATCATTCCGTCAGCTTTCCAGACAAAAACAACAACAAAAACAACAGCAACAACAACAAAAACGTTCAAAATACAGAGCATCACTCTAAGAATTCTAATTAAATTTTAGAATATATCAACTGCCATAACTACATTATTTTACTTCCGTACAGCATGCTCAATATAGCATGGGACTTATATGCATACTTCAAATTTCAGTGTAACTACGAACTCATTAGTTGGTTAAATTTATGTAAATAATACTCATTTAGAATAATTATTTACTCAATAGTATTAATTTTAATATCAACAATTATTGAATATGATTATTGAATCAAACGCGGAACATGTTCATTATAATATGGATAGGTCAGCGCAAAACTAGTCTAACTACATGTAAACAAAGAAGAATGTAGGCTAGTTTTGCACTGACCCATCAATACAACTGTAAATGGTAAACAATGTGGCAACGATCACTAGTCTCATAGGGATACTGGAAGGTTTTACTACTATTATAAATATTTACGACTCTACTCTTCGAAAAATTATCATTTTAAAACCAACATTAAGCCAATATGTTTAAGTCGTCTTTGTATTTGGTAATACCCCCGTTACACCAAACTCGTTCTCACTACGTTCTGAAAAAATTGGACCGAACGAGCTCCAACTGTGGGCAAACGGACTGGACGTAGTTGCAACTTTCTACGGTCTGTGTTCGAACGTTATGGACGAGCTCGGACGGGGTTGAACGGGAATGGGGTTTCAGAACCTTGAGTCGACTCAAAATATTTTTGCGGCCAACCCGTTCTGCAATTAGACTGAGTGACAACGTACTGACAACGGAAAGGACGTACTGCGAACGGGATTGCCGTACTAGCATCGTACTAGGGACGTGCCTTGTCGTAGTTCGATCGGGCCACAATTTCCAGTACGTTTAGGGCCCCGTTACACCAAACTAGTTCCCAGAACGTTCGACCCCGTCCTTAAAATATCGCGAAACTGGTTGTGAACGAGCTAAGACGTGCCGTCTAAGTCGGAAAATGTCAGCTTTACGATCATAGTTCGTTCAGAACCAGTTCCCAATACGTGCATTTCGTTTTTATCCCGTCTGTAGTCCGTTTGTATCGGGATCAGATCGGGTATAATTGCTCGTTCTCGTCACGAGACACCGTCTCCAACTAGTCCGAACCGTTTGTAGTCCGTTTTAACCCGTTCATAACTAGTTCTTCTAAGCTCCTTTACTATTGACCATCCCGTTTAAAACAGTTCAACTCGTTATAAGAACGTTCCCATCTCGTTCTAAGAGCGTTCTGAACGTAATGACATCACGTTCTGATTCGATTGTTATGAATGTCCAGGACGTTTCTACCCGTTGGCATTCTCGTCCACGGTATAAGCTGTGAGGACACAATTTGTCAAGCATCACTGTGACCACAACATGCTTCCAAAAAGAGAAGAGCCAGACAGGCGGCGCATGTTAAGACAATCGCTTCCAAAAATCACCTGCTTAGATGAAGCTTTTGAAGACCAGCATCTAATTAAGCCTAAGAATTCTGAGTCTCCTGAGCCAGTCAATGAAAATGAGGGTGTTGTATCTCCTGCTTCTTCTTATGACTAAGACAGCCAGGTTTCGGGAGAAGATTTGGGGCAGAGTCAGAAGCCAGAAAAAAGAAGAAAACTAAGACATAGACCTATCTCTTGGTGAGAAATGGTATGTATTTATACCAAAACTTGCCAGATCGTACTGTAGACGTTATTGTATTGTACGAACTGCATACGAACGCAATAAACTTATTAAGAACGAGTAGAACGTACCAAAAACCTACTGCGAACTTTAAGAACTGCGTGTTAACGTGTTGCAAACTGGTTCAGAACTTTATAATTTGTTTTCATACATTTAGACGGGATAACAACGCACTATGGACGTTATCAAAACGAGTTAAGTCTGTGTGCAAACAGAATGAACCGAGTTACAAACGGAACAGGTCGGTGTGTAAACGTACTGCAAATTGATGCCCGATCGAACTACGACAAGTCACGTCCCGAGTACGATGCTAGTACGGAAATTTCGTTCGCAGTACGTCCATTTCGTTGCCAGTACGTTGTTACTCAGTCTAGTTGCAGAACGGGGTGGCCGCAGAAAGTTTTTGAGTCGACTCAAAGTTCTGAAACCCCATCTCGTTCAACCCCGTCCGAGCTCGTTCATCACGTTCGTACACAGACTGTAGCAAGTTGCTACTACGTCCATTCCGTTTTCACACAGTTGGAACTCGTTCGGTCCAATTTTTCCAGAACGTAGTGAGAACGAGTTTGGTGTAACGGGGCCCTAAAGTATGTAAGTTTTAAAGCTTTATGCCACGCCCACATGTCAGTTTAAAGATTAAAGCCACGCCCATATGTCAGTTTAAATTTTTAAGCCACACCCACAAGTACCCGTATGGGACTAGTCATCATTGTCGCACTAAAATGTTACCTAGACCCTCCTCTGTTCTATGAGCTTGTGAAGGCATGTCGTTGGGGCGACCTACAAAAATACATATATGTACATTTTATTTTAAGATATTAGGTAATTGGTCTATGAATCAACATGCATGAATACATATAGATGCATGTACATATGTGGAAGCAGTGGTTCAGAGGTAGGACGTGTGCTAAAGGATCGAGAGGTCCCAGGTTCAAACCCCTCTAGGGGCACTGTTAATTTCCTTGAGCAAGACATTTACCGACAATTGTCCCACTCCACTCAGGTGTAAATGGGTACTGTGAGGAATCACCTTCCTGAAAGAGATTTTAAAGATCAGAATTTCGAAGAAGTCGGCTGAATATGAATATAGAAGTAGACTTTAAACCACAATATATATGAATATAAAATTAGAAAATTAGACAAAACATTGTTTTCTACTAGTAATGCTGTAATATATGTTAATATATATATACCACCAGAGCGGTCACCAATATATGATGATCTACAGTCATCAGTGTTACGTTGTTTGGAAGATTGTCTGTCTACCATAGATTTGACAGATGTAGATCTTATCTTAAGTGGAGATTTCAATGCAAGAACATCTAACTTAATTGATTATACAACATGTAATCCTAACATTCCAGAACTACAAGACTGTTTCAATATTCTAGATGGTGATATAGGTATACCTAGAGTATCCCAGGATAAATCTATCAACAAATTTGGACGTGAATTGATTGACTTTTGCAAATCATTTGGTTGCTACATCATAAATGGTCGATTAGGAGATCCTATGTTTAATGGCGCTTTCACATTCATAACCGAGAATGGTTGCAGTACCATAGATTATTTTATTGTTACAAAGCGCATGTTCTTTGAAGTGATTGATTTCTGTGTTTTATCAAATCCTGAGAGTTCTCACTCACCTATAAAATTAGCTATAAATGTATATAATTGTATTGATAAATATAGCGACAGGAACTCAACCAATAACGATGATTTTACGTACAATATTGACAAAAATAATAGTGAATGTTATAACCAATGTCTAGTAGAGAGTATTTTAGATGGTACATTTGACTCACTGGAAACCATGCTTGAAGACCCAGAATTAGGTGCTAGTCACATTATTGATGAATTTGAAAAGTGCATTTTATCATGCAGTGAATCATTTAAGAAAATTAAACGTAATGGTGTTAAAAACAACAATAAACAATGGTATGATATAGAATGTAAGAAGGCTAAGGGTGATACACGTAAAAGATTAAAACGTTTTCGGACCAGCCGATCTGTAAACGACTTAAACTCATATATAAATAGTAAAGAGTCATATAAAAAGTTATGTAAAAATAAGCGTTCTATGTATAACAAAAAAACTATGTATAAATTAGAATCTTGTATAAAAAACTCTAAGAAGTTCTGGAGAGAAATTAAAAAGATCACGGGAAAGCCAAGAATAATGGCTGATATACCAATTGACGATTGGTTCATTCATTTTAAGACACTATTCAATCCAGATAATGTATCAGATAATAATGAAGACAGTACATTATATGATGACAATGATCTAGATGAGGTGCAAGAACTGTTATTTAATGCCCCCATTACAGAGAGCGAAATTATTGACGCTATTAATTGTATAAATGTAAACAAATCTGTAGGAGGCAAACTTTTACCTCAACATTTTGTATTTGGTATCAAATCTTTATTACCATATGTACTTAAACTGTTCAATCGTCTTTTTAGTCGTGGCGAATTTCCATATCAGTGGTCTAAGGTTGTTATTATACCTATACATAAGGCAGGTAGCACCTTAGACGTTAACAATTTCAAAGGGATAGCCCTTGTTGATGTTTTTAGTAAGATTTATATCTCCATTATATGTAAAAGACTTACCTTTTATGTTCATGCATATGACAAAATTAATGAATGTCAAGGAGGATTTAGAGAGGGTTATTCTACAATAGATAATGGTTTTATTCTCTACTCTATTGTTAGTAAATACTTATGTAGGAAAGGAAAATCAATATATGTAGCTTTTGTCGATTTTCAGAAAGCCTTTGATTCTATTGATCACTGTAAGTTATATCATGTTTTACATAAGAAATTAATCAAAGGCAATTTATTTAAAACAATCCAGTCAATATATGTTAATGTACAAGCATGTGTCAGAACACAACAAGGTGTTTCTGAGTCATTTACTTGTCCTGTAGGTTTGAGACAAGGATGTAGTCTCAGTCCAATCTTGTTTGCATTGTTTATAGATGAATTGTATTTATTAATGTGTGAACATAATACACGCGGTATACAAATTTATCCAAGTATTATAGAAATCTTTATGTTGATGTTCGCTGATGATATAGCTTTAATGTCAGATACTATTATTGGCCTCCAAAAGCAACTTAATACATTGCATGATTTTTGTGATGAAACCAAAATGAAGGTAAATGTTAAAAAGACTAAGGTAATGGTATTTAAAAGAGGTGGTGTTTTAGCCAAGAATGAGAAATGGGTCTACAACAATTGTAATATTGAGGTTGTGAATGGGTTTAGTTATGTTGGCTTGTTTTTCTCCAGTAGACTATCGCTATTCAAAATGGCCGAGACGATGTCTATAAAAGCTAAAAGAGTTTTGACAGTTCTACTTAATTCATTGCAGCCATTCAATTGTTTACAATATAACATGTTTTTCAAATTATTTGATTCAAAAATTTTACCAATATTATTGTATGGCTCAGAGTTATGGGCTTTTAAAAATGTTATATATATAGAAAATGTACATATATATGCATGTAAACGTTTTCTGCAAGTTAACACCAATGCATGTAATGATGCTGTACTTGGCGATTTGGGAAGATACCCATTGTATATAAATGCAGCAAAACGTTGTATGAAATATTGGTTACGTATTCTGAAAATGCCTGATTACAGATATGTAAAAATTTGTTACAAAATGCTAGTACATTATGATGACATGGGGTATAGTAACTGGGTAACAGATCTAAAAACAAATTTATACAATAATGGCTTTGGTTACGTGTGGGAATCACAAGAATATTTTAATCATGACCTGTTTTTAGTTGAGTACATCCAAAGACTTAAAGACCAGTACATACAGACATGGCATCTTAAATGTTCAGAATCAAGTAAATTGTACCATTATATTAATTTTAAAGATTCATATGAAGTATCAGGTTATATAAAGTATGTTGATATAGGCAAGTTCAGGAGCTGTTTGGCTAACTTTAGGAGCTCGGCTCATTTACTTATGGTTGAACATGGCAGACATTTTGGTCTTCCTAGACCATATCGTACATGTCCATATTGTGAGGTATATATTGAAGACGAGCCGCATTTTCTGATGTCATGCCCTTTATACAGTACCATTAGATCAAAATATCTGCCAAGTTTAAACCATAGATGCCAATCATTGGCAGTATTCTATGAGTTTATGTCGTCTGATAATATGTTTATTGTGAGAAATGTTGCTATGTTTATATACCATTCATTTAAAGAACGAGACCAATATTTGTCAATGTTTAGCTAACAAGACTTAGTACACTTGTTTTCATTCTAGTCAAGCCATGTATTGTTAATATATGTATATGTATGTATTTGATTATATATTTGTGTATAGGCCGGAGGCCTTTTTGCGCAATAAAAGTTTGAATTTGAATATATATCTAAATATATGTATATTTTTAATACATCCGGTGAGTAGAGAACCAGAACATCTCATTGCAGGATTCATAACTACATTGTATAAAATTCAATCCAAGCTTTCGTTCTTGTTGCGCATGAACAAAGTATACAATCTCTATTGACACATATCTGGTATAATATACTGTTAGTGAGTTTTGTTCATGTCCGTATAGAGAAATGCAATACTTTGAGACCTCTGTTATGCTATAATGCTAAACAAAAGGATAGTATGCCGAGTATTGTGAATTCCATGTTATATGATACATTTCATATCCAAACAATATAGTTTTATTACTGCTGTACTATAGACATTATTTACTTATTCATACCGGGTTAACACCGTGTCAACACAATTTTTGGGTTATTTTACGGCATCCAGCGCACCTAACCTAACTTTCCTAGACCCTTGTCTATAACCATTACTTTACTACCCTTCTACAAGGACGGACTCTTCTCCATATTCCTTATAAATTGAGAAAATTTACATTATTGTCAAATTTTCATGAAAGGGTACAACATCCCCGGGTGGGAAAACCGTACCCCCTTCGGGACACTAGGTTAGAAATCCAGGCGCGCTACCAACTGTGCTACCAACCTGGGTTGTATACACATAAAAATGATAAGATGCAAACTTACCAACGACTTTAAGTAGAATTTGTCTTATTAATTTTTCTTTAGTACTAACTTGACAATGATAAACCCCAGCATCATATTGTTGTACATTATGTATCAATAGATTATATTCTCGTCTTTCCTCTGAGATCATGACGTCATACCTTGTGTCTGGAGCATATACCAGTGAGCCAACAGATATAGGGTAAGGATCAGATGACTTCCGCCATATCACCTGCAACAAAATAATGAATGTATGTATAAATAGACCTAATTAGGAACTCAAACTTGTGGGGTTTTCTTCCGTGCGCAGGCGGTACAAACAAAATTTGTTATATATTATTGCTGAAAAGCTCGAAATATGGACTAAATCCGATGATTGTTCTTATTACCATAGTTTCATTGTGAAGGAGAAAGTTAGCTTATTACGCAGACAAAACGAAGATATTTGAATTCCTGATATAGAATTTTTTTAAATATAATCAAAATATAAACAGCTTTCAGACAATGACAATTTAGTCTGAGCATAGATCTGTATTATACTGTATTTGTATATATTTAAAGGCGATGTATCTTTGTCGTACAAAACTTAATAAAATACAGAATGTATACGTTCTGTTGTGTTGTGATAAATACTGACAATGTGTAGTATTTGAGAGTACATGTACATGTACAAGCAATTTTTAAAGCAAAATGGAAATTGAAACACAATTACAAATAATTCTTTTGAAATTCCACTGATAATTCAGAAACCGTAAAAGAGCTGTGTAGCTTTTCACAAACCTTCTTACGAAAAAAATCTTGGTCAGGCAAAAGCAAGAAACATTAATAATACGCACATTTTTTTGGTTATCAATTCTAAATATGATACAAATTCCGTAGAATTGTGAAAACCTCTTGAATATCATATCATAGTTATACTTATTATCCGTCTGACTTTAAAGCGCTAAGTATATAAAAATGACTTACGAAGATTTTTTTCGTAAGAATTTTTGTGAAAAGCACCACTGTTTAGTTAACTTTGTTACCGATGGTAGATTCCATTTTCACGTTTTAATTCTGAAATCAAATTTTGAGATATTTCAAAGCAAAACTCCGATCGGAGAGAAACACATTTATAATTTTCTCAGAAAGAACATGGTTGAGTTATAACATCGATTAGTAAAGAGGAGAGAATGAAATGTTGAAAACAGAAAAAAATGAAACTTTCATTATAACTGACGGTAAATGTCAGTTTCATTTTGTACAAAATATTATCACGACGTCTTTATAAAACATGTAGAGATTTCTGCATGCATGCCTGAACGTTCATTCATTTAGACAACGGTTTCAGAAAATGGCTAAAACTGAAACATTACGCGAGTTTTTAACTCTAAAATACGGCCCAATTTCATGTATGACATTCTTAAATTGCGTGTTTAAACATTATATTAATGTGTTCCACCAGTGTTTGTTCATTTCGTTTGAATTCTACGCCGACATTTATCAACACTCGTTTTTGGTAATTTAAAACAGATGCAATCTATTAGCCAATTTCTGGCGCAGATTAAATAAACAAAAAATATACAAAATTTCGCCTTGGATGCTGAATGAGTGTGCAAATAACAAAACAACATTCGTTGAGTACAATTGCAACAAAAAGATTTTGAAAAAATCCATGTCTAAATTATACGAGAAACAAAACTTTCCCAGAACGAGGTCAAATTCATTGGTACTATTCGTTACCGACTTTGTTTTTACCATTTGGATATGTGAACGCATTTTCTGAACAATCTAGTAAGATTCTCATCTTAAAGCTTAATCAAAATGTATAATTAGGATAGTGTCGTGTTTATATTATTATTTATTATACATATTATACATATATTTACAGCATGCAACTAATATTGAGATGAAAACTTCTCATGCTCACAATTATTGAGATAATAGACTCCAGTAAAATGAAGGCCATCTATTTGTATACAAGATGCTTTTAGTAGTAGCGCACGTCAGTTTACAGTTAACAAAGCATTGAATCAAAGCGACCATTTGTTTTAAAAAAGAATTACCTCCCTTATCTATTAAAAAATACCTCCCTTTTTTATTTATAAATTACCTCCCTTTTATATAAAACTAGTGTACTTGTAATTCTTATTTTTGTGTAATCAATAATATATCATTTGATGCCAAAACTAATTATTACACCTAAAAGACCTTTAAAGATATTCGATGTTGGCAACAACCATTATAAAAAATTGTAAAAATATGCACACCAACGTCGGTTTTTTTTACATGACTTCAATTGTTTGATTCTATATAGGCCTACTATTTCAGCAAAAGAGAGATTCTATCAAAATTATCAGTAAGATACCTGACAGCGAAGAACATAATGATATTTTCAGTGACAGACGTTTAGATCTATCAGTGAGCATCAACAGTCAAATAAGTATAAGTCATTATTTTATTGATATATAAATAATAAGATAATTTAAACACGTCTTATCTAATAATTACTAGTCAATAATATTGTTTTCTCTACAGAATTTAATTATCATCTTTCATCAAACCTCATAGGGCGCTCATAAGTGCACGATAATTGTACGATATGAGATGACATAGGTGGGATGTTACAAATGTAGAATGGTTGAAGTTGAAACGAGGGGTGTTACAAATGTAGAATGGTTGAAGTTGAAACGAGGGGTGTTACAAATGTAACATGGTGGAGTTGAAACGAGGGGTGTTTCATATGTACGTAAAATGTTAGACTAGTTAAAATAAAGTGTTTGTTTATTCTTGGTATATCTAGTATATTCCGATTTTATCCGGTGAGCTGTGACTACCCTTTTGATTTTTTAGCTTTTTGGAACATTTATACAAAAAGGTAGCACAGCTGATTTAACCAACCAATTGATTACAGCTTATATACAATAGTAAACGACTTCTTAACATGACTCCGTGGTCGTGGCGATAAGGCATTTTAATCAAGATGCAATACATTTTTTGTCTAGAATACCATGTATATTTACTTGAGCTATAGTTTTTTTCTCAACTGTCAAAACATGAATAATTTCACGGTGACTTTGTGCTCTATATCTAACACTCGTGATATTGAGATTGTGTGTAATCATTCACCGTGAAATTATTCAAACTTTAACAGTTGCGAAAAACGGACAATACAATAGTTAGTACTGATTTTCATTGTAGCATTTACTGGTAATGCTTATCGTTAATGTTATGATTGGACCCTTCCAACCTGTCCCGGCTCACCGAATAAAATCGGACTATACCCAAATGCATCTCTTCAACTGAATAATACCAATCAATGCATTTGTATAATCATATTACATTGTACTGGATAACACTATTTTATGTTTAATTTTTGTTTGGAAAGGTAGTCAATTAGCGACATTTTGTTACAGGATTTATGTGTACTAACTGGCCTCGACTTTCATAACATTAACTGGATGCCTTAATGGGATTGGATATAAAATTACTTATGTTACAATCTGTGTGTCTTAAGTTTCAATTCTCTAACTAATCCAGGTAATCTCTTTACTCTGCACATTTCACATATCATTTTGTAGACATGTTAACATTTACAAGGCACTGAGTACATTGCAAGATAATGATGACTAATTCGATTTTTAAATGGGGTTTGTCATGTTTAGTAGTGGACTGTAGCAAATCCTCATTTAAATCTGTCGCGGATGGTTACATTTGACAGCGCACGCGCATTTTCAGGGATAATTACTCCTGCAGTTGATATAGTACGCATTACACGTTAACTAGCAGACGATATGCTGTTTGTGCAAATGCACGCACAGCCTAATAAAATTGTTCGTGCCTTTGAATATTGATTAGAATTTACTACAGTCCGCTACTAAACATGGGGAATCCCCATGTAAAAATTAAACAACAACAAACTTTTCGAACATTTGAGCTAGATAAATAATTATGAATTTTTTTCAGCGATAATCGTCTTAAGTATAACAGACCTGCTATTAAAATTTCTTTCAATGCTTTCAGCGCTTTGATTTAACATTGTAAACACACGTGACTATTTTAAAATTCATCATGGGTGTAATGCATCAATATTCTCATATTATCATGAAGTTTGTTATTAAACTAATAAGACCAAACACTACTAGCGTCATGAGTGTAATTTATAAAAAAAACAACAACACCCAGGTATCTCAGATTAGTTCTATAGTGTGAAACATAGTAACGTAAAAACCGAATTTCAGAAATTTTAGACATTGAGTAGTTTACAAACTGTTAGAAGAATTTCCATCCTTCCATCTTCATTTGTTCAGTAATTTAAACAGTGTGTAAAGGATAAATCTCCTACTTGTTTCGAGTTATGTTAGAAATTGATATGACAATACAAATATCTGTTAATTTAAAATACTTATCATCATGACAGCTATATTGTCAATGATTTATGTTCGAACTCACTTCAATGTCATTTTTTATAGTAGGAAATAGTTCAAACTATGATATTATACAGTGCCCTCCAAACGTCCTTGGAAAAATGCTGTGTAATACCTCAGTCCCATAAAATCGTGGCTTGTTACGGACCCGTACGTGCAGACAGTCGTAAGCCGCTGGAAGCCTTGCGTATCAAGGTGAGGGTACGCACATGGTACTAAACAACACACCCGTACGGAGCCATAGCTGGAAGATATGCATGTTTAATTTATACTCGGCCATGATTTTGTTTATAATTTGACTCTGAAACTGATGGGTGTTTCCTGGGCTCATATCACGGACCCTGGTAAAAACGTAACAGTCCGTACGGGTACGCAAGAGTTCGTACGGGTCCTTGCGAAGCTTGATCGCACGGCGCCAGTACGGTGCCCTCACGGCTATTTTTATGTTTATGGGACTGTAGCTTTAAGGATGAAAGTTTTCAATTTTTACCATGTACAAAAGAAACTAAAACCGAGAATGTCAAAATTCTGCTTTAACTAGTTTATTGACGTATGTTTTGAGTTATGCTGCATAAATAAGGTTTGGATATAATAAACTACTTGTGATATTCATGACAAACCTTCTTGGGCTTGGTAGCAGGCAGTTTTCTTTGGTGTCATGCCTCTTTTTCTCAATTCCATTTGTACAAGAACTTTTAAAGGCACTGTTTGTATTGAAGTTTGGTGTTCGTTCAACCAAAATCTCAATAGAAATGCATATATGCTTAAAACCCTGTTCGTGTTTTTAAATGTTAAGTCGAACATTAGCCTTTTTAGTTCTTTCTTCTTATAAAGTCATTTTAATTCATCCCTGATCTTGAGCACCATTCTAACTAGCTAGCACTGTTGAACCTCATTTTTCACAACCCGTGTTTTTCACAACTTGTGAAAAACGCGTACGCAATTTTCACAACTTGTGTGAAAAACACGTTAGCATACAAATTTCATACGAGCATAGAAACGCATTTTTCACAACTTCAAATGTTACAAAAAAGTGTTTGAAAAATTTGAGTTTTTTGGTACTAACGCATTTTTCACACATGTATTTTCTTTTTAGTTGCCAGCGGTCAGTAATTAAGTAAATTATTTATTTTCATGACGTGTGTTATGGCAATATTACAAGCATGAAAACACCATGAAGAGTATTTACATATGAACACCCGACATATTGGGTCTATAGGTCACCAAGTGATTCACACGATGGGTACTTGTATATACCATATAAAGTTAAAAAATATGATATAAATATAAAAAATATTAATATAAATATGATATTTAAAGATTTCTTGAACAGAACAGAACAGAAGTTCTGTTCTGTTCTGTTCTATAATAATGGTAAAACCACACAGTCTGTTTTTTTTGGTTGTGAAACTGACATAATTTTAGCAAACTTCTTTTTAAAAAGAGGAACATGAAACTATGCTATTGATTGAACACCAACGCTCTAGGCTTAGAGGTTTTAGACGAAAAAAAAATTTTGATTTTTATATTGTCCATTATATTTTTTCTGTGAAAAATGAGGTTCAACGTAAAACCTCATTTTCACAAAGCGCGTTTTTCACAACCCGTAAAAAGACAAATTTTGTGAAATATGAGCTCCAACGTTTGTTACAACCCGTTTTGTAATTAAAACCTGAATTGTAATAATTATTACCAAACGGATTATTACGAAAGTAATTGAACATACAAACCCATTTTGTAATAAAACCAAAAATGAAATAAAGCGTCTAGTTGTGTTAATTTTATTATAAAATATAGTTAGATACTTTAAATTACTGATAAAGAAAGACAATAATGTTTAAAAAGCAAACACAAAATGTTCAAATAGACAAATTACTTACATTTCGCCTTGTTAATTTGAATATTTCGACAAAAAACAGAGTGTCATATTTTTTCGCAAAACGAGTTATTACTAAAGTGGTTGAACATACCAACCCGGTAATGATAAATTATTATTTCAATTAAGGTTTTTTGTAACAAAACGAGTTGTAACAAACGAAAAAAAAACGAGCGCATTTTTACAGATTTCACAAGTAGTGAAAAACACGGTTTGTGAAAAATGAGGTTCAACGTTGAACCTCATTTTTCACAGAACGCGTTTTTCACAACCTGTGAAGAACACGTTTGGTAAAAACGAGGTTCAACACGGCAAACTTGTTCAATACTGGAATATATTGCTCGCCTCGAGGTTTTATCGGCACTCTTTCACAGCAATTTTGTTACTCTTTATACAACATATGAATTCCAGTATTGAGCGACGGTAAAAAATCCGACAATGAAATCTTTATCAAATTCTCTGAAATTGACCACTGTGTTACAATTCGCAAAATATAACTCACAATTGACAAATGTTTGCATAAATAAAAAAAAATGACCATAAATTTTATATATCAATTATATAAGCTATAATCATATTTATCTAAGTTTAATATGCATGCATCTTCCCAACATGAAAACTTTTTTACCAATGACATATCTTATCAAATATGTTATACTGTAGAATCTTCATGTTACCATCTATGCATAATGAATAAATATTAGTGTCAGGGCGGATAATGGGTAATGTGCTTTATGCTTCATGCCCTAAGTGTCGCTAGTTTGAATCCCTCTCATCCGCTTAAACGACTAACGCTCGATGGAAGTTGCTATGGACATAAATGTCACCATGGACCTTTGTGCTGTTGCTAGGGAGGGTAACGATGATGCTAGGCCTAAATTGTTTGTAGGAAGCATTAGAGTAATTACTATGCGCAATGAAACTGTTGCTAAGTGTGCTTGAGCAGCTGCTATGGACCTCGAGGCGGTTGCTTTGGATGCGAAACTTGTTAATATGGACATTATAACAGTACCATGGGACATGTGTGCTCACTATGTACCTTAGGATGGCTTCTCAATGTGCTAACGTGGTTGCCTGTACGTATAGGTGGTGGTTAAAGAAGGCACAATACTGGCTTGTTGAAGACCTTAGGGTGGTTGCGACATTTTGCGTCCATGTTGCGATGTTAACCATCTAAATACAATGTAAAATATTTGAAAAAAAAAAGAAACATTAATTTTGTTTATCATATTCGTTTTGATATACTATAATATTAACTAATGTTGTGAAAATTGCGTTAGGACTAAAAATCGAAAAATATGTCTAACGTAATTTTCACATTGCTCATTTGTGAAAAACGCGTACGCAATTTTCACAACTTGTGAAAATTACTAACGTGTTTTTCACAAGTTGTGAAAATTGCGTACGCGTTTTTCACAAGTTGTGAAAAACACGGGTTGTGAAAAATGAGGTTCAACATAGCACATTATACATAAGTATAATATAAACTATCGAATCAACCAAAAGTTTGGAGACATTTTCACTTTGTAAGCCTACTACATAGGCTTTATTGAAAGTTCGATTATCATTTGTTTTGAAATGCTTTTTAGATTTGCTTATTTTGGTTATAGGTCTATTTATAGTTGAGACTACCTAAGTAGCTTAAAATCTATGTTATAGAAAATAATTACATTAAAGTTGGTATTGGAGGCTTTGGGATATCAGATGCTGAATCTTATAAATGTGATGCACTCAAGAAATTTGTTTTCATGTTATCACCAACCATACTAAATATATCAAAATTAATGGTTCTACAATAACAAATCATTGGAATTTAGGAAATTTAGTAAATTTTCAATGTCTCCAAACTTTTGATAGGCACTGTATGTGTTACTTACATGTAAATCTCCTAAGTTTTCCACGGAACATTGTAAGGTCGCTGTTTGTCCAATATTATATGTAATGTTATTAGGTTGTGGTATGAAATATGTTGGACCTTTGTAATCTTCTGTATAGTCCTGTGCTGAAATGAAACATTGATATATATTATTATATATAAGACAGCACATGACTCTAAGTCAAAGACAAAATACTTAATAGGAATATTAAGGACTAGGACTGTTTATCGCCAAGAAAATCTTTGGCATTATTTTACAAATAATGCATATTCAATATAAAATATATAATGAAAAGCATGCATAATAAATATACATAGCAGAACATTTACTAATAAACAAGAGAATACCATGTACATGTGTATATAAACAGGTATTAAACAGGATATGGTAGAGTAAGAAACATTGGATTTCTTGAATGTCGCTTTTTCAATTACAAGATAGTATATTACAAACAATGCAGTGCACTTTGCACTTAACGCAACGAAAGTAATACCATTCATGACATTTCCCAGTTCGACGTTCGACATTTGCATCATAAGTGCAAATACCAAACTAAAGTTTAATATCAAACCAGTTCGACGTTTGACATTCGTTGATAATAGTCTGAATGTCTTGGCGATGAACATATTGTTCTGAGGTTGAATATCGATTTAGTTAAAAAAACTAAAAAATAAATGATCACTTTTCAAATTATACAATAAAATATTAGTTTTATTTCCAGTTACTTATAAAGTTGAATTAGATGTAATAAATGAACTAAAACAAATTAGTAAAACGACACACCAAGTTTATTCATAGTGACCAAGTAAACTGTTGGAAACGAAAAAATGCAGCAAACATTGAACTAGTTCCATAAACCTAATATTGTGATATTATTGCCTTAAAAATAATACGGTCACCTTTTCTCAAAAAGTTTAAACATTAAATTAATAAAGAGACCCAATGGGGGTAACCTCTTGTGACATGACGATGATTAGAAATTGAAACTGAATTTAGTGGTGTGTACATTTATGACAAAATTTAGTGGTCTGTGACCAACTATTAAGGTTACATACCACTAAATGTTCATCGGAAGCCGTAATTTGCCGGTAAAGAAAGTGTGACATATTCATTATTTGAGAGTACCTGGTGTCCTCATTTGGGATGCATTTTTATATTGAAGAGTATGTATGTCTTTGGCAGTGCTTTTCCTATGGAACTATGCAAAAAATCAATGAACCTACTTTGTTTGCTCGCGAAGAGTAGTTAAAGGGGAGGTAACTCTGTACGGCTTGTGACGAAAGAAAAACATTGATGTTTTCATGGTATGAACTTTCAATCGAATTTTATATTCGTATAAGTAACGTAACTTTTGTTCTAATACTGATTAATTGTGCGGAATAGATAAATCTTTCAGCCTATATATGGTTTTGGGTATCTAACACCCCTAGGTCATACTGCAATTTGACATTGAAAACGAGACTTTTTATATACAACAAAGAAACTTTTTATATACAACAAAGAAGGATTTTATTTAGTGGTGTGAAACCTTAAGCGGTAGTTATTAAATTTATTAAAAACGCGTTTGCAAGAGATATAAGGCATGCCATGGTTCTGTATTTGCTGAAATGATAGCCATGTACCTTTAAAACATGTGTATATGTTAGAAAATGTATGACAATTAATTTTCGAATGTACAGGCAAAGATATCGATTTTTGAATAGTACCCGGATAAAGCGAAAATATCGGATGCAATTTTCAAATACCTAAACTATTAAACTTAAAACAGCTCAGAAGTAAACACTATTAACAACATTCGACTAAAAGCCTCATATAATCGATCATGGCAGATGTATTTATTGGGCATGCGATTTAAATGGCTATTGATGCTGTTTATCACGACAGGTATAAAAATTGGTCTGGTTTGCGCCAAAGCATCTAACGGTTATCGCAGGTTAAAAAAATGATGTACCATTTTCTGGACAATTTCTAAAACAATAGATGAAAATGAAGTTAAGTGATGTAAGGGAGGCAACTCTTGCTCTTTAGTCACGGATTATATCTTCTCTCGGGTTTCGTCCTACAACATTTTTGTAAAGATGAAAAACAAACATGCGATTTCTACAAAATTTATGGTGGGTAAGGACAACATTAAAATATAGGCATGTATTTAATATATGTATATTTGTTTACATTGCTTTTGAGGCGTTGCTTGAGTCATATTAAATTCCAAATTTTTATATACATGTATTTTGTAATAAGTCTTACAATAAACTGTGACTTCCAAAATATTACATTTTGGACAAAGTGTACCTAAATGAGGATCGAATCTTTTGCATTTGATAACAACACCATTCAACGCTAACATTTTTACCGATCTATAAAAAGAATGCCAAGAATTGTCTAATACTTTAAATATGTTCCTGTTCAATGAACGTTGTTAATCTCGTATAAACTAAGTGTTTTTGACTGTGAATGTTTATTTACTGTTTGACAGTCAATGATTGTTGCCAGAATTTTGTCTCTGGTAGTTACTATAAGTAGATCTCACTATCAACAGTTTAACACTGCTATCAAACAGGAAAACTGTTAGTGGTCCCACTATAGGCAATGTTTGAATGACACAAGTAAAATGGACTACATGTTAGAAAAATGCATACTTTGAAACGAATTGTTTGAAGAGAATTTGACGAAATGTTTAATCTTTTGAAGCACATAAAGTTATTTCTAGTATTACATTTATTCTAACATTTGCATTTGATAAAATAATCAGTACGGCACATAACAACAAATGTATGAAAACCGGCTCAAGGGTAAACGAACCGGTTAGAACCCGTCAGAATTCGTATTGCAATATTAACCGGTATATTAGTTAACCGTTTCACCCCTAGTATTTAGAGTAAGACATCATAAACCAACAATACAATGTAAATGGTTCATAATCTAGTTATATTGTGAGACAGACTGTCTACTGTTTACTTATTATGCAGTGATGCAATCGAATCTAACATCCTTTTCAACGCCAGAATTGTTTCATGCATGACTGATTGTCGACATGCTAATGAAACTATTAACCTATGATATATATTATATTAGAAAATAAATATAATAAGATTAGAAACTCTGCAGGCATGAAAAGAATATGCAAGTCAAAAATGTTTTTGTATAGCATCCATGCCAAGCAGAATTAAATGTTTCTTGGCAAAGATTGTAATTTTATGTCGACTTTGATTGAACAATTGTTTTGATTTCAGTGAAAGATTTACACTAGGCATTGTAGTTAGCAAAGTTTAGAACAATTGCCACAGGTTTAGAACAAGCATAGAACACCTCCGGGATAGTTGCACTCGTCAGTCTACGTCAACATCTGAGTTGGTTCTTTTGAATGTAGAACAACAATAGTTTTGTCTATTAGTTTAGTTGTATAGGAACTCGTAATACAAATTATTCCACCCAGTGCATATGTTTATAGATTTGGCGTTAAGTGATTATGGGAAAATGGGCGAGTTTCCTTTGAGCATATCTCTAGCTAGCGCTTAGTGCCCTGGTACCCTTCTTACACATAAAAGAATACGTATGTGATATCGAAGTAAGGGTACCAGGGGGCAAAGTGCTGGCTAGCGATATGCTTAGGAAACTCGCCTAATGCAATTACATTTATCGTCCATGTGTACCCCATGTACACCTTTAAAAGGTGTATTTCTCGGTAATATCTGAATTTGTAGCACTTAATAGAATTTATCCATTGTATCGTAAAGTTGATCGCAAATTTTAAAAAGTACATGTAACATACATCTTAGTTCTTTGAACAGAGCATGCATGTTTTTGTACACGAATTTTCAAAACGTCAATTCTGCAACGTAACCTGAATAATAATCAGAGTAATTGAATTACTAGACAGGCACTCATTTTACTCGAAGGTGGAGTAGATATTCCCTCTGTGAGATTACTCAGACGCATAACTTATTTCAAATTTTGGCAAAGTTACTTCACGTGAAAACAATTCGGCGTATTAACACAAAAAAATCGTTGCATTTGCTATGATTTCATCAATCGCATTGTTTCATAGAAAACTAAATAATTTCCTTATGACTTCAGGAATGATAATACACAAAAACGAACTTCCTATTATCTTTTATACGAACGTTTTAATTGTCTCTTAGATATATACTTCTGTAGATTTAAGGAAAATATAGGCGCAATGAAACTTGGTATTTAGCATAGATTGTATATTGCAACCATTTGAAAACTGTCATATATATAGAGATGAATGTTTTTTATGAAATCGGAAATGGCATTTTACTTAAACCTTTCACCACCAATTTATTAAAATGGAACATTCCATCTTTTCGGCAAGTCCATTTAGAGTGAAAATGGGTTTTATATCTGTTTATCAAATATTACCAGCAAACAGCATACAGCAAACAGATCCTGATCAGACGGCGCGTCTGAAGGCATTTTTGTTGGCAATGGCACGGAAAGGGTTAAAGAAATAATTATAAAAATGTAAAAGATATAACAGTTATTTTTGTTAAATCCCTTGTGGCCATTGTTTTGACATTGTCCGTTCTGAGGCGGACATCTCTATGGTTCTTGCTTTCGCTATTTGTTTGTAGCGACCCTCTTATAATAAAAAGAACCTAAACATTTTCCTCTTTGCTTTTTTCAGCGTGGTAGGTCTGTGTTTTTTTACTATTGCTGTTCCTGATAGCCCCATGTTATCTTAGAATAAAGTCAATACAATAAAAGAAAGTTTCAATGAGATACATTCCACTTTGTATTTAAGATAAAAGTAAATTGAGTATAATACAGTTAAAGCCCCATCAAAAGTAACACTGTTTTAGACTGCAAAGCAAATAGACATTTATCTATTTCAAACACTTCTAATGAACATAATTTTTGCAAATATTGCTTACATATGTTTATGTTATTTAATGCATTTCAAAGTGAAAGTAGGTCGAAATCGAAAGTAGAATTTGGTTGTCAATACTTAAAACAATAGTTTTGATCACAGTTTGTTTAAGATAAGGTCTTATTATAGAAAACTATGACTCCAGTTCTAAAACTATTTTAGATCACGTAAATTGAACATTAGTGAATAAATGAACATAGTGAGCTCTTATATAAGTATCTTACTTTTTAAATTAATGAACTCTTGGTCAAACTGAAATTAGAAAGCAGAATGGTTTGAACAGTTTATTGAGTCTCTAATGCATGCTATATTTTGATAATTTCATGTTCGTTGAACACTTTCCAAGTCTACTGGTAATGAATATATCTTCATATCGTGACTTTAACTGTTTGTTGTTTAAAATGCGTGTTTATTTCATTTAACAAGCATTTATCTAATTAAATTACGGAACACATAGATGTTATCTATAATTTGTTCAATGCAGTGTTTACTTAAAACAAAACCACAAGGCCGCACTGACTGACACAAACAATTACGAAAACTCAAGGTTTATAAAAATAGCTTTGTAAAAATGTAAACAGGCAATCAGTGTCAATTATGTTGGATTAAAAGTTAACGTTCAATAAATTAGTGTACTTGAAGTCACTAATTAGCCTCCATTTTGTGGTCTCAAGCGTTTTCTACTAAGAGAAATAAAGCAGATTTGTATCCCTTTTATTCAATCTACTCCGCCAGCTGTATGGAAACATAAAAACACATTTTTTTCACTCTTTGATGCATGAGTTAGAAAATTCGTCCACATCTTGCCACTGTAATTATATTAAGATATATTGTCTATTGGAACTATTTATTAGGTAGGACACTTTGGTGAAATGAAATAAATTTAAGGTAGAAATGAGGTGTGAGTATAAGTTAGTTTATACAGTACTTTAAATTTCACTATTAAATTTAATACCATCATGGTTTTTGCAGAATCGTGTACTTTTTATAATTTTTTTTAGTCCTAAATGCTTAATGTGTAAAGAAAAGGATCCCTATTATAAAATCACCCGCTATTAAGATGACCAAATTTGATGATCTTAGTAGTGAAACTTGATTGTAATAATTTATTTTAGCTAAATGAATCAAGTTCTTACAACTTATGCTACAGTCCCATAAACATAAAAATAGCCTTGAGGGCACCGTACGGGCGTCGTGCTATCAAGCTCCGCAAGGACCCGTACAAACTCTTGCGTACCCGTACGGACTGTTACGTTTTTACCAGGGTCCGTAAGATGAGCCCAGGATACACGTATTAGTTTCGAAGTCAAATCTTGAACAAAATCGTAGCCTAGTATGGATTAAACTTGCATATCTTCCAGCTACGGCTCCGTGCGGGTGTGTTGTTTTGTGCCATTTGCGTACCGTCACCTTAATACGCAAGGCTTCCCACGGCCTACGGCTGTCTGCACGTGCGGGTCCGCAACAAGCCACGATTTTATGGGACTGAGGCATTACATTAATCATTCTCGAATATGTTTCCTGGTCGCACATTACTGAGCCAATATGATATAGCGGCATGCTTAAGAAAACAACGATCATTATAAATTTTACCAAGATGGAAAAATAAACAAAGAGTCACCAAAGCAATTTCAAAGTTAGCATTAGTAGCTCTAGTTAAAATTACTAGTAGTCTTCATAATCATGCAGCTTATTTAAAAATTTAATTTGTACAATAACGTTAGAAGGGAACCGTATACTTAATAAAACAACCTGATACTGATTGAAAGATACATGTATATTTAACTTTGAATAGTAGTATATGGCGAATGGTGAATTAAAAAAAAATCATACTATACTTTTATAAAGTATGTTTTTTTCAAAGAGTGAAATGTGCTGAGTAAAAAAAGTATCATCCTCAAATTTTCACACTTCCGGTTTGGCAGCCATTTTGAATTTCAAAATGGCCGCCAATTTTTACTGTACTTATCCATAAAAGACGACTTAACGGTTGCATGTATTAATGATTTTGAATGCAAATGAATTATAATAGAAGTTATATAATGTTTAGAACATTTTCAATGATAATATACCTATTGTGGATATATTACACCATTTTTTATTATTCAAAATGGCCGCCATAGTTAAAAAAACATTGATTTTATCTTGTGAATTTCCTTTTTCCTACATCTTGTTGAAAATTTTAAGTTATACACACTAGTTTAAATATTCTCAGAGCAAAAGGTTAGAAATAAAACAAATTAAGACAAATTACTTCATAAATTATAGTCATTTAACCCTTTTCTGCTTGGGGCATGGGTGAAACTTGTCCATATTTTTACAATTTAGGTAATGCAATAAAGCTATTTCAAGATGCTCTTTTTCATTACTTTTTGAATGCAACTTAGGTGTGTGAACTTTAGAACAATTTCTTTTGGACCCCTATTCTATTTACCATGGCAACACTGAGGTAGAGCATAAGGGGCAAAAATGCATTTTTTGCTCTTTTCAGCCTAAAATTTCCACAGCGTTCAGTTACAACTTCCCAAAATGAGGTCTTAAATGCTAGTACTTTTCAGTTACTGTAATTGTGTCATTTTTCCATTTTGCCCCATTTTTCTGTATTCATTGACCCCATTGTACAGTAAGAATTGAACTTAATACAATGGAAAAACTAATTGATGTAATTCTAGCTTTGCACAACAACATTCTTCACATATTTATACATGTTACATGTATAACAATCAAGGCTTTTTGTATAGGCCTTCATCACGTAATTGATTGAATTATATAAATGCTATCATAGATGACAAGCATGTTTAAATGTATTTACAAGGATACTATAAGTGTGTGACATGAAAAAATGCTTGACATACATGTATTTTGCACTGAAGATATGTATAAAAGTTGCCTTAAACTGTCTGTGCACCTAAACTTATTCAAAGTTATTTTAAATTAGATGGAAGTTAACATGAAGTTAAGAGTGGTGGCAATCGAGGGTCTTGTCTACAACATAAAATGTGTTAATGTGAGATCTTCTCTTCCCAGGTTTAAGGCTATCTCATCTCCTGCAAGAGCCAAGAGGTCTCCAGTCATAAATAGACAAATTCTCTAATGCGTCCGACCAATTCAGATTTACCATAAGCCAAAACTAGAATGCAAGGTCATGAATAAACAAACACAGTAAGGCCACATCTCTGCTCCACTAACAGCTGTATACATACATAAATGACTTAGATACTAATACCTACAATTTGGAACAGCATGTCCCCATCATGTTTAAATAGAACTTCCTCGTCTAAAATAGATTGTCAGTCAGTTATGGTTGAAAACGTTTTCTAACAAAACAAAAATGAAATAAACATATGTCTTTCAATTGATCTACTAAAACATTCACTGACTAAAACATGGCAGCCATGTTATCAAACTTAATTTACATGTAAAGGACAATTATGATTGGTACACAGTGCCATTTCTGTTAGTTTTATCTTTTTCAAGTGAAAGAGGTGGGTATTTACTTGGATGATGAGTATTGCTCAGGCCCTATAACAAAGTGTCTGTTCTGTTTTACAAGATATTATCAGCCAGACGGCTGTTAAGGGAATATAGGACTGGCAGATTTTTAACTTAAATTGAATGCCAATTAGTTATGGTATTTTGTAGGGGTGTAACGGTTACCGGTTATACAAGTTTATATTGCAATACAAATTTTATATGTGTAACCGGTTCGTTTTTACTTGAACCTGTTTTGTAGTTATGTGTCATAATGTTCGTTTTTATAACAATCTGAAAATTACATGTTTAAACAAATGTTAAAATGTATTGAAAACATGTACTTGAAATAATCTTACTGTGGTTTAATTATTCAAACTGTGACACGAAGTTCAAGTTGGAAATATTATAAAATATTTATACATGTATGTATACGAGACATGACTTACATGTATCTGGGTCCTTTCATTTTATCAGAATTTAAAGGTTCAATATCTGCCACTAAAATTCTGCATAAAGTTATTAGGCGCATTAAAAATATAATGTATACCACAGGCCATGTCATTGTCATATTGTCACAGCTAAGGAATTGTTGGTATTCCAGAGTAGTTTTTTAAACATTTTTGTATAGTGCAATTGTTCTAGATGCAACGTTTATACGGTCCACGTCAGAATAATATTCCATTTTTTACCCCAAACTGATGGTGTATTTGGTTATATGAAATCACATGTGAAATTTATCATTACTAAAATCTATTATATGATTTCACCAAAATGATCATGGTATAGACAGTGGTTAAAAGTGGAAACCACATTCAAGCCAGATTTACCATGTGAAGGTAAATTGAAAAACATTTATGTAAGAATACAGCATGTTCTTTTTTGTTTTTTACAGCAACTAAAGCAACATAGAGGAAAAATTATAACATGAATTGTTTACTGAAAGATAGATAAATGGCAATAATCAAACATTAAGCAAGAAGCAGACAAAGTTATTACAAATTATTATCATTTCATAGTATAAACATTCGTGGTGTAAAGCTTCATAAAGCCTGGCAAAAATTAGCACTAAAATATACTAATAATACTTTATAGCAAATAATAAAATGGCAACAATCTTATAATGAAGCAAGGTGGGGTTAGGTTTATTTAATAATTCGGCTTTTCAAATGGTATGCTATCATTGTATACAGTTTCCTTAAGATCTGGACATAAATGACAGATAATTAAGATAAAAAACCTAGACACATTTGTTTATGACACTGGGGGTCCATCTGTTTACCGGGGTTTTGCAGTACTATAGACAATCAAACATATGTTTATTTCGTCAATTGTGGACGTGCAATTGAATAATAACTCATTTTTTCTTAAAAACTTAAACTTGTTTCATTTTCTTAAACGCCTATTTCTACATTAAAAAAAACATATTCAATGGCGTTTTACAATTACAACTAATTTTAAACATAGTTACAATGTATACATGAGAAACTATTGAAAATATCTTTGAAATAAATGGGTTTTTAGTCTTTTTTTGAAAACATCAATAGAATTACATTGTCTCAACCCGAGAGGTAGATGTTCCAAAGCTGTGGACCTGCTATCTGAAACCCTCTGTCATTAAATGTTTTTCTACTGTTATGAGGAACTTTATAGCACCCTGCTGACGATGCTGAGTTCCTTAGTGTTCGTGTGAAAGTCTTAGTGGACAGGAGTTCCATCAGATACCCAGAAGCGTTTCCAACTGAGCAGTTATGCATATATGTCAATATTTTAAATTCAATTCTTTGTTTTACAGGTAGCCAATGTAAATCAAATAATGCCTGTTTAGAGTAAAACCAATACAATGAAAACGATCTTTAATATATAGATCTTTGAAACTACCACATAAGTTTATCCCTTTCCTGATCATGACAGTTCAAATCACACATCACTGTTGCAAACTCAAATGTTTAAGGCTGAATAAACTTTCGTATTAAAAAACCAATAAGCGATATTCTGATTATACCAACCAAACTATTCCCTCTACATTTTTTTACATAAGACCTTCATCGACAAGGTCATAATGGCTCAACGTTATGTGTCTATACAAAAAAATTAAGGTTTTTATTCATGTACATGTACTTAATAATATGTTTAATAGTTACACTTCAGCACTTATGCAAATTAGATATCATCAAAATGACATTTATTTTTCGATGAAAGTCAGTTTTCTATTATTTCAAACCTTAAATATATGTTAACGCTTTAATGCCTTACGAAGGTTTCCAAATCTAAATCCAAAATGGTTGCCAGAATAATACAATGAGTGATTGGGTATGATAAATTATTATATTTCCTCTTCACAAATGATAAAACATTGAAATAAAACAATTATTAAGTTCAAAAGAATGCTCGACACTGTAAAATAATCATGTTTACAAGATACCTCTGATCAAATTGAGCAAAAAATCCACCTGTGACCTTGGTGAAGGTCAAGGTAATAAAGGATCAAGGTCACATTTTTATCTCCCAAACTTGAGGGCTTAGTATTGTGGTCATTGTGTCCAAGTATCAATACAATCTAAAAATAAATTAGACAATAAGGATTTTTATTTACATTAATGATTATACATGTAGTCTTGTTTTTATGGTGGCCATATTGAAATCAAGAATAGCTCCAAAAATAAAACCATGAAAAATTGAGGATAATACTTTTCCTGATTTAAAATGATCAAACATTGAAATAAACCAATCATAAGTTCCAAAGAACCTTAGTGACACAAAAAATCATGTATACACCTCATATTTTATCAAATTTAGCAATATTTTGACCTTTGACCTTGGGAAAGGTCAAGGTCACAAAGGATCAAGTCACATATATACCTTCCAGAAGTAAGGGCTTATCATTGCAGGTTTTGTGTCTAAGTATGAATACAGCATGAGCATAAATAAAAAAGTAATGAACAAATTACATAAATATTGTATATGCATTGTTTTCATAGAGGTCATTTTGAAATCCAAGATGGCCGCCAAAATAATAACATGAAAGTTTGAGGAGGATACTTTTTCTGTTTAAAAATGATTTAACATTGAAATAAACCATTCATTAGTTCAAAAGAATATAAAACTCAGAAAAAAAAGAATGTATACATAATACATTCGATCAAAATAATACAATTTTTACATGTGACCTTGAAGGTCAAGGTCATATAGGATCAAAGTCACCTTTAGATATTTAAAATTTAAGGGTTTAATCATGTGGTCATTTTGATCAAGTATGAACAAAATCTGAGCATTAATAAAAAAGTTATGAGCATCTATACAATAATATTGTATTCTTATTGTTTTCATGGCGGCCATTTTGAAATCCAAGATGGCCGCCGAAATAATGACATGAAAAATTGAGGATGATACTTTTTTTTAACTACAAGGTCCATAGTTCAAAATAAAACCATTATAACTAAGTATAGTATAAATTTTTTTTGAACCCATTTTTTTAACCATTGGAAACAGACTATAGTGCGCTAGTTGATGCAAACAGAGACGATTATAAAAACCCAAGAATCGATGACGTATTACACACCTTAACATTCGGAAAAAATAAACCCAACGTTCATTAATTAAATTAAAGAGTCAAAACCTGGAATGTCGTTGGTTGAATAATTGATGTCCTGACGACAGGTTCATAGTTAATGTTATTACAGAGTAGCATGTTTAAAGTGATATGATCTTGTATTGGAACCAATCCAGTCAAGTTTTATAACCATTTGGGCGAGTGTATTACATTCTGATAATATCAAGCGTTTCTGGTTTCGTCAGCGTTCTGATGACTAAACAACATTACCGTGGCTTTTTTCTCCAGTAAAATAATTAGACGTGCTGGCTCAGCAGTAGTCAGGATATATTAGCCAATAAAATATTGTTTAACAACCAATTTTTGTAGCTTTTAAATTTCGTTAAAATATGATGAAACAAACTCTGATATAATAACTCATTTGTTTTTACATTAAAATGATTGGCATATGTTAGTTGAATGTTTTGAAGACACAATGCTTCAATGAATGGGCAGTGAGACAAAACCTATTACTTATGTAAAACATGTAATTGTATAAAATTATGGGGATTTACGCCGCACTTCAAGACTTTAGTCCGCTTTATTGCGGCGTTCAGTTAGCTTACCAAATACAAAGGGTAGTCCAACATCTCTGGACCATTTTTCAGCCATATTGCGACGGCCAGTCATCCTACCCACGCCCGTCCTAGACAGACTTAGATCCCTGGACCAAAACTTTTAGCATGATAGCGTACTAAGCACATGACCGCCAATGCAAAATACGTCAAATTCAACGATCAAAATGAAAATACTGATCAAGGTATTTAATACATTTTCATGAAAGTTCAACAACAATATGAATTAACCCCTATATATTTAGAAATAGTTTCTCTTTGTGGAAGGTTCGTCTAGTACTAATAAATTCTTTTTTAGAAATGTTGATTGAGAGTGCTGGTTGACGAAAATAACTTGAAAACTTTGAAAAACGATGTTCAATTGAAAATAAAATATGAGACTGGATCATTTTTAGTACAATATATTTAAATAGATCAAGGTAATTAGTACGTGACTTCAACGTTTGTAAATGAAGCTTTTTTCCTTCAAATAAATTCGTTCTCTACTGAACACAAAGGTAATCTATTATTACGAAATGTGTCATTTAAATTACGATATACGTACTTCAGCCGTGCGTACTGTTCATAGTACAACGGTCGGGGGTTCCATACGTATGCCTACGGTAGGCATATTCAACAAAGGCCGCATGTATTCGTAGAATGTAACAAACACCATATTTTATCGACACACGATTTTGTTCAAGTACCTTTGAGGGCACCGTTCGGATATTGTAATATTTGTAACTTCATACAAAATGTATTCAAATTGACAAGATATATGTACCCAGTATTCATTTGAGAGATAAAATAGTTGCTTGTAACATATGTTTGTTGTTTTATCAAATTCATTATATTAAACATGACATATTCATAAAACTTTAAGTGGGAAGACATCAGGCATACATGTGCCCAGACAGAGAGAAATGTTTTATACCGTACCATACTAAAATAGCTTCTCATTAAAATGGCGTCTAGTGTCTATGGGCAGATCACTGAGCTAGCAAACCTTAATAATCTGATATGGTTATCGTTTATTATATATAAAATGATGTTTTACAAATATATACCTTGGCTCATAGACAGACAGACAGTCTTTGCAATGAGATAACTGCATTGATCATGCTTATAAAATTATATTCTAAAAGCAATGCGATAAAAATGATACAAAACCCATGTTCGTTTCATACTTGTTATAAAATACATTGAATTATAGGTTTTTGATAAATATAACATAAGTTTTATCTTTTATATCAATTTATGATGATATACAACAAAACAAGTGACATGTATCACAGGTTTGTGGGTCATGTGATCAAACTCAGCGAATCCAGACACACATTATCCAAATTAGATATTCAAAAGTGTTGTAACATTAAATAGTTCATTATTTCATTATTTGTTCATGGTCTTGTAAATACCATTCGGATCACCTTGGTCATTTGCTACGATTAACTATTTATTCGTCAATGAATGGTCGATGTGTTCCAAATGTTGTGAATGCATGTCAAAGTTTAGTTCGAATGTTTGATAAAAAACACTACACCGCATGATGTAATGATTAAATAGCTTTTCGAAATCGAACCTTATCTCAGGATTTGGGTCTGAAACGTTTTCAAGGGCACTGAACTCTTCCAAAGTTTTAAAGTCAGTAAATTTTATGAGAAACTTTTCTAATTACAGATAGAGTTGAACCCAATCAATGAAAGTGTGTTCACCAATTAATTGTGACGTCACGAAATTAAATCCAACCTGGAATTATGAGACCATTTCTTCTTGGAACGTATTGTGAATTAATTACAAGTTTTGATTTATACCACAACTGATAGTTAATGACGTAATTACCCCAATTTCTGAGCTAATTATACCTGTATTAATTATTCAGTTTTTATTTCAGTTAGTTATTTTGACATTTCATTATGGTACAATTAAGATGCGTTGAGTAGTTCTTTAATTTCATTTTAGAGTAATTTCAATTAATATATGGCACAATAATATACTAAATTTTAGGATAAAGTCAACGTTCTGTAAGTTATTGGCATAGTCTTGTTTGACTTCCTTCTTGGTTTCCGGCGTCTTTTATCCACTTCCGGTCACGTGGCACATAGGCAACGAGTTTAGATCGAACGTATAGAAAAAGTCGCCAGAGGATATTGTAACACAGACCCCTATAGTCCACTAGACTATATCAATTCTGAAAGTTAAAAACGAAACCTACATTGAGCCAATTCAACTCGGTGAACTTGATAGAAAGTAAAACATCGAAACAACCCACAAACAACGGAATTTTGATAGTGTTGTATAAAATGTCGCTTTTCATGACATGGCACGACAATGCTAAGTGACCTCGTGTTAATACGACATGTCAGAAGACAATGCAATACGGCGGGCAACAGTGCCAAATTACATTTGTAAAAGTCCCGTATTTAAGGCAAGTTGCAGTGATAATTCAAATGTCTCGACCAGGATTCCGTATTGAAATAGTTCTTTTTAAGTACAATGCATTTTAACAATAGATCAAGGTTATTTGAACGTGACTTCAAACTTTGAAAATTAAGCTTTTCTCCTTCAAGTTTGAATACATAAAAACATCACAATATAAAGCAGAAATATACATAAATAAGTTATAAAATTTACAAAATTTCAACATAAAAATTCTATATACACAAAACAATGCCAACCAAAGCATTATCTAATAAAAATACATGATTTCTAAATTTACGATCTGCAAGAATTATTTTTTACTGGTCTACTTGAAATTTATGGTATTTTAAGTAGATGCCTCTTTTCACTGTAAGAGGATTACTTTCCTTCCTCGTAAAACTGTCTCGTTAACATAGCAACTAAATTTGCTGTTATTAGACGCTTGACATGATGGTAAAAGCTAAAACCATTATTGTGTGAGTATTGTTTAGATATTTATGGTTTGTGTGAATGCCAAGAGCTTAGTATTCGCTATGTAGAATTGTATCCTAGATTTGAAATCAACTGAACTCAAATGAAACAATGAAAACAAGCTAAAGAAGGCTGTGAATACTCCTGGCTTTACAAGACCTTACATAGCAGAAGAGGATATAGGGTGTTATAGGGTCACATGCGACCAGCACGGTCTCGAAAAGTGTACCCTGGCAGCATGTGGTGTACATTATATGATTATTATAATTATGATACAAAATATTCTCATAAAAAGGAGACTTGGAGAGTGGCATCGTAGGGTATTGCACACTTACTGTTTGGCTGTATATACTACCAATGCAAAAGGTTCAAACACATCAACAAAGTCAGTTGACAAGATTATTGTTTCTTCTGACACTAAGCGCGCGTAAAATGAACATGTTAAAAATAAAGTGCGGTTTAAAGTCTGTTTTCATACACATGTTCCGCCGACATTACAATTTTGTTCAATAACCCCTCCGTAATCATTGAAATCAACTTTAAACAGATAATCCTTAACAGTACCCTTTTACACCTGGGTGAATGGGAACAATAATTGTAAGTAAATTTTCTTGCCCAAAGAAATTAACACCCCTTATGGGTACGAACCAAAGACTTTTCTATCACTAAGCACGCGTCCTACCACTCGACCACCCCTCATATTGTAGGACCTGTAATCTTGCAAAATAAAGAACCCTTTTCTATATACACCTATTACACGTTCTAACCAAACTCGGAACATTAGTCCTAGAAGCATGGCATTCTATTTTTACTATAAAAATCCTCTCATTTTTGTTTTATTTTGTACCAAAATACAGGTTGATTTTACATAGTATGATACAGAAAGTCAAGCTTCTGTGCTAGTGAGTACTACGTCACATGAGCAATTTAATTAATACCAAATATCTATAAAAAGACAAACTAACTTAATATGTTTAAGTTGATGTATGTCATTTTGTCGTAGATCTAAATGAAATTACAATTAAGAATGATTATAATGTAATTTCATGTAACAATTCAATGAATAATCTACATTAATAATTGAACATTTAACATCATTTTCTCATTCATTTTTGATTGTTAAAATACTCATGTATAAATAAATAATATATTTCTATATGGAAGTGACAGGTTTCTTTATAGATTGATTAAGTCAATAAAATACAGATTCACCACTAGATTTATCTAAAGCATGTATGAATTATTCAGCTTGTTTTTATAATGTATTGTATAAACAGTATAGCGATGATCCTAAATATTCAATGAACACAAGATGGACAATATGGAGCAAAGGACTCACTTGATCGCATTAAACATTGCAATGTAGACTCTTACAGTTTCACTATTAGATAGTTTTAACAGCGGTGCGTCCTAATATAGGGTCATTGTGTTTTTTTTTCTCAAATTATGCATTTGGGACTTAAAAATCGTCAACAATCGCATAATAGTCAATATCCGAAAAGGTCTTAATAGAGGAACTTTAAAGTAACAACATTTGCAAGGTTATTATAAATATGATTAACTTCTGATGGGCAAAGAATTATTCATTAACAGTACATGTACATAACTTGAAAAACAATTATTAACGGAACAAGGTAGAAAAAGCCATAGGTGTGTGGTGTAAAAGTTGTCTTTACGGTGCCACACTAGTGAATAATAGCAAGTCTCTGGTTCACAAGGCACCACCAGTAACATTAAAGCTGAAGTTAGTTAAAAACTACACTGTCTGTGTATGATTTTAATATACAGTCAAACCTGCCTTAGCGACCCTCTGTAAAATGCGACTATCTGTCAATTCCGACCTAATTTGGCGTCTCCCGTGACATTTTCCTATATATTAAACCTGTATACATGTATTACGATTCTCTTTCTAATGCGACAAGCGACCTATGAAATCGAGGCTAAAACGCATCCGACTCTGTGTATTACGACCGTGTCAAGGGAGAGTAGTATGGATTTAGCCGCGAGTATGAGTGACAAATTAGTAGAACTGTCGTAAGTGAAACGAAAACAGACAAAATTAGTGACTTTTTCCAAAGTAGGACATCCTGAGTGCCACAAAAACTTGATAAACACTTGTCTTCTTACTTAGGGCAACATGTATTTTATAGTTTTTATAGGTTTTATAGATTTTATACATTAATAGATTTTAAAGATTTTAAACATTAACTTTTGTGTTGGATACATTGCACTTCTGAATAGCTTGTTAAATAATAGTGTACACAAAACTTGAGTTCTATTTGTACCCTGCGTATTGTGACCCTCTGTCTAATGTGACTTTTTGGCTAACTCCGAGTGAAGGTCACAATACACAGGTTTGACTGTAGTAGGTTCCTTGTTCAGTATAAATGTGGTTTATCAAGGTAACGTGTGTTTATAATCCATTCGATTGACACCAGCATGCATCTTGATCATTTGTTAAAATTGTAATAATATGACGTTTGTTTTAGAGCCTAGACGGTCGCCCATTTAGAAAACAATGGCGGAATTTATGTCTCTTATTTTCATGGTATTAGACGGGTCCATTCATAAAAAGATATGCTGGTTGCCTTGGCAACCACACTGTTGATTAGATTTTGATTCTCTTAACCAATTTGAAATAATACTATCACGGCCATATTACTTTTAAAATTCTATCAAAATTGTAAAATTTGAGACGTTTTGGAGGCGATGTTAAAAGAAACAAAGCGGACCAAGAAATGTTCGTCTTTGCTAACAAAATGTTCTCAGTGCTTGTATCATATTTTCAATACTCGCTGAATAAATCAATACTAACTGCTCAACCATGATGGATCCTCTTTTTACAGTTTTTTGACAATTCATAATATGTTGTGTCAAATTATTCTTATTTCAAGGAAATGAACAAAACTTTTCCATGATTTTGAGGATTTTTCATATCACAAAACCTTTACTCACTCTGAGTTTTTCCTCGTTTTTCATGTTCATAGCTTTATGGATTTCTTTTTTTTCATTCAAATCATTCATTCTTTAATGGAAACATTCTGAATTAACAAAAATGTCTGATAGCTCAATAAGGCAGGCTCCAAATTTCTATCAGTTATGACTTTCGACCTAGTTATTTTTCACATTTAAACAGTTTTACAATCCAGTGTCTAATACAAATATTATAATAATCAAGCAAAAAATCTTAAATGCATTTTTATTTAAAGCAAAATCATGACTCACGTTAAATAATTTAACCTCTGTGTTCACTGACTTAAACAAGGCTACGTGTAATAACATGAACATGTAGCATGCAATCACTGATTTTGTACATGTAAATGATAAACAAAAACTGTAGACCTTAAAAATGGATCACATATTATTTTGAAACAATGGCGTTTGGAGAGTAATAATGCTAATTTACAGACGCCATTTGAATGGTCTTTGTACATGACCTCTTCAGAAAAGATGATATAAACTTTTTGGCCAGTTTCCTGAGCAAATGGCAAGCTAGCGCTTTGTTCTTTGGTACCCTTCTTACACCAAATCTAATAGGTATGTGATATTTAATCGAGGGTACCAGGGGGGGGGGGAGCACTAGCTATCGATTTGCTTAGGAAACTGGCAATTTGTAGCGTAGCATTGATTACACGAAAATACTCAATTTGAAACGAACAAAACAACTGTTAAACAACAGGACGTTACAATACATATAGTGCCTCGTGATGTTGTAAAACCACGTGATAACTGGCGAGTACCACGTGCCAAAGACATTGTATCACGTGACAATATTCTTGTACAACGTACAAATGGTCTAGCAATACCTCAATACAACCAAAAAAGACAGGTGTACGTTCGCGCTAGCACAGCATAAATTATCACTTTTGACTGAACAGAACAGAACAAACCTGTATTTCCTCAAATAACTGAACATGGTACATGAGCAAAAACAAGAATACAAAAACATGTATACATAGAAGTATTAATCAGGATAAGGGCAGAGAGAAAGAGTGCGAGGGATATGTAGACCTTTAAACATCAGCATGATGTGAGAATATGTGCAGACATGTGACAATTAACAAATGAGATAACTAGATAAATAACAATTGACTGCAATTGGCTGCTATTCTTTTTTTTTCTTTCTGCAGTCGTGACTAGTCGTTCTCAGTCGTGGGACCTTAGTCTAGAAGATGTGCTTAGGAACTTTTGTTGTCAAAAAGGAAAGTGTAGTTCAAATCACTTACAGCCTGCATGAAATATACCTGTTTATAGTATTTTTGCGGGGGTGTAATTTAGGGTGACTCTTTCATACAGGCAGCCTGTGGTAAAATATTGAGATAAAACAAAATCTCAGTGATCTACAAATGAATCAACACCAATAAATAACGCTGTTTCTTCTATTATTGTATTTCTGTGGCTTTGATTAAACACATCAAAGTATTTTTCCGTTCAAAAATGAGCGAGTGTATTTATGTGTATCAAATTGTACTGTTTTTTGAAATGACATTAACATTGTACATTCAGCCCATTATCTCACTGAACTTGTTAAATCAATGAAAACTATACGTGTTTGATCAATCAGAAAACTGTCTGAATGAACCAATATAAACTTTATATCAAACTGAAATGATGCCATAAAACAGTTTTATATTTGTTATAAACTTTCGCTTCAAAACAACCATTGATTGCCCGATCGAAATGAACAATAAAATTCGATCTTCAAATGGACAATTTTTCCAATCACAGACGTTTTACGACTTTGCAATTCAAGAAAAATATATTTCTATATTGACCGACCAAAGTTGTGTATTTCATCGTCTAGCTAAGGCCATAACGATCTTATTGAATATTAATAATACATTGGAAAAATGGTAGATGTATATCTTTCCCTGACTTTCACCAAACGATAAAATGTCCGAATTTCTCGTATATCTTTTTTATTACCTAAGTCTCCTAGCGTTGAGACAAGTGGTCCTGATTTATGGTGATAATGTTCATTATGTGTTTGGTGGTAAACAATCTTTATAAAACCACGACGTCGGTAAGGTTAAATCAATTGATCAACATAAATGTATAATTAATTCCGGTAGAGAAAAATAATAAATTTCCTGGAGATTTCATTTAACAATAAACAGTTATGATACAATCTTGACCAGTAGGACGAAAGAGAGAATTATTAACTTGGAAATCTTCCAAACCTTTCTGAGAAAAAACCTAACGTAGAGTTGTTGTTATTTGTTTGCTAAAGAAGAACTAATCCCAGTAGTATGTTGTATATATAGATCGTATGAATGATAACTCAAGTTTTTGTAAATATGAATTTCTAGAAATTAGTCCAGTAGATCATTTTACCAGATATCGTACGACAAAAATCTCAGTAAGTCAATATTATAATATATTCATTAAATTGTCATTTCTGGCATATGGCTTTTAGCCCTGAAGATGTCAACCAAATGTCAGACATGAATGAGATGAGACTGCCAAGTCAGTAGAGACTGCTCTAGTCTTCATTTCAACTCGTTTCCCCTAGGCCTCAGTAACTCGTTTTGCTTCTGCAGCGAGTAAGCTAATGACACTCTGACGACGCCTTGATGATCTGTGAGCAGCAGTACTTTCCCAGTCGTTGTGGTCAAAGTCTATGTCCTTCAATGAGGTTTTGATGCTTTATTTGAAGTATTTCTTCTGTTCGCCAACAGATATTTTACCTTCACAAAGTTCACCATCCGAGAGTTGCTAGGATAACCTGTCATCAGACATACGAAGAACACACCCAGTTAATCTTGCTTGAGACCTCGTCAAGAAAGATAAAATAAATGATGACAAATGACAAAATTATTTCACCTTTTCTGTTACCACTATCACACTTTGAAACATAAGGGGTGTTCAATTTATTGCTTAGACAAAGTTTAATCCCATTACAAGTACTGGCGACTGTGTACTCTATTTTTGTACTCTTAATATAGCTAGTACTTTCCATTCCTCCAATAAATAGATTTCTTTTTTATTTAATAAAAAATATATAAATTGATTCAATTGTCGTTGTACTTGTTCGACATACGTGATATGTTCTGGAGCTATATACAATATTTTACGTACTCTAAAAATGTAACACATCTTATTCCACGTATGGTATTCGGATCTTTCTCAGGCGCTGGTTTTCTTTTGACGGTTTTGTCGTCTAAGTTCATTATGGGTTTTGTCACCCAAGTTTATTGTGAGTGTTGTCACCGAAGTTTATTGTGGGTTTTGTCACCCAAGTTTATTGTGGGTTTTGTCACCGAAGTTTATTGTGGGTTTTGTCACCCAAGTTTATTGTAGGTTTTGTCACCCCAGTTTATTGTAGGTTTTGTCACCCAAGTTTATTGTGGGTTTTGTCACCCCAGTTTATTGTGGGTTTTGTCACCCAAGTTTATTGTGGGTTTTGTCACCCAAGTTCATTATGGGTTTTGTCACCCAAGTTTATTGTAGGTTTTGTCACCCAAGTTTATTGTAGGTTTTGTCACCCAAGTTTATTGTAGGTTTTGTCACCCAAGTTTATTGTAGGTTTTGTCACCCAAGTTCATTATGGGTTTTGTCACCCAAGTTTATTGTAGGTTTTGTCACCCAAGTTTATTATGGGTTTTGTCACCCAAGTTTATTGTAGGTTTTGTCACCCAAGTTTATTGTGGGTTTTGTCACCCCAGTTTGTTGTGGGTTTTGTCGCCCAAGTTTATTGTGGGTTTTGTCAACCAAGTTTATTGTGGGTTTTGTCACCCAAGTATGTTGGCGGTTTTGTCGTCCAATTTACCGTGGGTTTAATCTATGTTAAAAGATATCATATGTGACTATTTGTAAGTCCCAAAATGCATAATTTAAGAAGAATACAACCTCCATATTAAGATCGTCTCATCTTTAAGACCGCCAATTTCGATGGCCCTAACACTGGGACTTCACTGTATCGTATTGATGTTAGTAAATGGTAAAATCATTACAGTATATCTGATCATTGTCTATATGTATAGTATAGATCTTATATTTCTTCATTAAATCTAGTAGACGATGATATACATACATTAATTATGTAAGATCTGTCAGTAGTCAATCAACAGCACAGATATTATGATAGAAATATCTAAGTACCAAACGGCTTACATCATAGATCTACCAAGCACTATGCAAAATAGGGAGAGTTTCCTAAGCATATATCTAGCTAGCGCTCTGTCCCTGGTACCCTTAATTTGATATAACATATGTATTCCTTTTAGTGAAAGAAAGGTACCAGGGCACAAAGCGCTAGCTAGAGATATGCTTAGGAAACTCGCTCATACATTGAACTACCAAACACCATGCAGCATACAACATAATTCCACCAAACACCATGCAGCATACAACACAGCTTCACCGTACACCATGCAGCATACAAAACAATTCTACCAAACACCATGCAGCATACAACATAGCTCCACTAAACACCATGCAGCATACAACATAGTTCTACCAAACACCATGCAGCATACAACATAGATCTACCAAACACCATGCAGCATACAACATAGATCTACCAAACACCATGCAGCATACAACATAGATCTACCAAACACCATGCAGCATACAACATAGTTCCACCGTACACCATGCAGCATACAACATAGCTCCACTAAACACCATGCAACATACAACATAGTTCTACCAAACACCATGCAGCATACAACATAGTTCTACCAAACACCATGCAGCATACAACACAATTCTACCAAACACCATGCAGCATACAACATAGCTCCACTAAACACCATGCAACATACAACATAGTTCTACCAAACACCATGCAGCATACAACATAGATCTACCAAACACCATGCAGCATACAACACAATTCTACCAAACACCATGCAGCATACAACATAGCTCCACTAAACACCATGCAACATACAACATAGATCTACCAAACACCATACAGCATACAACATAGTTCTACCAAACACCATGCAGCATACAACATAGTTCTACCAAACACCATGCAGCATACAACATAGTTCTACCAAACACCATGCAGCATACAACATAGATCTACCAAACACCATGCAGCATACAACATAGATCTACCAAACACCATGCAGCATACAACATAGATCTACCAAACACCATGCAGCATACAACATAGATCTACCAAACACCATGCAGCATACAACATAGTTCTACCAAACACCATGCAGCAAACAACATAGTTCTACCAAACACCATGCAGCATACAACATAGATCTACCAAACACCATGCAGCATACAACTTATTATTGTATAAATAATGCACGTGCACTGAATATTTCTACACGTAAGTCGTAAGGTAGTTAATTGATTAAATCATTCATCACGTCATACTGATAGCTGATCTCCCCGTTCTATATTATTTACTATAGAATACATTAACAATACTTCATATTATTAATATTGCAGGGGATAAAACGGTTCAGTTTCAAGTTGTGAATGCCATTAACTTTATATTAAAGTATAATGATGTTTCGTTTTATGTTTCTAATTTGATAACAGAGAAACTCTACTGACTTGTTAGATGAAGAACGTTTGTGCACTTAGTCAAGTACTGTAACATAAATTGTGATTTTATATAAAGAAAAATGGTATTTATATTAAGACATCCTGTTCAATAAAACTTCTATTATGAGGTATGATTATGAAGTTAGCTGATCGTATGAATCAAACTGATACAAGATACCAAATGACAGGAAAAAGTAATTTCAACGTGCTTATAAATGCATCGTATGATTGTGACCTTGCCATTCCCTTTGCTCAGTTAATGGTCAGTCCAGAGCAGAGTCGTTGGTTTGATTCTCTTTATGTGCTAAACAAGCATTGAATAGCTGTGGTTCTGTACAAACGACATGGCGTGTAATAGTCTGATTTTCAATTACATAAAGTCACGTTCAAATTGCACTGAGTTTTAATGAATGTTTCATTTGGAAGGAGTTTGAGTTGCTGGATTTAAACTAACGGTTTTTCTTAAACCAGAAACATAACTTTTTTGTTTACTATATTATAGTAAACAAAAACGCCCACACAAATACAAACTGTATTAAGAATCATTACTCATACATGTAATTAAATGAGTTTTATGAACCATTATGAAAGAACGGGAAAAAAGAAGATTTTTTTAACAATATTTCAGTTTCAGAGTTTCTTTTTTCTTATTAAATTTGTTTAAAGGACATAATGAAATATATTATTAAAATACATATACTTATACTTAAAATATAATTATATTAAGGACAAAATTACATGTTAAATATATTTGTTAAGACTTTATCTGTTATATATGAACCTAATTTGAAAACTATCTTCAGATAATGAAAAAGGCAATCTAATAATGAAGCTTAGATGAATATTTAAATTAGTTTCTTAATATTCTAAAACCTGTTATTAACCTATATAATGTGATCGGAGGTATTAGAAACCATCGTTTAAGTTCTTACTTTATCTTTTTAAAACTTTCATAGCTGACGGTGATGGCTGGCATTCTTGTAAAACCATTTTAAGATTATAACTACATAATTACAGAATGATTTCAATATGTTAGTAATTGTTAAACCTCTTACATCGTGATGTATTTTGTAAACATAAAACATTTGATCTTGGCAGAGTACACCGCGTTAATTTGTAACAAGTTGAAATACGGGAAACAATCATAATTTCTTGTAAAACTACCAATTACACAAAGCTAATCGAACAATTTACTTTCTATTTAATACGTTTCGTTTAAAACCTTCATTACAAAGTTCTCAGATATTTGTAGTTTAAATCCATATAATAAAATGTATAATGTGTTCGTATAACACATAAAAGTTTGTTTGAGTTCAAAGATGTGTAAACTTCATAATGTTTTAATTTCTTATATCCATTATCTCTGATCCAAGAAAATAAGAAATAAACTATAAGTGTGCTTTTGTTCTTTTAAGTTTCATCCTAAAAATAAATGAAAGGGGAGTTATAAACAGTGTCTTCCAAATGTTTTTGGATAAATGAACTTTTGAGGAAAGCCAATCATACATACCGTTAGTTCTTTTCGTGAACTTTACAGTACCCATCTAAAGTTTGAAGACAAAAGAAATATACTACAATTCTTGAATTTTTATGATTATTTTAGTAAAATTATTATTAGTTATATATTTAAGTATGGTTTGGGATAAAATGAAAACACATTTTATGAATGAAACACATCTTATAGGATTCAGCATCTGACATCTTAAAGCCTCCAAAACCATGTTTATTGTAACATGGATTTTATGCTGATTTTGCAGTCCTTGTAAAATTATAACCTACACACTGTTGGTGGGTACTGTATTACTTCCAAATATATGAAGATTTACGCCCCAAAAATATAAGGCAGAAACAAATGCGACCGGCACGATCCAGAATCAAAAACACTATAGCATGTGTGCAAAAATGTAGCATTCATATAGAATAAATCTGACCAATATATCAGCTTTTGGTCCCCTGAGGTTGATAGCCTAGCTTCGAAACGAAACAAGGCAGAAATCTACGACGGGAGATAATTTTTAAAAAATATTGTACACTGTAGTTTAATAAGCGCACAGACTGAATAATCTTTTTCTAAAAACAGGATTTTGTCTAAAACTTTTGAAGAGCACTGTTTGTGTGAGTTTATGTTAGATTCTGTTAGAATCGTTATAAACACTATACAAACGTCTTCCTGCTTTTGAATTCGACTGTTTTGTAAAACACGAACAAATCATGCAAATAGTTGAACCAGTTTTTTTTGCTTCCTAGCTGTCAACAGTCAAAGAATGCAGTGACCTCATCCAGTATTACTCAATTGTTTGGATTTCTCTTTTGGGAGGTTAGTGAAAACTTGCCATGAATAACTTTAAACTTAACATTATTGTAAAGAAACGTTAAGGAAATTTGTCGATTTCAATTTGTGATCGATTTGTGGCCTCAAGTTTGTTAAGATAGAACAATCTCATGCGTAGTGTATGTAATGTTATTTTCTGTACACTGCATGTACAATGAATGTATTGTATATATTTCTCACGCATTTGCTTCAGTTTTGCAGCATAATTTGCTTGAATGAATATATGTGTTGTCTTCGCCTATTTGTCGCCATTTTATGTCATATTTATTTCTTCAGTTGGTATCGCACTTCAATATATTTATTACAAGAACGTATATCTCTTTTTACTTAATGCCTTACGGTTAAACGTGTCGCTTTTGCTAAGAAAGTATAGAGGGAAATATATAATATAATAGTTTCACTGCGATTATGTATCAATGAAATATAGTCACATTTGTACGTTATATACATGTATGTATCCGTTTTAAAACTCATAAACGTCATTCATTCAAGACGCGGACTATTAGTATGTTTGTTTCATCATTTATATTCTATATTATATCATTAATATTCACAGAAAACGATAAATTCTCCCTGGGCTTTTGTACTCTTATACAATCTGATTAAAACCCGATCAGAAATTTACCGCTCGCCAACTCGCTTATTTAGATCTGGCCGTTTCCTTACGAGGGCCACGTTCAGGCGACCTTTTCTCATTATGATATTTACGACGAAATCGGTAAATTTAGTAACTTGTTTACATCGTCTAGGTCATGCGTGAAATGAGCCGTCCAATCGCAGACTATGAATAATATCGCTGTCAAATTAGCTCGCAAACCTTGGTCTAAAACTAGAAATTACGAAATCAAAATGTTATTAAAAGTGTTTCGTCAAGATGAAAGCTACGCATTGATTGGTCGACATAAAGGTCATATTGACGTGACCCTCCATTGGAACCCTAGAGATCCTGCACGTCAACGCTCTACAGGATATCTGTTTACGGAGATTGACTCATATATTACATGGTATAAATAAATATAGCATTTCTATTCCCAAAATGCCTACATTAATCTATGAGTTATGATTGTTTTCTTTGTATCATCTTCACATATATTTTTGCACATTATCTAGTCTACCTCTCGATTTAAATTTTGAGCATGAGAATTGGAGCTAACGATAGAAACTTCACAGAATTAATTGGATTTGTTTTCGTAAAAGGCAAGTTTGTAGTTATTTTATGCGCTATTTTATGAAAATTTTGTTATCGAAATATAAATGTCTGTTATTATAAAACCTTAAGCATGTTGAAAAGAATACAGAGACGTTTAATCGCTTCAGTCGACATCGTACATTTGTGTTTTCTTCAAACCTGAAGAAGAATTCTATTGTTACCGCTACATGTAACTTGGAATTTCATTTTCTCTAATATGGAAACCGTGTAAAACATTGTTCAGAACATAAACAATGTGGAGAGAATTTTGTTTCTTGGCAAGTACGGGAGAGTCTCTAATTGTTCAACAGCAATCATACAGTCATGTATCATAATAACAAAACCAATAAAAACCGAGCAAAACTTTGTATAAAGTATGGAGAAACACAATCGAACTAATTAATTTCACATCGTATTTGTATTACCATTTCGGCTATGAACACATCTTATGCCAGTTACAAATCAGAGGCTAAATTATTTTATTATATTATTTTCATTACGTTGGGTTTGCGACAGATTCATTAAAACAACGCGCTGCTGTCGATAGAACAGAACAGATTAGAACATTTTACAGGACATTCCTTTTCCAACTGCCGAGCGATTGCAACACATGAAACAGAAGGGCGCTTTTAAAATGTGGCAAATGCTACACACTTGCTTAGTTACTACAATGTATAAACAATAATTATTTCTCCTGGTGATAGTACTAATTGACAATTATTAACTTCAAACGTATTTTATCATACTTTTTATTGTAATGGTATCACCCGTTTATGCCAATTGTACACCAAACGCCCCAATGGTACCATCAGCAATAATCAACTGAATGTTCTATTGGCAACATGTTATCTTAGTTGGTTTCACAATTCATGGCCATGCAAATAGTGCCAGTATTTACAGATAAAACTTCCGCCATTTTGAATGACGTCATATTCTAAACAAACACTAACCTGTCTGCATATTAATTTATCGATTAAAAATTTGTCAGTAATAATCAGTTCAAATTGTATGCAAATAAAAAGTTAATCAGCAATTGGTTACCTATGGGTTAATACAGGACGCATCAATGCGACTTTGCAAGAGTCTATTTGCTTCAATCGTATTACAAATGTACAAATTATGTCAGAAAAACAAGCAATGATATAATATATTATATTGATAATAGATTTACAGATATATTAGTCTACAATACTTGGAAGCATTGTTTTAACCAGGAGATCCTTACTCTAAACAACAATCTGAAATACTATAGATTTTGTACAGACAGGCACACACACAGAACGCAATTACCATAAATCAGGGTCGTTTCAAGACGTTTGTCCATTTCTATGAGACAGTTTGCAATAGTTTATAAGATTTACGGTAATTTTAGACGTTTTATTGTTTGGTGAAAGACGGTAGAAATATCAATCAAACGGTTTCCCCTTCATACTTTATTAATATGCAATCAGAAACCGAGTTATAACCCCGACTGGAAGACAAATGTCAGAAAACAGTCAATAGGTCTTGATTTCCCTGACATTGGACGTGAAACAGTTCTATACTGATTATTAATATTGTCTAGAATAAAATAAGTAACTATTCTTTATATATATTAAGGAAGAAAGCTACCTGTGATTTCTTTACTCCACCCATGCGTATAGTTCGTACAAAAAAAACCACTGATTATGTGAACAATACAATTAACTAATCCACGACAGGGCATGCTCAAAATGACAATAACATATATATAATTTTAATATGTATTATGAGTGTCACAGGGAATTGTCAAGTTACCTCCCTTTGGTTTTTCAAACATACCTTTTATATACTTATATACAAGGGGTACAACTGCATTTACTTGACCACTTCATCTAGATTTATTATTTTGTGACTCGCAAAAAATACTGATACCCTGGTGGCACTTTAACGACACGATCAAATCGATTAAACATAACTTTTCGAGCTATGAATATTAAATGTTTCATAGCGCAGACCATAAATACGATTAAACTATCAAAAACATCAAAAACGGCACAAAAATCTCAACTCGGACAAGTTTCTGCACAGTTGAACAGAATGAAAATTGCTAAAATTTCAATGTTACGTCGATTTCAGCATGATTTACTCCGTGTTGGATTGTGTTTTTCGCTTCACTAGTTATAAAAATACAAAAAATCGTGCCAATTATCACCTGTCATGAAACAAAACGAATATCTGTACACTTTTTATCTGATTTAACCTGGAAAAAATTATTCTCACAACCATTTTAACTAATACGTCACAAACATAATAATCTAATTAGTTAAACAATTTCTGATTCGACGAACCGTACGGGGTTTTTCCTATTTTCAAACGAGACAACCAAAATACTGCGAAAAAGTCGAAATCTTCCAAATTTGATACAGTGAATTACTCGGAAGTCTTGGTGATTTTCGTTTGCAAAATTAACCAATCAAAAAGTTTCTTACAAGTTTCTTGAATAAATTAAGGATACCGGTTACAACATCTGATTACCGAATAGAGTTTGTCAACTTCGCTTTTTATGGCTCGCAAGTGTTTCTGTCAAGGTGGAGAGTTATATTTATTACATTTTTATTCAATAATATTGTTTTTCTGAAATGGTTTCTTTGATTGGGGTGATTGATAGATGAAACCCAGTAGCCCAATGACCAAGGGTAAAACGTGTATTGGTAAAGTCGATGACCGTGAATCAGATATTCAACATAAGTTTTTCAATACATTTTAATATACAATATTGTTTGAGAACGGACGACAAAACACTTAGTATATTATTTTTTTAATTTTTGATTAAAGGCTTTTATCACCGTTTTGATATACATACATATAGTTACGACGTTCAACTCACCTAACCCAAGTTAAGTTTTAGAATAATAACGTATTACGACGTATACGAGTTAATAGCTCGGGGATTCTACTAGTATCTTAATTCAGATCTTCAGACATTTGCCTAAGTGTTCCTTTAATAAATTATACAATGCACGTTTTCAAGCATTCTCGTAACCAGAGGCTATCAGGATTCTCGATACTAGTTCAAGAATCTTGATAACCCCTGGGAATGAGAAGCACAGTAGGTGAAGCACAATAACAAATCATAAAAGTGTTTATGTGTCTTAAAACTAGTTCAACAAATTACCGTTAAAGTACGAGTTTACTAGGTATAACGTCTCCTTGTAAAATCTACATTTTTTATAACCTGTGGTTCTAAAATTATAATGATATATATAAATAAATAATACAAACAAATGAATGTTTAAGACAACCTTATCGTACATCTTATTGCTCATGTTAATATAAAAAGTCTAGCCTACTGGGTAAATTTAATTTTGTGAAAAAATGATTTTAGCAATTTAAATAAGCAAAAGAAAAGAGAAAACCACTTCACTGAAATCGTGCTTTGTTTCAAGAATTATGCGTCTCTTAAATAAAACTACTTTTGTATTATGCATACTATGATTCAGACAGTGAAAGTATTCACAGAATGTTTTAAGGTAATCCTTTGATAATTTCACTTAACTTGAAATATAACTTTGATAAATATCTGTTTTAAGCATTATAGCTCTTTAATTTCTAGATAAAATCTTGAATGCTTTATGTGAGGTAAATTCCTCTCACATACATTTTACAAGGTCTCTCGCTTTCGCAGATTCTAGTCTACAAAATACTACACTCTTTCCGTGTTAGTAACATTCTACGAAGAAAATCCGAGTAATCAAATAAGTTAGCATCATTCGAAACACCTCGGCCATTCGTTGAATGATTATTTATATTATTCGTAATGCATTGCCGTGGAGTTCCGAATGACTGCGCACTTGTCGTGTATAATACAGTCTACGAAGAAATCCAAGTATTCGACTGAGTTTAATACTGCACACTTGCCATATACATCACAGTGAAAAAGAAATCTGCTGAATTAAATACTGCAGATTATGATGAGGGTAAGGATAGATGTCATATTTTTATAAAAAAATAGTTAAAAAAGTTTCTACCATTAATCTGAAACTGAATAAAATGGCCTGTCGTCTAAGACGATGAGACACCATGAAACCTCTCAACGTGTAACACATTTTGCAGAAAGTTTCCCCTATAAATATTGAATTATTATCTATTACGCATGAAAATTACTTATTTGATGTGTAATAATAAGGTTTCTTTTAAGATGATATGTGACTACCACCCCTAATGGTTTAGTAATAATTCAGTTATGACTTCAGAGCAACATTTGTTTCAGATTATTTATTATTCCATATACTTGTACAGTCCCGTGCTTATACACTATGAGAAAGTCACCGAAAATGGGACATTACAATAAACATAAGTTGTTCCCGTATAGATTCAAATCCCGTGTTATAAACAAATCCACATAGTACGAGTATTTTAAGTTGCTTAAAACGAAATAAATAGCTCATATTGTCACGGAACATGTACAGGCAATAGACTTGGATTTGCTTATTTAATCAGACATAAGTCAAATCACAGCTCTTAATGTCTTGTTTTAACCAGTGTTGTAAATATTTCACCCTTTTTTCAGTCTGATTTCAACATTTATTGGTAACTTTGGGCCTTGATGCTCAATAAGACCACTCAGCCGCTCTTGACTAGCAAATAAATTTCAACAAGGAATTGTTATATTCGAAAAAAATGCATAATTAAAATAACCTTATAAGATGACATCATTTAATACTTAAATACTTTGACGGTAGCGGAACATAACATAACATAACATAACAGAACAGTACATGCAGAAGGAACATAACAGATCAGAAAAGATCTTTACAAATTTCATGGCACTGGTTTCCTATTTTAAAGAGGTAACATAACCAGTGTGTAACAATATTTAATCATAAAGACATAAGAAATGAATAATTAATAAAATTTACTGCATATCTAAAGAGAATAAGATTTATATTTATTAAAGACGTAATATATAAGAGCAAAGATCGTGGTAACCATAACTCTGTAATAATTGCTGTTTATTATGCAAATGATAGTGACTGGTGTAATTTCTTTGTTAAAACGACATCTAACATGGATGTATCAGTTTAAGTATACATCAAATATCTCTTTTAGAATCAAATTTCTGCCTAAATAGAGAAGATAAATCTCTTTAGAAATTTCATTTAACTTTCTCATCTGACAATGCTGTGTGAAATATACGTACATTATTGCATTAAACATCTCTAAGATTAGTGCCAATATTACGCACAAAGTAGAAAGATCTAAATTTAGTGCTAGTAGTAATGAAAACTAAAGCTCGACGTTTTTTTTCACTCCATACAATTACGCACTCTTAATAATAAACATGTCAAAGACTGAGGTACCTCACCCGTATATCACTCGAATTTAAAGACAGCACTCCAGGGTATACATAAAACACAGTAGTGATTATACACCCGTCCCCACGAGTCTTAAATCATGACAGTTAATAATGATAAATCACATCCAAGATTGATGGTAATTTTGTTATGGGATATTCAAGAATGTGCATCGAGATTCAATCAGATTCATTCAGAAAAATGTTAAAATAAAATACAATCCTTTCTAAGGTATGCAAAATGATAATCGGTGCATAAAATTATTCGGATCCATGGTTATTTGTTTTCCTAAAGTAGACTGTTCGCTTTTGTATTGAATTAATTTAAACACGGTCCATGTTTTGAAATAGAAATCATTACAAACACGACAATGCCGAAATAATCGTGCATTAAGCATGCAAATATATGGCAATTCATTGATCTACGAAGGTAAGAATTATGCTTATAAAATGATGAATTTAACCTTATTGCCAAAAATGTTATTAGAATGAACCAGTCTTGTTAATATCTTGATACCCTATATCAAACACAATCAAACAGATACAAGTACAAGTGGCCTCGATATAAATATGTCACACGTCATGTGCTCCAAATTTTAATTGAAAAAAGTGCATTGTGAATTTTTTATCATTAAATTGTTAAACAACCAACTGTAACTAAGTGATTGATTGCTTTACGATATAAAAAGACAAGGAACATACTCTGACTAAAACTATAATTTAAAAATACAAATTGAATGTCGAAACTATTTAACATCAAATATGAAATGCATTTAGAATATAGACTTGGTTAAAATTGTAAACATTTTTCCACAAGTTATACACGAAGTGGAAGAAGACACAAACCTAGTTTGTTTTACAATGTTGGTTTATGAAAAAATGAAACTTTGATTAAAATATCAGCTATCAGAACATGGCGAAGGGGTTTTGAGGTTTGCTTTAAAGGGACTCATTCACAGAGTTCAACTAAAATAATAACTTTTCTGAAACTATCAAAATTGTATAGAAACATTTGAAGCAGGAAAGTAGTGTTCTGATCATGACAATTTTAGTGCAAATTGACATATAACTACAAATGATGGTGTTTCATGTAGTGAATATCTACCCCATATGTCACGGTATAGACAATTTTAGTGCATTTTTGTGACTTTTATTGTTTATTTCTTGCAACATATAGGTTTGTCTTAAATTAATAAGACTTACTTTTTGACGCAATTACAGACACATAATGGTATTTTGAAATTATAGAAGAAATAAACCAAATCTGTAAACTAGTACCTTTAATTAAGACTGTCTGCAACAGCACAGGATAAGGTCGTGTTCTTATCTTACATGTACCACTTTATCTAGATAAACCGATTCATGCAAACCCATTTCTACAAGAAGCCGAGGACGTCTTTTTTATAAAAGAAAATCAGCATTATTTCAAAGAATAGTAAAAATTAACAATGCCATAGGTCTGAATATGTAAGACAAATCTTCCTTATACGTGTATAAGACTTTGAAAATTAATGAAATGAAGAAACTATAAAAGTTAACTATAATTCAATAAGATTTATCTTTCATGTTCTCTCGAAGACAAATGCCTTTTCAAATTTTATTTAGTTTCTTAACATACACATTCCCCGAGAAAAGACAGTCATAATTTCTCACAGAATGTTCCGTTCTAAAATTTCCTATATGGTTTGACAAAATTAATACTGTATTACTTGAAACCCAGGGACAAATTGAGGTGTGGACGGTATTGATTGTACATAAAACAAATGCCTTTTAGTTAATAAAAAATCATATGCTGGCTCATTATTCCTGCGAAATTTATTTTTTATAGCAAATTAAAACTTCAAGGCACAGTAGTCAGATTGAATTACATGTTCTTTCAGACATATTAAGAAAATTTAAACAAATGTGTGAAAACTGTACTTTTATAGTTATGTAATATATGTTTTAATTTAGTTCATTTAATACCATCGTAGCACTTTACAATACATAAATACAAGTCATTCTCACACATTCACGTTATTGTCCTCTTTTTCAAACACACGTCCACTCACATATAAACTTTTCACACTAAACAATCTAACGTATCCACTAATCCACTCATACACTTAACAATTACACATATCCACTCACTCCACTCACATACTAAATGAACTCACTTATCAACTCACCTCACGCCACTAACACACTTAACAATCTCACGTATCCACTCACTCCTCCACTCCAAAACTAAACAATCTCACGTATCCACTCACTCCTCCACTCCAAAACTAAACAATCTCACGTATCCACTCACTCCTCCACTCCAAAACTAAACAATCTCACGTATCCACTCACTCCTCCACTCCAAAACTAAACAATCTCACGTATCCACTCACTCCTCCACTCCAAAACTAAACAATCTCACGTATCCACTCACTCCTCCACTCCAAAACTAAACAATCTCACGTATCCACTCACTCACTCCACTCCAAAACTAAACAATCTCACGTATCCACTCACTCCACTCCAAAACTAAACAATCTCACGTATCCACTCACTCCACTCCAAAACTAAACAATCTCACGTATCCACTCACTCCACTCCAAAACTAAACAATCTCACGTATCCACTCACTCCACTCCAAAACTAAATAATTTCACGTATCCACTCACTCCACTCACACACTAAAGAAATTCACTTATCCATTAATCCACTCACATACAAAACAATCTCACTTATCCACTTACCTCGCTCTATTCACACACTGAACAATCTCACGTATCCACAAATCCACTCACACACTGAACACTCTCACGTATCCACAAATCCACTCACACACTAAACAATCTCACGTATCCACAAATCCATTCACATACTAAACAATCTTACGTATCCACTTACCTCGCTCCATTCACACACTAAACAATCTCACGTATCCACAAATCCACTCACACACTGAACAATCTCACGTATCCACAAATCCACTCACACACTAAACAATCTCACGTATCCACAAATCCATTCACATACTAAACAATCTCACGTATCCACTTACCTCGCTCCATTCACACACTAAACAATCTCACGTATCCACAAATCCACTCACACGCTAAATAATCTCACTTATCCACTTACCTCACTCCACTCACACCTGGAACAATATTACTTGTGCATTCACTCCACGCACACACTAAACAATTACTCTTATCTACTCACTCCACTTACACAAAACAATCTAACTTATTCACTTACTTATTTACTACACACATACACACTTATAAGTTATATCCGTTTAGATCACTCATTCTTGCATCTTTGATACATACTGGTAATATATGGTCTGATAGAAGGAGATAGTGTCACTGACATTTTCAGGAATTGACAGACAGAAAACTGTGACATATCAGGTGTGACACAGACAATGACCGAGAGGGAGATTGAAATATTAAATTTGTAAGACACGATTTAAAATAAAAATGTGTCATGTGCTGGCATATATCAACGTCAAAAGGGAAAATAATTTAAAACTGACACATGTATCTAAAGTTGCTAAACCATGATAAGGTTACTGACTTTAAATCACTGTAATCAGAATAACTCATAGACGGTCTGTGTTCGAGCCCATAGCTATACATTTCGCACCATTTTACAAAACATCTTACGAAAAAAGTTATCGTAAGCCAATTTAATAAATTTTGCAGTTCAAAGTTAGAAGAATAATAAACGTAAGTATGATATGATATTCAAAAGGTTTATAATATTCTTCACAATTCAATATTTGGAATTAATAGGCCAAAATATTATTAATGTTTCTTGCCTTTGACTTACAATGATTTTTATCGTAAGATTTTTTGTGAAAGGGTCAGAAATCTAGTATATGCCCTTTCCAGGAACGACGGTTAAGACCGTATATGAGCCTTGGAACCTTGTCATTGACCACTGAAAATAAGCTTTTTATGGTCATTTTTGTCTTACTGATGTATCAAGACGGGCGATTATCACCGGCTAAAGTATATGCTGACTGTAATGATAAAAGAAGCTTTGGTCAAGGAATCTAGGCTCGACAGACAGTCGCTTCATATATATGACCAGAACAGTTGTTGAATAATCGACAATATAGCTCAACACATTATAGCAACTTATAAAATAAAATAAAATTACAGACTCATGTTGTTACATGTAAAGCAAACATTTTAATGAATAGCCTAAGCTATGTAGACAAACAGGTACTTTTTTGTTAAACAAGATAATCACATAAGATAAAAGAACTAATAATTGCCAACAGAAATCGTGCACTAAATTACGAAAATATGTTTAAATAGCTCATTTACTATCGAATGTATTATGATACCTAGGCTTTGAACAAAAACTCCAAATCGTTCAAAGAGCTTTCATGACGTTGCGGTATGTGCAATTAATTAACCATAACGTAAGTAAGCGAAGTCTGCCGATAGTCATTTGTCAAAATAACTCAATTTTGTTGCGGAAACAACTGTTGTAAGATACAGTTATAAATAAAGTAGGTAAGGTATTTACATCATAGAACCTAATTTTGTTAATTAAGATGTTATAGACGCCATCGGTAATTGATTTTAAATCATGCCATCTTTTTTTCTTGAAAAAAAATTACAAGTATAATTCACTCACCATACGGAAGGTGCTTAGTTCAAACGTGAACATGTAGAAGTACAGTTGTAAATATTGTAAATATACGCATCAAGATGTAAAATGTGAAAGTATTTAACAGTTTGCTGTTCTGATTCTAGAATATTACATGTAATCCAGGTAGACATACGGAGTGATAATACTAATAATACTTATAATTCAGTATTTGATTTCGGAAACAATGCCATGACGCATTGGCCTACAAATGGTGAATTTCATAGCTCTGCATCATGCTTAATTGCTTTATTCATCGTTAAACCATCATATGTTGAAATTTACTTTCTGATTAAAGATTATTATTAAGATCTTTTGCGGACGCAATTCGGTCATTTATTCTGAAAACGTTAGAATACGAATAACCGCATGCAAAGTAAATAAAAAGACACAGCTATTTCAAAGTAAGTAATTAATTGTTGCCCAAAGTTACCATATTAAAAGTTAGATATAGTTTAGCCTTCCACAACACTACCATTCTCCTCCTGACATTCGTTTGACCATCCGTCCTCTCAAAATTTGTTCAAGAGTTCCTGGATAAATAACCCTAGTACTAAAATGTAAATTATCTAAGATTAGTTCTGTATAGATATACGTACAGCTGTTTTGACAAACATTTCCAGAATTTATCTTCTCTCGTCTCTTCTTAATTTAAACAGCTGATTGTGATCACGTGATTAGATCAGGAATGACAGGATGCTTAACTTTATAATTATAAAGTAGAATGAGAGTCAATATAAAAGTAGTATTAAGTGCTTTCCACTTGTAGTCCAAGATTTTATCAACGTGTATTTTGTGGATCTTTTTTTTCATGTGTTCTATTTGTTATGCTGCTAATGCTCGTGTGTATATGTATAAGTTGTACATATGAACTTGTTCTGCTGTTTTTGTATCTTTCTATTGTTTGTTAAAGTACTTTAAATATGTATGTGTGCCCTCCTCTTTGTATATATTATGTTTCTATTTCAAGTGCAACATTTTTATTTTAGCGCAAACATTTCACTTTTTAGCCAATCAATTAGAGTCGATTAGAGCTAGTCAGAACTCATAATTGACAGGATGCTTTATATCTTTATAACAATAAAAAAGAATGAGGGAAAATTTAAAATGTATTGCTTGATTATATTCCTTTATTCCTCCAGATTTGAAAAGAAATACATAACATCAACCCATGTATACATGTATATACATACATATACACAAACATACACACCCATAATCTTACGTCTGTCATCAATCGAACAATTAGTGTTGTAGTACAAAAATACTGTATTTAAAAGAATTTGTATTTTCGCCATAGATTTCATCGGCAATACCACCGCATCTAATCGTAAAACTTAGAAAGAGCAATCTCTATCCGTGAGATATTGTAAACCATATAAAAGTCGGCCTAATACTTGGTACGATTTCAATAGAGAGAGATTCTGTTCAAAAGAAACATATTGAATTTTGAGAAGTTCAAGACAAATTAACAAAAATGTGAGACATTGTATTAAAACATCACTTCTATCTTTACGCTGTCTCAATTTGTTTGAATGGCAAATAAAGCACTTTTCTCAAGGGTATTACAAATCTGATATTTTATACATAATAACGTCTGTCTGGGTCTAATTGACTCCTATAGCTTACCATGAACCGATTTTATGAGGAAAATTATAAAAAAGACTTAAAAACCTGTCTTTAAAATGGTTTCTAAAATATTTTATTGGATTGGGTAATTCAGAATGTCGAAATAAACGTAGGATAGGAAATATAAAATCAAAACTACTGAAGTTTTAATACATGTAGATCTACATGAGTAAAATTTTTATGTTTAGATTATTGACTGGAAGGTCTACTGAGGAGCCATTGTGAATGTCATTTGATCACTACAAACGTTATCGTAACCAGCGTTTACCTAACAGAACAGAACTTTATTTAAGTAACGTGTACATAGTACATAGTAATAATATTATACATACATACAATGTATATGTCACAGGCAATTTGTAAAATTAGGGCATTTTGTAAATTGCCTTGTCATTTTAGGCATTTTGTAAATTGCCTGGCTAAATAAGAAATTTTGTAAATTGACAAAGATTCCTAGGCATTTTACAAAATGCAAGAAAGTTAGCTAAAAAATTCTTGACTTTGTTAGCTTAAAGCAAACCATTCCGTAGAACTCTTATGCTACACAGAATCGCTTTCAAAAAACGCTAGCTAGTAGGGTGTAACGGTTAACCGATATACCGGGTAATATTGCAATACGACTTCTGACTGTTTTTAACCGGTTCGTTTTTCTCTGAACCGGTTTTTCTAGTTATGTTCCATACTGAGTGTTTTTATCAGGGTCTGAAATTTAAATGTTGGAATAAATGTTAAAATGTGTTCGGAAATTAAAAATATTTTTCGTTAAGTGAGAAAAAAAATCTTTGAAAGTCCATTCAAAGCCTTTTTTTCTTACTTATTCAAACATTTGCATAATACGTGTAGATCATTTGAAAATACAAATATTTATGTACAATGTTGATCAAATTAAGACGATGCACCTGGTTATGTTTAATAGATTGCAGACAAGTTTTCAGATTCACATTTATTGAGTACAAGCGTACGAAGCGAACGAATGTGGTTGACGTTTTTACCTAAACAATATCTGAACATTCGTCGACAAAAACAGAGAGATCGATTTACACATTATTATCAGTGATTTGCAAGTAAATGAACGAATATTTTGTCTGTAACGTTATACTTCATTACTTCACAGACATCGCAATTAGTAGCATTACTTGTTCCTCATTTAGATATAAATGATGTTTTATTCTTATAAAATGTTAGACGTTTGTGGCGAAATAAAAAAGAGGAAAACGGACATTGACCATTTCCTTGACAAGATATTATAAATGACATTTTGGTTGTTAAAGCAACTCGCTTCTCACTCATGATTTAGTTAAATTCCTCTGATATTTTTGAAAATTCCGTTTCAATTGTGTTGAGTAATGAATTCTTAATACTTTAAGACAAATTGGTACGTCGACTTTGAGAAATATGAATTAAAGTCACACAAAAAACGCACAAGTTATCATCGAGACTGTTACTACATGAAACAGATAAGGTTTTTATAGATAAACTACTATCTATTAACTGTTTTATATTAATAAATACAAAATTGTCATTCTCTGAATATGTTTTACTGCTTCCATACCGCTTCCTTACATAGTTTGAGACTTTTAGAAAAAAATGATATTAAAGTTGATATTAGTGAACGTTCACTTTTATACTGAGCCAATTTTAATTTCTTCTTTATCTATTAACCAAACACATCACATTTTAGCAATATACATTCTTACATTCATTGATCTGTACTAGTAATTGTAGAAGACAATCAGTGGGATATCACTATTTAATAATTAATTGTTTGAATAGGTTTGCTGTGCTGATAATATCACGTCAAGTTATCATACATCGCTACTAACAACATATAACATAGTTATACTATCAACCACCTGTTTCTAAATGTCTTCTGATCGTACAGTGATGACAGATAACTAACTACTTGTTCTAGACGAGAAATAAAAGACACATCTTGAAGAATATCATTTCATAAAAGTCGCCCGGCTAGCTCAGTCGGTATAGCAAACGTCTTCTGATCTAGGGGTCGTAGGATTCTCGGCTTGACCATTCTTTGTGGAGCTTGGTATGAATACTTTCTACGACCATTCTTCCTCCTACCACTGATTCTAAATTATGTAGAGCAGTTGTCAGTCACTGAGAGAAGTATGCGACTATAGTATCTGGTTAACAGTCAAATCCAGAGATTTAGCCGTTCCAGGAACGGTCAAGTAATTATCCTGGCCGTCATGATATGAACTATACAATCTGTTTCTACGGCGTTAACCCAAACAAAAACATTTTATAATATGATTAAACATGTAGTCAATATTCTTGATTCAAGAAACAGTTTCATACAATAACATTTTCTCAGTACAGTTAGGTAACCTTAGAGACTATCACCAATTAGTTAACTCGCAGATATGTTGTTAACAACTAGCATTTCACTTCCCGTTTAACTTGTCAGAAGTAGGTGTCTAATAAGTGAAAGACCTACAAATGCACGGATTGGAAACACTCAAGAATCACGCGACAGACACCAGAAACTGCTGAAATTGCAGAAAATCTAATTGCGCTTTATTCGGTTGCGTTTTGTTGCAATAGCGGCAGGCAATATTAGTTTGAATGCAAGCAATGAAACACTAAATTGATATTTATTCCATAGTACATAGAACAATACCTCAAAATGTTACATCAATTATAAAGAAATAAAATGAAACAGTGACAGTTCCTTTCACGAGCCTGACAACTTTTCCGTATTCATGGAATTCAAATTTTCTATAAATTTACCAGTTTTCACTTTTAACTTGCATTTTCACAGTACCACTCGAGCATTGAACCAATTAATACAATTTCATAACACGTAGCAGTTTCATTCCTACAAAATAACATCATATCAGACTGTCTGTATACTATAAAATTGGTAGACAAACGCGATATTGATTAACACAAATCAAAATTCCCAGCATGTTGTTTGCACTTTACCCAGAAATGTACAGTTATTGCATTATTTGATCCTTTTGGTACAGTCCAAAGTCAAGCTTACTTGTCAGCATAAACGGACATACGAACACAACTAGGCCTATCTAAAAATTTTATATATTTCTTTTCAAGGACATAATTGTATGATCTGGTCTTAGGTATTTATGTACATTTATGTAGAGGATATTCGACCATTTTGGTGTAAGAGTGATTCTTTTTTTCACAAAGTGAAGGCAGAAAACATATTTTCACAAGTTGCACAGCCACAAGTGAAAATGTCATGAGCCCACGAATTTGAATAAAATTCGTGCAATTTGTAAAGATTTTTAAGTTCAAAAACTCTAATTTGAAAAGAAAAAAATGTCACTATATTAAGATTATTGATTTTGATCACCCATATAGATAAACTTTACTGAACTTAATATATATATGTCTGGTCGCCTATGTACTTTATTTCAATGCTGTTCTACTTTTCGTGGTATGGATCAACCATGTCATAAATATACAAAAGAAGCACTATTATTATAAAACAACAAGAGATGAGTCATGTTTTATATAGATGAGACAGATGGTGTATGATTGTTGTTTGTAGGATCAATACAACATAAAACAACAATATTATGCTACAATAAACACACGATGTAATCTAATAGATGAACACAAAATGTTTCCATTTTGAAATTATAATTAGATTTATAGATACCGCGTGTCGGTTTTATAGTGAATAGACTCGTCTAGTTTTTATTGAAAATTAGAGATTTCGAGTTTACGAGTCATATTCAAGTATCAGTGTAATTGGTTACTTCCATTATCGTACCCGGAGGTTACCAGGATTGTTAGATCAAGAATCTTGACAACCTCTTGGTATGAGAATGGTTACTAGTTGCATGTACCATTTTTCGTTACCGCGTAACTTTGCTACACCAAACTGAACACTAATGTCTACTTTTTTGTACATCAGTTTTTGACTCGAAAAATATCTCTTTGTTGCACATTTTGATTTAAGACTTGACACTAGTTTATTTTCAACTTTCAGGCCCTTAATATGACTTACTTTTCGAAAGTCAAACTTAGAACTTGTAACCAACTACAGAAAAGTTCTATTATTAGTACCACCAAAATAAAGCGACTACAAAGCGAAATTCTAAATCTGGAAGGATATTTTTCTCTCTAAATTAAGCATTTGGAAATTTAAAATTCTCAAATATTCGCATGATTTCGCAATAACCAATTTCTTCTTTGAGCGGAATTTTAGAGTAAAAGTTCACCATACTCAGATAATTTTAAATTTTACGACAAATGGAGGCAGTTCCACAATTACTGTAATAATCATAATATTGATAGTTTATGGTTCCCACTGAAAGTTCTCATCAATGTCTTCTAACAATAGTTTTAAAATACAAGTATTAAGTTTGATCAATTAAATCATTTCTTTCCATGCAATTTTAAGCCTTTAATCCGTGAGTAACAATAGAGCCTCAATATTATCCCTGGAACATATTGTACGCAATAGGAAACACGTGCTACGTTCGCGGATCTCACGCCGTTGCACAGTTTCCATTCACTATGGTGAACTATCACACCACATTGCACAGTTTTTGCTGCATGTCTCGATGCATTCATCATGCTATGAGTTCAAAACGACGTGTTCACACTTCCCAGCGCCCTTTGATGCTACGTGTCAAGTTCTCTCGTAATTCACTGGTATCCAGTGAAAGTAAAAGATATAATAAATAATTGATTGTGACATAAATGGTAATAAATGGCAAAACTTTGAACCTTCTATAATTCAAACTAAATCTAAACTTTTGATTCATTTCCCAGCGGACAAATCTGCATAGTAATGTTGCTAAGGGGGGAAATAAAAATGTATTTTATCCAGAATCTCATAAATAGAATAACACTGCTCCATTTTCAGTACAAACTATTGTTACATTGAATGTATCAACAATAATAGTAAAATTCATTCTCATTCAATGGACGCCATTTTGTATTTCGCAAATCTCGCGAATTCTGCGAGACTTGACGTGGCGTGGATTGTGAGTTAATTTGAAAATTTAGAATTATGTAAGAAGCAATGTTCCAATTTAGGGTATCTATGTCTCAGAAGATATATATAGCCGACGTATTCACCCTGTGTGAACAAGTTATAAACGATATCTTGACTAAAATCTAGGAAAGTTAATAAATCATAATTTACAGGTTTTATACAAATATAGATTGATGAAAACATTGTGAGATAGCAGGATGCATGTGATACAATACAATGTAATACTCCGAGGGGAAAACATGATAATATATTTTGTACTAATAGTGTATTCAATGCATTTGCCTTAAATATTTTGACCTTAACATTATTCCATTATAATTGTATTTTATTTATTTATTTATTGAAGTTAACGCCGAGTCAACACAATTTTAGGTCATTGTACGGCGTCCAGCGCACCTAACCTAGCTTTCCTGGACCATTGTCTATAACCAGTACTCACCTACCCTTCCATAAGGCCGGAAACTGCTCCATATTATCTAATCAATGGAGGAAAATCGACATTATTGTCAAATTTTCATGGAAGGGTTTAACCTCCCCGGGTGGGATTCGAACCCGCACCCCCTCGGGCACGCGATTCTAAATCCCGGCGCGCTACCAACTGCGCTATCGACTCGGGTTCATAATAATTCATAATAAACAAAAAATGCTGATCAGAATACAATATTAATAATGAGCAGAGAAACTTTCCTTTTATAAAAACGAATTAGCATATAACATTGTATAGGGTTGTCCCTTACAGACCCATAAGAACATCAGGGGCTCGATGTTTACATTGGACCACATTGGTTATGGCACAATCGTGCAATTTTGACAATATTTAGTACTCATACTTAATTTGAGTAAAAAGTCCCTTTATACAACCATAATGCTATTAAAACAACCGATTTTGAAGATCCAATAGCGTATAAGAAAAACCACAATGTAACTAAACACATGTATTTATTTATATAATGCAACTACAATAATCATACAGGAATAAAATGTAAAACAACCCTCATATTACAATATAAATGTGATGGTTTGATACATTGTATGTTTTTCTCATCAGTTCTAGTGTCTGATTTGTTCCAGTTTGGATCAGTACACACATCAAACATACTAGCTATATGATACTGATCAGTTAATACTAATGTAACACATACTGACAGAGCTAATGTCATAGGGAGAACTATACTTAACACTATATGAGATATTTGGACAAAAGCCATGTTATTTTTATATAAATACAACCTGGGGTATATGTTACAATATTTGAAATTCATATTTAACGATCAGTGTTATGCTTAAACATTCTTCGACACGGTTGATGTAGAGGGCATTTGTCTAGTTTTTGGTGTAAGATCGATTTTCTTTCACCAAGTAAGTTCAGAAAACAAACATATTTTTTAAGAAATGCATAGCCATGGGTGAAAGTATCATTTTTCTAAATTGAATAAGATACCAAAGTAGAATAGAATTCTGTTTAATGTATACTTTATTGTTAGATATACTTTTACTCAAACGTCATGTTTTACCTAAATGGACGTTATTTATCTCTTGAAATGATGTAACTTGGACATTATGTTTTCACTACAAGGAGTTTGTTCTAAATTTTAATAAAAAAACCATTTGACTATAAAACATGAAGGGAATTTTCATATGAATGAAATTAATGATGACGGTGTGATCGTCCTCAAGCATGTGTAAGTCAATCGACCCTACCACATGTTCCCTATCAATAGCCCCTTTTTTCTCAACGTACATACGGTATTGCATCAACAGGAAAAAACAACAAGCACTGCCTTCGAAATGGTAAACAAACATTTGATTTCGTATGTTTCGTTTCCTAGACTAATAAATGAATACAATCCAATAGCTTATTCAAATAAAGTGTTATTTATCACTCCACAAATGCCCACTAAGATGTATCAGTAAATTTGTAAAAGCATTTACTTGAACTTCTCGGCAGAAACTTTTAATCGAGAAAGACAAGATATATTACTGTGATATTAGAGTAGGATGTGATTCTTCGATTAATGTTTTGTGCTAATGTTACTTGGCAAGCTATCACAATTGGTGACTTTAATCGTAACTATTCGGAAATGGCTTTAATCTTAAATGTTTTTATAGGAAACGAGCTAGTTCAAACAGACCAATCGCCTAATGTCAGAAACGTCTGACTATATTAATGTTGTTGTTTCAATTGTGTGAAGTATCCACTGCAAATATTATGTCTTTGATATTCGTTGATCGCAATCAAGTTTAGGGTTTATCTAACTATTTGTATTTTTTTAACAAAATTTTGTTCACTTCTTGTAACGGTCTTGGCACAAAGCATGCCAAAGGAATAAGAATTTATTTCAACGTGCATAAAAGCGATCATCGGGCATGCTTTCATAATTAAAGTTTTCCAGTTTATACATGTTTACTGTTGGCATACACAAAATGCGATGGCGTATTTCTAAGCGAATTCCAGAAGTACACGACTGATTGGTTTACTCCTGGCACTTTTAAACCACCAGAGTCATATTTGTATTATCTGCATGCTGAAAGTTCTTCTTTGAAGTAAGACACGTGCATTCCTTTTTACAAGTTCATTTTCTAAAAAATGACAATAAACATACAATATGATGAAAAAAATATGATGGAAACTAATAAAATATTGAATACCACGTGGGAGTCATGTTTGATATTTGTGCATTATATCCTAATGCAATTAAACAAGTTTTGCAGCCTATAATGCCACATATGTTTAATAAGTTAATGCATGTTTTGGTTCCAAATGTAAAATGTGATGCTAATAAACTATGTACAATAACCTCTAGAGATTATCGTTAAATAGAGTAAAACATCATTTTATCTTGACATGCTCCAAAAACAAGATCTGCAATTTACTAATGAAATTATCAATTATGTATAGAACGAGGCACATTAGAGAAAGGTTCCAGTGAGAATTAAATATAAAGTCTGCATACATTAAAGTAGGATAAGACTTCAAATAATTTACGTTATAATAAAAAGGTACTTCCAGACTGATGTAAAAACGACCCGACATGAATGCATAGTGTAATAACATCGTATGTCCAAATTTCTGTGCCAGTAGAACAGTAGATACTCAGGTTTTATCAATAATTTATTTAAGCCATCCTTAAACCTTTGTATATCTAGATCTATTTCACATTTGCATGTATCATATTCACAGAACACAGCTGTTACTTGATCTACAAACGCTATGAATGCAAACACTTGTACTATAAGGCATTTATTCCTATGCATTGACAAAACTAATGAATAAATAAAATAGTCCATAAAAATAACAATATTTATTTATGGCTTTTACATTTATAGCACCATTACTAAAACATAAAAATACCCCAGAGAACAATTAACATTTAAGACTAGATGTAAAATATAAAGGATGCGGTTTCGTGGTATGTTATAATTAGGTGATATATACCGTGTTTAAATGACGGCTCCCTCTTTTAACTATGACCAGTCGTTTTTACTTTGTTATTTGTTACTTGACTAAGTGTGTGATGTAGCAAGAAAGTGTGATATAGTCAGGACGTGGGATATTGTTAAGTAGTACAATATAGTCAGGTAGTGTGATAAAGTAAGGAAGTGTGATATAGTCAGGAAGTGGGATATTGTTAAGTAGTACAATATAGTCAGGTAGTGTGATAAAGTAAGGAAGTGTGATATAGCCAGGAAGTGGGATATTGTTAAGTAGTACAATATAGTCAGGTAGTGTGATAAAGTAAGGAAGTGTGATATAGTCAGGAAGTGGGATATTGTTAAGTAGTACAATATAGTCAGGTAGTGTGATAAAGTAAGGAAGTGTGATATAGCCAGGAAGTACGTGAAAGTAAGAAAATGTGATAAAGACAGAAAATGCGATAAAGTAAGATGATGTGATCAAGTAAGGAAGTGAGATTTAAGAAAGTGTGCCATAGTCAGAAAGTGTGATAAAGTAAGAAATTGTGATATACTGAAGAAGTGTGATATAGTCGGGTAAAGTGAAATAAGAAAATAAGAAAGTAAGAAGGTGAAATTAAGTCAGGTAGTGTGATATAGCCAAGTTGTGTAATACAAAGTGTGTAAGCTTTCACCGAAATGCATTAAGTCTACTAAATAATTGACAATTTAACAACCAAGTCAAATGAAAACCTGCCAGTTCCAGTTTGTTTACTTAGAAAATTTCCATACCAAGTACATTAAAATTTTATCTTGAAACTAGGATAGGTAATCGATGCATTCATTATAATTTTTATCCTCATGTTCTCAATTTTAATCAATCTATTGTTGTTTGATCAATGCCAGGTTTATGGTAGGCTGGATCATAAGTTACCATTTTATATCCTTTATACACACTATCGATCAATTAATAAAAGTCTTAATGATTTCATCAGGCCTTCTGTTTTCACGGTTAATGTTTGGTAATCCATGAATATTTTATATGAAATGTTTTTGCGATGATTCAATGTATTCAAATTAATGTAATTAATTTATAATTCCGACATTTTATTGTTCTTTGACATGTTCATTGTTTTGTACCTAAAACATGTACTTGTCCGTCTGTACTTTGTGCTGATTGTGACATTACCAATTACATAATTATTTGAATAATAAAATAGAAACAGCGCAGATAATTATTATACAGTAATGAACATAACATTAATGCTAATATTAATGCTAATTGTCTAACCTTGACTATTTGACAAATGTAACTTATACTGTTTATATTGATGATGTACTACGTACAAATCATAAATAAAGTATATGTTCTGTTCTGTTCTAATAAAATAGTTGAAACAGTAATGGTAACAATTTTGATATTTTCTATGACATTTTTTTTTATAAAAACTATCATTAATAATAAAAATATTGATAGTAATAAAAGTATTTTTAATAATAGAAACATTATTAATTAACATTGAATAATTGTTACGTTACTGATAATAATACAATTATTGATAATGATGAAATTATTCATAATTAGATCATAAGTAATAATAATAAATGTTGATACATATAAGTATAACATTCTTAAAAATGCAAATAATTAAAGATTATGATATTAAATAATAAAAAAATGTTGGTAATAATAACATTGATAGGTATAATTATAATAAAAGGTCATCAGAAAAATGATATTATTGATCATAATGTAAAATCATGCATTTGATAATAATTTTAATTAAACAACATACAATATCAATGTAGGTCTATATTGTTTGTTTCGAGCAATCTTAACAATTACATAATACAGTGTTTTATTTGTTAAGTCCAAATGCTTTATACAAGTATTATTATTACCTAATGCTCTATATAAATGTCAATTTGCTATTTTTTACTGTTTTTCAACTATTCTGAGTGACACCGGATCAAACCTGTTATGTTTTACTGCGCAACGCCACTGCGCATGAAACAGTTTTGACTGTTGCCCTCGCGGTGTCGCTCTTGTGAGAAAGTGCTTCCGGGTCGTTGTACACTGCGAAAGTAGTTCCGAGAATTTAGTTTGACTGTATTTGGGTGGCTGTGACTCTGTTTGTATGTGTCAAAATGATATATTTTTCACCTAAATTAATTTTTCTATCCCTGTAGGACAATATTCTGACCATTTTGTGTTTTCTTTTTAGAACTACTTCTTGCGGTGGAAGATCTAGAATTTAGTGTACTGCGCCCAATTTGACCTTTGAGAATTGGAATTCCCAACTATACATGTGCACAATGTGAAATAGTGAAAAATCCAATCGTTCATGACCTATCTTTATTGGACTTATTTTGCAGGTCTGGTGTGGAGGATTCACAGGATACCAATCATTATATCCCAATATATTTGGGAAAGTGAGCAGAGACCCTGAAACCTGACCATTTTATATAGAAACAAAGAGTACAAAATTTGACATGAGTGAGTCCTATCGCGTGCGAACTGTTGCCCTCACGTGCGAACTGTTTCATAGAGTGCAGTGCCAAGGGAAGTAACCGCATTAAAAAACTCCAAGCGTCCAATGAGCGAGATCATTGCAAGCGTCTTTAGAGTTACCACACGAAAAGTAGAAAAAAGTATATTCTGTTGAAAATATCTACGATATGTCGCGGTTTGAAGACATTGAAGAGAGGGATTTTGAACTTTTGCTGAGAATCGGGACTCGCTAAGCACACGTAGGCCTAATGTCATCTGCTTCTGAAACTATCTTTATTGCCATGTTATATCTGTACTTGCATTAGGTAATAAAACACTTATTGCATGGGTGTTTGGGGAACAGTCAAAACTATTATCCCTCGGTATCAGGGACAACATTAAGAACAGGCCTCGGGCAACAGTTCTTATGTTGTCCCTGGTACCTCGGGAAAATAGTTTTGACTGTTCCCTAAACACCCATGAAATAAGCGTATACTGTTACAACAAATACAAGCAAATATATTTATCTCAACGAAAACTGAACCATAGTAAATCCAAGCTGTTACAATTATTGTTCTCGCAATATGGCTCTACTTTAAATGCAGATATATACGTGGTTATTGCCTACGGATTTTAACAATGAATATATAATTATAAAGAGAATACTGTATAACCAGGCTGATGCAACAACAATGAAAGCATAAAAAGTTTACCAACTTCTGTAATACATAGAGGTTGAGAAAGCACATAAACACTTTGTGTTGTATTGAAACAAATGAAGTAATGATGCGGTATTGTGGTATTGAAACAAATGAAGTGAAAGTGCGGTATTGTGGTATTTAAAGCTTTGCGGTCTATGATTTATTGATATTTGAAACAACCAACAATCAATACTTGTTAAAGTAATACATTTATTAGTTGTAGCATCAATTTATCAATTTCAGTTTTTTTTCATAATACTAAAACCAGGAAATTGTAACATTGTACGATGCACTGGGACATAGTCAATCGCACTACTTCACTATCCCACTATATCTACTTCCTTTTTATCAAGTCCAAGTAGAAATCATCATAAGGTAATAGTTTAAAAAGCCAGGTCGTAGCGGTTTTTAGGAAAACATGTACAAATGGTTGTTTCACTTTACTCAGATGTAAATAGGTACTTTCCAGTGAGCGACTATTAGGTAGAGTCATTTGTCAGCATGCATGCAGAGTAAATATTTTCCTGGAAAAAATGGTTACAAGACATTTGTGACCTGATGGCTAAAAGCAATTATTGTAAGATAAGTGTACTAGCATGGAACACAGGTATAATAAAATGATATTTATTTCTTAACTTATTAATAATAAAATCATGTCAATTATAGTGTTACATGTATACAAGTTACTACAGCCATATGGAATATTCAAACGTAAAATATTCAATACTGGTCTCGACTGTAGGCCTACATTGTTTAATATAGGCGCTCATTGTGTGGTAAAACTTAAATGAAATAACGGCTTTAAAACTTGCAAAATATTCATTAAATTATAAATAAGTGAAATTATTTATGAGCGAAGTATACGAAGCGTAAACTGTGAATGCTTAAATTTTAAATAAAATATGTGACATGTACAAACATATTAAATCTATTACATATTACTGTAAAATAAATAAATTATATATTTTATAGATATGTATACAGAGATAGGATCGAGTGCCAGACAACTAAACTACCTGGATTCTGAGTCAAAATTATATAACATATTTGTTAAAGAGTTTCTTTGATGATTTTATAATAACACTATTGTGGTGGAGCATTTAAAAATCAAGAGTTATAAACAACAGGCACCTTACAACCATTACTACGTTGAACAACAGTCACCTCTTAACAACGTGAATGAAATTATTTAAAAAGCAATATTGTGGCACTTTAATAGAAAAACAAAAACAAACGATTGCTTTAATTCACCCAGGTGTTAATATGTACTTTCAAGCGAAGATCTGTTAAGTGGAGTCATTTGTCAGCATGCATGCAGAGTAAATACTCTCCAGGGTAATTGGTTACTAGACACTAGTGACCTGATGGCTAAAAGCAATTATTGTAAGATCAGTGTAGCATAGAACACAGGCATAATTAATGATATTAATTAACTTATTAATAATACAATCAGTCAGTTAGAGTGTTACATGTACATGTATATACGTATCTACAATGCCCTACAAAAGTTATTGGACAAAAGAATTTTGAAAAAGACGAATTATGCATACCGCAAATTATGTTTTCTACTATGATTAAAGCTTATTTGTGCAACATATTTAAATCTTATGTTAAAAGAAATTATACATTTTGTAAATGCTAATTTCGGGATTTGCTCAGATGAACTTTTGTAATATATTTCATTGGTAAACCTGAATCATTTTTACCAAAACAGTATTATGCTCAATGACTTATGGAGGACGCTTTATCTCGTCAAGCTTTAATAATAAGGTCATTATACACACTAGGATAATGATTCTGCTTATGTAAAGTTTGTAATTAAACATATCATTAAATTATATGATAGTACATGTATTCTATCCATTATTTAGTAGTCAATTATTCATTACAGAGACTATGATCTCTACGTACAGCGTTCATTGTAATATCAACATAAACTATTCATGGAATATTCTAACATTAAATAATCAGTACTGGTATCGACTGTAGACCTACAATGTTTAATATAGGCGCTCATTGTGTTGTAAAAGTTTTAATAAAATATACATGTATTCAAAACTTGAAAATATGTTGATTAAGTTATAAATAAGTAAAATTATTTATGAGCAAAGTATACGAAGCGTAAAATGTAAAATGTTTAAATCTTAAAAAAAAACATGTGACACGTACAAACATAATTATCGTATATTTAACTGGATGATAAATAAATCATATATTTTATAGACATATTTACATAAATAGGATTGAATTGCAGATATTTACACTACTTTGGTTCTGAGTGGAAACTGTATAACGTGTTTGTATAAGTTTTTCTTCGATGTTTTTTACATCAGCACTTATGGTGCAACATTCTCTACAAACATAGGTTGCAACAATAGACTCCTTAATCAACAGCTTCTTTATAACTACACTAATCTGTCAACAACAGTCACCTCTCAATAACCGTTACCTCTCCACACAAGTAACCTTTCAACAACAGTCATCTCTCAATAACCGTTACCTCTCCACACAAGTAACCTTTTAACAACAGTCACTTCTCAATAACCGTTACCTCTCCACACAAGTAACCTTTTAACAACAGTCACTTCTCAATAACCGTTACCTCTCCACACAAGTAACCTTTCAACAACAGTCACCTCTCAATAACCGTTACCTCTCCACACAAGTAACCTTTTAACAACAGTCACTTCTCAATAACCGTTACCTCTCTACACAAGTAATCTTTCAACAACAGTCACTTCTCAATAACCGTTACCTATCCACACAAGTAACCTTTCAACAACAGTCACTTCTCAATAACCGTTACCTCTCCACACAAGTAACCTTTCAACAACAGTCACTTCTCAATAACCGTTACCTCTCCACAAAAGTAACCTTTCAACAACAGTCACTTCTCAATAACCGTTACCTCTCCACACAAGTAACCTTTCAACAACAGTCACCTCTCAATAACCGTTACCTCTCCACAAAAGTAACCTTTCAACAACAGTCACTTCTCAATAACCGTTACCTCTCCACAAAAGTAACCTTTCAACAACAGTCACTTCTTAATAACCGTTACCTCTCCACAAAAGTAACCTTTCAACAACAGTCACTTCTCAATAACCGTTACCTATCCACACAAGTAACCTTTTAACAACAGTCACTTCTCAATAACCGTTACCTCTCTACACAAGTAATCTTTCAACAACAGTCACTTCTCAATAACCGTTACCTCTCCACAAAAGTAACCTTTCAACAACAGTCACTTCTCAATAACCGTTACCTATCCACACAAGTAACCTTTTAACAACAGTCACTTCTCAATAACCGTTACCTCTCTACACAAGTAATCTTTCAACAACAGTCACTTCTCAATAACCGTTACCTATCCACACAAGTAATCTTTCAACGACAGTCACTTCTCAATAACCGTTACCTCTCTACACAAGTAATCTTTCAACAACAGTCACCTCTCAATAACTGTTACCTCTCTACACAAGTAATCTTTCAACAACAGTCACCTCTCAATAACTGTTACCTCTCTACACAAGTAATCTCTTAACAACAGTCACCTCTCAATAACCGTTACCTCTCTACACAAGTAACCTTTCAATAACCGTTACCTCTCAAAAACATTCATCTCTCAACATAAGCACATATCTCACAAGTGCTACAGTGCAACAATAGTCTTCTATCGACAGTTACATTCAAACACAGTAACAACTTTCAACAACAACAATAAAATTTCAACAATAGTTACCTTTCAAAACAACCATATTAAAGGCACAGTAACAACCTTTTTGCAAAACGCAAATAAATTAAATACACTTAGTTTTTATTAAAAACAGCCTCTCAACAACAGCACCATTACTATAGCGATCGCCTTTCGAAAAAGTGACCGGTTAACGTTTTTCAACAGCAGCCACTTTCAACAACTGTATCTCTCAAACCACGACCTCATTTCAAGACAGCAACATTCCAATAATGGTTCCCCTTTACCAGCAGCCAACCTTAAATAACATTGACATTTCCACATGATTGTCATTTCATTTACAGTCACAATTAAAATTTTTCTAACCACTAATCGACTTTCATTATATAACAGTGCTCTATTCTCCCACACAAAATAACTGTCAGATAGCTACAACAATCAACTATCAACAACAGCTTCCTTTAAGCACTACCTACACAACAACTAAAATCTCTAAAATTCATTTCAAACAACAGTAACTTAAGATTATGACCGACACAATTGTGTGGTCCAGCCTCTTGGAAATTTTAGAGATATTTCAGTGTATATAAGTACATTGTACAGTAAAAACACCTACGTCTACTTTCACTTTAGTCTTGTTATCTTACATTACTTCCGGGTTCATAGTTACAAAATATGAACTACAAGGAATTATTAGGAATGTACTTAATATCACAACAAGTATGTCTAGTGACAGTGAATATCATAACAACCACTTATAAACAGACTCATTCATCAAACTATTCTAGCTCGTTTATATCTTTCTAGCGTCATTGTTATGTTGTTTGTGCATAAATAATCTTGATATAAGCCTACAAATGTTACCCTCTAATATAAAACATAATCGTTTTTTTGATAACACATTTGTATATTGATTTGACAACATTATGAAGTCTCATGTTGAAACTTCTTTGCTTGGACGTCTTAGTAAATAACAACAAATTGTGATTGAAAGTGTAAAAAGTAGATAAAGTATAAAAAAGAAGTAAAATCAGCTTAAACATCATCGCGTAACTTCTTTTAATTGTATGAAATAACAATTATTTAGAATGTACTAACTCATACAGTTACTCAAATGAAATTAAAGATAGTTGAATGTTATAACATTGATATTATCAATATTGTGGTTTTCAAACTTTATTAAATATGTATGTTATTTTATGATTGAAGTAATGTACAATTTAATACACTGCGTTGGTTCGAATCAGGTCTAAAACCTACCACGTTGTTAAAAAACCCAGTAATAAATGTTAGACGTAAGAACCTTTTACACAAGTTAAAAAAACGAGTAAAACATTAATAATAAAATAAAAATATAATAACTTACCTTTCGCTGTTATAAGGCACATTGATGATAATATTATAATATAATATGTTATATATAGAATTAAAGAGACTTCTATCTGACAATTACTAAACATGGTAAAATCCAGCCAGGAGAATTGTAATAAAATTGATGTAATTTAGTCATTTCAATGATTATGGTGTACATAGGTTTATTTATCCCTTTACCCAATCACAACCACTATAGTTTCACTGTTGTTTATCACTGATGTAAAATCATCATTTTAAAACGCACTCACTCATAAGAACTTAGAAATTAAAACAATAATTTCAACTATTTAGGTACAACGCTAATTAATCATCGCAAATAAATCTTTTCTCACTAAATATATATAATATGTATGTTTATATATTAGTACCATACTTTGGCATCATTTCAGCACAACTATTACCTAAATATGTTAATTATTAAATCCAAATTATTACACCGAATGCACTATTTAATTGCTTTAAGCACATATTTCATTATTTCGAAACTTTCAAAATATTCTTAACAACAATAATTCCTTAGAACTTCTCTCAAACTTAAGGTTCCTCAGTAAATTTTCTCACTTTTTTCCTCACTTTATCATTGAACTAATTATCGCAAAAAATCGCAAAAAAATCCCATCCAATAAAACAATTCAAATCTTGTTTCATAATCGACTATATCAAACTATGGTGTTACCTTTGTATGCTTAGCCAATGTCTCAGTTGTAAGTGTTCTAGAGCTAGACACACAGAGAGATATAGCCGAGAATGAGAGAATGAGAGAGAGTATAGGTTATCAATCCCAGTAGCTATTTCACCAAACAACACCATTATCGTTTTCACTTTCTCTCCAATACCTTACTGATGCTGCTTAATAGCGTCTGTTGAAATACATTATTATTGACAAATGAAAGTTCTCATGTAGTCAATTAACCGTAACACCAACTGACTTCTAGGTTTCATCATCTTCATTATAACCCTGTCACGGCTTGCTGAAATATACAAAATTAATATTAAGAGGTTTGTACAGTTTGTTCTTCATACATTTATTAATTGTACCTTTAAAGCGTATACATTATAATAATTGTATTAAACTAAATATGATAATGTATTAGTTTATACTTATTCATTTTAGTCCAATTGTAAAACAGGGTTTTACAACGTAGATTAATCAATCTATCGTCCGTTTTCTGAAACAAAGTACTTATCTGATTGTATTGTGTTTCTTGCTCAAGAAAACCACAAAGAAGGTTTCAGTCGATGTGATTTGAACCAACGAGGAGCTGGCTTTTCAATAATACCACTTGACTAGTAACCTCTCGGCCACGCCCGCTCCAAATGATTATTTATTACAATAATAATTAATTTTCTTACATTTTAAAGTCATTTCAATGGGCTAAATCGAGTTAAATAGACATAAATCCACATGTTTAATCTTATGTTCAAAGTAATCATTCAAACCGAATGGCATATTTAATGTTGATATATTATGCAAAGACGATCAACGTGACACCATTGACAAGGCTAGTGTCATCATTTTGAGCAAGAATGAGACATGTATACGAAGTTTCAGTTTGTTAATTTCATAGAATATTTACGCGTAATTGGCAATGCAGTAGCTTAGAAATGACCCATGAAATACAATTTATAAATATATAGATTTTGATGATGGGTATAATATATCGTATATAAGCGATATATATATATGTACATGTAAATCTAACAAGGTATGTAATATATCTTTCAACAACTTATCATCACTGTAGGTACTTGAGTCTTATATTGTTTATTATTCTTGTAAAATAGATTTATCATAATATAGATATACCAAATACAAAGTGAGATATTACTAAGTGAAGTCAAACAATGATTTATATCACTTTTCCTCATTCAAACATTTCCAGGAAGAAGCTGTTCTTATCTTGCAGTATTTTAGCTCAAAAGGATAACACATTCTTACAACTTATATCAAACATCATCAAGTATATGTATGTATAATTCTTTATATAAAATACTATGAAGTTCTCAGTGCTAAGAGTTCATACTTCTATAGTACAGAGTGCTTAGTACCAACCACCAGTGGGAGCCTGATACCATTTATTCACATGATCTCTAATACACCGATGATCAAGTACCAAATGCCTCTTCAATCTGAACTCCCTAATTCCCATGACCCCTAGTACAAAGATACATACTACCTCTTTACCCATAGTATAAAGACCCAAGCACCGAACGTCTCTACTTCATATATCTACTTATACAAAGGTCCCGTTGTACAAAGAGACCCAAGTGCCAAGCGTACGTATTACCTACAAAACCTTATACACAGACTCTAAGACATATTCACCTGATTACCGAGCGTCTCTACAACCCATATTCCGTGGATCCCTAGTACATACAGACCAAACTACTAAATGTCTCTAATTGACATTACACTGAGGCTACTGTAACTTTTAGACAAGTGGCTAATTTGTACAGTTATCCTGTGTGTCCAAAAGACATGCGACTATGTTAGTTCAAGTATACGCTAATCCTTTCATTGGTGAACAGATTATTAATATTTAGAAATAGGAGGTCCGGCGTCAATTCCAGATGACCAGAGACAAAAGTACATGTACACGTACATCACCAAGAATCTGGCGTCTCAAGCACTAGAGTTTCTAGATGTATATATATACAGTAATCCAGTAACGCCAACCGCCATGCCGAACAAAAATTACAAAAACACAGGCGCCTGTCCAAAACTACCTTTGGCAATACTTAGCATAGTAAGCATACATTTAAACATTAACTATACATCTTATGATAAGGAACATCAAATACTATTAATATATACACGTAAACTGACTGTTGAAATGTTTTTGTTGTTCTATTCCAAGAATCTCTCCAGCTTTACTTCTATTGTATCAGAGACGTGCAGTAAAAGTGTTAGTTAACACAAAACTAATGATAAGGTTGGAATAGAGTGCTGAGTGTTAGAGTTGGGTGATAAATATTTAGTTGATTGGTACTGACATTTAATGTTTATATATATAATTGATATCTACAAATATACGGAATAGATTACCATGAGTGACATAATATGTATGTTCTATTATATTGTAAAATATAAGAAGGTTGTCAGCCACACAAGTCGATTTCACATAGTTTTCTTACAACAAAAATGTTGATAGTATAAAACTGTTTCCAGATCGTTTTTCAACAACAATAAACAAAACTCAACAACTCTACTACAACTCTACAGGAAAAACAACAGACAATAAACAATAAAGACCTTTCTGACAGTTATATTAGCGTTAGTACAATGAATAAATGTACACAGTTGTTAGTAGCAGACATATACAAAGGTGGTTGTTGTAAATATGTGACTGACTGTTATAATGTATTGAGATAACCATATTTATTGGAAAATATATTAAAAGATGCATTAATGTTAGCATTTGAGATTTAATTATTACTGGAATTGACATTTAATTGTTAGATATATGAATGAATGATTTTTGAGTTTGAAGGTGACTGTAATTGGGAAAACTATTGTCGTTGGAATTAAATAAGATAGTACGTTGGAATTGGCTGCAGATAGGAGGTTGTTGTTTATATAAGGTGGCCATTATGCGAAGTTTCGGGAAGTCAAAATTAGATTTTCCTCTACTTACGTATGACTTGTTCTGTTATATTTATGAGCCGCAGCCTAAAGTTGGAAGCACGTATTATTTATAAACTAGCGACACAGTTACGGTTCTAGAATGTCCAGAGTTATACACTTTCTTAAAACTTTGACGATAATGATATAGAAAAAGTTGGTTTAAGTAGGAAGCTTGACCCGAAAGAGTATTTTTTGCAGGGAAATAATTTACGGAAGTCGATCAGCGTAAATATTTGAATACCAAGAGTGATTGTAAGTTACAAAAAATCATTAATGATTCGGCAACACTAGTTTGTATTTTTTAATAGTGTTTTAACAACAGGCAAGCTTGCATCATGATTACATATACATGTATTAGGTAGGCATAAAGTTTAGTTTACACAATTTAATCATGTAACAACACAGTAGAATTACATAACAAGAGCTGTCAGTAGAGACAGCATGCTTGACTAAGTAAGTTTTTGTCACATAAGATGTAGTTGATGATAAGGAACATGTATATTTGGAAATGATACCGTAAGAAATAAAAAAGTAAAAAAAAAATGTGTTTTTTTAAAGAAAATTTTAAGTTCACGGGAGACAATTTTGAAAAAAAAGAGTTATGAATCTTGTCACATGAGATGTGGTTGATAATAGGGAACATATATTTAAAGTTTGAAATTGATATCTACAGGAATAGAACAGTTGCAGTAAAAAACAAATATTTTTAAGGAAAATTCTAAGTTCATGGATAATTCTGAAAAAAATGTATTGGGAGTTATGAACCTTGTTACATCAGATGTGGTTGATGATAAGGAACATATATTTAAAGTTTGAAGTTGATATCTAAAGAAATTAAACAGTTGATGTAAAAACAAATATTTTTAAGCAAATTCAAAGTTCAAGGGGAGATAATTCAGAAAAATGTATTTTGAGTTATGAACCTCGTCACATGAGATGTGGTTGATAATAAGAAACATATATTTTAAGTTAGAAGTTGATACCTACACAAAATGTTTTAGTAAACACTATTTTACTGCACAAAAAATTTAATCAGAAATATGGACGCGGACGCCGCCGCTAGGGCGAGTAGGAGAGCTCTACATTCTTCAAAAAGTCGAGCTAAAAACTAGACAAATTTATTTTAAAAGTAAATAAATATGGTTTAGTTCGTAAATGAGCCGTAAGCCGGCTATAATTGAGGCTTAGAAAATTACTTCAATAACTTGTTTGAATTTAAATGTATTCTGTTTTTTATCAATTTATTACCAATGTTTGTATCATTTTATACGAATATTTTATCATCGTATAAATTTGTACTTCTATTTTATAGTTTTATAGCTGAACATTTTAATCCGCGCTATTTGCTGAGAAATAAACTCCCCCCACAAAAACCATTGCTTTAGGAAAGTTCAAGGACAAATGCAGCAACGAGGTGTATCCAAGTAAAATAGTTTAAATATATCTTAATAAACTGATGAATGGTAGTTTTAGAATCTGTTCAGATGACTTTTAGATCCTGTTTTTCTTGGGTAATTGTGAATCAGTTCATCCTAAAAGTGGGATTTTGCCCAAGGATTTTTGGAAGCCACCGTATAAATAGGAATAAACTAGGAACGTTTTGCTTTGTTTTGATTGTTTCAGCAGATATATAAAAATGTATACATCTGAGAACAAAGTGAAGATTTTCTTTGTTTTACCTATTTTATCTTAGTTTTTATCTTCCGCTCATTTATGAACCTTCTCCAATTTTTTACAGACAATGAAATAAGCATATTGTAAACATATCTCAATACGAAATTGAGCCAATCCTTTCAGGAACTTGGATTTTTGTCTTTAAAAAATAGCAAACATAAAACACGGAATTTATTCATTTGTAGATAAGCCAAACTGCCATGTATATGAACCTATAAAGTTATACATAAATAATAATATATACACCAAAGAAATTCAAATAATTCGATAGAAGCAGAAACGTTCATTTGAAAAAAATGACTTAGTTATAGTGTGTAAGATAATACATTACAATTCATATCGAAGCTTAGATAGTCAGTTTTGCACTAGTTCAAATCCCATCGATAACACAACTTTCAAGAGCAACAATTTAAAGGTTATTTTAATTCATTTAATTAGTGAAGTGTATTTTAGACTACATTTGTTTGTTATGAATAGCACTTGATATTATTTAACAAGCTAACTTAAATGAGTTTTCTTTCAGTGGGGGCAGTTGCACTGCTTGTAGGCGTTGCAGGCGATGCTTTCATCACCTTTGTGTGAACATAATACATGATGTAGATTAATTCATTTTGCATAATTAATTATCACTAAATACTATGGCGAGTTGTATACATGTATATGCCTATGAGATTGTACGAATGATTCCGTCATTTAATTAAATAATTGACATTTTTAATCACAATACTTGTGTCTTATTCTTTGTTTATTTATCATTATGTGTAACACAAATTAACTTACATTTTCAGGTTATTGTGATACTTGTTTGATTGCAAGGTACATACAACGTGATTTGAAAGGAAATAATTAAAACTAATTAACTCATACTTCGAGCCATTATACGTATACACATAACACTGAAATAAAACATGTTCTTATTTTTAATAATAATTAGTATATTGAGGCAATCTCCGTAAACAGATATCCTGTAGAGCATTGTCGTACAGGATCTCTACTTTTTCCGTGGAAGGTCACGTCGAGATGAACTTTGTGTCGACCAATCAATGTGTAGCTTTCGTCTAGAAGAAACACTATTAATAACATGTTAATACCAAGGTTTGCAAGCTTATTTGACAGCGGTATAATTCACAGTCAGCGATTGGGCGGCTCATTTCAAATTGCGTGACGTAGACGATGTAAACAAGTTACGTATCATAACAATTTCGCCATGAATATTATGATGAGAAAAGGTCACCTGAACATGACCTTCATTTGGAAAAGGCCAGATCTAAAATAACGAGTAGGCGAGCGGAAAGTTTTAGATCGGGTTTTAATCAGATTGTATATTGAGGTAAATACAAACAGAACACACTTCATTGTTTCCTTGTTCAATGATTGTATTTCAATTAATCCTTAAAAACTAAATTAATGGAAATCCATTGTTTTAATTATTCAATTTGTCTGATTTTAATTAATTCCCAGAAGCAATGAACATCGGCACATTGTTTTTCTGTGATAAGGGAAAGTGGGAGGCCATGAGAAAGAGAGAAATAGAGGAAGTCATTTCTCTAACGACTGTGGTACTAAATATTCTCGTTTTATATCTGAACACTGTTGTTGGCAGAAATGTTTTACAACAACGATCGAAACAATTGGCCAGTTTCCTAAGGAAATCGTTACATATGGATTTCCCCCCCTGGTACCCTTTTACATTAAAAGTATTTGGTATCATATTGCGAGTACCAGAATGCGAAGCGATAGCTACCAATATGCTAAGAAAACTAGCCAAACGATACAGTGCTTAGCTAGCTTCACTTAATGTTGGATGATCAGAGTTCATTTTCCCAACTGCTGCAACGCTTATCCTTCCATGTCAATTTCCAAATGTCGGTTTTGTACGATAACCCCTGATCATTGAAATCGTCTTTCGACAGGTGACCCCTTGGAGTACCTATTCACACCTGGACGGAGTGGAACAACTGTAGGTAAATTTCTTGCTGAAGGGAATTAGCAGTGTTCCTAGTCGGATTCGAACCCGGACCTCTCGACCCTTTAAGTGCGCGCCCCACCACTGGATCACTGCTCCTTCAAACATATAATTTACTATATAAAACCTTGTGTTCAATAACAAGTTGTTAACAACCACACAGACCGTATGATGAATGGAAACATATCAGACAACACAAACTAAGAATGAGTTTATATATCTAGGGACATACGTGACTGATTCAATTTCGTCTGAAGGAAAACGTCAAACTATGGTGTGTTGTTAATGACATCAGTAATATTGACATAACATAATTTGACCAAAGTGTTATTGTTAAATTGTACATGTAATCAACTGTTAGTGGCGCATATATTAACCCCGTTCATTTAATACACATTTTAATACATTGATAATGCATTTTCTACAACAATGACCTTTAAGTGCGACGATAGCTTATAACATCTTACAACAATACATTGCCTAAAATAATGACCTCATAGTGACACAATGGCTAACAACATGCAGTATAGTACAGCAGTTTAAACATTACATCTTACATCAATACACTGCCTAAAACAATGACATTACAGTGCGTCAATGGCTTACACGATACATATTACATCATATTTATTTTAACATTGCACCATACATAATACACATCCTTAAACAACGACCTTTAAGTGCGAAAATAAACGATAGCCTTACCGTGCTACAATGGCTGACGTGATACACAGTAGAGTACAAAATTTAAAAATATTTCATGATACAGAAATACAATGCCTAAAACAATAACCTTAAAGTGCTACTATGGCTAACACTATACACCATACAGTTCCCAAATTAAACATAACACCATACAATGTGACAATAGCATATATAATACACCATACTCACTTTCTCGCTGTGTGAGATAATAAGTAAAAGATCAAGTAGTATAGACTAGATGTCTAGTGTTTAGAACATTGATGTTCATTTAATTATCAATGACACCAACTATATTCCTGATGTGCTTAATGTACCATTTCCCAACGGAGAGTTGAGACGTTCTAGTAGATTTTAAATATCTTTTATAATACATGCGGCACCTATCACTTTGAGATAGCGTCTATCAACGTTCGCTTCTATCACTGGAATACCAATACTTTATAACCCTATAAACTGTCTTTTTTTATTACACATTTTATATGATATAAAGCTAAGTCATTAATAATGAGTGTATATCGTATATCACGTATATCACTATCGTCTTGGTCCCTCGTTTCGAGTATATCATGTCTGCATGCAACAGATCGATACCATGAAAAAAATATAACAATATTGTTTGTTTATTGATCTAAAGACGCCAGTAAATATCACAGTGGTCGTTGGATGAGTGGTTGCCTGATTCAAGTACGAATTTTGTCATGAGATCTTCCACTTCCCCATTTGATAAATATTACAAATTCATACCAGGGAATAAATTAATATAAAGTTACACATAAAGGGCCCTTGTTTCTAATCCAGCTACTATCATTGTGGTTTATTTTGAGTTGAGGAATCTGCTTATTAGAGGTTAGATTTTTGTAAGTATGTATCGTACCGTCGATGTTTTGCTTTAAAACAATTGGCTATTCAAAACATGAATATGCCAGAATATGTGTTATAAAATACCACAATTCTTCAGCTTAAATTTACTAAAATAATTAATACTTTTAAAGCAATGTCCAAGTCAAACTGAGTTATTAAGTGTTTAAAGGTACTTGTTCACAGATTTGGTTTATTTTTTCTGTAATTTCAAAATACCATTCAGTGTCTGTAATCGTGTCCAAAAATATAATACTTATTTTTTTAGGACAAATTGACCTATATGTTGCAAGAAATATACAATAAAGGTCACAAAAATGCTCTAAAAGTGTCTATACCGTGACAAACGGGGTAGATATTTACTACATGAAATATCATCATTTGTAGTTGTAAGTCAATTTGCACTAAAACTGCCATTATCAGAACACTACTTTTCTGCTTCCAAAAATATTTCTTTACAGTTTTGATAGTTTCAGAAAAAGTTGATATTTATTTGAAATCTGTGAATGAGTACCTTTAAAAACAGTATTAATGTAAACACGTGAGGTAAAAAATAAATATATTGAACTATATGTAAAATAATGTTCAATAATATTTAACATTTAATCTTATAATAGTTTGCGTAATTGTGGCCATGACGGGATATAAGCATGTTTTGTAATCTTTTTTTTCAAGTACATTATAATGACTGAAAGTGAATTCCTCTTGAATTACACAAACTGAGAAATATCAAACTATCATCATTAAGAATATGACATATCTCATTCAGCAACAGTACACATCAAGGGAGCAATGTACTCTCACTTGGCAAGACATCAACAGACAACAATAATCAAAATAAAGTCTACTGCAATAATAGGAGGATATATGACCGGAAATAAAACAAACTTCTCATTAACTTTTCATACAAACTGACCATCAAAGTATTTACATATGATATATAAGTATGATTGTTTGTAATATGTTTGATGTCATTTTGTCGATCAATCTTCATCTTACAGTAGCAATAATATTATATGTAACATTCTATATTTGTCTATAACTGGAAAAGTTACAGAGACAAGTCAGAAATAAACCATAGATTGCAAACAATTCAATACCTTGTCTACCTTGCATATCCAAGTTTCATAATTTGCCATGAGCAATTAATGTTGACTAAATTGATGTAAAAAAAAATGCCATCATATACAAAAAAGTCAATAGCTTTGAAAAGTTGAACCGAATTTTTAATTTTGAAGTCATTTTTATTCGAAATACACCATTATGCCTGTAATAACTTCTTACCAATAAATAGTACCGACGAAACCAAATATCAAAGTAGCCAAAGTTTTTATCTGAGGTGCGATAAATCTGTGACAATAGCGTTTACTATTTGCATTGCGCTTATATACAAACTAAAAGTTAAAGTATAATGAAACTCTGTAGTAGTTTGCATGAGTCAAAAGATCATCGTTTCAACCACATCCAATTTACGTTTGAACATGTTTGTCAAAAACCACTTTCATGATACACGGGCATGCAGTCGTTTTATAAAATATGAAGAGTTTTTTTATGATTTTTATATTGTCAATTGGTATGTCTACATACAGACACAGAACTTCGACACATTAGACGATATTTAGATATATTTAGCTTCAAGCACACTAACCTTTCTTGATATGTAAGACTTATAATTATCGTATATGGTATAGAACATAATTGTCTGGACATTTTTATCTTCTTATCTATATTGTTCAATGGAAATGATGTATTTACTATCGATGCGAAATCTATGGCATGACCTTTATTGTATGTATTTTCAAACACACGTTTGTAACATGCAATTCTCAGCCTAGTTGATGATAAAATGTTAAAATCTAAAATATATCTAACATAATATATTTGATGGTTTTGTTTTTATCAATTACTATAAGTAAAGTTTTTTTATGAATATAATTAAGCTTCAGTCCTTATTGTTCAAGATAAAAAAGAAATTAGATGAAACAATATTAAAAGTCATGCCAATTTTAAAAGTAAAATCGTCTAATTATATTTTTTTAATGAATTTAACGCCATATCAACAAATTTTAGGTCATTTTACGGCGTCCAGCGCACCTAACCCAGCTTTGTCTATAACCAGCACTCACCTACCCTTCCACAAGACCGGAAACTTCTCCATATTATCTAATTAATGGAGGAAAATTGACATTATATTAAAAAATTCATGGAAGGGTATAACCTCCCCTGATGGGATTCGAACCCGTACACCCTTCGAGACAAGAGATTCCAAATCCCGGCGCGCTACCAACTGCGGTATCGACCCGGGTTCTAATGATATAAGGAACATGATTTAGACTTGTAGAGTTGTCAATGTATTATCATTATTATCGATGAAGTAATTTCGTTTGGAGAGATGCTTCGACACCTGATAGCATGTCAAGGTATATGGAAAGTTTTAGCTTTCGTCTTGATGTTGAGGTCGTCATATACAATGTACATATATTGCTCAGTATATGTTTTCTCCAGAGGAGATGCTTATTATATCTCATCATGGTCACGTCACGCAAAACGTTGGATTATTACATAGGACAACGATGTTATAACAAATACAAAATTGTGTGCTGAGACGTTAGGTGTTAGTAGCCATGGAAGACAAATAAGAAAGTGTTAAATATTAAAATGATTGTATTCCCTTACATCATCGTACAATTTAGGAACACATTTAATTGAAAGAGACGTCTCTCCCTTCTTTCTGTCAACATTTTACACTTTTCATTTAAAGACACTGTCGTATAAGTAATACATAAAGTTTCAGATTTTATTTGTCAACTGTGATCATTATTCCAACAAATAAGGACACTTTATGTAACATTTGAAATAACTAAAAGCTAAAGTGAATACCACAAGGGATTGGTATAAAATAATGATCAAAGTTTATTAGTTAAATATTCCAGACATTATTCAGAAGATTCGATTACCCCTTGGAAAAAAATACGATATTGTTTTTGCCTAAAATCACGCAAAAAGTATAAACACATTATTAGATATTGCATGATAACGTAAGACATATAGAAGGTATAATTATTGTCAAAAAATACAAAATGTATTTACACCAAAGCGAATATCTAGATCTATATGAAAATCTTCAACAAAAGATAGCGATAGGAATTACACTAAGCTTAGGTACACGGACCATTTTCAGATCAATTGATCATTTATTAAACTTGCAAATTATCCACACTTGTAGCTCTTTTTTTAAAACTAAAACTAATCGTAAGCTGAATTCAAGGTTGAATATTATTGTCTTGCAACCCACAATATCATGCAGCGTAAATGTGATATAATACAAACAGTTGAGAATAATTTACACCAACGCAATTAAATTTTCATGAGAAAATGAAATTTATAAGGTTTCATGCTCGTCAGTGTCACTAATATATCTTGGAGACTGTCTTATTTCAGAGGCAATTTGAATTTGAGATTATTCTACTATAATTTCTGTTACAATAATGGTACAGTATTAAGAATCGAGGACAGTTTTTCTCAAACCAGTTAAAGGATAATTTTGATTTAACATCGTGCATGTATAATTGTAATGTAAGAAAATAATCTATTTAAGATGACCTATCATTATTTATCATAGAGCCAGATTGTATGGTTTTGATAATTTGTACATGATTAGTCGAGCGTTACTTTCATGGTACAACCTTGCAGAGTCGTCAATAAATTATCATTATTAATGTTGACAAAATTGTTTTTAGACAGATGATACAACACCCGGTAACATGCCAACATTTATGGAAAGTTTCAGCTTTCGTCTTGAGTTCAAAATAATCATATACAATGTACGTAATTATATTGCTAAGTATGTTTTCTCTGGAGGTGATGCCTATTACATCTCGTCATGGTCACGATCACACAAAGTATTATAGAATTAAATGACAAAATAAATCATGTGTCATCTCTGTTATAACAAATATATAATTGTGTGCTGAGACATAAGGTATCTGTATACACGTAATGTGAATAAGAAAAAGTGAACTATTAGAACGTTTGTTTTCGCTGTACGTTCTGCTTTAATTTAAGACAAAGGTTACTACATGGTTATTTGTCACAGAATCCTCTTCTTTTGTAGTCAATATAGTACATTATTCATTTTAAAGAATTTTCACATAGTCAGTTACCAATACGCAAAGTTTCAGATTTTATTTGTCAAGTGTAACAATAGTTCCAATAAAACAGAACAAAAGTTAAAACATTTGAAACAACCACCAATCCAGTAAAAACTACAAGGAATTGGTAGACAATAATACTCAAACTCTACTGGCTAAATTTTAGAGACATAATGCAGAAAATTCGATGATCTCATGGGAAATAAAATGATAATGTGTCCGCCTAAAATCACGCAAAAAATATAAACATATTATTAGATTTTTGTGTGATAACGTAAGGCATATTGGCGAGACAACCATTGTCAAAGTTGACAAACTGTATAAAAAAACCCAAGCGAATTTCAAGATCTATATGAAAATTTTCCACAGGGGGATAACAAAATCTATTTGAAAATTTTCCACAGGGGGATAACAAAAGGCTACATTTAAATATGCATTTTCTGATCAACTGAGGAGGTAAGTAACATACATTTAGTTCAGACTTGAGGGTTAGAATTTATTCTAAATGTTACATACTATTGATCGTTGTAAACAAAAAGCTAAATTCGAGAAAATAGAAAATTATTGACTTACAGCTAGTAATGCCATTCAAGGTTATTTGAGAATAATTTACACCAACGCAATCAAATTTTCATGAGAAAATATATTTATAATGATTCAAGCTCCTCAGTTTTACTATCAACTTGAGATTGCCTTATGACAGACGCAGTTTAAAATTGAAATAGGACAATTATTATCTCTGTAAAATAATAGTAATGAGAATCTATGAGTTTTTTTTTTCTAAAATCCAATAAAGAATCATATTATTTTGATTTCAATAATACGTGTTGATAAAAGTTTTATGTGAGAAAACGATATGTTAATGACAACGTATTAATTATCCAGTAGGCAGATTGTCTGTGTTGTTTCCTTACTGAGTTTGCTACGAACATGATATCTCAACGTGTCAAACTGTTCTGATAGCCTGACATATGTTATACCAGTATCACGTTGTCTGTCAGGAGATTTATATTACATATTCCCATATGAATAATTAAGAGTTGTACACCACCTGATGTTAAAGTCCAATTGAGTTACGTATAAGGCACACAATAAACAAAAAATGTTGATTCTAGGTATTACGTATAAAATCATCAGTATTGAATTATTAAGAGGAACCGTTAATAGTTTCAATAATTGTTATTTTGTACAATATATAAACGATAATCGTATCTCTTAAATAACGAAACTGGTAAATTTACTTGAAATCAAATGTATAAAACGTTTTATTGCTTGACAAATATTGAAAATCGTTTGTAAGGTTTGTCCTTGCACTTCTTATTTTTTAATACATTTACGAATAGCACACGGAAAGTAATAGTAATATTATGTGTTAAGCAATACTTATCTTTCATAATTAAGAATGTACATGTAGATGTAAAAATGTCACATATTCCCAAATGGGCAATTTTATGTTACGTACCACCTGATTGTTCTCTTGTGTGCAATATACAACCCAAGAAAAAACAACTGAAGTACTACTTAAAAATATTGTATCTATGACACTCTCTAATAATATACCTAGTAATATGACAAATTCCCATGCTCTTTAAGCTAGAAGTTAAATAGTTTTACCTTAGGATGTTACCCATATTTATTCAATAACAGTAAACGAGAAGCGACATACAGGAACCTATAGAGATTAATATGTAGGTAAATTGATAGTTAACTTTGTGAAATTTAAAGCACATCTTAAGAAAATTGTAGAACTCATCGTCGAATTAAATCATACGTAATAAAAAACCGCAACTATTTATGGAAAGAACGGGAAAACTTATTGAATCGATATAATCTATACATTTGTAGCCTTGAACCAGTTACCGTTAATGTAAAGATAAATAAATTACAATACGTGTAGCTTACGTTCTTCCGGAACTCGAACTGCCTCGAAATATGGAGGTGGCTTTAACTAGTTTAAACGGTAACCACATTAGAAATGACATTATACCTTTAGCCAATTTTGTTAGCCACTTGGCATAAGCATAATTATAAATTCATTAAAAATTTAAGTTGATGAGAAAATCAGCCCTCAAATATCAAATTTTTCAATTATGATAGAGATTGCAAGAAAACATAACTGTCACGACAATTACACTTCAGTCACAGACTAACACAATTCCAACCTAATGCATTACACATGTTTCTATTTCTAGTTCATAATCATTTAATAGTATCGCCTCATCAATAATTGTGGCATGCCTAAGTCTATTAGCATATGCAAATTTAACTTACTCAGCTAGTTATGAAATAATGGTTTCAAGTCAATATATAGTTGGGAAACTCGCAATGATTCTAAAATGCACAAGAGTAAGATGTGTGATTACATTCACAAATATTCGGTAAAACAATGAATACAATAAACTTGTCTTTTTACCATTGGTTTTCCAGTTTTAAAACAGAGGTTGGTCTTATAAATACAGTAAGTAAATGCTCGTTATTGTTCGTTTTTTCTCAACTGTCAAAACATGAATAATTTCACGGTGAATGCGTTTATTAAAATCATTGTTGTAATACATCCATGAGTTTCCGGAAGTGTGTATTATGATCGAGTAAAGCTGTTTATGCCGAATGATATGTTTAGTCAATATATTTTTAATAACAACTAGGCCGCCAGTACAAAAACAATGCATTCAGTCACCGTGTAATTATTCAAGCTTTGACAGTTGAGAAAAAAAACGGACAATACCTATCATGCATACCAACATAGGTAAATAACATGATACACACAATTTTATATTTGTTGTAACAAATATGTCCAGTTATGTTACTAGTAATTAGATCCTATGATAACTTGTGTGATCTTGTTCATAATGAGTTAAACATTCAAAACTTATATAGAATAAAATATTTTTTTTTTGACAATACCCAAGCTGGGAAGAAAAAGTCAGAATTTCTATAGAACATTTAAATACTGCACCATTATTCATAAAGGCTCGTAAAATGCGACAAGGGCGCATGACATGATACGCACAGTCAATCCATGTTGCATCTTTAATAATCATGATACCAAAGTGGATACATTTGTTTTTAAAAATCTGAATGTTCACATTCTCTGATTATATATTTTTAAAAAAATGAAATGATTAACTGACTCAAGATATTCAAAATCTCACCCTGCTACGAACAATGTATCAATAGAGGAAACTAGTAAAATGCACTAGTCTAGACAACAATAACCAAACTTACGTCTACTCCAAAACTAAGAGGATATATGACCGGAAATAAAACAAACCTCTCATTAACTTTTTATACAATCTGACCATCAAAGTATTTACATATGATATATAAGTATGATTGTTTGTAATATGTTTGATGTCATTTTGTCCATCAATCTTCATCTTAGAGTAACTATCCATAAATACAGATAATCAAAAATGTCTTTTTTGTCTGTAAACAAGGATTGATACAGTTTGTAGATGAACGTGATAAACTGTAAAATTAAAGTGGTATGTTATATACTTGAAACAATAAACAATAATTTTAGTTCACATGCGAAATATATAATCATTACTATGCTAGAACAAATATAAAACGAGCCTTGTGTAGAATGCTTGTCTAGGATTATGGAACTCCCGTAATTCTGAGACTGAAATGATTGTGGGTGTATAGTAGTAATAGCCTAGCGTCAAAGGAAGTTAAACTATAATATAGTAAAACCAACACTTTCTTTAAACTCTAAAGTTTTAAGTTAATTGAATGACCTTTTAATTAATGCAAATATAGAGGTTAGAGTTCCTCACTAAACTGAAGACGCATTTAAGATAAATATGTCATAGCACAAAATGTTTGTTATCAAATTTTCGCAAATGTTGAAGCGTATTACAAATAATAATTCGGCAAAAAAGATAAAAAAGTAAAAGAAAGTAAAACTTAAAGATATAAAAGCAACGAATACAATTAAAAATGAGTCATTTTTGTTAACATGGAACAAAAATAATTATAAATTCATCCACCATCACATTAGTCTAAACCGTCTTGGTTTTTTTTACCTCAAAACCATTCTATGCTGAGTAGGAGGAACTTTCACAGATTTCAGAATACAAAACTAGTTTTGTTCTTAGCTAATTATAGTTTTTGTCTGTGAAGTGATCGTATTACCCTTACTTCTGTCGACTTGCCAGATAGAAAAAATCATTTATCACCCGGTTCGAGATAGGGTTATGACATTGTAATTAAATTTCGTTTTTAGCACAAAAATGACTGCAGTTTACTATAACGCCTCCTACGATTGTCACAGAGATACAGATACACTAAGAAATAATATAGAAAATGTGCATCAATTTCTCTGCATTAATTTGAAGTTGTTTTTTTTTTCAATTCTGTATCAACATTGTAACAAAAAGTCAAAGCATAACGAGTCAAATTTGTCTTAAAATTTGTCATTAACAATATGACTTATATATTTTGATTCACTGGGTTTTCCTCTGTAAATAAACTGACCATTTCAATAGAGTACAAAATTGTACTGCTTGTTTGAAACATAAACATCAACATCATGAAGTTTGAAAACATTTATAGATACTAAAGACAACATATTAGTTATGTAGAAAGTGTCGACACCAATCTTGTCCATAAACGTACACAAACTTTTGATAGTTTTCCTAAAAATCATAACAATCGTACATCATAAATATGACAGCTAAATGAGACTCATGTGTAAAAATCCTTTCGTAAACAGGAGGTAAAAGAACTTTGAGGCAAATCAGTATTTATCTATAATGTATGATATTTCACGAATCATTTTTTTCTGACTTACATATTATGTTTCTTAATTTGTAGATTTACAATTATCTAATGTAATAAGACACATTGTCCAGAATCATTAAAGTATTTCTTGATGATTATTCAATACACTTGCCCTTAATTTTATATATAGTCTCTTCATAGATCATAGAACAAAATCTCTTACAAAATACCAGACAAATATATCTGGCTTTAATACACTAACCTTTCTTGATATTTAAGACTTATAATTATCGTATATGGTAAAAGATAAAAAACGTCTGGAAATCATTAACTTTTCTCGTAATTATTATTCAATAGACATGATTTTCTATTTGTCTATCTTTGCAATAACTTTGTCGTTTGTTGTGTCATTTATAAAACCCTATATACACACAACACAGATAGAGTATAACTTGAATTGGTCTGAGATAAAACAGTATAGTTTAAAAACTTCCTACAATAGGCTATAATAATTCATTATATCCTACAAAATGTAGAGATGTCCGACGAACTTACTAACACATTCTTAAGGTTTGGTCTTGAAAGTGTCACAATTTCGACATCATTTATGAATTACAATATATTATTGCCTGTTTATCATACATACATAATTAATGAATCCACAAAACATTTCATTTGCAATTATGATCTACAACTCCTAAACCTTCAATCCAGCATTATTAAACAATGCAAACCAGTTTTTGCAGAATTTTTACAGAAATGTACGCTATTTAAAGACATCTTTATAAAAGTTTTACTAAAAATGGAAGTAAATAAGACACGCATGTTAGTAAGCATAACTGAAGTTGTTATATGTCCGATACTAAATGTTCAGTTACATATGATACGTTAGCCTTATTAAATGTCATAGAACTAGATATTGCTCCCGTACACAATTTCACTGATCAAAGATGACATCTTTGACATTCAACATTTATTATTAAAAATGCATTTGGAATTGTTCATATTTGGTGCAATATCCTCTAAGATTTGTTCAAATAAAGCAGGTCTTCATTCAGAACCGCGGCGATAATCTACGAAGAGATACCTCGGATATAAGAAGTAGTAGGAATTAAACGGAATACAACAATATAATAACGAATAACTCGCTGGCATGTAGTTCTTTTATTGTTTAAACATGGACGTGTAAGGTCAATATTATCTAACAAGTTGCCAGGTTTTATACTAATTAGCTAAAACAACATGCAGACGTCTTAATCATAGCAAATGACCATGGATTATCTTCATATACATTGAAACACGACCACCTGTGATTTTCATGTTCAACACTTAAAAAATATACATTGTTACCCGCTTTATCTAAACATTTCATCAGTACAATGTGTTACAGGTCGCATTTCTGTGCAGTTCAACTAAATGCCACAGAAACCAAATTCCATTAAATTCACGTTTTCTACGGAATCCATGTTGGAACTACTTTCTCACCTTATGACATTAGAAGGTAACTGCGTAGAAGATCGCCAATGTAGTTCCAAATGACATATCATCTCATAGCCGCATTGATAAAAACGGCTTGTAATAACGGTGTAATGAAACATTATTACATAATGCAAACATGCTGTTTGAAATATATGGTCTATTGGCGAGCTGACTTCCGTTAATAAACAGCGGGCTATCCAAATAAACAATACAAATACCCATATCGCGTGATTATATGACACGTGATTACATGTTATATTATTATCGAATTTTCAGCTTGCGTCAGCAATTTCAACCAGTCAAGCATGTATATTGTCTAGTATGTTATTCCCTCTGGGTGTTAATTATTTCCTCATCGTTATGGTCACCATCACGCAAAGTATGATAGGATTAAATGACAAGTTTTGTTAAGGGACATCTTTGCAATAACAAATATATAATTGTGTGTCGGGACATAAAAATAATGCCATGACAAACAATTCAGAGATAAGAAAAACTCCTACGCACTCAATATTTTGTCCATTCGTCATAAAAACCTATGTTTAATTATTTCTTTATGTGCAAAAATATAAGATGAAAGTGAAAAAAACTTATTTGGTGTTAAGTTGTATGGTAAACACTAAATTTACCACATTCAGTATTCATATTTAGGAAGAACTGTTAGATTTGCGATAACGTTTCAGCATGATAGGAGCATTGAATGACATTTGATTGTATTTACATGTGTACTTACTTTTTCATACATTTAACATTTGTTAAGATCAACAATATTTAGCTTGAGATTATTACAATAAGATTTTTAACCCACAACTTGTACGTATAGACTTGTATTTGATACGTATGACAGAAATGTCATTATGTCGCGACATCCAATTATATATTTGATATATACACCATACAATGTAATAATCAGCACCACGAGGGAATAGCTAAGGCAATATTCAAGCTTGAGATATTAAAAGTTACAGACGCTTAGGGGAGATGTTGACAATTCCGTGAGATATTCTTTAATAACGTGTTACGAAACATGCGAAATGTACGCATGTTGAACTGTTATAATGTTTGCAATCATAAATGCAGATAACTAAAACATATGTATATGATTTTTAGACATACAATCCATATATACAGTAAAATTGTTAAATCAGTTAAAAATAAAAGCTTATTCATAATTATATAACTGAGTCTTGTGTAATTATATCTGACTTTTTCACATACTGCATTTAAAACTACCTAACAGAGTGATATACAAATATTTGATCTTACAATCGACATGCAACCAATAATACCATTCTAAGTGATAACGAAAACACTCCGGATTAAAAAATCATGATCGTCATCAAATATACATAAGAGTTTGCAATAAATACAGTTTCGGCATCGTAAGCAGTAATTGTTAAACAATGTGGTTAATTACTATAGTTGCTTTCAAATGTTGATATTGGAACGAATATATTATACAATAGTAGTATTTAGGATTCATTTATGACATTTTCATTTCTTTCCATTTAAAAAATAGAAGTACTTCATTGCTTTGTTTGTTGGTTTGGGTTGTACAGCGCACCAACACAGAAAGGTCATATCACGCAAATACTTCATTGTAAACATGGTGTTTAATCTAAACCTGAACAAACAAACGCTAACAATACAAATATTGTCTGCATTGTTGTTGCTATCAATTGTTACTAATTCTAGAGTCAGAATGTGACAAAAGTCACGTGTCAAGCTGTTCTCTTGGTCAGTTTTTCTAATAGACATATATTCCCTCAGGAATAACTAAAAGTTTCGTTCCACCTGAATGTTCCTATGTGAGAAATACATACTTCACATAATGGACATCAATCCTAATTCCAGAAATATCTCAAAGATATTTTACCAAGAATACCACGGGTATTGAATAATGGTTACGAGAAAGAAATAGCGATTTCAGGTAAGGCCATCTTGAACTATATACGATAGTTGTAAGCCTAAAACACCACGACGTGTTAATGGGTTTGTCATACATAGTTTAGTGATTTTAAACGCCTTTTAGGTAGTGATCCAGCAGAGATTACATGTTGCTGTGGAATGTTGGTGTTTTAGTTAAAGATAATGTGAACGTTGAGAGTACAAAATGTTCATTCCTCAAAGACCCACATAGCAAGTCATGAAAAACAAACATCAAGGAAAATGTAGTGCATCACTAACATCATCAAGTATTGATAAACGTGCGCTTGTCATCGCTAAAACAGTACATGTTCAACTTCTATAGCATGTTTCTTTGTCTTTTACAAATGCTGGTCATAGTTTAATATGAATATATCCTCGCAAAGTTGAAAGATAAATTGTCGTTTATTGAATGATTAAAACAAAATATTTTGCTTGTTTCTGGCGACTAATGTTCATTGTTTCCTTTAGCTTTATGTTTGAACCCAACTAGATACGAATCCTGATACAACTGCGATAGTATACATTCAACAAAGATAATACCAGTATAATATGAAGCATACTAAGTTTTTGTTTAAAATCATATTGTGAATAAAAATACTCATAGAGATATCCATTTCATAAGCAACCCTGTTCACGATATTTTACTCAAGGTATGTCACACTTATAGAATATAGACTTTCAAGGTGCCCATATCTACATTTTCTTAAACACTGTCATTTATATGACATATTTAAAAAGTGGACACTTATCGCCTTCTAATCACTATTTTTGGACCATGGTAAAGCCAAGCTGCAACAACATTCGTATAATTAACCGATGACTAAGGTTAAACCCATTAGAGGAATTAAAGTACGTATGAGTAACTGGATATTTATTTATTAATAGTCTCACTTCTAATTTGAAATGCATGACTATCTAACAGACAGTGAAACCATAAAGTAAAAACACAACAATTAAACATTAATATTAGCAAACATCAATTAAAATACATAACCTCATAAATATTTACAATGTATAGAAGGTGCAATTGATATGTTATATCATTGAGAGAAATACCAGTTCAGAACATAAAGATAACCGTCTGCATTGCATTGACACAAATGCGGTCATAGGAACAACATCTAAATGGTACAACCTTGGCCAAGAAGAAAAAGTCTTTGAAGTTGATTGCACTGAACACAAATGTGATCTAACAAGTAACACGAAATTCACCCAAGTATACCAAAAACAGAAACAATTAGTCGTTAAATATTTCCACCGCAAGAACTTGTCAACAACTAGTCATGAGTAATTCTAGATAAGTGACACATATATAAATTAAATGATTCAGTAAATCAATAGTTTACTTTCACAACGTCTTAACATTTTCTAATTCACCACCACATATACTGACATGATGTATCCAGTAGTTATAGAACTTCTCACCATGTTCTGTAGAGAAAGTTTGAATATAGAAAAACACACAAGAAAACATTTCTTTATGTTTGTTTACTTATTGAATCGCTTCAATTTATTATCATTATGATTTAATTAAACGATTTCCTTAATCGATTTCATACATTTCTGTAGCTCAATCGAGCATGCTAAATTCCTTGTTTTCAAGATGTGCACGCAATCGGTCATGCTTAAAATTAATTTCAACTTTGGCTCAAAATGATTTTAACCACACAAATAAAACCTGAAAATACCGCCTGACTGTCTACTCACAGGACAAAGGATTCAATTTTCGATCGGAGCCTACGTACCGTCACGGAATTTACTCATTAAACACGTTCAAATGTCACTTTTTCTCCAACTGTTGTGTCTATAGAACAGTTGTCGGCTAATTTCTTGCTGCACAGTAACATATGCGACATGTATTTTTATAAAACTAATTAAAATTACCTCAATAAATTTACTGTGTGGTCAGAGATGCAATTAAAAAGAGTTCTTTCTTTTCCAATGTTATTTGCGTGATGTGGAGTTTTATAAACTTATGAAGATTACCGAGCATGCGATCTATGCATATAGTCTCCGCTATTATTTCTCGTGAATGGCAACAGTGACATTTTGACCAGACAAACAATTATATATTTGTTATAACAGTGATGTTCCATAATGTATTTTGTCATTTAATCCTGTCATACTTTGCGTGATATTGACCATAACGATGTAAGCAATCAACACTACGAGAAATTAGCATAATAAACAATATTCATGGTTGACTTTATTTACAATTCAAGTTAGAAACTTTCTTCGTGACACTCCTTAAGTAAAGTCTCGTTACATTGGAGCATTTTGGTGACCATCTTAGCTTCTCTTCCGTTATATTGTCTAGAAAGTAAAACGGAAATGGTAAGTTCTAAGTAGTTCATGCAATTTTACTGATGTCCCTTTTCTGCATAAATTCCACAAAAAATATGGTAAAGACGATCATAATTCTAATCTATTTGGATTGGTCGGTTTTCATGTTGAGAATGCAATAACAAGTTAAACAATATTGGTAACTATTGACATTGTTAGGTTTACCAACAGATGTGAAATAGCTGATATAATGCCAATCAAACTGACCGAGCTAATCGAGCGGCCTTAATCGTATTCACGGATATGTTTTATCAACAGCAATACGTCTTTTGTATGTGTTAAAATTTCATTACTGGTGGAATATATGCGTTTAGCGAACGTGAGGCCTATCCGCTGACATGAAAATATTATTATAATTTCAAACACCAAGATAGGTCAAATCAAATGTCAACATCTAGTTTATTATAGTCGATAACTTTAACTAAATAAAATGACAGTAAAATAAGGACTTCGTTGTAATTGTATGAAATCCATTTGCTGCTTGTTTTTAGACAAATTGAACCGGGTTTAATTTAAAATTATACTTCACGACTCATGGTTTCAAAACAAACGTTGTGAGAATGGTTATAAAAAGCTAACACTTAGGAAAATAAAACAACAATACCATTAAATATTCATAAGATACTGCACTTTATAGTGTTAAGCATTGTCAGTTACACTGGTTAATAATGGTGTTGTTTTTGCTACAAATAATAGTTCACATAAGAGTGCATTTGTAATTTCAACATACTAAATGTTATTTATAATTCATAAATCGATAGAAAGTTTTATTTTGACATACACTATTAAAACATGACACAGATAATAACATACAAGTTGCAATAATAAACAACATGTATGCATAACCGAATAGCAATATCAAACAACATTAACATTATACATCAAGGATGACACACACAAAAAAGATATATTTAAGATCCTGACAGTCAAGAAGAACGTGTTTTACATTTAAATGTATATTAGTAGAGCGTACGAATGTACAATCTGTATGTTTTACAATCTGATTAAAACCCAAACTAAAATTTTCCGCTCGCCTACTCGCTAATTTAGATAATGTTCGTTTTCATCATAATATTCATGACGAAATTGTAATAATTAGTAACTTGTTTACATCGTCTACGTCACGCAATTTGAAATGAGCCGTCGAATCGCAGACTGTGAATAATACCGCTATTGAATTAGCTCGCAAACCTCGGTCTAAAAATAGAACTTACGAAATCAAAATGTTATTAATATATAGTGTTTCGTCGACATAAAGGTCGACGTGACCCTTCATTGAGATCTTAAAGATCCTGTACGACAACGCTCTACGGGATATCTGTTTACTGAGATTGTATGTTTTGGTATATAAAATATTTGACTTGACTATATGTGCGAGTATTTACAAGCTTTGAGACTGAGAGTAATAGAATCATACATATTTTTTTCATGGACTGTCATTTTCAATATAACATATTCTTACAGTTGATTTGTTATGTATTCCCTTACGATACATTAAAGATGCTACACCAACTGAATGGTGTTGAGTGTGTTTATTCAAATAACAATTACCATACGTAACAATTTAATGCTACATATATTGGACGTATGGATTAAAATAAAACAGTGTGCATTAAACAATCGTAATGTAAATATTATGTACATATTTAGTAAATTTATATTAAATCATTGTAAACTTGCTCATAAAAAAACTCATATCATATCATATGATATCGTATCGTATCGTATCGTATCGTATCGTATCGTATCGTATCGTATCGTATCGTATCGTATCGTATCGTATCGTATCGTATCGTATCGTATCGTATCGTATCGTATCGTATCGTATCGTATCGTATCGTATCGTATCGTATCGTATCGTATCGTATCATATCATATCATATCATATCATATCATATCATATAATATCATATCATATATCATATCATATCATATATTGTATCATCGTACACATCATCGTACATATCAACGATCATCTTATCATGACAGTTTTATTACTTGAACGTTTCATGAGAAGACCATTCTCATATTTTCAATAAGTTTTAGACCTAACTGTCAACTTTGATAGTAATAGGATTTATACAATAAAATATATGTCTGATAAATGACGTATTTATTCTCTTGTAAATTCAACAGGATGTTTACTTCATGGAACAAAATTAGAATATTTATTAAAAACATTCTCATCGAATATTCTAATCAATTGTATTTTCTATAACTGAAGTAAATCAAGAAAAGATGACAAAAGTTATTATTTTTCGAACAAAGTTTTTTAATCTTCTTGTTTTAAACAGATATCAACTATTCTATTCAGTTCATCTACTATTATATCCACTGTGTGTCTGTATTAGATGTTAAGGTGCTGTTTAAATGCTTCATGCAAAATCATTGCAGAAATGTCTATTACAGAAATGTATAACAGTGGAAATGATTTTATATACATTTTCAAAGTATGTATAAGTTGGATTCTGACAAAAGAATTAAAAACAACAAAGATTAAACAAAACAACAGGACAAAATGAATGTGATTTAATCAAAAGCATTTATCATCCGGCGTTTACACTTTAGTTTGTTGATTAATTAAAAAAGGGCCATAAGCGATACTTTACAAAAGAGACAGCACCAATGTGATTCATTTCTCTTTCATTTCGTCACTAATAAATGTAATGAATCTCTTGTATCAATTCAATAATATTTTAATCGTAGAAAAGAATATTTGTCATTTGTCACACGATGTGCAGCCATTTGCTTTGAGGAAACAGTTATAACTTCGTTTACTTCTGGTAAAGGCACAACTACATCAGTTACAACTTTCTTCTTTAGTGTTCAATGTTTTAAACACTGTAAACAATAAATTCTATATTCTATTTAAGCATCTTCTATGCAAATATAGTCACAAAAATAGCAAAGATGGCAAACACTAATGGTATATTATTCGCAAAAAGTAGCTTGAATTCGTCGTAAAATGACTGGTTCAAAAATGGCATTGACTGTCAGAAATTATCACATGTTTGCTTTTAAAAGATTAATCATGAAAACAAACATCACACTTATTAAACTACAATTTCACTTTATATAAATATAAAGTTATAGTTATATTATTGTTACTGTGTCTCGTGTTTACATTAATTTTGAAAATGGTAAAACCTTCATTTCCCTTCTAGCCAACGTTGACATTTACAAAGTCTGTTTATGACACGTCATTTGACAGTGTTATCACCTTTCCCTTAAGCTCCAAGAAACATAATTACTGTAACAAAAACAATAACAAGTAAACTTACATATATTGAGTTCAACTACCAGGAGAACGTTTTAAAAGTTTGTGACTTAATTAAACTTTGTTTATACTCAATATGTGCACGGTGTACTTGTCTACGCACACCTGGACAGAATGCCTGCTGTTTGGTCATTCGATTACAAGTTATTGATACCCAGCGGTACGTTTATCAAAAGCTTTGACGAATTACAAGTTTTATTAATTATTGATACTTTGAATTCCAATCCTTCGTTAGATCGATTCAGAAAACATACAAAGCTTTGACTCAACGTAAAAGTCACGACTAAAACTAAGCATTTTCGTACTTTTTTGTATCATTTTACTCTGTTCAAAACATGAACCAAAACGTAAATCAAAGAAAGCGTAATGTCAATATTTGAGAATAAACACGAAGTCAGTTTATAAAACAACCTGAAATATTAACTCTCGAATACCATTTTCAGATACATTAAACTGTAATCTAGTTTGATTAAAATGCAACTGTGTGCATTATACAATTATGGTTCCCTTTGGTTTTTATTAATTTCTTAAAACCTGTAATCATTAATTCAATAAAATTGTAACAATCTACAGATACAACACCAATTAATCAATTAATACGATACACGTTTTCACAATCTGATATATCAAAAACTAAGCTGTCTAATAACATGCTACAGATTTTAGGTATTCATTTACAATTAATATCGAATCTGAAAACATTCAAATGAATGATCGTATTAAATAAATACAATACTACTTGTCAGCTACGCTTTTTGATCTTCATTTAAATGTTAACTAGGTTTGTTCATTCGATGTCAAATATGACATCAGATCAAAATATAATTATATTGATACTTACTGATATATTATTTTAATCAAACTATACCACATACAATATAAACTATTTTTATATTAAATTAATGGCGCAGTATAGTATGGAGCTAGTTGGTTTTGTGATGTGAAATGAATCATTATACACAAAACAAATCTAATAATATTGTAAAGAGTTTAGCCAAATGTATTTACAACATTGTCCAATGTTCTTCCTGTTTACTGCAAAACATCAATACAAATAACAGTGTAGCCAACATGAACAGTAATTAATATCAAACCAAAATACTAGAATTGTCAATAAAGCAAACAAAACCAGACGATTTGTGTACCTAAAACAAAAAAAATATTGGTGTTTGTGATTATGGGTTATAAACAGTATCATGAACAGTTTATGAATCAAGTACATTACAATAGAGAAGGTCTATATATTGCCATTCTGCTTGGATATTTATTGGAATTTTACAAGACAAAACTTTTTAGATACTTAATGACAAACATATTTTATCCCTTGTCTAAACACAAAGAGCATAATACGCCATTATCTATTTTGTAATTACAAGCTGCTATTTTCTATATTATACAATAGTATTTGACATTCTATTTGTAAAAAAGAGAGCAATTATAGTATAAAGAAAATGTTCCAGATGAATAATTCAACAATTGATTACTATCTTACGTTCATAACAATTACATGGTTGTCCCTAATCACAGGATACACACATAATGACAAATTGTACTACAGTACATTGAAAACAACGTAAAGGATCGTAAATGTATTTTATGTACAAAAAACCACGTTGAAGATGAGTACCATTTTGTTTTAATATGTGACTGCTATAAGGAACTCAGGAAAAAAAATATTAAACGTTTTTATTATAAAAAACCTAGTATGTTTAAATTTACTTTATTATTAAAGTCTGAAAATGTAAAAGAACTTAAAAACTTAGGATTGTTTTTAATCGAAGTTTTTGACAGGCGTAGATCCTTAATTTATTAAATTTCACTATCACTTATTTTTTACATTTTATATTTATTGATATTTATAGAATATGTTCGCCCCTAGACAACAGTCATGCTTTGTTGTTATATTACATGTATATAGTATATATATATATATATGTCTTTTTTTCTTTTTCATATCATGTAACTTGTACTTGTATGTAACCATCTGTACATTATATTGTATTATTTAGCTTATGACTATAAGTCTATGTGCTTTTGTCAAATAAAACTTCTGTTCTGTTCTGTTCTGGTAAAGCACACAAAAATAATGAAATTAAATATAAAAAATATTTGGTCGTCATAAACTAAATATTGTGTCCTTTTGACTTACAAAAACAAATACCATTTAAAAAAGGTTAATCATTATAAATAAATTAATACAATCAGATTCTTTAACCAGACACATTGACATCACACAAATTTGTTTATACCTAGTTCATTCAATTCACAATCATATTTCCGAATACAATCTAATGTGTCGATAAACCTATTAAGCATGAAACTTAGCACAATATTAAAAATGAAACTAAAAACAACAGTAAACTATTAAAGAGCAGTAAAAAAACCAAGGTCATGCCAAATAAATATAGAAAATATACATTATTCAGACTATTTATTAAATTTGCAAAATTGGCAGTATATTCCAATTTGTCAGATTAATATAATCTATATCGCAGGAAAAATTAAGTCCATCCTACATAAACGCATTTATTTTGAATGCAAAGTTCGGCAAGTTGTGTGTAAAACTTAATACATTTGTGCTTTCGAAACAAACTGCCATTTTTAAAACTATCTTCTAAATAATATAAAACACGAAAACAAGAGATAGTTTCAAAATGCATGCAAGCCGCCAGGCTAGCAAAGTGGGTAGCACGCAAGCCTTTTGACCGATGGGTCGTGGGTTTGATTCCAGGGCGGGGCATACTTTCGTGGAGCTTGGTCATAAACTTTTTTCTACGGCAAGTCTCCCTCCTACCAATGATTTTTAATTATGTAGGGCAGTTATCAGTCACAGACAAAAGTATGTGCTTAGTAATTGGTTAAAAGCTTAATCCAGAGATTTAGCCATTCCAGGAGGAGTGAGTAGGTTGACTGACTGCCGTTATATGACCATTGTGTTGCTACGGCGTTAAACCCAACAAAAACAAATAAACAACCAAAATGCATGCAGCTAACGGTTTATCATGAAAAATATGGCAAGGTTCTTGGAAAAGCTTATCAATGATACAATCAATACAAATGCTACCGTCAAAGAAATTCTAACTATAACTGATATTAATATAATGCGGTAATTGCCAATAAAGGAAATAATTCCAGACGGTATCCTATTATACATAATTATTAATAGGGTTGTTTGGTTAGTGATGCTAAGAACTTCTACATATGCAAATGTGAATACCAATTAACCATATCATAAATCTGCAGTAAATTAATTTATATCCTAATATTATTTTGATATTTGTCTGCCATTGACTAAATCAAATGGCGCTGATTCGCTTGTTGCTACACATACAATAGTAATAGATAAAACGTACTTGCGGACGTGCGGATGTTTGTGAGAGTGTGTATCAAATTAGGATGTTCTAATGTGGTATACAAGTTACAATGATTGTGCTTTTTAAGTATGTACATTCTTGAAATATATTTTTAAGTTTAACAATTTGGCGTTTTAAGCAAAATACATCAAAATCAACTAACGGAACTATATAATGAGGAAACCGTATAAAATACTTTAACAATCGTTTCCAATTTTGATAAGCCGATAATCAATTATGTCTAGTCAGTTTACTGAAGGCCTTGAAACTTACAATTATTTTGATAATTGCAACGTTAAGTTAATATTTCATTCTAGTGTAAGAAAACGAAAATCTAATTACGAAATTTAATTAAGATCGTCTGAATTTTAATTCGGTGAACTAATTTTGTTCAAGGTTAAACTGATACAGAAGTAGTTTATAATAATAATCACACATTATATGCAATTTCACGTACACGGAAATATGTAAGAACATCGTAGCAGGGAAAATAAATAATGAATAAACCAGAACTTAATGTAAATATGATTTACCACAAATTATCGATTGGTGTTCATATTGGTTATTCACAGAGGTCTGATCACCTAGTCTGTTACCTGCAATGATTATTTCTAATATAAACATATACTCAACAGAGCTAGCTTACCTTATTAGAAATATGTCTGGTAGAACAGCTGTAACAGAAAAGCGAAATAACAAACCTATTTACCATTACCATTGCATGATTCAGAACATAAACGTAGGTTAAACAAAATTTGTTTATTATAGTCGAGAACTCAAACTAGAGTTTCCTGAAAAAGGCAACAGAACAAGTTCTTTCTTTGTAAATGAACGTTATCAATGTTCTGCTTGTTGCAGACGACTTGGACAGGGTTTAATTAAACTATAACTTAAAAACTCATGGCTAGAAAATAAATCAACAATGACATAAGCTATTCAGGAGATACTTCACTTTATAACGTTAAAAATTGCCAGCAACACTAGTGAAAAAATGTTGTTTTTACTACAGATAATAGTTCACATGAAAGTAGGCTTTGCACTTCCAACAAAATCAATTTAAGCTACTGTATATTGTATTTGTGATTACACATTACAAATGTTATTTATATGTGAGTAATTCGTACATTACAATATGTCCACTAATATTGATACAAAACAATTTCTTTAAAGGCCACTTGAAACTATTTCATACATATATGACAAATCATGGGATCATGCTTTTTAACAAACCTTTATGTGTATAACATTCTCATTATTTCAATAATTTCTAAGCATTACTGTCAAACTTGACAGTATTGGGATTTATACAATAAAATAAATGTCTGATAAACGACATATTTATTCTCTAGTAAATTCAACAGGATGTTTACTTCACTAAACAAAACGAAGGTTATTATTATGGGAATGTATTTATTTTTATCGATTAATATTGACATTTCTTTTGTTTCTATTATTGAAGTTAAAGCAGATATGTTAACAATGAAATGGACTAAATGTTAAGTGCAAGTTGTATGAACTAAGTTTTAAAATACGTTTCTTACATTTATCTACTTCTTCAAAAAGTGCATCATGTTGTCGACGAATATTTATTAACATTTATATCAAACACAACATTTTTTGAGAAAAATTAGCATCATCGAACTAAAAAAATTATACAATAAAAAATTTTATTCACTTACTGAATGTGTCATTAGAAATATATTGCTCTAAGCCTTCGCGTTTAACAGTGTTTCCTTTATTCGTAATGGCTTGTTCTACAAACAGAGTGAATGTGTATAATTTATTAGTTACTATAACTTGACTTATACAGTGCATATAATGTTAAATACAAACAACACATACATCTGCTTTGTAAAAAAATCAATTCAAATCACACGCTTCACAAAGTTACTGTTCAATAACTAAATCGTCAAGCTGTTCGTCACACTTTATTAGCTCAATTAAGGTACACATTTCATTCATACAAGCACATATGTTTTACTTTCAAATAGAAATATTCTAATTATTCCATAGTATATGTTAGACTAGCAAATTTGTTATAGCATTTGTAGAGACTGTTTAAACTCCTTTTTAAACAGGGATACTAGTTATATCACAATGCAGATATGAAAATTAATTTCTTAAAGATATAAAGCAATTCTACTGAAATGCTTCTAATAGTTATATATAGAACAGTGAAGCTTGGTATGCAGCCGTACATAAGACTAAACAAAACTTGATTTGATTTTGTATTAACACGGTTTACTTAAGGAATTAATGCATAGAAACTGACTTTCATCGAAAAATATATGTCACTTTTGATGATAGCTAATTTGCATAAAGGCCAAAGGCCTTTATGTTGAAATTAGCCATCACCAAAATGACATTTATTTTTCGATGAAAGTCAGTTTCTATGAATTCATTCCTTATAATTACAACCTTTCTGGGCGAAATTTGTCGACTGAACCTTTAATAATTGCGTTGATATCAAGAACTATATTTTAGTTCGTAAGAGCCGAATGCATTGTAGTGCGGAATAATCTTGGTCGTACACAGGTCTTTCATATCAGCCGTCGGCCATTTTGTTCTCCGCTTCGATGCAATTTTTCAAGGGTTTAATGTCATAACAGAACCAATTATGCAAAGAAATGTAAGTAATTGGATTTAAATTTGTATAAAAAGAGCATTAAAAGGGAAAACCAAGATTGTGTAGCTTTTAAAAACGTGTAAACAAGTTGAAGTTTTACGCTTTTCCCGTGTGTTTATCAAGGTCGAGGTCAACTATATTTATAGTAAAGCTAAAAGTGAAACTTAAAATGTTTATTTCGGTTAATATTTATTTCTTATTTTATTTTCAATATGATATTATCGGACCATTATTCATGTTTTCGATGATTTACTTCTTTTATTGACATGCATAGCTTTTGTTTTGCGTGTAACAGCGCTAAAATAAATTTTTCATTCACGAAATTAGTACCGACATGAAATAATTTAAAGTCATGAATATTAATGAATTCTTGTTGGCAACTGCGTTTATACGGAAATGAAAAAAACATTTTATCAAGTCACGTGTTCACTTTTGACCAATCAAATTGTATTATTTCGTTTAGGTTGTAATTATAACAAATTAAAAGCGATAACATCATTTGTCAGACTGTTTTCTGAATATGTCATAATCAATATAACATATTCGCATAATATATCCACAACATTTATTCCCTGAAGATTTATTAAAGGTTCTACACAACATGAGTACTGTTGTTTGTTGTATTCACATTACATAACAAGTTAATGCTTAAGATATTGGACATATTGATATAAATAAAATCAGTTAGTTTGGCAATCATAATATGAAATGTTGCATTATTATATTCAATTTATATCAAACCATATTAGTGGTCTATTCGTAATACATTTCTTTTGACGGTTATTATATATCATTTCATACAAACAAAAAAAAACGACTATCTCATTATGGCATGACTTTTTTATGTCTTGAACGTTTTATAAGAAGATCTTCTCATATTTACAATTATCTAAGACATTACTGTCTAACTTGACAGTAATGGGATTAATAAAATGAAATGCATGTCTAATAAATGACGTATTTATTCTTCTTGTAAATTCAACAGGATATTAACTTCACTAAACAAAATAAATATATTTATGGAAATACATATTTAACTTAATGTTATCGACACTTGTCTTTGTTTTTATAATTTATAAAAATAAATAATGCATAAATAAGAGATATAAACATGGAAATAGATTCGATGTTTAGTGTGAGGTTTTAGTGTGAACTAAGACTTGCAATACGGTTCTAGTTTTAAAGATATATCATTCATTTCAATAAGTGCTACCTAGTTGGTATGTTCTTTATAAAAGTTGTAGGTGTTGTCTAAATACATATTTGTTACATTAACGTAACACTGAAGTTGGCGTATTGTTGTAAAAAAAAGTCAAATACAATATCAAAGCCAGTTTTACTCCTCACAACTATCAAAAGAAATGTAAGAACATATAATACAGGTTAAAAGCATGCAATCAAACAAAATGAACATAAGATTTAACATGATTGTTTTTTCGTCCGTCGTTTTACTTTATTTTGTTATTCAGCTTATGCTACAATTAAAAAATTTATTCAAGTATCGAAGAACAATAGCATAACGTATTTTACCACAGGAACAGCACACTTGTTAATGCATTGACATGCAATGGTTCTCATGTGTTCATGCAATACTAATTTGATGGTAGAATAGAACATTTGTCACTTTCACGATTAAAATAAAACATGTCACATGATGTGCAGCCATCTGTGTGTACAAAATTACCAAATTTATTTGTTTCAGATTATGATATGTGATATGATATGCATTTTAATATATTTTTATATTTGTTTGCTATAGGTTCATGTTTCTCTTATGTCTATAGTATATTCAATAAAGTTGATATCAACTTATCATTCTCTAAGTCACACGTCACAATTATATCAATCTGATTAAAACCCGATCTAAAATTTTACCGCTCGCATACTCGCTAATTTAGATCTGGCCTTTTCCAAACGAAGGTCACGTTCAGGTGACCTTTTCTTATCATAATATTTATGACGAAATTGTTATGATACGTAACTTGTTTACATCGTCTACGTCACGCAATTTGAAATGAGCCATCCAATCGCAGACTGTTAATAATACCGCTGTTAAATCTGCAGGCAAACCTAGGTCTAAAAATAGAAATTACGAAATCAAAATGTATTTAATAGTGTTTTCGTCTAGATGAAAGCTACGCATTGATTGGTCGACACAAAGTTCATCTCGACGATACCTTGCATTGACTAAGTAGAGATCCAGTACGACAACGCGAGTAGAACAGGATCTTTGTTTACGGAGATTGCAATTAAATTAAAGAGGAATGATCAACAACAAAAGCAATTGTATTCAGTAATAAACAAGATAAAAACTTATCAACATTTCAGCAAAATACATTTAAAAAATTGCACAAAACGATGCACTGTTGATACCAACATCGTATATTTGCAATAAAAATAATAGTAATGAATAACTTAAGTTAAACAGCCTGTTTAATTAGATTTGAAAACAAAGACCATTTTATGCATATAGATAGAAACTTATATTTACATAATTGTTACCATGGCATTGTCTTATGTTAACACTAATTCTGACATGACAAAACCTTTATTTCCATTCTAGCCAACGTTGACATTTACAAAGTCCGTTTATGACGCATCATTCGACAGTGTTATCATCTTTCCCTTAAGCTCCTAGAAACATAATTACTGTAACAAAAACAATACATGTATTAAGTAACCTTACATACAGTAAGTTAATTCGCTGACTTTTGAAAGTAAGTAACTTAACAAGACTGTGTTTTTGACTAAAAAATAATATTTTTATGGTGTAATCAACGTTTTGGATCGACATTTGACTTTTGATTCATCTAATCCAATCTACATGACTACATAAGTTGAGCTAATTAAATGATTATTGATTATTTATAATATGAGTTTACGAGCAACCGTGGCCGTGGCGTAGTGGTTAGCGTGTCTGACTTTCAATCTGGAGATCGCGGGTTCGAGCCCGGTCGCGTAAGGTCATATACTATACATGAGTTGTCGGCCTCATGATAGAGTAAGTTAGTACTGGTGATAGAAAAGTGTTCAGGAAACCTATAGTAGGAAGATATGACCTAAATATGTCTTAAATTTGACGTTGATTATTTGTTACCTGCATTTAGAAGTTATACAACACTTTGATTTGATTTAACGCAAATGTTATGCCATGACTAAATCTCAGATTTTTTAGTAATTTACTGCGTGTTAAACATGAGCTTAAGTGTTAATCTAAAAACACGAAATACCAATAGAGCACTTAAAGAAAACGGCAGTAAAGATATATATAAATGAACGCAGTTAAAACATTAATGTGCTAAAGCAATTTCTAGAATTGCCATATAAATAACGTTTATCCTAGACATTCAGCTTATAAAACAGAAAATAACTCGCAAATATTAAACTGATAATGCGGAGTGTGTTTTATTGTGGAAAAAAAGTTTTCTAGAAAGTTAAATGATTATGGTGTTTCCAACAACTCAATCCCCTTAGTAACATAGCACATGATTTATGAAACAAAAATGAGAAGGTATGTGTTAGCCTTTAGGTGGACTTCCGATAGGTGATTGTTTAAACGTACAAATCACATCACTTTGTTTTGAACATAATAAAATATACATGATGGTATTAAAGAAATAGAATAGTACTTGTCTGCCACTCTATCTGAACTTCATGTCTGTATTTATTAGGTCAGTTCCTGAGATGTCAGATATGATATATGAGAAAGTAATTAATTTACATACATACTGATGCAGTATTGTAAACAGATTACTTCACGAATAAAACGTCTTATTCTTGTTCAGAGCGTATATATTTGCTGCTAGAAATGAATCATGTAACACAAAAACAAGTCTAATGGTTTTGAGAAAAGTTAGCCAAATATAGTTACAACTTTCTCTTAATGTTCTGTGTGCTTAAGTACAAAATGTCAATACGAACGCCAATGTACCGGGCCACTAACTGTAATTAATATCAAACCAAAATACTGGAAATGTCAATAAAAGAAACGATATCAGACGGTACGAGAACCTAACTAACAAATAATATGAATCGGTTTGTGCGATTATGGGTTATATCAGTATCAAGAATTGTTTATGAATCAAATACATTACGATTAAGAATGTCTGCAAAAGTAAGTCATTCCCATTTTGCTCTGATATTTGTATTATCTTTACAAAACGTATTTTGTGCTACTCTATGACAAACAGTTTTCAGCGTTTGTCCAAACACAAGAAACCCACTTATAAGTCATTGGTACTACATAAAAGTTGCAATTTTCGTTTTTCTTTAGTCTTAAAATTGTTTGTCAATTGATAGGTATTTTGATATTCGATTTTTTATGATAAACTAGTTTTTGTCTAGCTTACTCCATTGACTGGCAGTTCTTTTCTGACTTCTTTGCATATATATTTATTTTAAAAAATATGTTCACATTGGAACAACAATTTATTATTTTGTAGTAAGTCTAGCCAGTGCTGTCCCAAAATGAAATTGTGTTACTTTTCAACTTGACAAGAGATGTATTTCACTGTAGACTATAACGCTAACAAATTATTTTGATCATTGTTACTGTAAGTAATTATATAGTTGTTTGTATTGGTGTAGTAAGAAAACATTAGTCTTACCATGGAATTTAATTAAGTTCTTTTTAATTTCATTCTAGTTAGGTTAGTTTGCTCAAGGTTATACCGATACAGGCGTACATAACATTGATAAATATAAAAGGGTATTCGGTGACATGTTTATGTCTGTAGTTATAGTTATATAAATTGGATGACGAAAATGAATGAAGAATAAACCTTAACATACTGTAATAGGGTAGACTGATATTTATTAATAACTTTCAAATTTATTATTTACAAGAGCTTACACACCTAACCTGTGACTTGTATTGTACTCAACAAACCATTCCGTTTTATGTGAATCTATATTAGTGCTAGCTTAAATACTCACATGAAGGAGACTAAAATTTATACAATAGACAATTAACGTCATAATAATTGAATGTTTAAATTTGCCAAAACCTGGGTATCTATAACAGATTGCCAATGTTCATAAAGTGGTTTTAGAGGCTTTACTATATTAACTGTTGTATACAATCCAATTTTCACATCAAGAGACGAAACGTTCAATACTTATTCAAAGTATTAAATTTGTTTTGTAATATGTCACAATTTATCTAAGCACGGCGATACAAATACAAAACTAGATATGTAAGATTCCTCCACATTTATTATTTACCATGAAGCTCAAAATTAAAATATTTAATTAGTATTACCAATAAGTTCACTATTAGCGACAAGTGAACAAATGGGAATTGAGGAACACAATTTTTTCATATTCATCATATTCCCTTCGCCCACTTTATGATCTACATAAACGTTACCATGGTGTCTAACTCGTTCAGCAGCATAGGTATAAGAAGACACTTGAATAGAACAAATCCTCAGAGAGAACACTAAAACGATGCTTCAGGCGACAAGCAAAACACAATAATGCTGCAGGGATATGTGAAATTATCTCATACAAGTAACTTTTATTATGCAACTACTACTTTAGGATATACTTAAAATTATTATGTTTTTGAATTGATCTCTCCTTTGTGCTATCTCAGCTACAGCTGTCGTAAAACAAATGTTGAATGTTAAAACGCGCATTTTAGAACGCAAATAATCTTGACATTAAATTCAGAAATAGATATTGAATATGAAAAACTAAACAAAACTTTAAATATAAAGATAAGTAATTTAAATCCTGATAAGAGAAGCAAATTTAAAATACATATAACAAAGTCATTGTTGACATTAAAAAACGTTTGATAATCAAACTTCGTTTGACTTAAGCCAAAATAAAAACAAAATGATGTTTACTAGCAGCGTCTCAACAAGCAAGCGGTTTTGATTAGCCGCATAAGAATTAAAACCTAAGAACCAATTTAAGGTATGGCAACCAAAATTCCGTACCTTAATCAATACACAAAACACATAGTCCAAATATTTTTGATAAAAATAACTATACATTTTTTGACAATTTCAAAGAGGCAATACATACTAACATGGTACAAAATGATATTAATGTCTCCTATGAGACCAAATGACAATTTATTAATTGTAAAGTGACATAATGATTATTTATCTAAAGAATAGTTGTCTTGAAAGCGATCACATGTATTTGGTAATAAAAGTAATAACAAATACTTAAATGCTTTTGGATAACATGAGCCATGAAAACAATTGATATTCGGATAATCAAAAAAGGAAGAATGTGAAAACAATGTAAGTTAGATTGATGAAAGTGAACAGTTTCTTAAGGATGGTGACGCTTTTTTTTGCGAATGTCTTCACGCATATCTGAACTACTTGTTATAATTGAATAACAGTAACACATCATATTAGTTTTTCTACTAACATTGATACACATAATTCATAAAGAGGTCGGTACCTTTGAGAGTATTTAAAATGTATCATTTGACACACAATGCATTATATCATTCTCCTGGGCCTTGTCATACACGTGTGAAGAAAATTTTTAAATAAATTTGTATCCAATGGTTGTTATCACGATGAACAATGGTATCAGAAAATAGATACGACAAAACTGATAGTGACAAAACATTGTTTTGATACATTTCTACAATATGGAAGTTGCAAATACACGCCTATTTTATCAAACACACAAGAAAAACAATTTATGAACTTCATATGCATAATAAGGCTCATAAAAACTATAAAGTGAGCAAACTAATCTGAAAGTGGGTTGACTCTTTTCAAAGCTAAATATAGCAATCAAAACTAAGTTGATGCTTATAATGACACATAAATGAAGAAAACACAAATACACATTTAGCTTACCGTACACAACTTTTTTAACGTCTTTCAGAAAGTCTTATATGCTGCATTTTATGTTTTATTTAAATAATTAAAAAGTCGAAAGTTGCCCGCAAGACTGTAGAAACTCGCTCTCTAACGCAATGTACTTACTACAGTCTTGCAGGCAACCCTCGAAATATTAGCTATTTATTTCTAAAAACTGTAAGTACAACTAACATTAAATAATATGATATGCGCTTGACTTCGTCATATTTGTACTTGTAAGCACTCAAAAACTTAAGGGTTTTCATGAAGCATCTCTATATACATATATTTACTTAGTGTATGTCTGACTTTTATTTGATTTAAAAAAACTAACATTGTAGTGATTACCAAAAAGGAAAACATATTTATGTTTTCCTTATCATAAAATATCTGTAAAGAAATTAATTTGATAATGTGAATAAATCAGACAAACTCTCCATAACCTGATACCATATGCTGTAAGTAGACGTATGAATACTTACCAATATTGTACTTTTGTGCCACATCTGTACTATGAATCAGTTTTCGGACAGATTCGAAATTAGTCAAATTATACGACTACTTGTGCTTAATATAAAAACTGACCTTTTATAAATGCAAACTGGAATACTTCTTTCACATGGTGGTTATACGACGTGACTATGACATCACAAATGCTACGGTTGCTAGAAGAAAACAATTGTTTTACTTTCAATCCAATTAAATGAGAAATACATAGAGACAATAACCCTGTTAAATCATTACACAATTAACGAATGATTGTTGTTGTCAAATTTATGAAGGAAATGTATTTTCCATCAATTAATATATTTTTTTATTTATTTATTTAAGTCTCATCTATGTACAGCATGTATATAAAACTTATATATTATACGTGTAACTTAGACCTATATACAGGCATTTTTTTTACGGGAAGTCATTTTGCTTGCATTTACATATGCAGTTGTTGGTTAATAGTTGGCAACCATATAATACATTATTTGCATAAATTAATGACAGAAACAAATATATATTATTTTTATGTTTGTCATGTCTTCATGTGCACGACATAGTAGTAGTTTCCAAAACCTTTTTATCATTCTCAATAATGTCAATTTTCAATACACTATCTAATGGACACAATTTAAAGAGATTCATGTTTGTAAAAGTGATAATTGTTTAAGCTTTTACAATATATCATGATCTTATGTACGTGCATGATGTAATGGCGTAATATAGACATTCAATACAATCAAATGTTTCATTAGATCCGTTTTTGTCAATTTCAAATTGCTGGTAGTAAAATCAAAGTGTATTGAATCTAAAAAGGCATGTGGCAATGTCCTCTAATTGCCAATAAATGGCTACTGGCTATTGTTTTACTATTTTATTTGTTAGTTTTAACAGCAGCTACTGCTAGCAATCTTAACGTGAGTAAACATATCAATAAAAGCTAGTCTATAGAAATTCTGGCAAATAATGTCGTTATCTAGAAAAGCCAAATGTGTTACAGATATATACTACTTTTATCTATATAAGTGACTTTAATGATACGAACAATACTTCTGGGTGTAATTAAACTTATCCAGTAATTGAAATGATCTTTCAACTGTCTTATCTCAGCTCGCTGCACAATGTCTAATATTGAAATGTGGACGACCAGAATACCAAAGGTTTAAAAAGTGAATTATATGAAATAACTTGTCTAAGTGATGTATAAAAAAAGAAGATGGTTACATTTGACGATTTAACAAGTAAACTAAAATGTAATAATTATATTCTTGATACTGACAACAGCAGCATTTAAACTAGACAAACCCGTAATTTTGTTTAGAAAAGGGCGCACAATTTGGCAATGTGTATATTGATTTTTTTATATTTTTGCACGAAATTAGTAATAATTATGCATATCTCGTAAAATTACCGAATTACATTTGAAAATTGCAAAGATTTGTTATGAAGGGCGTTTTGTAACTAATATTGTATGCCACATGATAACATTTAAAGGAGTCACACGTTATGAGAAGTATAAATTACATGTTAACCTTACCTAATATGAAATAAAAACGACCCAGATAATTGTAATAGTATCGAAAAAATACTTAAACATTAAATATGTTTTACCTGTCAAATGCAGAAGGTTTTTTTTTAAATTACTGGATTTCCATTTACATTTCCAACACTACGAGTATTTTCTACAATATCAATGATGTAAGTAACTTTATAGAACGGAATGCAAGTGAGAGGGTTTTTAAAATGAATAATTGATTTTCTGGCTCTATTAGATATATGTCTTCACCAAACGATATACCCGTATAAGTATTATGGTAATTAGTAAAATTTAGATAGATTTAAATCGCTTAAGAAAACAATGGCTAATTCCGCTAATCAAATCATTGTACTTGACCATTAATAATACTTTTCAAACATGCATCTGGAGATATTTAACAAATCACTACTTCTAAGTACAATTTTACTAGGGGACTCTACTTATCGCTCATTGTGGGATGATTGACCTAATGAATGGTTTGCAATTTGTGATTGGATTTATCGAAAATGAATCAGTCTAAAAAATATTCATTCATTTAATCACATGAATTAAATTACAAACATATGCACATAAATGGAACACCAGTTTCATAAACAACAATTGGTTTATTTATTGACAATATTTGTCTTAAGTCACACACAAAACTCTTAGGGAAATTTAGTAAAGTCACTTTTAATAATATTCATGAACGTTGTAAAACGACACAGTCATTGATAATATTATACAATTCCTAAGATGAATGCATCTATCACTAAAGTGCCATAATTAGTACCTTGACATGAGCCCATCTGCTCCAAAAAAGAAACAATTAGTCGTTAATTATTCGCACCGTAAGATATTGCCAGCAGCTTTCAACAATAATATAGGAGAAGCAACTTAGATATATCTTACGATGGAAATAATTGACACAGTTAATCAATAAAACACTTTAAGAACTTTGAGCACATTTTGTGATTATATAGTACGCATTTAGATAGTAGCTGATAAATGAAATAGTTCTGATACTAATATAAAATCAAGATATCCACAGAACTAATTTCAATATGAAAACTTTGTCTTTGTGCCACTTGCAGGTTACAATTCCTAGAACGGTATAGAATTATCTTAATTTCTTACTTAATTTTAACGAATGAAAGGAAATACCCAACAATCAATTTAGCACAAACCCTCGCGTTCGCGTTCAAAAACTCTAAGGCACAGAACATGAATCAATCTAGAGGTATTATAAGGGTAATAAAATAACGATTATAAAATTACTAGAAAAGCTGAAGTAAACATTCAACTTTTCAAAAATCAAAAATTATTCAATAATTTACAAATGCAGAAATATGACTCCGCAACTTCAATGAAATTTTCCTAGGAAGTTTCGATGTTTATAAAATAAGAACATTTCGTATTTTCCATAATAATTTGATCTACTAGCCAAAATATTTTCATACAATTCTATTTCTACATTAAACCAATGTTCTTTAAACAATGCATCAAACCCCTGGAACACATGCTTGATTAAAATTGCAGTGGTTTTTTAGGATAGAAACATCAAATGAATATCGACATTAACTGAAACTTCTTCATTTAGACTAGTTTGTTTATCTCTTGTATTTCAATTTCATGTATGATTTTATCTTATACAATTGTAAGCAGAAATGTCGAACCTGTATATTGTTTAATAGATGATAAAGTGACTATTCTATAATTCTACTCAACTATATATAGTATTACATGAAAAACTAACATTCATCATGTTAAATTAATACGCCCTTAGAAAAGTGGCTTATTTGTTTAACAAAGTAATCCTTTGTGTCCGAAGACATGCCGACTATGTTTGTCCAAATAGACAAATATCCTTTTCAGGGAAAGAAATATTTAGAAATGGGAGGTCCGGTGAAATGTCAATTAAATTGAATCATGAACATTAAAATTGTCTCATCTTTATATACAATGACCCTTTGCAAACGCTTGACCAAAGAAGTAGCTCTTAATTTCTAACACGTTCTGCACACATCGATGGTAGTAAAACAATGCTTAAAATATTCTACGTGTATAAGTTACCCTCTAAGACATCGCAAAAATTACAGCGTACAATGTATCAAAGAAAATAAACTAGTATTGCATCCAAGTTTAATCACATTACTGCTGTGGTAAAGGTGTCATGTCATTGTGCAGTTGTAAAACATTGATGTTGATTTCAGAGTTCTAATTAATTACAAGTGTAATTTTACAAGTCAGCATGTTTACGTTGTTTAATTAGAGCCTTATTGGAGTTATATTGGTATGCAGCTTGGTAATTAGTACAATAAGATAGAAATTGAATAAAAACTGTGACAAGCATATTTCTGGTCTCAAATTCATTAAGATCTTACACCTACATTCGTATAAAAAGCTCTGTACTTCAACTTTTAATATCTTAACACAAAGTACCTAATTTCAACTCAAATTTTCTAGATTTTCGTACTCATAGTCAGTATTAACTAGCTGTAGAAGAATGATATGCAAATGTAGATGTTTTCTCACCGACGTAATGAAGCAAGATTCTATTTGGTTCATTAGCATATGATTTACCGAAAATACTATCAGTATCTATAGTATAATTTTCTGATGTCCTCTTCATGACAGCAATTTATAAAATCCCGACTCACAAGTATATACTTTTAGCAACAAAGATGTCCCTCCATGTATCACATCATTTGATCATTTCACACGCGTGATCTTTACCATAATAACATGACATTATAAGACCAAGAAGAAATGAAGACCACTAAAGAGTGTCTTGTGATAAGAGCCGACAATGTTTCCACACGTAAAAGTGGTATTGTAATGTAAATATGTTGCTCTACATTGTCCATATTTTCATCGACTTTGTTTTTGTTTCATTGAATAGTCATTCCATTAATGGTTTATGTTTAGTTAATTTTGTAGTTTGTAGAGCGTTAAGATATGTCCTAAAACCAATTCAGAACATAATCCTCGGCGAACACAAGTTAAACTGGAGTTCTCCCCATGAAAAGGTTAAGGATTATGAGACATTTATAGTAAATAATTAGAGTCATAAAGATGTGGGTCCAGTATAACGGGATGAGTTTAATTAAACTATAAATTAACGTCTCATATTTTGTAAAGATTTTAGCAGGCAATCATCAATAAAATAGAACTCTAGTTCTATCAAATATTCATTCGAAACTAACTTAATAACATGACGCAGTATAGCTCAATTACATTATAATATGAGTATTTTATTATCTCAATCGTTGTTTATAGTTCGTAATTGAATATGTTTAAATACCAGACAGAGGAAGTGTTAAATTTGTTTTACTATTAATTTAAAAACTAATTTCATTTCATTGTTATTAAATAAAATAAGCACATTCATTATGTTTAATGTACTTCTTTCAAGCTTTGTAGTAGTACAGAAAGCAATTAATTAAACTGTCCGATTGGTCTGATATCATCATTATCATAAGAAAGACTGCCAGAATATTTACAGAGTATATTAAAACCTTAATAGCTATGTAAAACATGTTCTAGCATAGGTTAAGCATGTATATCACGTTGTAAATGTTCAAATTTAATCTTATATATGACTTCAACACTCGTAGATGTTATCGAATCAAAAATGTGTTTAATAACCAATAAATTAAGATACTTGTACAAAATATATTTCATTACTTGTATATTCTTTTGTCATAGAGAAGCTAGTCACTTTTCAATGCCTAATGTCGTCAACAGTGTAGTTCACTAAATAAATACGTACCTGTCCTTTAATGGATAAAAATCAACAATTGAATACGTACTTTTATAAATAGAAAAATATTTATAGTAACATCACATAGAGTTTAACAATGTTTCAATAAATAGATGTATTTATTGTTTTTTTCCTATTCTCGTTTTTATCTAACTTGAGACGATAGTGTCATTTCTGATAGATATTTATTTATAACTTGGCATGTCTGATAAAAACGTTTTATATAACAAAAGCAAAATATAAACTTTCTGTCTGACAATTAACCTGGAACAGTTTGGAAGTAAAAACAAATTAATAATAATTATAATTATTTTAATTTTCCAGAACATACTATTATTGAAACCAAACTTGGTCATCATTTCAGATATAGAACCCAATGAATACCAAATACCAACTTTCTTTTAGATTACTGTAGAAATATTTGATATATTCTTCGTGCAAAACTGTATTTCGTCTCTATGTAATGTATTATTCAAGTATCAAACGACACTAATCAAAACAGAATATATTCGGAGTAATAGTTCTTTGCAAAGATATTGATTACAAATCGTTTGAAATAAAACTACTTTTAAGAAAATGTTTATGCTACTCAACCTTGTGAACATATTTCTATAACTTGAATTAAATATAGTAGAAAATATCGAATATAAACCACACGCATCTGTTTTGTTTCAAAGTCAATTCAAATTACACGCATCATATCATCACAAGAGATCGTTTAATTGTAAACGTTATCAAGCTGTTGGTCACACTTTATTGACTCAATTAGGGTATACATATCATTTTAAAGGGAACAGATGTCTTTATTTTCTCATAAAAATAATGTAAATTACTTAGTGACAGATGTTGATAACAGCAGTGTTGATGTGCTTATCAAGAGTTAAACATTATTTTAAACAACAGTCGGATCGATAGCGCAGTTGGTAGCGCGCCGGGATTTGGAATATCGTGTCCCTAAGGGGACACGGGTTCGAATCCCACCCGGGGAGGTTATACTTTTCCATGAAAATTTGACAATAATGTCGATTTTCCTCCATTGATTAGATAATATGGAGAATTTTCCGGCCTTATGGAAGAGTAGGTGAGTACTGGTTATAGACAAGGGTCCAGCAAAGCTAGGTTAGGTGCGCTGGACGCCGTAAAATGACCGTATTGACACGGCGTTAAACCCAGTAAAAAAGAAAAACAAAAACCGTGTTTTTTCATACAAACATAAGAAGGCAACATATTAAAATGAACAGTTTGTAATTAGGTTGTAGCAGTATCATTATTGTTTGTACCTATATATTATAATACCAAGTAGAAGACGTTATGAATTTTGCTTTAAACAAAACAAAACTCTCCTCGATTAAAATGGAATTCTAGATACATAAGATGTACATCAGTATAACTTCATTTTTAATTATGACAATTGAATTCCAGGCTTGGGAAAAAAATAGTTAACACCAATTACGTAGTCATCGAGAACAAAACAGGGATTATTGACAAGCGTACACCAATTGTTTTTATTATGTTTTCAATTGGGAAAACATAGCTTAGAGCTATGTTATATTTCAGTCTTGGTTATTTATTACATTTTGTTTTGTTGCGTTTAACGCCGTAGCAACACATTGCTAAGGTCACATAACGACGTTCAGCGCATCTAACCTAGCTTTCCTGGACCCTTGTCTATAACCAATACTCACCTACCCTTCCTTAAGGCCGAAAACTTTTTCATTCACATGCTTGAATTTCTGTGGTTTGTAACTTGACATGTACATTCAGACACACGTACTTGCTTTTATTCATAATAGACAACGTTTTGAGCCTAAAAAGTGCTTTCCATGGAGTGTGTGGTTTTGCCTAACAAATATACTGAAGTAATGAATTACAGTAAAAAATGTGCCTAAAGCTAGTACCAACACTAATATTAACTTACTGAGTTATAAACAATGATAATTATTACACCGAAAACAGGGTAAATGTCAAGAAAAGATAATTTCATTAGACGATAGAAGTGTGTTAATAAATATAAATAGGTTTATTTGCTCATTGGTTATAAAGAATTTCTAGAACTGTGTGTGTAAATAACAATTTACCAAGAAATAAGATTGTATTAACGGAAATAATCTCATGCAGCTTTTTTATGTATATTGTATTGACTATATGTAAGTTTAGATTCTTTATGATATAACAACATTTTTTCTTCTCTTTCTTCACATAAGAAACAAAATAGGAATCATTTATGTATTAATTATTACAATATGCAATATCCTTACCCATGAAAAAAAACAATAGTCATATTTAAATTCAAACATTAGCATTGATTAGCTCATTAACACATAATTTAAAACATGTGACATGATAAAGCTTATATGATAGTAAAATACTTGCAGTATGCATGATCATTTTTTCTCAAACTTGCAATTGTTAAAGAACTTTAAGAATGCACTAAAACAATATAAATTTATACTGGTTAATGGCAGACATAAAATTGAAGAACAAAATCTTATTTCACTTTAGTCATTAACAATCAGGTAACCATTTAAAGTATAATCTTAGTAAACTTCCAGAAAAAAAACAATCAAAGTATATTGCATTAATCAAATTTATTTAAACTCACAGCACCACTTATTAAATTCTATGGCTTCTAATTACACATAATTATCGCCACCATGAAATATTTCCAAGAGCTTTATGGTGATAATTAAATGATGTAAAACATAATGGACATATAAATTAAATACCTAATTAACTAATTAATCGTATTTGGAACCTCTTAGAGATAAATATTCTGTCCATGAAGTCACTTACTTAGAGTACAAATCAATCACTTACAAAGTGTCATGTATGATCTGTATATAAAAGTGCAAACATATATATAGGAGCATAGTTCAAGATGAACACCTGCGTTTGATTCTTTATAAATTAGTAATGTAATTAAGTTACTGTCAGAGGTTTAGTTTCATCACAACCAACATAGTATGCCAAATGATTTTGAAAATGACATTCCCTTTTGTTTTAGCTGCCTAAATAACTTAAAAAGATTATCGAAAAAAATCATATACAGGTACAGTCATTAAAAAGATGTCAGTGTCATTTAAAAAGTATACATTAAATGAAATGTCGTTAAATTTAAGCTGATACTTTTTTTTAAAAAAGCAATTTAATTATCTTGGTTATATTGTCATAAATAACATCACACATACTATGTAAACTTATTATAGGTTTGATTTGACAATTCAAAACGAGATAAAATGTACCACCCTTGTTTAAGCTTACTCTAACAATCTGATATTTATTTTTGTAACGCAAGTCATTGCTTCATGAAAGAAAAATAGGTTCCTATTTAACACAGCTATAGATGTATTCTAGACCTAAACAACAAAAAAGCTATTTTGGAGCATTGTAATTCAACTAATTATTTTGTTTGTTACATCGATGTCAGAAACTTTTCACTCAGCATAATCTAATTAAGAGCTACCTAATTTTCGCTCAGTGTACGAATTTAGCTCTTGCCAAAAGTGAATACGGTTTATATTGACACAAAAACAGAATAACAAAAGTCTTGTTCCAAGTCGTTTTGATATGTTTGTAAAATGTACAAGAGGAGACTCTGTATCACAACCCTTATTGATAAATCCAGTTTTCTCATTGTATGAGACACATCATCATTATTTATTTCACACATTATATGTGATTGTATAAGACGTAACAATATATCAAACATCTTTATAATAAGAACAAATTTATGAGATAGCAAGTTTCCGTTGCCTACACAACTATCTTTAATATCGGTTTGACAGCAAACGCCATGATTTCAGGTCTCTACAGACATCTTTTCGTCAGATTATAAAAGATCAACACTTTTATCATATCTAAAAGGCATTGTATAAAATTAATTATAAAATATCATCAGATTTACATATATTGTTTTATTGCGTTATTTTAAAAGGTATTTATCTGTGTTATTATGAGGCAATTTCTGGTAAAAGTACATTGTAATGATTGAATAGTACATAACTTATTTAATATGCAAAGAATTTCTCTTTTGCACTATCTTTAACTTATGATGGGATAACTGTAACTAGTCTAACTAGATATTTTTCATTAATTGTATACATTTTTGTATTTTGATATCCTAAATATGAATTTTGTCTATAGATTAATTGTACTTACTGTTCTTATTAAGTCTTTAAATCAATGTCTGTACTCTATTGCATACAATATTGGTTCATAATGTTTGGTTTAATGTGTAAAGCCAATAAAGACCTGACACGAAAACAGGACACTGAAACGATAAGCAAAATGTACACCAAGATGGTATTATCAACATAAAATTTTACTATCAAAATCATATGAACACAATCTTGTGTGAAATTATTTGAAAAAAAAACTGTTCAGCCTTTAACATGACAATTTATTCAACTCAGCATGACATTATCATTAAGGTGATTAAACAATCTAATAGTGTTGGTGACTATTCCCTAGTCATTTAATATACTTTGTAAATTAGATAGGAAACCATGTGAATTATAATTTAAATCGCCAAATATGTGTTAGAATTCTATATGATGTTATTGCATTATAGTTGATGTATAATACTGTTTCCAATAATTAACAAGAAACCATTTGAAACACATACAAATAGCAGGGTTTTAACTTCAATTGTAGCTGATAGAACCATATGGAAGCATACATGATATTATTACATTACTACAAAACTAAACGTGTCAAGAAAGGAAATATATGTGAACATCAAAAGTGCATTAGCGTTTACAGCAATTTCTAGGAATGGCGGTGTAAATAATGTTATTCTAGAAATTAAGTCAATTACATAGGACAAAAACTTTATATCAGATGATAATTTTGTGTTTTATTCAGATAACAAATATGAGGTTTACAGAACATAATTATTGCAACACAATTTACTGAGTTCCACATAATATAAGAAACATAAGTATATATTTGTGAAATGTTTTTTATACTATTTCAATTTTCATAGTCGTTACGTAGACTGTTATAAACGTTTTCTAATTCGTTTTGTAAACCTTTAAAGGGTGTTCATACATTTGTACACTAAATCTAAGCAAATGTTTAGTTGTTTCTTGTTAGAGTATGACATGATATTGTCACGTACGAAAGACTAGAGATATTAAGAAAATGAAATTTATATAATCTTTGTCTTGGAAAAAATCTTTAAGAACCTTTACACAAATATATCGTCCCAGTACTAATGAACTATTTAATGCATTTGTTGTATCGCTCATTTCCCTAAAACTCAATACATTTTAAACTCTTTCATTGTCAATGTGAATAGTATACACACTAGTTTTCCAGAGTTATTTATTATTCCAAACAATACAATAATCACTTTCACAACCCTAATCTCTTATTCCATAAGACATTGTATCATTACTTATTCAAGTATTAAATGTGGCTGTATAAGACGTTCCAATATATCAATTTCAGTAATAAAGGAGGCAAGTTTCAAATCTCTCTAAGCTATATCTAGGTTCAGAAGTGCTTAAAAAAGGTTAGCATGTTACAACAACAATGCTATGGTTATAAAACTTGGACCAATCACTCCAATATAAAGTAGTACTTTAGCTTTAATGTTTTCTATTATTTGCAGAAACACTAAATAAGAGCGCTGACGTTGTTTTCTTTCTGCTTTCTAGATTACATAGTTCAATGTTTTGTAATTTTCAATAACTCGCTTCTCTCTCATTTTGTTATGGTTAGTAGCGTTATTGTTGTGCGTACATATAAATAGAACAGCAAAAAACTAGAGAGCCTTAAGTAAGTTTAGTGCAATAACTCATAAGACCAGACAAACACATATATACAACAATGATATACTGGAATTCTTTATATCTGACTATAATATTACGATAAGCACTTAAGGGTATACTAAACCTTATTCTGTTATTGGTTTAATTTTGATATATTATATAAGTCTTATTTCGCTGGCAGCAGTCTATCATTGGATTATGAGGTATAGTGCGGACACATTGACCCCTACCTGACCTTTATGCAAGAATATTCATTACATTGAATACGAAGGTAGTATTAATGTTCGAAAACAATCGGATCATACCGTCAAGACTCGAATGTAATTATAACACAGGGATTAATTTTAAAGTACATTTAAAGTGTACAATGAGTCTCTATTACACATAGGCCGGACCAGAATATTATACGATGAGGCTAGCTACCAATTCAAAAGTTGTAGGTTTTAGCCCCACAACCGCCATCCCCGCCCATTTTATTATAATTTGTAATTACAAATGTAAGAAAACAAGTTTCACGTTTGAATGCACATATATACTCTATACATGTCTTGTTAAACTTATAATGTAAGCCATAGCCGACATTACACCCTCAAAACCTACAAGCCCCATGAAACCCTACTAAGTACCCGCCGATGCTATTTACAATCAATGTAAATCGACTGCTTATTTTAAATACGTAACGAGCCGAAGTGTAGATTAGGCGTGGTATTGATTTTCGCCGGGATATGTGTATCTGATAATAAGATGCAAATGAGAAAGGTAAGGTCGGGGTCAATATGTCCGCACTATATCTGGCTTACCATTTTATAAACCACAAAATGATGTGTTCCATAAAGTGTATATCAAGAAGTTATTGAAGGTAAAAAACACACAAATTTAAATGGTGATGGCTTTAAAGTCTAGTTTGTGGTTATTGAATCCCAGTTACAAAACTTAATGATCGAATAAATTAAATGTTTGATTGACGCAGTTCAATTAATGAAGGATTATTTAGATTCCAAAAACATTAAAGGATAAACCTTTTAGCAAATAAAAGAAACAAACAAAACAAATTTTATACGACTCATATACACTAACAATGTAATATATGTAATAGTCCCAAAGTAATACGTATTTATCATTGCTTCATTACTTTAACGTTTCATATCAAATAATGTTAAGAGAAAAAATACTGAATCTAGTGTGTTGCTTGGTACATTACGATACATGACAAACTGTCTATATATACATATATAGTAGTAAAAAGAGGTAAAACAGCTGCAATTTTTTAAGTATATATAAAAAATGAATAGGTTGACTGGTCGCCGAGATTTGATTTATAAAATGTGTTGCTCACAGCGTTAAACCTAATAAAAGAAACCCAAAAAACACCAGTGAAATTGAAATAATCTTCAAGGATATTCTCTAAAACATTATACACAACATATGTGACATCATCTGTAATCTGTATACAAAAACAATCCTTTGGGAAATTACCTTAAGATTTTGTTATTTTAGCTTTAATGTTTACAAATTGATACTGTTTTTAACATGTCACAATTACGTCTGGTGATTAAATTGTCTGGTTTGTGTTTATTGGTTCCCAAATGTATTCAAAACAAAATAACTACTACAAGTCATCATTTAAAATGTTAAATGTACGCAATTCCATCATTGAACGATTTCAATTTAAATTCATAAGAAAGACTGAATGATAAACCTTATTAGCAACTAAATGAAACCAACAAAACATATAAAAAAAACGTTAAAAAGCTGCTTTTCAAGATTAAAGACTGGTTTACGTTTTACCTATTGCGACGCTCTATAGAAAATTGCACTACAAGCGTTAAAAAGCTGGAATTTTTAAAGTTAGCTAAAAAACTAGAAGGCCGCCATTCTTTGAAAACTGACAATATATATACATGACAGTAAAACAGTTGTAATATGTATTATTATACGATATATTGCAGATGTTTAAGAAATGGTATTTCGAACTGTTGATAATAACTTCATTTGCTGATATACGCCCAACCAATGATTTTAATAATTCCAAAACATTTTATTAATTCCTCTAATGGTAATATTGCTACCTAATTAAACGTCATGAAACATATCGATCTTCCACGGGAATAATTTTCTATCCTGTTAATATTATTTATTTATGAAACACACAGACTTAAATTAAATATGACATAATCCATCACATTAATACCACCAACATCCGCTTTGTAATTAAACATTTTGAAACTGTAATTTACTTTCATGCTTCACTTCATCAAAAGGCACAGTTTAATAACAAAATCAATATGAGCTGCTGAAACACTAAATGCAGAAGTTAAAATTACTAGATTAAAATTGTTCATGAAATGATCACAATGAGTTTGGATGACATATCAAACGATTTTTACAAAACAATTTGTATTCGAAAATACACTAAGCAAAATTATTTTCCACTTCGACTTACAGTATTAACATATAAATGTCATGTCATTAATATATAAAAACAATTGAACGCTACAAGACGTTTCAGACATACAAAATCAATGTAATACATGAATAAATTGGTTTATAAACTCCTCAGTGTTTATAAACAATTTCTATATCTATGTAAATAAATAACGTTTTATAATAAAACATAAATATAATAATGGAAACAATGTTACAAGCAATGATGTATTGGTGCTGTATTGACTTAACGTAATTTCTAGATGATATATTACCTAACTTTTCTTATTGTTTGTCTGATCACTTAGGACAGAAATAAATACAACGAGTATTGTAATAGGATGTTGCAATTTGTCTTCACTATATCGATCCTTAGAACTTTTACTGTACTTTATATGCGGGTCACATTTAGGCAGGTTCATTTCATTAATAATGTAAAAAACAGCACAGATATCAGGTCAATGGATTGTTTCATCACTATTTCCACATACATTGTATATTTATTGTATGTTGCAATTTTTAATAAATACATGTATGACCTTTGGAAGATAAGTTGTATTTGAAATCAAAACGGCCGGTCTTGTTTTTTTTTCATTATGATTTCATCATTGTAAAGGCGGCATTAAATGACTAGTACACTGTAAAGAGCTTGACACAATTTGTATCCAAATTGTACAGTTATATCTTATTTATGTTGCAGTAATTGATGACCCCCAACTAAAACTTGTTTTGTGGAGACGTATTCATTCATGTAGAGAGAAAAAATCTCACCAAATACTATAATATAACACTAAATATAATAATATTCATTAAAAGATATCTCAACGACCTTACCTGAGCCGCACGTTATAAAACTATTGAATGTGAGACTTCAACGTTTTATAAGAATTTAAACATTGTTTTTATTAGGACACATCATTAATTAAAACACGTTTGAAACATGCCATTAAAGAAATAAAGTGCAAAAACATAATCCTATGGGAAATTATGCTGAGCTGACACTTTTCATACTGTTTAATAACGCAATAGTCATTTAAGTGATTAACAGTCGTATTTGTGCTCTTTTATTTACCGGTATTCGTGACAACAAGCATGTGGTTATGTCAATTGATTAGGAGATGGGAGCATGATGAAAATGTCATTTAAATGATCTATGAGAAATTCACTTCAAAAATATTAGAACTATTAGTCAATGCTATCAATTGTCCAAACCATATACAGTGTAATTTCAATTAAAAGCACTATTAAATTCTACTAAAATCTGCACGTACGTATTTGATTAAACTTGATTACGTGTAAACAATATAAACGTATATGTCGTCTTGTTTAACACGTCGTATTTTACTATCTGTGTCTCTAAATTTATTCTGTTTTTGATGGCATAAGTTATTTTTCCGATAGAAAAACATTACTGAGACAAACAACCTATTAAAGACAATTCTACGATCATTTAGTACGTTTGGATAATGCCAATAGTCTACGGTAACAAATCCATTGATAAGTTTCCAATATCGATGAACACTAAAGATGGCTAAATTGATGTATGTTGTTTATAAATGGAATTGCAAATAACTAGATAAATTTAAAAAAGAATTACAATGTATAGAACTTAAACCTATTTTACACACTTATAGATACAATGTAGTTTATTTTCAAATCAATTAGGTTATTTGGCCCATGAGATACAATGTACAATTACAAATATCAAACAATGATATATTTATGATACATTCCATACCTATTTAATCAAATTTTCTGTTTTCTTCGAGATATATCATTAATACTTACTTTGATCATATTACATTATTGTTTAAGACAATACAATATATCAAACTCCGATAAAACATAAATTGGAACGCTAAACAATTAGAAAAGTTTCCCTTATCTAGGCAATTAAGATTTTACCATTTCTTGTCTAACTTCTGTTAATTCATTACGCTGTAGAAAAAAATGCTTTTCATTTTGGCAAAAGTCAAAGTATACAGTATAATTATGTTAGTGCTACGTCAGTATAGCCTGTGTTAGAGACACTTTAAGAAATATGGCTTTAAAACTGTCAGTTTCAGTTTTGTAAAAGTGCATCGTTCATTATTTATATTAGTACGGTAACCTTGTGAATTCAAACACTTACGTGCTAGCTTTGTAACCTCAGCAAACAAAACATAGAAAACCTTAAAACTTGTTTAATAGTTTGTAATTTGTTCATAGTTATATGCAAATCAATTAGTTAAAACCACGAAACATTAAATAGATTATGACACTACTGTCATCACTGCTATGCTGCAACCTTACCTATACAATATCCGTATCACTAATCTATTTTAAACTTTACGTAAACCCATGGATAACATGAATCCAGATACTTCGGTGTTATCTTAATGTCATGTTTAAAAGTGTTTGAGACACATGAACTTATCCGCACATCATTACATTCTTTGTATTGGAAGGTTTGCGTGTCACAAAATATCTGTTATATTGTTATGTAGGCGAGAAACCGATCATTGTAAATCAGATAAGTTTAAACATATTATAATTGAAACCTTGAATATTTAATTACAAACACAATTATGATAAGATGTAGGAACTATTTACAGGTAATATTTATTTCACGAGATTGCAAGTGATTGATGCTTAATAAACACTTTTGAAATACATGTACAAAAACTACATTTTATTTCTTTAAAAAAACTTAATATATACTAGGACGAAAAAGAAACGCCGGGTACATAAAATATGCAACACATGTCCGGCCGTGTTTCGCAAAACAAGAAGGGTCATCGTTAAAAGGGGGTATTTTTTCACATAATCAGCATCGGAAATCGATTGAAACTTCAACAGCTGGTTCCATACAGATGACATTTCATACAAAAATAAATATAATAATCCAATAATACAATTTATCCCTTAAAACAATCATTATAGGTTACCCGGCGTTTCTTTCTCGTCCTAGTATATTTCGTGTTATAAAGTCTTCTATATTATCACTAATTTTCTTAAATATTACTAGTGATATATCCAAGAAATTCAAATAATGATAACAATAGTAGACGCATCATTTTGACATTTTTAAAACATAAACTGATCAAATTCCCATTTTATACAAAATGTTACATTTCCATGTCATGTTCGTCTGTGATAGAATACATCACGGAAACTTTGGATTGATTAATGGCACTTTTATTCCTTTATACGTTCTATAAATCCATTGTACAGCATGCGAATAATGTAAATGCTACAATATTCTATGTACTTGAGTAATTTGTCAGTGTTCAATGTAGCTATTTCTTTACGAAGTATGCACAAAGGTTAGTAAATCATTTATCAGAAGAAGTTATCAAGGAAAGTCTGAAATATTGTATGATATGGGTAGTATGTTTTGCATAATTAACGCATTCATTACACTTACTAATTATTGTAGAAGCAAACATCGATGCTGAGGACATTAGTCTAAATGCAATTTCAACATTATCTTTTAATTAACCATATGTTTTGATGTTATCGCAGTGAGATAACAACCTTGCTTGATAGCGTGTCTGTTTTAACTATTTTATTCTTATGTCCGATCAATCAATTCATTTAAACCACAGGGATGTTCAATTCAATCGTTTGAAGCAAATACTGCAGTTCGATGTATCTTTATTACACTCATCAATCATCTTAACCGTCACACCTGTAAATTCCATGTAACCAACTGTATTCTTAATCAAATATAAGATATTGTCGCCCACTTTGATCCCATTATTAATTTAATTGATAGCCAAGAGGCACTTCAGAGAAACAAAACCTAGTATAGACCACTGGATGACTGCTTAATTAATAAGTGTGCATCTGCAAAGATTTAGTAAGTAAATGTGCATTTGAAAAAGATTCTGAAAAGTCTGTTGCCAAACGCAAGTCAAATCACTGATGTAAAATTTAATCAATTATGCTATTAGATCATTTTATGTACAGACAAAAGTCTCGTTTTAAGAGGGTGTTATATATCATGAAAAAATTCTATTACGAATACAATCATGTATCGAAACAATCGCATCGTTATTGATATTTATACGAGCGAAATGAAATTATCAATACTTTTTATCAAAGTGAATTCATCCTTTCTTAATTTATACTGTTCCTCTGAAATTCTGAATGTTTTTGGCATGACAATTACAATCTTGTAAATATATAAATACTATATTCAGAACTTGATACTAATATAACATAAGTAAAACCCGGGTCGATAGCGCAGTTGGTAGCGCGCCGGGATTTGGAATCTCGTGCCGAGGGGTGCGGGTTCGAATCCCACGGAGGTTATACCCTTCCATGAAAATTTGACAATAATGTCGATTTTTCTCCATTGATAAGATAATATGAAGAAGTTTCCGGCCTTGTGGAAGGGTAGCTGAGTACTGGTTATAGACTATGGTCCAGAAAAGCTAGGTTAGGTGCGCTTGACGCCTTAAAATGACCTTAAAATTGTGTTGACACGGCGTTAACTCCAATAAATAAATAATAATAATAACATAAGTAAACATGAAATAATAAAAATGTCAAAACAGTAAATTGATTGTTTTGGGATGCTTACAAGTATGAGCTTTGAACTATGATCATTTTTGTCCAAGATTCCTTTTGATTTAGTGCAAAAATAGATATGATGTTATAAAGGCAACAGATAAGGGATAATTTTGACCCTGTTTCTGAACACATTACAGCAAACTGATCATTTTCCTATTTTATACCAAATATGAGATCTCCTTGTCATGTTTGTCTGTGATAAAATTTATCACAGAAATACGAGAATGATTTATGGAATTTTATCCTTTTATAGGTTCTATAGAAGGATTGTTCTACATGCGAGTTACGTAAACACTATTATTGTATTGTAGAATTCACATCATTTCACTTTTAGTAGTATACAATTGTTGTTCATTCCTTCATAAAGGAAGACCACTATCATCTGTTAAACGTTCAAGGTTATTTTAGATTTTTGTATTATCCAGATATAATGTGCAACTCGGGATAAATAATTACATTACAATAACTAAACTTAATTAGACAGCAGATATCGACAATTAGGAAATTAGTATAAAGGAAGTCTTAATAATCCCTATTTTAATTAGTATGTTGTTATCGTAAAACCCTACCATTGTGGTTGAACACACTGTTTTAACTGGTATTGTATAATGTTCGATCAATTGTCTGGATTTAATGTCATGGTTTGTTATTACATTCATTGTAGCACGTGCCGCTGCATGATATATTGTATTTAAATATCAATCCTATGTATTAATATCGAATCTAAACATCCCATGTGTTCTACTGTAATGTAATTAGTTTTAAGTTATTGTCATTAATAGCTGTATGAACATCATTAAGTCAATATCCGAAATACTCCAGAGAATTGACGTGTATTGTAATGAAAATAATAGATTGAATGCTATTTAGTAATGCAAGTACTAACCCAATTATGTAATGCATTGAATACACATGAACATTTTACTCAAGCGCTAACATGTATATTTAGGTTAGCGCAATCGTTCTTTTATTGACATTGTCACTTTTCATAATTATGTATTTGAGCTAACTTGTATAGCTAATAGCATATGTTCATCGTTTCAATAATGATTAGTGGAAAGTAGTAAAGAAAAGGGTAAAGACACAGGCTGTTGGAAAACCATTTGCAATATCCTTATATTGCATACAATATGTCATCGAAATCACTTATGAAACGTTTCATAAAGGCAAAGTTTTATGATAAAACTTTCACAGGGACTTATTATAACATATACTTCAAATAATCTTTACGTATAAAGTCATTTAATATTCTGCGCAAGCATATTCCTTTAACTGTAATACATTATGTAATTCTGCAGTGCAATGAGAAACTATTGAATCTAATGTAACATTTAAACCATAAGCAAAACTAATAAAAACATAATGTCATATAAAAGGAGTTTTAATATCATGGTTGACAAAAGTAGTAAAGTAGATTCTATAAATATTATTAGTATGCGATATACAGTAGGCGAGTTTGTTTATTAACTTCACCATTTGTACCATTTATTTGAAGGCCAATAAAAATTTTACCTTCGTCGAATTTCCCATGAAATTAATCATGATTTATTGATGCGAATGTTTTTTTATTCAAATAAATGTGTGTAAAAATGTCAAACGAATAATGAATTAACGTGTTTTCCTGTTCATGAACTTTGGTTCCAGATTGTCATTTTGATTTTAGAATGTCAATAAATCAGTTCAATCACTGTAAATTGTTTTCTTGTCTCAATAATAATTATTTTTATTGTCTGACTCTTGTGTGATTGTTCTCAACGAATTGACCTCCGTGTGTCTTTGGTATTTTTATAATGATTTATTAAACATTAATATCAATTTAGTATGATCGGTCATAACAAACAATAGCATTAACATAAAACCCTTAACATTTACCTTCAGTCGAAGTAAACTGAGTTAGTCTTTTATATATATATAAACTTCTATCTTCTTGATTTTCTTTGGCGATAGTAAAAGTTCAATTCAACAATACGTTCTCAGTATAAGCGTGATGAACAAAAACGTTCTCATGTAAATAACACAAGAAAGAAAACATTCAGTTCTGCTAGACATTTCCCCTCAATGACGGTTTCGTGTTAATTTTGTTACCTATAAGTTTCTAGCTGTCATTGGAGTTACAAATGTAACAGAATAGGTTCAAGTAAACGAATACTGTACTAATTTTATATGAATAAAATAATATGTGTTATTGGAATTGTTTAAATAATTCCAGGCCAATAAAGTATTTATGTGCATTTAAATGTGATGCTCTTTGTACAGCGATCGTGCGTTTTTGCAATTTTCATGTATGATTGAAGGACGTTTTGGATGTTTGTATATGTGACTGTTATAAAAAGGAACAATTTTCAAGATAAATTTTGAGAATATAAGTGATGTTCTATTTATGAAAAATGATTTCTTATCCAAATTGAATATTCGCTGAATGATGTAGACATAACGATAACTAAGCTAAAAGACACAAAATCAATTATTAAGTAAAATCAATTATGTTAAACCTGATAAGCATGCAAGTATGTGTAAAGGTAATAAAAATAACTAGTGCATTAGGAGAATTTTGTATTGTTAGAAAAGTATGCGTTAATATTTATATAAAAACCTCTAACACATTTCTAAGTTATCTGTTAAAAGTGCACAGTTTTTAGAACATATCTGATAGAGTTAAGTTAGAAATTTCCTGCTTAACTTTACAAAAAGAAAGCAATAAAAAAACTGTGCACAACGGACTATTGTCTAGACTTATTTATGGGTAAATTAGTTAAAAGATAACATCATTGTTCTGTCTGGGTTTTATGACTTCTATATTAATAATTTGTAGGAAATGTTCTGACCATGAAATAAACCCGAACCATAAGACATGATTATTTCGTTAAATGATTCAAATAGTTCTTATACACAATTAAACCATTACATAGAGGATATTACTAATTTGGTTCTATCAGACACATACACCAGCCTGGCCGAATTAAGTTACCTGAATTTGTATAATATAACATTAACAAAACTCTATCAAGATGAATCTCTATCAGTTCTTTGTTTAAACATTTAGTCAGTCAAGCATCTGCTTTATATGTCTGGTCATTCTGAGTATATAGTTCTAAAATGCCCAGATAAAATTATATAGAAATAGATGTATGTTATAAACTATCAACATTTTGTGATTTGTTTTGCTACACCATAAAGAGTGTTCATACATGTGAAATATACATTTATTTAATATTGTTTGAATTGAACATTGTACTGACAGTTAAGACAGTGTAGAAAAAAGTAGTAAATGCAAAACAATATAATCTTTGTCTTTTAGAACCCTTAAACGAACATGTCTTGCCTCTACTTATGAACTATTTATTGCATTTGATGCAATCAATAATTTTTTTAAATAGCTTAGTAAATACATTTTAAAATATTTTATTGTCAATGTACATTATATACGAACTAGATATTCTGATTGATTAATAATACAAACAAATCAATATTCATTTATACAAAGTCTCTTATACAATGAAAGATATAATCGTTACTTTTGTTATGCAATTACCTTAAAGTATCTTTTTTATAATCGTTTATAAAATCCGTCGCCGCTTTCTCAAATTTTTGCGATATGAAGCTTTTTGTATTTATGAATAGAACAACAATAATTAGAGAGCCTTAAGTGCAATAATTTAGATGACTAGACAGACACAGATAAACAGCAATGATAGTTGCTTTATACGCGACTATTATATTACACTTAAGGGTATACTAAACCTTATTATGTAATAGGTTTAATATTTTATATACCGTCGTATCATTGTCAGCCGTCTATTTTCGGTATAGGATGTAACTAGCTAACCATTTCATAGATCACAAAATAGCGTTTTTCATAGAAGACAGCAACTTCATCTAGGAGGAGTTTTTGAAGCGACAATTAAATAGAGATATACTTGTAGTTTCTATACATTGTTTACTTTTACTAATTATTAAAGATAATTGAAATAACACAATCTAAAACATATAGGCGTACATATTTCTCCATTTTAATTGCAAACAAACTTCAGTTGTAATGATATTATAGTAAAATGAACACAAGTTAGTTTGAAATATTTAATGATATAGTATAAGAAATCTTATTAATTGACAACAAATTAGGTGACATCATTTGTAATCCGTATCTCAACATACTCCTCTGGAAAATTATCTTAAGACTAGGGTTTTTTACATTTTAATGTTTAAAAATTTACTGTTTATCATGTAACAAGTTTATTTGTTTTATATGGTTTTTAACGTCGTATTCAACACATATTAATGTTATATACATATATTCCTATTATAGGTTTCCTGGACACTTTTCTATAACCAGTACTAACTTAACCTACCACGAGGCCGACAACTCATGAATAGGGTTAGACCTACCGCGACCGGGCTCGAACCTGCGGTCTCCGGATTTGAAGACAGACATGCTAACCACTACGTCACGGCCGCGGCTGTCACAAGTATATGTGGTGATTGAAGTTTAAGATTCCCCATTTTATTTGAAAAAAAACCTATTATAAATTATCATTTAAATGTCTAATGTACACAAATGTCTATCAATGAATGCTTTTTTAAACTCCTTAACGGTTGAAAGGTAAACCTTATTAGCAAATAAATGTAAGCAACAAAAGCCAACTTTATAAGATACACAAATAATCAATGTTAGAATAATCCCTAAGCGATATTTATTTATTTATTGAAATTACAAAACTTGATTGTATCTTAGCAAATTATATCTAGAAAACAGTGCTCAAATAGATCAAAACACTAAACTACATCACTTTAATCATCTTAAAATGATATAATGTAGTCCATTGTTAAGGTTTAAAAGACATAACAGTTTACTGAATCTAGTGCCGTGCTTAGTTTTAAAGACACCCGACAGACTACCAAAAATATTAATGGTAGTTAAACAGCTATATTATATAGCATAGACAAGATTAACAGCATTGGTTGAACTACCTTCAGCCGATGCTATTAATTGTTGCAATATATTTTAGAAACACCTCTAGTATTAATATTGCTACCTATTTTAACTTCAAGAAATATATCGTTCTACAGAAATAAACTGTTATCATGTAAATATATAATTTATATATAAAATACACAGACCTAATTTAAATGTGACATAATCCATCACACCAATGCCAACAACCTCCGCTTTGAAATTAAACTTTTTAAAATGTAATTTAACTTCCATGCGCTTCTCATCATTAAAACGCATCGTTTAATAACGGAGTCAGTATGAGTAGCTAAAAGACTAGAGTGACTGGTAAAATGTACTAAAATTAAAGTCTTACAATGAAAATATTACAACCAAAAAGCAGGTGAAATGTATTTTATATTAAACGGGTTTTCAACAAAGCAGAAAGTCACATTCAGAAATACGCTAAGCAAAAATATTTCCAACTTTGTGCTTACTTTGTATACAATATCAATGCCATAACATCAACTCCTAAGAAACATTGAATGCTACTAGACGTTTCGGATGTGTAAGGTCAATAAAAAATCCATATAGAGTATCTTTATTGGCTCAGTTGTTATAAACAAGTTCTAGATTTCTGTAAGTGAATAATGTTTTATCATTGTATATAAATTTAATCCTAAAGATAATCCGTTACAAGCAATGATAAATGTTTGTAGTATTGACTTAATGTATTTTTTTAAAGATATATAACTTAACTTTCTTATTGTTGTCTGATCACGTAGGACATAATAAAAAGTTGCAATGTAACTTTACTATATCGATCTTTGGAAGTTTTACTGTGTTTTATATGCAGCTTACATTAAGTCAAGCTATTTTTAATATTTCCATGTGTAATAGGACGGGCACATTTATCATTTCTTTAATTGTTCCACAACAATATCGACGAATGTTAGTTATATGTTGAAGTATATATAGAGACCGTGTTTGTCCCTTTATGCAAGCGTTGTATTTAGAATCTATAATATATACTGAAAGGATAAAGAAACGCAGGGTAACATTTCTTCCGATATTTTGAAAACGCATTCTCCAAATAAAGTGAAACTTTGTGGATTGAGTAATTGGGTCATATTGCACCTTGCCATGTATCGAAAATTTAGTCACGGTTCAGTGCGCAGTTCTGGAAAATTGAGGAAGGAAAAAACAAGAATCTCGTGCACCGTGTTGTTCTGGTGTCATGCAGCGTTGGTCAAGTCACTCTGCGTTAGTCTTTAAAAGGACCAACTGCTTTCCTAAAATTAAATGAGAATTTGATTCGTTTTAAGAATGGCACGACCCACAGAAGTTCAAAGGGGTCAGGCCATTCAAGGACGACAACAAAATTAGGTTACTAGGCAATTTGGTGTTAATGTTTCCACCATAGATCGTCTTGTAAGAAGTCTGCGGGAAACTGGGCGATTGTCCGATCGACCTAGGTCAGGACGTCCGCGCGTAAAGTCACGACGTCAGGATCACTATAACGTCGTCGTTCATGTGTGTTATCGGCGCCTTACTGCCGTTGAGAGTGCACTTAATGTTCGTGGAAGTCATGGGTGTCCTAAAATTCAAAAAACTGTACGGAATCGATTACGAGAAGTTGGTGTAAGAGCACGTCGCCCCTACGTAGATCCACAACTTACCCCTACTCTACGTCAGGGTCGTAAGACCTGGGTCGCGGCACATGCTCCACGACGGTTTCCACTAAGGCAGATTTGCCAAGTCTTTCTGGCCAATAATAACATTCAACCACTAGATTGGCCGCCATATATCCCAGATCAAGCATCTTTGGGACCAGTTGGATAATCAGGTTCAGAAGCACCAGCTCCCCCTGCTACTCGAGAGCAGTTGACCAGAGCTTTGATTAAAAAGGGGGACAACATCCCCATAACATCCCAATAGGACGGATTAACGCTCTCATGAACTCTATGACTAGAAGAATAAGGACCGTGACCACGGCAAACTGTGGACACACAAAATATTTATGACTCAGATGAATTTCAATTTCAAAATCCTATGGGTCCATTCAATTTAATCGCCAATAAACCAATTGAGAGATGCAATATACAGACTTTGGAAAATTTTAAGCATTAATTTACCTGTAAGTATACAAAATTTCGTTTTAAATTAAGCCCGATATCATACTTAATTTCTGGTTTATATTTCACCCTGCGTTTCTTTATCTTTTCAGTATATATATAGATAATAATATAATAAGTTTGGGTACAAAAACACGGTCCTATAGGTCATTATGTTACAATAACTGATTTCATTCAATAACTGATTAACATTCCAATTGTCAATTAGGTGATTAAATGTCGCGTCTGTAGACGTATATCTTACCGGCGGTGTTCGTGACAACAAGCATGTGGATATGTCGAATTTATATAAACAATACACAGTGAAGCATGATAAAAATGAAATCTGAAATTGGATATTTGAAACACAGGGACTTATTCGCACATCATTACATTCTAGGTATGGGAAGGCTGGCGTGTGACAAAATACGTGTTATATTGTTTCGTAGGCGGGAAACCAATCACTTTAAATCAGATAAGTTTAAACATATTATAATTGAAACGTTGAATATTTAATTGCAAACACTATTGTGATAAGTTGTAGGAACAGGTAATAGTAATTGTACGATATTTCAAGTGATTGATGCTTAATGAACACTTTTGAAATACATGTACGAAACCTAGATTTTATTTCTTCATAACCTTAAGCAGTGTTTGTTTTATATATTATTCTTTATTATTTCTTATTATCTTACATTTTACTTGTAATATATCCGAGAAATACAAAAAATGATAACAATAGTAGAAGCATAATTTTGACATGTTTAACAGATAAACTGATCAAATTCCTATTTTATGCAAAATGTTAGATTTCCCTGTCATGTTCGTCTGTGATACAATATATCACGGAAACTTTGGACTGATTATTTGCACTTTTATTTATTTATACTTTCTATAAATCCATTGTACTACATGCGACTAATGTAAATGCTACAATATTCTATGTACTTTAGTAATTTGTTATTATCCAATGTAGCTATTGCTTTACGAAGTATGAACAAAGGTAAAATCATCTATCAGAAGAAGTTAGCAAAAAAAGTCTGGAATATTGTAGGATATGGGTAGTATATGTATTGCATGAATCACGCATTCATTACAGTTACAGATTATTAAGGAGCAGACATCGATGTCGAGGACATAAGTCCAAATGTAATTTCAACATTATGTTTTGATTCAACCTATGTTATAATGTTATCGCAGTAAGATTACAACCATGCTTGTGTGTGACTGTTTTAACTATTACAATTTAATGTCCGGTCAATTAGTTTATTTTAACCACTAGGATGTTCAATTTAATCGTTTTAAGCATGTACTGCAGCACGATACATCTCTATTACATTTATCAATCATTTAAATTGTCACACTTGTAATTTCCATGTATTCGATTGAAGTTGTAATCAATTGCAAGATAATGTCGCCCACTTTCGTCCCATCATTGTTTTGATTGATAACCAAGATACATCCCTGAGAAATAAAACTAAGTATAGACCACCGGATGACTGCTTAATTATTAAGTGTGCGTCTGCAAAGATTTAGTAAGTCAACGACAATGTGCATTTGTGAAAGTTATTGCGTTCAAGTTCATAAGAGGTTATTGCTTATCTTCATAATCTACATAGAATTGTTTTTCCAAAACACTACTTAGTGTCTAGCCAATAAGAATAACAACCAAGAGTACTTCACACATTGTCATTAGTTTGTTGCCAAACGCAAGTCAAATCACAAATGTATAATTAATCAATTATGCAATTGGATCATTTTATGTACAGACAAAAGTCTCGTTTTATATTGTGAGAGTGTTATATGTATCATAAAGAATTACAAATACAATCGTGAATCGAAACAATTTCATCGTTATTAATATTATACGAGCGAAATGAAAGTACATGTATCAATACTTTTTACCATAGTGAATTCATCATTTCTTAATTTATGCTTTTCCTTTCTGAAATTCTGAATGTTTTTGGCATGATAATTCAAATCTTGTAGATCTTAATATGTAAAAATTATATTCTGAACTTGATATTCATATAAAATATAGGTACACATGAAGTAATAAAAATGTCAAAACAGTAAATTGGTTGTTTTGGGATGCTTACAAGTATGAGCTTTGAACTATGATCATTTTTGTCCAAGATTCCTTTTGATTCAGTGCAAAAATAGATATGATGTTATAAAGGCAACAGATAAGGGATAATTTTGGCACTGTTTCTGGACACATTACAGCAAACTGATCATTTTCCTATTTTATACCAAATATGAGATCTCCTTGTCATGTTTGTCTGTGATAAAATTTATCACAGAAAAGCGAGAATGATTTATGGAATTTTATCCTTTTATAGGTTCTATAAAAGGATTGTTCTACATGCGAGTTACGTAAACACTATTATTGTATTGTAGAATACAAATCATTTCACTTTTAATAGTATACAAGTGTTGTTCATTCATTCATAAAGGAAGACTATCTATCATCTGTTAAACGCTCAAGGTTATTTTAGGTTTTTGTATTATCCATATATAATGTGCAACTCAGAATAAATAATTACATTACAATAACTAAACCTAATTAGACAGCAGATATCAACAATTAGGAAATTAATATAAAGGAAGTCTTAATAATCCCTATTTTAATTATACTGTTGTTATCGTAACACCACCACCACTATGGTTGAACATAAAACACTGTTTTAACTGGTATTGTATAATGTTCGACCAATTGTCTGGATTTAATGTCATGGTTTGTCATTACATTCATTGTAGCACGTGCCACTGCATGAAATATATTGTATTTAAATATCAATCCTTTGTATCATCGAATTTAAACATCCCATGTGTTCTACTGTAAGTGTAATTATTTTTAAGTTATTAATAGCTGTATAAACATCATTAAGTCAATAACCAAGAGACTCTTCAGAGAATTTACGTGTATTGTAATAAAAATAATAGATTGAATGCCAACTTGTAATGCAAGTACTACCCAAATTATGCTAGCATTGTATACACATGAACATTTTACTCGGGAGCTAACATGTATATTTAGATTATCGAAATCTTTTGTTATTGAAAATGTTACTCCTCGTAATTATATATTTGAGCTAACTTGGATGGCTTATAGAATATTTTCATCGTTTCAATAATGATTACTGGAAAGTAGCAGAGAAAAAAGGTAGAGACACTGGCTGTTGGAAAACCCTTTGCGATATCTTTATATCGTATACAATATTTTATTGAAATCACTTATGAAACGTTTCATAAAGGCAAAGTTTTATGATAAATTTTTCACAGGGACTTATTATAACAAAAACTTCAAATATTTTTTACGTAGAAAGACATTTAATATTCTGCGTAAGCATATTTCTTTAACTGTAATACATCATTAATTAATTCTGCAGTTCATGTACATGGAGGAATTATTAAATCTAAAATTTAAACCATGAGCAAAACTAATTAAAACATAATGCCATATCAAAGGAGTTAAAATATCATGGTTGACACAAGTAGTTAGGTAGTTTCTATAAACATTGTTAGTATGCGATGTACAGTGTGCGAGTTTGTTTATTAACTTCACTATTTGTACCATTTAATTGAATGCCAACAAAAATTTCACATTCGTCGAATTTCCCATGAAATAAATCATGATAAATTGATGTGAATGTTTGTTTTTATTTTTATTCGAATAAATGTGTGTAAAAATGTGAACCGAATAATGAATTAACGTGTTTTCCTGTTCATGAACTTTGGTTCCAGATTGACATTTTGATTTTAGAATGTCAATAAATCAGTCCAATCATTGTAAATTTTTCCTAGTCTCAATATTAATCTGTTTTATTGCCTAACTTTTGTGTGATTGTTCTCAACGAGTTAACCTCCGTGTGTCTTTGGTATTTTTATAATGGTTTATTAAAAATTAATAACCGATTTAATATGATCGGTCGAAACAATAGCATTTCGTTTAGCTGAAGCTTTACATCAAATAAACGAATCCCTTGCATTTTCTTTAAGTCGTAGTGGACTAAGTTATTTTTTAGAAACTTCTGTCTTTCTGATTTTCTCTGGCGATGGGAAAGTTCAATTCAACTATTCGTTCTCATTGAAAGGGTGATGAAAAAAAAACATTCTCCTGTAAATGACATAAGAAGGAAAACATTCAGTACTACTAGACATTTCCCCTCAATGACGGTTACATGGTAGTTTTATTTCCTTTTAGTTCCTAGATGTCTATAGAGATACTCATACAACAGAAAAGATTTAAGTTAAACGAATACTGTACTCTATAATATGATTGAAATTATATCTGTTATTTGGTATTGTTTAAATGATTTCAGACCATCGAAATGTATATGTTCATGTTGATTTGTGGTGCTCATTGTACAAGTTTTGTGCATTTTTCTTGTATGATTGAGGAACTTTTTATCTGTGTGTACGTATGGAATAAATAAAAAACACTTTTTCATACTATTGATGTGAGAATATATGTGGTGTTCTATTTAGAAAGAAAAGTTCAAAACCAGATAGAATATTCGCTGAATGATGTTAACATGATGATAACTAAGCTAACTGACACAAAATCGATTATTAATAAGATCAATTGTGTTAGACCTGATAAGCATGCATATGTATGTTAAGATATAGATAATAACTAGTGCAATCAGAAATAATTGTAATGTTAAAGTAAGATGAGTTTATATGTATTTTGATATTTCTAACACAGTTCTAAGTGATCTGTTAAAAGGCTCACACTCTTTAGAACTTATCTAATTGAGCTAAGTGAGATATTCCATGCTTTACTTCACGGAAAGCAATAGAAATAACTGCGCCCTACACAATTCAGTATTGCCTTGATTTATTTGAAGGTAATTTAGTAAGGAGATAACATCATTGTTCTGTCTGGGTTTTATGTCTTCTTTATTAATATTTAATAGAAAATATTTCTGACCATGAAATAAACCCGAACCATAAGACATGATTATTTTGTTCACTCATCTTTTCTTTTACACAATTAAACCATTACATTGAGGATATAACTAATTTGATTCTATCAGACACATAAACTATCCAAGCCAAATTTATTAAACTCAATGGGTTTAATACAACATTAACATGAACTCAATACAATCAACTATCAAAATAAATCTCAATCAATTCATTGAACATTTAGCCAGTCAAGCAACAATTTTACTTGTCTAACCGATGCGAGTATATAGTTCTACAATGCCCTGATATACTAATATAGAAATAGATGTCTAAAATAAAGTAGTACCATTTTCTGATTTGTTTTGCTACACCATAACAAGTGTTTATACACGTGGACACTAAATTTATTTAATATTTTTGATTTGAACGGTATATTGACAATACAGACAGAGTGGAAAAATAGAAAATACAAAACAATATAATCCTTGTCTTTTAGAATGCTTAAACGAATATGTCTTACCTCTACTTATGAACTATTTAATGCATTTGATGCAATTGTTCATTTCCTTAAATATCTTAGTAAATTAGTACATTGTTTAAGTTAATTAATTTATTAAAATAATTGAAATAACACAATACTAAAACATATAGACATACATGTTTTTCCATTTTGATGGCAAACTTCAGTTGTAATAATATTATAGTCAGCGGAAAAAGAACACAAGTAAATTTAAAATGAATAATAATATGGTATAAGGCTTCTTACATATTCACAACAACTTAGGTGACATCATTTATTACCTGTATTTAAACAAACTCTTTTGGGGAAATTATCTGAAGACCAAGTTATTTTACATTTAATGTTTAAAAATAGATACTGTTTATATGTCACAGGTATATGTGGTGATTTAAGTATCTGCTTTGTGTTTAAGATTCCCCATTGTATTTTTGTGGAAAAAAACATTATAAATTATCATTTAAATGTCTTATGTGCGCAATTCTATCAATGAAAGATCACCAAACTCTATCAAACTCCTAAAAACGGTTGAAAGGTTAACCTCATAAGAAAATAAAAGAAAGCAACAAAAACTAACTTTATACATTACACGAATAATCAATGTTATAATATCACAAAGTGATTTCTATTAATGAAAAACTTAATTGTATTGTAACAATTTATATTTTGAGAAAAATGAATCAAAACGTCTGAATACAACACAAAATTATCTTAAATTAATATAAAGTTGACCAATGTTGTGAATTAAAAGAAATATGATACTACAGAATCTAGTGCCTTGCTTAGTACGTTACGACACATGGCAAACAATCAAAACATTTACAGAACCTAATCAGCTGCAATGTATAGCCTAAATAAATAATGGTGTTTCAAACATTTAATTATAAATATCATTGGTCGACATTCCTTCAGCCGATACTAATAATTATTGCAATATATTTTAGGAACACTTCTTATATTAATATTGCTACCCACTTTAACTTCATGAAACATATTGATATTCTACGAGAATATATAATTATCATGTTAATATATATTTTTTATGAAATACACAGACTTAATTTAAAAATGACATAATCCATCACATCAATGCCAACAACATCCGCTTTGTAATTAAACTTTTTAAAATGTAATTTAACTTCCAAGCTTCACACTTAAGTGACTGGTAAAGTTTACTGAAGTCTTACAATGAAAATATTACAACCAAAAAGCAGGTGAAATGTATTTTATATTAAACGGGTTTTCAACAAAGCAGAAAGGCACATTCAGAAATACTTTGTATACAATATCAATGCCATAACATCAATTCCGAATAAAAACAGTGAATGCTACCAGACGTTTCAGATGTGTAAGGTCAATAAAAATCCGTAAAAAGTATCTTTATTGGTTCATTGTTATAAACAAGTTCTAGATCTCTGTAAGTAAATAACGTTTCATCATTGTATATAAATTACTAAAGATAATCCGTTACAAGCAATGATAAATGTGTGTTGTATCGACTTAATGTAATGTCTTGATGATTTATTACCTAACTTTCTTATTGTTTGTCTGATCACGTAGGACATAATCGAAAGTTGCAATGTGACTTCACTACATTGATCTTTGGAAGTTTTCCTGTCATTTTATATGCGGGTCACATTAAGTCAAGCTAATTTTTCATTTTCATGTGTTAAAGAACGGGTACATTAATTATTTTTATTTATTGTTTTACAACAATTTCGATGAATGTTAGTTATATATTGAGGTTTATAGAACATGTTTGTCCTTTTATACATGTGTTGTATTTAGAATCAACACGATATCTTCTTCTGGAGTTGTTTCTTTCATAATGATTACATCATCAGTTTAGATAATATTAAGCTCGGTCGTAAAACAAGTTATTCCAATTTAGATTAATCACCTACTTCGAAATGCTATAACAATATTAGAGCTGCAACTAATATAATAGGACGTACTTATACTTATTCTGCCATTTAAAGATCGCTGCACTGCTTTACTTCACTTTCACCAACCTTTAAATGAAAGACTCTTAACATATATATGCTTAAACATTCTTTTTATTAAAAAAATGTCATTAAAAATATAAAAACACGTTAAAACACGCAATAAAATATAAATTCGAGTACAAAACACAATCCTTTGGGAAATTGGGAATGCTTAAAAAAACTATTTTAGACTGTTTACCATTCAAATTGCAAAATAGGTGATGAAATGTTGTGTCTGTGATCGTTTATCTTACCGGCTGTGTTTGTGACAACAAGCATGCGGAAATGTCAAATAAAGAAAAACAATACAGAGGCAATCATGATTAAAATGCAACTTAAATAATTCATGACAGGTTTACTCCTGCAATATGTTTGAAAATTAGTCAATGCTGTTAGATTGTAATAAAGTAAACGTCTAATATTAATTAAATATACTATAAATGTTTATCCTAAATGTGAATTTACTTATTTTATCAAACTTGAACACGTGTAATAAATCTCATCAGAACAAAGTTTGTTACACGAACTTCGTATACTATCTTTGTCAAATATACTTATCTTATTCTTTACTAGAAGCCATAAGTAAATCATATCATCTCGGCCTGTAATAGAATACGTCACTAAGACAAACAACCTATGATCGTTACTTCTTCAGTAATTTAGTTCATTTAAATATTGCCTATATTCACAATATAAATTCAACGAAGAGTTTACAATGGTTAAAATTCATTACATTGAAAGATAGTAAAAATCAATATCGATAAACACCTACGATGGCTAAATGTATAAGGTATGTTGTCTATATATGGCTTTGCGAATAACTAGATAATTTTGAAAAACGAACTATAATGTTCAGAATGTATTAACCTAATTATTCAAACTTTCTGTTTTCATCGAGATATGTCATTATTACCTATTTTGATCGTTAAACGTAATTGTATAAGACGAACAAACAAACAAACTTACTTTGTTATTATAAATTATTGTATAAGACAATAGCAGATATCAAACTTTGACAAAGACACAAATTGGAACGCTAAACATTTAGAAAAGATTCCCTTATCTAGGCAATTAGGATTTTTACCATTTCTTGTCTTATTTCTATGAATTTATTACGTTGTAGAAAACAACGATTTTCCTTTGGCAAAAGCAAAAGTATACAGTATATTTATGTTAGTGCTAAGTCATTATAGTCTGTGTAAGTGACACTACAAGAAATATGGCTTAAAAACTGTCAGTTTCAGTTCTGTAAAAGTGCATCGTACATTATTTATATTAGTACAGTAACCTTGTGAATTCAAACACTTACGTGCTTGTTTTTGAAACACCAGCAAACGAAACAAAGAAAACATTAAAGATGTTTTAATCTGTAATGTTTCATGGTTACATGCAAAACAATTTGATCAAAAGGCAAAATCCCGAAACATTAAATAGATTGAACCACTATTGACAACACTGCTATACTGCAACCTTACCTACATAATAGCTATATCATCTATTGTAAACTTTATGTGATCCTATGGATATGTAAACATGAAACCAGATACTTCGGTGTTATCTTAATGTCATGTTTAAAAGTGTTTGAAACACAGAAACTTATTCGCACATCATTACATTCTTGGTATTGAAATGTTTGCGTGTGACAAAATATATGTTATATTGTTTTGTAGGCGAGAAACCAATAATTTTAAATCAGATAAGTTTAAAAATATTATAATTAAAACGTTGATGTTTGATTCCAATTACTATTGTGATAAGTTGTAGGAACAGGTAATAGTAATTTTACGATATTTTAAGTGATTGATGCTTAATGAACACTTTTGAAATACATGTACGAAACTTGCATTTTATTTCTTCAAAACCTTAAGCAGTGTTTGCTTTATACATTCTTCTTCATTATTTCTTATTATCTTACGTTTTACTTGTAATATCTCCGAGAAACACAAAAAATGATAACAATAGTAGAAGCATCATTTTGACAATTTATATCACATAAACTGATCAAATTCCCATTTATGCAAAATGTTAGATTTCCTTGTCATGTTCGTCTGTGATATATATCACGGAATCTTTGGACTGATTTATGGCACTTTTATTCTTATACGTTCTATAAATCCATTGTACTACAAGCGACTAATGTAAATGCTACAATATTCTGTGTACTTGAGTAATTTGACATTATCCAATATAGCTATTTCTTCACGAAGTATGCACAAAGATAAAATTATCTATCAGAAGAAGTTATCAAGGAGGTCTGAAATATTGTATGATATGGGTAGTATATGTATTTCATGATTCACGCATTCATCGCACTTATAGATTATTTAAGAGCAGACATCGATGTCGAGGACATTAGTCTGATGCATTTCAACATTCTGTTTTAATTAAACCTATGTTATGATGTTATCGCAGTGAGATATCATCTTCGCATGATAGTGTGTCTGTTTTAACTATTTTATTCTTATGTCCGATCAATTAGTTTATTTTAACCCCTGGGATGTTCAATTTAATCGTTTTAAGCATGTACTGCAGCACGATGTATCTTTATTACATTTATCAATCATATTAACAGTAACACCTGAAAATCCATGAAATCAACAGTAGTTTTATTTAATTACAAGATAGTCCCATTATCATTTTAATTGATAGCCAAGAGACACTTCAGAGAAACAAAACCTAGTATAGACCCCTGCATGACTGCTTAATTAATAACTGTGCATCTGCCACGATAAGTAAGTCAACGACAATGTGTTTTTGTAAAAGTTATTGCGTTCAAGATCATGGGAGGTTATCGCCTACCTTCAATATCTATATTGAAGTGTTTATCCAAACTCTACTTAGTGTCTAGCGCATACAAAATAACAACCTAGAGTACTTCACACATTGTTGCATAGCAGAAGTCAGTTGCCAAACGCAAGTGAAATCACAAAATCCGTATCATTTAAAAAAATCATGCAGTCCAATCATTTTATGTACAGACAAAGTCTTGTTTTTATGTGTGGGTGTTATGTATCAAAAATAATTTCTATCACAAATACAACCATGTATCGAAACATGTATCGAAATTCTACGAGCGAATTGCAATTATTAATACCTATTATCATAGTGTATTCATCACTTCTTAATTTATAGTATTGTTTCATTCTGAAATGTCTTTGGCATGATAATTACGATCTTGTAAATAAGTCCATAAACTCAACTTATACCCAGAATTTGATATTATTATAGGTAAACATAAAAAATAAAATGTCGAAACAGGAAACTGATTGTTTTAACATGCTTACAGCTATGCGCTTTAAACATGCGCTTTATACGCATTGATTAATAGCATTTTTATTCTGCTATAGGTTCTATAAAAAAGATTGTTCCATATGCGAGTTACGTAAAAACTATTATTGTATTTTAGAATTCACAATATTTCTCTTTTAATAGTTTTGTTACAATACAATACAATTGTTGTTCATTCATTCATAAAGGAAGACTATCTACCATCTTTTAAACGTTCAAGGTTATTTTAGATTATTGTATTATCCAGATATATGGTGCAACTCAGGATAAGTAATTTTATCTTACCTCGTACAGAATACTCGTTTTTCATTGGCCGAGAGCGGTCACGTGCTGACCATGTATTATCCAATATTAGGTCAGTAGATTCTAATATCCAGTCAGTAACAAAATTTATAAATGATAGCGCTGACGAAACCTTATTTTTCTACTCCAAAATTAATTCGGGTAAGATAAATTCGTTACACAGTCAGTTACTGACCGGATACGGTGTGATACCGGGTCAGTGAATAAATATTGGGCTCGAGCTACGCTCTCACCCAATATTAATTTACTGACCCGGTATCACACCGTATCCGGTCAGTAACTGACTGTGTAACTAATAATATTACAATAACTAAACTTAATTAGAAAGCAGATATCGATGCGTTGGGAATTAGTATAAAGAAAGTCCTTATAATCTCAATTTTAATTAGACTGATGTCATAGTAACACCACCATCACTGTGGTTGAGCATATAACCCTGATTGTACTGGTATTGTATTCTTTTCGATCAATTGTCAGGTTTTAATGTCATGGTTCGTCATTACATTATTGGCGAAGATCGTGCCGCTGCATGATATATTGTAATTGAATACCAATCCAATGTATCATTGAATTCATTCTTCCCATGTGTTCTACAGTAAGTATAATTAGTTTTTATTTATTGTCACTAATATCTACATGAACATCATTAAGATAATCACCAAGAGCCTCTTCAGGGAAATATTTACCAATATACGTGTATTGTAATGAAAATAATAAATTGAATGCTATATAGTAATGCCAGTACTAACCCAATTATGTAATGCATTGTATACACATCAACAATTTAGGTCATCGCAATCGTTCTTTTATTGAAATTGTCACTTCTCATAATTATATATTTGAGCTAACTTGTATGCCTTATAGAATATTTTCGTCGTTTCAATAATGATTACTGGGAAGTGGTAAAGAAAAAAAAGGTAAAGACACTAGCTGTTGGAAAACCCTTTGCGATACCCTTACATCGACAACAATATGCCATTGAAATCATTTATATTTTTTTGTTTTGTTGGGTTTAACACCGTAGCAATACATTGTAGAGATCTTATAACGGCGGAAACTCCGGAATAACTCCAAAAAATGTGATAATACATGTGGTGTCCTATTTGTGAAAAATTGTTCAAAACCAGATAGAATATTCGCTGAATGATGTTAACATGATGATAACTAAGCTAACTGACACAAAAACGAATATTACTAAAATCATTTGTGTTAGACCTGATAAGCATGCATATGTATGTTAAGATATTGATGATAACTAGTGCAATCAGAAATCATTGTAATGTTAAAATATCATGCGTTAATTTGTGCTTTAAAATTTCTAACATAACGCGAAGTGATATGTTAAAGACGTACAGTTTTTCGGAACATATCTGATTGATCTTAGTGAAATATTTCATGTTTTTTCCTTATAAAATAAAGCAATAGAAAAAGCAGCACATTTAACAATCCAGTGTTTCTTGACCTATTCATAGGTAAATTAGTAAGAAGATAACATCATTGTTCTGTCTGGGTTTTATGTTTTCATTATTAATAATTAATAGGAAATTTCCTGACCATGAAATAAACCCGAACCATAAGACATGACTAACTGTGTTCACTCATCTTTTCTTTTACACAATTAAACCATTACATTGAGGATATAACTAATTTGTTTTTGTCAGACACATAAACTAACCAAGTTGAATTAAGTTACCTGAATTGGTATAATATAACATTAACATTAATAACTCAATAAAAACAGCTATCAAAATGAATATCTATCAGTTCTTGCTTTGGTCATTTAGTCATTCAAGCAACTACTTTAAATGTCTGGTCGGTTATATTATAATTATAGTGTCACGCATCAAGGTGATTTATCCGTAGCAAAAATCATGTAGATTTTTTTCTGTAAATAATGATATTATATGCTTTCAAGTGGAATTTCTTACATCAACAGGTTGTAATTTTGCAATACAGACCTCATCAGAACTAGGACTGCATAATTATTTTTTTTTTAAATTTTATTTTAATCACAATAATGACATTTGAACTACAGGTCGGTCAACTGCTTTAAACGGAGATGAGTATACTCTGTCAGCATTTCGGTTTTATTTCATTGTATTATTATAACACCACACTTATGTGCTATTTGCTTAATCTTTTAATTAGAGTCTACTATACGTAAATATGTTTATCAACATTACATATACATGTACCTTTATTCCACATAATAAAGATACTCAAAGTTCATTCAATAATATTGCCAATGGTATTGAATGTTGATAAGCCGATTTAGATTTTTTGTATTTTACATGCAAAAATACTAATTTCAAAAGTAAATTGAATAGTATAAGACTGTCCCCACTCATATATAATTTAAACTTAATCATGTTAATGTACATAGAAATTGCAGACATCCATTTTTAACCTAACAAGTAGAGCTGTTTCATTTCAAAATGTAAATGTCTAACATACTTGTCAAATCTAACAAAATGTCAGCCAACGAGGGAAATAAAATATACTTCATTCTGCTTAAAACTGGCTGGTATGTGTTTAATTTATCGTGAATAGTTTGATAGGTTTGAATGAACACTTTATGGACTTCCATACGTTCGTATTGTATGATAAAGTCAAATTTACAATTGAAATGCGCTATATTTATTTAATGCAGTTTGGTTTAATATAAAATTCAATTTTTCACTAACGGATTTTAATAGATGAACATATTGATATTAATGGGACACTGGCTGTTAATAAATATATTTATCTCAGATCACTATATATATACCCTAGACAAAACATCAGAACTATTCAACCATAATACTCCAAAAATCTCGACATACAACATTACTTCCAACTTCATCAATAACTGACGGTCTGCTACAATATGATACAAATATGTATATAATGTGTATAATATAAGTTGTATAATAGAAGTACAAAGAACCAACCCTAGACAGTTGAACGATAAATTATTACATCGAAGTTAGTGAAGTATGCTACGTCCTGATACTTTAGTTACATTCACTCAATTACATGATAGTTTCTGGGCATATACAAAAATTATGATATGCTCAACTTATGACTATAAAGTAAAAAGGTGGTTCAGATTTGTTTTTATTTTTGATTGATGGCATGTTTAATTATGTTTTATACGCTCCAAACGAGTGTATGATTAATTTCTTATGATAAGGTGGCTACTATATTTACATTATCATATTTCTTAGCGTATTTTGTAATAATTCAGTTATAAAGCTATTTACACTATATTCTCGTTTTAGCTTACTATTAACGGTAAATAAATGTATTATCTACGTTGTGCCCTATTTAGATAAAATCGCCCTTATCGTTGAAACAAACAGTTTCTCAATTTTTTCTTAAAATGCTGAAAATACAATTGAATAATTAGTTTGCATTGAAATGGTGAAGGCTTAACGCTGCAAAGAAATGTTTTGTTGGCATAAAAGTGTTCTCCTATAAAACTTAGAATGAGAAAATTTGTAATTCAGATCGACTAATATTTCTACACAATGTCTTTCATTGACAACTTTAGGCTCTTTTTTGTTTCGAGACGATTTGCAATGTTGAGGTAATTAGAATAGCTGTTGTACTTTGTTTAGAAAGTACTTTTACTATTGGTTTAATATATTTAACTGATATGCATTATTTTAGATAAAAGAGATCAGCAAGTATCTCTAATGTAATTGTCAGAAAATTTGGGACGTTACATTACGGCTAACGTGTAGAGTCAACTTCGAAGTCTTACAAACATATTGATTATTGTCTGTCGTGTATCAAATAAAAATCAAGGAGATGATCTAATAATAATCTAAACTTTACCAATTGCAATCACATTCATAAGTGAGCTTAAATAAAAGTGCATAAAATGATAAGTTTGTTGCCATAATAAAATATTCTACACCAAAAAAGAAAAGACATTAAGAATGTAAGTACAGAATTAGATCAAATACGTCCATTTAAGGAGCCTAACAAACATAAAATATATCATATTAAAATTACTATTTCGTGTATTGGAGCATCTTCCTCTCAATACTCTAGCGGATAAGATGTTATTTATGTCTGAAGATGCTATTCTTTGTACACAAACAACACATTAATCTAACTAGATTTGTATTCTTTGGTGTTCTTTGTTGACTAATGGCTATACAAATAAACTTAAGATTCATTCAATTTGCAGACAGGCAAAAATGTGCACTTGACTTAACAGAAGTAGCGTAAATCAAGGTAAAGAAAATATCTAAAAAACCATACACTTAAGTACAACATACAGATAAAAACACTTTTGCAATAAATGCAAAATAAATGCCAAAAGTATATGCATGTTAAAATAATTCAGAATCTAAATTTTTAGTGTCAATCAACTCAAATAATGACAAAGGAACAACATCATTATAATTATTATAATTTCTTTCTTGCCATTTTCGTTTACTTTAAATCGAAGGCCTACTGTCTGCTTAGCGTAGCATAAACATCTGAATAAAAGAATTGTTTATGTAACACGTAAGAACCCGAACGAAGTAAGTGAAGTAGACTCCATTTTGATAATATAACTTTAAATAAGTTTTTAAAATGCAAGGCATATCCCAAGTATATATAGAAATCATATACTGCAGATGTATCGACTACAAGTTTGTATTCAGGAATACTAGAGCATTGAATATTCATTTTTAGGAAAGTATTCTGTCTTCAAACCTGTTAAATTATATACATTAAATCATCATTTTACTGGAGCTTTTATTCAGTGAATGTATATATGTAGTATGTAACAATACGAGTAAACATTTATTCAACTAAATGAAATTTATAAACAAAATTTCCTAGATAATAGATACTTTAAGTGAATTCGTTTATTGATTCTCTATAACTGCCTTTGCTGTTTTAAACTTCAACCATAAATTTAAAACCCTTTTTCTTTTGAATAACATTTGAATGTAACAATTCTTAAAAGTGTCGTCTATCAAACCAGACATCGAGTAATCTATACTTAGACAGATTATAAAGACAAATTAATCTAATTCGTCGACAACATCCAATTGTATATTGCAATCTTACTAGTTCACAACTTTAGCTTTAACTGGAAATATTAACCACGCTAATGTAAATTGATAGCCCGTCGTCTAGATATTTTGACAAACATGACAAGGCGTTCCATTCCTTTTATGAAAAAGTCTTCAAAGTCACAGACCTTATCGATAGTTCAGTGTCAATCTATTAACATAATGCACTAACTTTATTCAATTTTACATCGTATATATTTCTTTTGGTGATGGAGTGTCTTCACTTGGTGGCACACGTTGTTCAAGACGCGGGTCTAGCGCAAAGCGGACGTAACTTATTCTTTTCTTATATTGAGTTACGACCGTTTTGTGCTAAACCCGCGGAGAGCAGATTTACGAACACATTGTTGTAAATTTACGTAGTAAAAATTTATTTAAATAATTTGTCTGTCGTCTGTTCCAAGGAACTTCTATGAATAATTAAATAAGTAGCATCGTTTGTAGTCCAAGGCTCCCTTGTCAATTTAATAATCTATATCATAACTAATGCAGATGTGACAAGGTGTTATTTTTGATTATGAATTATTGTTTGAACTAAGATTGCGATTTTGTGAATAAGTACATCAGTTTTAGACATACAGTGTAAAACATACGTCAAACAATGTGTTCATTATCAGATATTTGTCGTTATTCTATATGGTGATGGTTCATGATTAAGTAGACCGTTCAGCTCAATCAGTGACATGCATAATTGTCAACAAATCAGTTATTGAAGAAATAAAGATTTGTTACAGAAAAATAACTTTCCTATGATGAAATGTTATTAAACAGAACCAAATTACACATCTAAGATCATAAAAAAATAATTATCAATGATAATTCCCCTTTTCATCTAGAAAACACTAGAAACACAAAACATATTGTTCAGGGGAAATTTCTGCAGACGCAAGTAACACATTTTTGCATCTTTGGTAATTTAGTTGAAAGTTTTGCACTATCTCTACAATTCTAAGCAGACTAAAAACATTTATCAATGTGATTTATTGAACTGAACTTTCATTGCCGTTACGAAAAATTAGAAAGATGTTTGTGGACACACTTATTTCAACAACATCAAAATAAGGTACAGCCTAAATTGTGCATTCATACATTATTCACCAAGATACTAAACAAATATCAAAAAATCAGTTAATAAAAGATTAGCCAGTAACACAGACGAAATTAATGAAGAAGTGATTTTCACCTAACCAATGAGTTTTAGCACGGCTAGTATAGAAACGTGAGAATGTTCTGCAATATAATCTAGAAAATCAGACAATCATGGTAAATAAGTAATAAGAAAAACAAACATCTCAAGTCAGACATTTAATGAACACAGTAATCGCATATCTTATATAAAAATGTCAGTCGAAAACAAACTATTGTAGACACCATTGATGTTATTTCCTGTTTGGTTGGAATGGTATCAAAACATACACCTACATGTATTTCGTGAACGAAAAAACACAAATGTGATAAACAAAGGTGTGAAAGTTCATCTGATTTTTCTGACGGACTGCCTAATGTGCGTACACTTCATTTTTAGGATGGCATATCATAGTTATGTTTTAAAAGTTCATTTTTAGCTCGACTATTCGGAGAAGAGTGGGGCTATCCTACTCAGTTGTGCGTCGGCGGTGGCGTCGGCGTAACACTTCTTGGTTAAGTTTTTAAGTGCAACATTTTTATGTTATTTTACATTTTATATTATTTATTGGGATTACTTTTGGAGGTCAACTACCAACCTGCATAACTCTAGATTGACTTTTGACTGGATTATGGCCCTTTTATACTTATACAATTTCTTGGTTAAGTTTTTTGGTGCAACATTTTATCTTTGAAACTACTGAAGGGATTCACTTAAAACTTTACACAAGTTAACGAGGTTAGGATGAAGGTCAAATACCAAGTTGCATACCTCCATTATGAGTTTTTATTGGTTGTTGTTGTCGTTTACACGCATACCCTGAATAGTCGAGCGCGCTGTCCGTGGAATGCTCGTGTTACTTCTGTTGTTAATGTCATGTCACAAAACGATTAGCGCACGTATAAATTGATAAACGCATTTATGGACATAAAAGGCAAACAAATGATGATGTAATTACAAAGACGCAAACAATATAGTTTGTATAAGTAATAAAGAGAGTATCCAATATTCATTATATAGTAAATACCATGTATTAGATTAGTGTAATTGTAATAGTATATGTATATTAACTATTTGATAATGTAATGATGAATCGTTTCTTTTTCTTTTATTCTTTAATGTATGTGTATGAATTTTTCTTATAAATGAAATTAATAAAAAAAAGTTATAAAATTATCTAATTAATGTATTATCCATTGATTAGTTTAAACCCTTTTACAGAAGTGAGGTAGCAAAACATAATGAAATGGCTGTCAAATTAATAAACATACACTACCAATATGATAAAGCAGTTCCAGAATATATGAGTCGATTCAATACATGATATAAACGGGTTCATTTAATTTTTGGCTTTTAACAGATTCAATGACTGGTTTATTAATTTATTTTGAATCATAAATCAAATTATATCATCAATAATATATAAAATATTGTTTTAAACGTTAATTTAAATTGCATATTGAACACGTAGTAAACCTGGTGTATCGAATCACTTTATAATGTCAGACTTTTAAAGATACTAGTTCAGAGACTTGGGTTTTCTATATAATTTCAAAATACCATCCAGGGTTTGTTATTGTGTCAAAACATTTAATTCTTAATATTTAAAGACAAATTGACCTTTAGGTTGCAAGAAATATACTACTAAAGTCACAAAAATACACACAATTGTCTATATTGTTACATACGGAATAGATTTTTACTACATGAAGCACAATTATTTGTAGATGTATGTCAATTTGCACTAACATTTTCATAATCAAAACACTACTCTCCTGCTACAAAAACGGTTTCAATACAATTGTGACAGTTTCAGAAAAATGTTTTATTTAAGTTGAAATTTGTGAATGAGTACCTTTATTTTGTAACTTGCCTTATTTGGTTGTTATTTTATAGAAGCATTTGCATCGATGCACGTTATTTTTATGCTTGCAGCGTATGTTACAGGCATATACAAGCATGTCAAACAAATGGACATTAATGCATCTTTGTATGTAACGTTCAGCAATTTGGATTATTAATGTTGGTGATAAAAATACATGACAAACTAGTGATGTACCTAGACACATTGTCATATTCTTCTTTTGCTAAACAAAATTTCACCTGACGTTAGAGATATTTTGTTTGCGAAAAAAAAAAACATTCCTCGGTGTATAATTCAATTAATTTCACTATACATGTCTCATACATAGTGGGAAACCATTGTAACCATTAAACACATTTTGTAAGGCTGCAATGTTATTTTCAGCACAATTTCGACGTCTATTTTCACTTTACAAATAGAAAGCAGTTTTATTTCAGTATGTCTGACCCAGTCTGACATACTTGTCTAATAAATAACATTTTTGTCGACAAAAAGGGTATACTTACATTTTATTCCGATTGATGAAGGAACTGTCTGAAATATATACGAATGATAATAAACTGTTAAATTTGTTGCAGTGCACAAATATATCGACATGTTTAAGTGGTAATAACATTGTTAAAATCAATTGTATCAAAATCTATATATGAATTGATTAACGCCATGCCGACAATATTTGATAAAGACAAACATGACTTAAAGTATCTGTGCCCCTAATAATACTTGACAATGACATAACAAAGATTCTACTTAATTTCAACTCGTATTTATCATACAGATATATATAATCGTGTATCAACATTAAAAAAATTCTGATTTTAAATGTTCTTATGTTTAGTTCTAAAGATCTTTATTCACATGTGTGAAAAGAACAATTACTTTAAGTTATAATTAATAGACCTTTCTTAATATTGCCTCATGAATATTCATAAAATTCTCAGAACGAGATTGTGTATGCAAGCTACACTATCAGAATGGTTGCGTACAGTAACAAAAATTCAGCCTCGGTGTTTAACTATCCTTTTCTTTCTTCAAAATATATATTAGAGAGGTTAAAAGTCATCAATAAATAAACTAGATAGCCGATAATTTAAGTATTTCAGTGAAATCAATACTTGGCTTATCAGGTGAGTTAGATTTGTTCATTCATTTTTGTTTATTTATTTCTGGTTACTTGTCCAGAAAGTTGTTCTGTTCTCTTTTCCTCAATTTGTTATAAATTTCCACTCTTTGGCAAATTGTTTATTTATCTGTTGAGTTGAAGAAAACTTATACCTCGAAGGTGTTTATACAAAAAGCAGTGAAACACTTTATGATAGCCCAACTTTGATTGTTATCTATACAACTTCACATTCAAAATACTATGGGTAATAAATTAATTAGCCCAGTTCTTAGAATTTGCTTCCATTCATACAATTACCGTTTATACTCAAATTATTTTAGCTCTAATGATGTACATCTAGGTATCATTCCATGAAAAAAAGTATTTAAAGAAACTAACGGTAGATCTATGAACATGTTCGAACTTCTCAAGTCAATTTTGATCACTGTAATAATAACACATACTTTGTTGCTGACACAAACAACATATAAAACAATACGTTTCTATGAGCTTAACTCTGAACATTATTTTTCATTTATAGATTACAGTCATCTGCAGAAAACACTAGAAGTAGTGCTCGCATTACATGGAATAAATCTAGAGCCTGATAGGGTAGAAAATATTTGACAAAGCAGTACAGTACACTGTCACCTTTCATCAAGACATTGGAGATCAATCCTGTGGTTTTGTTGCTGGTGTCAATCTATCAGATACATGGGACCATTAGTTTCCATTAAAATGTGTGAGACAATATAAAAGACAAAATAAACATGTTTTTTAAATTTCTATAAATGAAAATTATATTATAACTTGTGTACATATATACATAGTAGTAACATATTTCACATAAAATAAACAAGTTTTAAAACATTTAGCACATTGTCTTGATTTTGATCATATAACCCCAAGGTATTTACTACATGGAACTTTTTATTGCCAAAATGTCACAACATGGTCAGTTGAAGCATGTTTATATGTTTCAATTGTCCTATTACGCTTGTTTTTACTGCCTTTCCTACCAATTCAATGTGCCGGCTTATATCATTTCTTTATAGCTTCTTTCTCACTTCTGCACAATTGATATATTCTAGAGCAAGCATATGTTGAATCCATTCCGTGATCTGCAATTTTTAGAATAAATGCAGTAATACAGACTGGTAGACTTCTATAATAACAAAATACAATTGGTTTAATTAATACAATATATATATAATAACATACGCATTTAACTTTATTTAGCTATTATAAGGATCAAAATTGTTAGAAAAAGGTCAAAATCTTTTAATAAAAAGACATTATTCAATAAGGTCAATCAGTTAAAATCTATGAAATGATTCCTGATAATAATGACAAAAGTGGGTCAACATTATTATGAAAAGTTTACCTTTGATAAACATCCCTCATATCCTCTGATTCTTTTACAAATCCGAAGGTTTATTATTTCATCCTTTTAAAATCTATAACAGTTTAAATCTGATGAATATTTTACATCAGCAACACGTAACTAAGCACAGAAATATCTGAGTCATGATCTAGAAGTAGCCATTTTCCCTCTATACTTGTATACCTGTTTACACTCTGGTCAGTTTGTTTGCGTATACAATCTCGTTCTGAGATAGGAATGTCTGTTATGCATGAATATTGAGAAGGGTCTATATAGTATGATTATAAGTCATTTCAGATTGATAACCATTGACTACATGTAATACAAAACATTATCCAAAGAGTAAGAAAAAATAAGATTTATTATTCCTTCGTAGATTAGTCTAATACAATAAGAAAAATGCGTTATGTAAGAGATGCAGTATGACAGATATTTGGCTGGATATAGATATATGGATCTATGAGAAGCATAAATATGATCCATTCTGAAACATCATTTACCAAATTAGTCATATATAGATCACAATGCTAAAGATTATACGTCTACTGAATCAGGTTATATAACTTTTGTGTTACGAACATAATGTTATAGCAATAAAACCCAGACATATTTAGATTAGGAAAGTGTGCTTCGTAATGATACTATTCTTTCATATTGTAGTTAAGTTTAATACATTGTATAATCAGAATGAGTATATAGATTGTGTTCTGTATCATTTTTGACTGAAATGTCGCATTTCATTACAAGATTATAAAGTATGATATAATAAGTAGTTTAGGCTGTTAAGTTTCATATTATATTAGGTACATGTTCAAATATGTCAAGAATTATACATTCCAAGTTCACAACATTGATAGCGCAATGTTAGTAACTTATTTATTTAGCCAGAAGTGAAAGTGTTTCATCACGTGTCATCACTATTGGTAGCGCACCGGGATTTGGAATCTCGTGTCCCGAAGGGGGTACGGGTTCGAATCCCACACCGGAGGTTATACCCTTCAATGAAAATTTGACAATTATGCCAATTTTCCTCCATTAATAAGGTATATGGAGAGGTTTCCGGCCTTGTGGAAGGGTAGGAAAGCTAAATTAGGATCGCTGAACGCAGTAAAATGGCCTAAATTGTGTTAATATGGCGTTAAACCTAGTAAAAAAGTATGATTACTATTGACGATTTTCATGGACCATTTTTGTGATAGTCTGTTTGTGTTAATCCTGTAAAATGCATCCATTCAAATCACCATTAAAGATACTGTCAATGAAAACTTTGGAAAGCATAAGAACAAATACTACATAATTGTTATTATAGGTATGGCATACATTTTTGTGCTGAATAAATATTATCTGAAATACAAATAAATAAATATCTGTTTAACGGCGTTTTTTTCGTTCTGTCGTGTGATGCAACGTAATTTCATACTGTTTCACGTCGTGTTTTATTTACCATGTCACAGTTCTTGTGATACCTTATAGTGACATGTCATTTCATGTTATCTCATACCATTAAGCATGGTTCCAAAACGTCTCGTTTTTGTGGAGAACAAAATGAAATTATTAGACTAGAAAGTCGACAGATGTTCAGGTCTTATTTTATCAATGTTTGTTACGAGAGTTAATGTATCTATGTTACAGCTTAAGTTTGAAACATTTCTTGTCTATGTACCGTGATAGCAATTTATTAGATAAGATTAAAATATATTACAGTAGAAAATCTCTGATAGTGTCTCTGTTCTGGAAGAAATATTAGGAACATTACATTAATGGATAAATTTATTTTCGAAATTGTGCAATACATTTAAACATTTACTAAATCAAGTTTTATTTAGAGGCATTAAAGTAGTTCATGAAGATACGTCTATATGGGCGCTAATTTATCTGTAAAACATATATTTTATAGACTTCAATATTTATATACATGTACTTTCATATAGTTTCATTTTAGAAATTCTCAAAATAATAAGCATATAAATGATATGAAACATTTTTCCAACAATCGATAAAAGATTATCTGAAAGTTAATTTTAGGTATTCCATAGTTTAACAATGCACAAGTTGATGCATACTGGTTGTTTTGGTTTTTGTTGGGTTTAACGCCAAAGCAACACAAAGTATAGGTCATATAAGGGCGGTCAGTCAACCTACTCACTTTTCCTGGAAAGGCTAAATCTCTGGATTAAGCTGTTAACCAACTACTAAGCACATACTTTCGTCAGTGACCCTACATAATTAACCCTTATATGTAGGAGGGAGAATGGCCGTAGAATTAATTTCACGAATCCACGACCCCTCGATCAGTAGACTTGCGTGCTACCTACTAAGCAAGCCGGACGGCTTCTATTATGGAGAAAAAGTAGATACGGATGTCACTCGTTAAAGTCTAGAAAATTCAGGCTATGAGAAATTGAACGATATGCTTATTTATGAAAATATATCTGACGATGGCAAAACAAAATTAAAAAATATATATATTAGCCATATAATAAGCAATAACTAAAACATAAAATTTTGCTTGAATATTGAACATAACATTTTATGTTTATCATTTCTCCCTTTGAGATGCATAAGATAACAATAATTGCAACATAACACAAGATATATTAACAAAAAACATCTGAATTTGATAATAAAAAAGTGCTTTGTCTTCAGTAATCTAAAGTAAAGAATTTATGTAGAAATCTAATATTACATATACAAAGGTGATAGAATTCCTTGCTCTAGTTTCAATCGATATCGTAGTTTGGTGAAGGCTATATCTAACACTACCATGTAGGTTTGATTAGTTTAATAGTATTAAAATAAATTGTGTACTGTCAGCTCGGAGGAAATTTCTGGGAACAATTAAATCAACGAGATCGTTCTTGATCCAAGTTGTCTTATACAACATTCTACTCTATATTGTATCGAATGTAGATGTGACAGTGTAGTACATATAAAGTAAATCATGCTTTAATTAAGACCCAATCAACCATTGTTAATTATGGGGATAGAAAATACATGTAGGTGTGGTATGTTTTGTGTAATACATCAAAAGACAGAGTAACATTTCGAAGCACTTAAAATATAAATGAGATGGTACGATAAGTTGACTTTAACTACTCCGTTGTATAAGTGTGCGCTTATCTTATTTTATTGGTTTTAACAATACCGCAAAACCTAGCAACTATTACATATGGAGCATGCTTTATTTCTACGTATTTCTAATCATTCCAATTTTACTTTATTTATCACGAAATAATATCTTCATTTAATTGCAACACTGTTTATTTTGAATTTTATGCATTATTATTTTTCTGTGAAAGAAGCTATTAAACTATAACAATGAACATTAAAATTGCATTTTGCATTACTTCTTTGCTTCAAATATCAAAATTGTAAAACATTAAAATCATTAGTTGAAACAATTTTATGAAAATAATTAAAACTCGAACAATAATAAAAGAAATACGCCGGCAAGCAAATAATGAGCCATTTGCAATTCCCAAAACTATTCGAAACAGGAAACAACAAAAAATGAAACTGTCGTTCGGAGGAAGTTTCTAAAGATATTTCAAATTGGGTGACACATTTCTGCTTGAGGATAATTCCGTTGAGAAATGTTTACCGACAAAACATTTCATAACAGACTAAAATTTTCAACACAGTAAAAGTTTGAACATAAAGGCAACACAATAAAATATTTCATGAATATTATTGCATACATCATGTTAATGATTATTGTCATAAATAATAATAAACTAATTTGAACCCTTCTGAAACGATGCATCTAGACTAGATTGTGCCAACATTCTTTCTTTAAAAGCACATCTCAAAAAATACAGGTATCATGTTGATTGTACTGGGTTGTTTGAAACATTAAGGAACATCAAGTTATTTAACACATATAAATGCCGATGAAAGTAACATCATAAAGAGGTTATTTTATCAATTGATAAACAGTTCCATGCCGATATCTTAAAATTCGTTCAAAATTGGAAAAAAAAACCATTTATGAGTCGAAATTAGATTATGTTTGTAGAAATTCTATATCGAGAAAAATGTTAGTTTTGATAATGAAAAAGCAACATGCATAGCTAATCACACATGAGCATTTTACTGGGTTTAACGCCGTGTCAACACAATTTAGGTCGTTTTACGGCGTTCAGCGATCCTAATTTAGCTTTCCTGGACCGTTGTCCATAACAATTACTCACCTACCCTTCCACAAGGACAAATTAGCAGTGTTTATAGAAGCAAAAGGAATAATTCGTATAATGTAACTTAAATGATAAAACATTGTCTCGAGGTTTAGAACTAAATAATATGATTGAGTAATGCAAAATGTAATCATTCAATAATTATTTACATTACAAAAGTAAATCTAAAATATTTTGTAATTGTGTAAACATAAAATTCGATATTTGTACTTCCTGGAACATGCATTTTGAGTCTTGAGTCTGCATTTGAACATGTCGTCTAATTACAAAAAAAGTTTCCTCTAGTTTATGGTTGGTTAAATCCGCCATGGTGAAACACATTCTGTTAAATGAAAGAAACCATTGTCATTGGGCACATGTTGTTTACATCTTTATAATCTTTATCGTTATAATTAAGACGAATATCTACTAGACACGACACCAAATGTTACATTAATCTACATTATAACACTAGCTGTTTGTATTGTTTGCGTCTCAAACAAAACACCCACTTATTATACTTATAAGTCAAACTGTACTGTCTCTAACATATGCAAATGGTTATAACATAAAAGCCTTGTTTTTGAAATTTTCTCCCCTATAATTCGATATATTACAAAAATTAGCTTAGCATTCATTTCTCCACTATATGTAAATAATTCAGTCTAAACAATTTCAAATTTTTTTTGCGCAATAATTTTACTTCAAACGTCAAAAAACATTTTTTAATTCTTAAAGGGTTTAAAATAAAATATGGAAATCATGGTAGTTTTACAGAATTTAAGAAAATATGAACATTTGCTAAATATTGAGTGAAATGCCGAAAGTAGTAGAATATGTTTTATGTAAAAGGTGCCGTCTGTTGGAGGTAAGGTTTTTTAATCAAATTAATTTTTAAAATGTGTTTCGAACACAAATGAGATGTTTTACAGTATATTTGCAGCCTTTTTTCATTTAATCATAAAAATATTTTCTTATAAAGACACGTTTTGACATACTCATCAAACCTTATAATGTTTGCAGACATAGGAAATAAAAAATATTTCAATCTGATTGATAATGGAATCGTCTGACAAATATTTAAAGTTCTTGTAAACTTGGTTTTAAAACTAATATCCATCGTATTGAAAAAGTAAGGCCTATAACAAGATTCTGGAAAATTACAAATGGTAAAACTGTTAGCTGCATTTGATGTTATTAAATGTAAACTTGGTTTTAAAACTAATATCCATCGTATTGAAAAAGTAAGGCCTATAACAAGATTCTGGAAAATTACAAATGGTAAAACTGTTAGCTGCATTTGATGTTATTAAATGTTCTACAGCAGGTCAGAGGAACATTGTTCTCGATGTATGAATACGCATGTCTAGAAATATATATATATATGTGTAGAGTATTTAATATTGAAGACCCGTTGAATAGTAAAATGCATTTCTTCATTGATCTCAAACATCTAACTACAATTTAAACATAAACATACCGGAGTTCAAAGTCATATAAGATAAATTCACATCGTGCTATAGGCAGTCCGTAATGTTTCTTCAACATTTTACTTTATACACGTATATGTATAGCTTTTATCTGAAATATTGTATGTTAGTCCGGTATATAAACTACAAAAATCGACTGAACCGTGCATGGAATGATGTAGAAAATGTTTTTGCATTTTCTTGAAGCTAAGACATTGTAGTTTACGAAACTGGATGATGCCACTTCGGCACTGTTGGGCAACTCCCAAAATTCAAGATGGCGGACAAAATGGCGGATGAAAGCTGATTATTGTATAATAAATCCATCTTTACCACAGTCTGATCATTTAAATAGCTGAAATTAGTCTAACATTATCTGCAATTTTATTTCATGCAATTTTGGTACCCCTCGTTTAGTATACGATCCAAGATGGCGGACAAAATGGCGGATAAAAGCTACATTTGTCGGGAACATCAACCCCAATGAGCAGAATCGTACATAGATGCATTTCAAAAAAGTTTTAATGCATTTTTGATGTTATAACTCTTAAGTTTAGTTTATAAAACTGGTTGATGCCACACTGGCATCATTGGGCAATTTCAAAAATCCAAGATGGCGGCTAGAATGGCGTAAATAACTAACTGTGGGGTATATATTAGTCCGGTATATAAACTACACAAATCAATTTAACCGTGCATGAACGGATGTAAAAAATGTTTTTGCATTTTCTTGAAGCTAAGACATCGTAGTTTACGAAACTGGGTGATGTCACTTCGGCACTCTTGGGCAACTCCCAAAATTCAAGATGGCGGACAAAATGGCGGATGAAAGCTGATTAATGTATAATAAATCCATCCTTATCACAGTCTAATTTCAAATAGCTGAAATTAGTCTAACATTATCTGCAATTTTATTTTTTGCAATTTTGGTACCCCTCGTTTATAATCCAATCTAAGATGGCGGACAAAAGGCGGATAAAACTACACAAAATGATTTCATTGCATTTTATTTCGTAGTTAATCCATTTTGTTTATGTAACCGATTGATGCCATATTGGTATTCTTGGATAACTTCAAGAATTAAAGATGGTGGTCAAAATGAATGATTAGAGTTTGAAATTTAATTTAAATTCACATTGAAAGACATAACTCCTAACTAATGGGTATACAGCGTTATGTTTAGATTTTTATATCTCTTGGTCTTGCGAATATCAAATCGTTGATACTTGTTAGCTTGTCAGTTGTCTCTGGAAGCAAATTGTTTCTAAGATGGCAATTTAGAGACAATATTCTGATAATATTTAATTCATTGAACAACATATGTTGTGATATACTTAGAATAGCGACCACTTTCCCAATATGTTTGCCACTTCAATAATAATCAATATTTATTTAAAGGAGGTTACAAAAAAGAAGAAAAAAACTAATGACATTGTAAGTATTGTGTGCATGTTCTTTTATCTTTCAGAGTATATTTATGCCAAAGCAATTGATAGAAATTCTGTTGATATTGTAACACATTTTGATAGTAAATAAGAGAAATTGCAATAGGATCATTTCAAGTCCGATCTAGACATCAGATATCACAACTGAATCATAATTGTTCTTTATTTCATTGTAAATGACTCTGGCTATTGATAAAAAATGGAAAAATAACAAAAGCACATTTCCATCAAAAGTGTGTAATAGAATTTTTTTTATTTACAAGGATTGAGAGATATAACGTGGCGTAGATGCCAATTCTTATTATAAGCGTATACACTGCTATTTGAACCCAGTGTCTAGCTCTTGATTTAGCAAATAGTGTTACACTGTGCGAGATGGTGGTTTTAAGGGATTCATTAATTACAAAACATGGCCAAGTAGGAAAATTAAAAAATGTATTGTTTCACTTAACACTAAATATCTTGAAAGAACACATAACTGATCTGATGCGTCAGTGCCAAAAGTTTAAACATGTCTGATTACTAAACACATTTGGAGTATATTCACTATCAACTGCAAAGACTCCCCCAAAGAAGGATGGTACGTTGAGACAACTTGTCTCGTATGTAATATTTAAATATGTTCCACTCCAAACATTATAGGCGATGCATTGCAAAATATGGTGATTCTTACTTTTTTCGGTAACATTACATATATGTTTAATCGCATAAACCTTTAAGAATTGGCACGACAAGCACAGACAACAAAATTGTTCAACAATGATCACTTCTGCTGCAATTTGCTGAGCACCAAAAATATCTGACGACATTAGTGTGCTGATATTCTTTTGAGATATATATCTTGTTGGAGTGACATTATAACAATGCGCTCAACTGACATTCGTCCAAAATGTAATGTTACAAATCAGTCAGTTTTTGACATTGTAAAGAAGGTACACTATTAGCATGGGTGTAAAATATGCTTTTAAAGCTAGTTCACATATTCTACATCAAAAGTGAAGACATTTATGATATCTTTTGGCGATAAGCTAGTACCCGCTTGGATACTTTCTAAAGATAATAATCATTAATATGTTTAGTTTACTATTGCATATGCTTAGAGTGTTGAGTTCAAAATACTGTCAACAATAATTTGTGTCGTCACTTGAACATGTTGTTATCAACATATAAAACGACCAGAGAAATTGTGCTATCGTCCTGCAATATTATTAGACAAAAACAAACTTAAACATTTAAGCACATAATTATTCTAATTAAGTCAGGTTTAGTCAAGTCAGACTGTATCATTGTTTGTGTAATGATATTGATAGAGCTCAGTCAATTAGTTTCTTCCTCATTTTTTGGCACATGCTTATTTTGCTATTGACATGTTTCTGTTTATTTTCACTGCATCAAAATATTTCAACTAAAAGGATTATAAGCTTTTCATATATCCACACATATTGCAATCTTAAACAAAATGATAGCACTTCATAATAATCCTAAATTAAATTGTCTACTGTAAATTGTATATTAACCGAATTTTATTTCCCGTTTTTCTTTATTTAAATGGCTTAATATATTTTGGAAATTAAGTTAGTTTGTCCATCACAATTCGAGGGTTGCCAGCAAGACTGTAATAAGTACATTGCGTTGAAGAGCTAGAATCTTGCGGGCAACCCTCGAATTATTTATCAAATTTCCATTTCATTTAAACCTCGGCTTTTAGGAGATTCAGGCATTTTGATTGCTTCCGAATCTCATAGTGACCGAGTTTTCTCATGAAGGCCGTGTTTCTTTCTTCCACAAAAATGCCGCCATTTTGAATGTTGGTACAATCTGAGCGTTTTTATTGGGACCCTATCTGCGACAATGGTGAATTAAGTGTTTTCATAACGGCCTGTATTCGGCTGAAGACAGTCATTATAAACCTAGGCCACAGGCGAAGGATAATATGACTGTTTTCAGCCAAATAACTAGGCCATTATAAAAACACTTCATTATTTACAATACATTATTGCTAAAAAATTGAACTGGTTGAATTTGCTTCGTAACCGTAATCTTTGACCCCACCTTGAATCTTGAGTTGCTGATAGATTATCAGGTGGGATTAACTAGTTTTACAAACTTGAGAGTTTATAAAGATTAAAAAAAATCATAAAACAAACATTGAAACTTAAACCCAAATGTGTTTGTTTCCGTCCGTGTATGTACTCGTATATTATGTACTGAACTATTAGATCATATCGGCCATTTTAGCCGCCATTTTGGATTTATAATTGTTAATAATCAATTATGACTAAGTGAAATCAATCGGTTTCTTTAATAACATAAACTATTCTATAAGTAAATAAATTTCTACAGCACTCAGTCTCTTTCTACCAGTTTGTTCTTTAGATACTGGGAAAATAGCCTTTACCCGCCATTTTGACCGACATTTTGTCCGCCATTTTGTATTTAAAAGTTTGTATAAGAATTACAAAATTTAACCAACTCCATTTGTAAATGTCGAAATCACTTTTGTCCTTCATTTTAAGACCATAATGTGTTAAAATACATTTTCCATGTATAATTTAGCCTCTAGCCGCCATCTTGGTCGCCATCTTGGATTCTGGGAGTTGCCCAAAGATGACAAAGTGGCATCAATCGGATTTGGAATCAGCAAGAACATGTCTACCAATAAATTGAATAACATTTTCTACATCATTTCGTGCAAGGTCATCCTTGGTGTTGGCCGGACTATGTATAAAGCCTGCAAGGCAACGTGTTGTCTTCTTAGAAAATTTATTCTTCATTTGAAACATTGAAGTTTTGATACACTTTAGTATCTTCACAGCTGACATTGTCTGTGGTGAAATTATCTGTAAGTCTAAACCCATATAGTTATATAGGCAAAAACAATTTTCAAATATGTTTAAATGCATATCACACTTTTCAATGCATGTTGTCTCTCTATCTAATGTATGTTTAAACACTAATTTTTATACGGTCCCCGCGATGATGGACTCACACCTTGGCAATTAGGAAATATAGTTAAATGTAAAGGATTTGTAAATTAAAATTTTGTCTTATTTGTCTCATATATACTATTCCTTAGAATGGTAAACCGTATGCTGATACCATCAATGACTTTTGTGCTTACTTTTTACAGCATATGCTATGATGGCAACAAAAGAAACGAGCATTTTCCAGGCATAAAAATGAATTTTAGAAACATTATTAATGGAAACACAAAATGAAAGATGAATTCAAGCGAATTATTTCATTGTTGAATCAAGAAATAAATGTGTTCGTGTCTCGATGTTAAATAATTGATAAAACATTTAGCAAAAAACCTTTGTTGCTGGTATTCTCATACTATCTTTTTATCATGTCTTGAAAATTATATAGATTAATAAACTGTTTTAACGAAAATAAATGTTAATCTCTATTTTTCCCAAAACGATATTTTATTCCATTACCTGTAAAAGAAAATTGTTCTAATCCATTAATATCTTAAGCGATGAATTCTTGAAGCATATTGTGGTCCAATGAGCCCACAAAAAACATCGCATTTGTAATCATGTTTCGTATTCAAACTGTTTATCGAAGTATTTTAATGACTTTTGACGTCTCCTTGTATATTTCAAATTTGTCTTTTAATGTCATGCTTTAACCTTTATCACGTTGTATACCTAACTACTAATAAGCTAGCCACTGTTGAATTTATTTAGTTGATATTGATCAAAGCGATATCCAGCAGCGCGAGTCTGGATTGAAAACAAACCGTATGACATTTTCGACGCAATGATACACGTATTTTAACAGCGATACATTAAAAAGCATAAAGTCCAAATAATGATAACAGAAAAGATAGGTTTTAATGTCCACAATTCTTACATAAATATCACAATGTTTAAGCTCATGAAAATGTCTACTGTTAGCTCAATCAAAAAGTGGATTATTGACTAACATTGTCTACACCTCAATTAGGATATTAACAAAAATATACATTTGTGTTCTCTTACATGTCCTATATTTAACCTCTGCATCTAATAGACTGATTTGTCACATCTTACATATTTGTTTTTTGAATATTTGATGTTATTGACTATTTCATACAACTCTATACTTAATATTGTGCTAATGTTATTGTCTATAATTATATATTCCTATCAAACAATGATAGACTTATTCTGCTTATTGATGGACTGTTGGCAATATTTAATGAAGGGGTATATTCATATGTAAATTACACAATACAGTATAATGTAGGTCGTTTATATTACTTGAGACATTCTCAAGATATCCTAGATGACCTATAGTGTGTTGATATTTTAAAGTCGTCCCTTATTGCTATGCTATGTATCAAGAACTATTTTTTGTCAAGTGGTTTTAAATGGTATGAAAGTGGTGTTATTTAAAACAAGCATAAACATTAAATACTATGTAATTCAAATATTCCAAACGAGCGTGTCAATTGGAGATTTAAAGTATAATTTATGACATTAAATCCTACTCACACTATATGTCAATATACTAACACTGCGTCTTGTAGATTTGTCTTACGTTTCCCCAAGACTACTGTTAGACTGTAATAGTAATGTGTTATGTGAGAGTCTAAAAATACAGAACCTTGGCTACAAATAAAAAAGGAAATCTCTGATAACAATAAAATATTAAATTATATTGTAAAAACTTTAACACTCAATCATCAGCATTGAATTTTGCTTTACGCAATACAGCACATCTCCCTGAGCTAGATTTTAATATGTAAAAGTGTTTTGTTGTAATATTGTTATTTTCTATTTTAGGTGATAAAATACATGTCATATCCCAGACTTTTCAGTCACGCAATAAAACATTTTTCAGATCATTTAAAGAATATACTTAATGTAAACAGAAGACTTTGAACGGTATACAACGAATTCTTACATTTTCTAATCTAATATTTACCATGGAAATAAACATACATAAGCAAAACGTAAACATTAAAATATATAATAAATATAAATATTAAAAGTGATGATTTTAGTAAAACAAACTACATGGGTATATATGATGCATGTTCCGAATCCAATAGAGTTGAAGTTTTACGTTTCAGGAATACAACAAATTCTTGCTGCAAACAATCACCGTGATATTAGTAGTCGGTTGAAGAAACATTTAAAATTAATTTAACATTAAACAAACACTATCAATAAAAATCTCAAATAAAAATGTCATTCAGAAAACACAATGTTTGGATGAATAATGTTAATTCAGTATTAAGTTGACATGTTTATTCACATTAATTTGAATAAAAACTAACATTTGCAATCATGATTCATGATCATGTCATGGAAATGTCATGGAAGGCAATCGATGTTCCTAACATTCTAATAAACTATTGAAAAAACTAAGTTAATGGAAATAAAAACGACAGATCAACTAAAACAAATGATAAGGTTGTAGCATCATGTCAAACTGTTCAAGAAACACGGAGCACATTTGTTGAAGTTGCATCTTCAAACTAATAATATTTACAATATGGAAACGTATTTAATTTTAGTGAAATGTATACATGCAATGTTTTAGAAACCTGTTTCATTTTTCATAAAACATTGGGACTGTTCCTATTGTTAAACAGGCTACCACTCCCAGACTTGCTCGTTCTAAGATAGTCATACGTTTTAAATTTACTTTATCTGTGGAGGCAGGTAATTATCATATTAAAATCTAAAAAGTGAACCAAATCTGTTCAGCTCTTACACTTTGTTCTTAGATACAGTAAATGTAAAATTATAGTGTTTTACAAAATAAATATATATCCATTGAAGAGCATGTGATTTAGTGCGATACATTGAAAAGAATGTGTCATGGCAGTTTTTTTAGTATACGCAGAAAATGGACTTGTTTTTTTCACATTAGTGCGAATTGAAGTCCAATACAGATAATGTCTGGACATGACATTAGATAACAACGTGTTGTTTCCTTTAGAATCTAAATATTGAGTAATATATATTTCCTGTAAAAGACAAAATAAACAATGACATTATCTTCACTGTTTAGAGAAGACAGAAAACTCTAAAACAAATATGTAATTACACTATTACTTATGTCAACCACGTAGATGGAAACATAATATAAACTATTTAAAGTTAATGTAGAATCTATATGTTGCTGGTGACATAATGGTATAGACTAGAAATAATATCACTATTATGAAAGACAGTAAAACAAACTCGTTCAGCGTTTACTTTTTTCAAAGAAGCTCTTTTCTATACCATGACGTATATTTTAACATCTTGTCACAAGCCAAAATTGCCATGTTTGATTCTTTTTTACTTGACAATTTAATAATTCATTGTAGACATATAAAGCCGAAATTCTGCTATAATTTAAATAGGTCGATATTGTTACGGTCAGCTCTATTCTTTGACTAGATGAATAGGTTTTAAGCAGGAAGTGTGTATATGCAGAAAATTATCAGATAATATGCCAAATATTAATATACATGTGATAGAGTACTTCAACGTGACGATGAGGAATGCAAATAATATGCAGAGGCGTAATTGTGTGAGCAATATTTGTACCACTTTCTATATCCTTTATTATATTTTCAGTCTGTCGTATTTGTTAAAATATGTATTCTGTTGTTTACAAAAATGCAGCGTACATAAAAATCTGGGAAAACGTCGCGTCTTCATTTATTGACGTATTTTCAAAACTTGACGTCATTTTATCCGCGCATATTATAACAACCTCAGTTTGAATAACGTTGGCACATTAAAACCGAAAATGGCGTTGACGAAAAAGCTTAAAATAAGGACAATTATTAAGTTTTTCCGGCATAAAGGCAAAACTCTCTCGAGAACTTGTAAAAAATTGGAGCTAGGCCCGGGAAGCATGGAGATAGCAGAAAAGTCGTTTACAATTACCACATGCGATTTGGAGAAGTAATTATTGCCGTCATCATCAAAGAAGGAAGAGGGAGAAAGATAAAACACTACGACGTTGATAACGTCAGTGGCCACACACACTGGCAAATGACAGACAGTTGTCCATTCGGTAGTTAATGGCAAAATTGATTTGAGCTACGGTATCATACAGACTTTTCTTGCAAGGGATTCAAAATGAAAAATATTATGCACATATTAATATTCTTTTACTATGCAATATATTTAATAATAATGGCCATGAAAAAATATAACATTTTCTTTTTTATAATGAGACAATTTCAGTTTTTGTTAAATTCTAATTATTCTACTAAATATTATCAATAAATGATATTTTTCTTATATGATTAAATTATATGTTATTCATTTCAATGTTTCTGGCTCATAAAATCAAATTTACTTTAATCAAACTTGTTTATTGACAACAGGTACACGCGCACTTGTTCCCACACCTCTCAAAAGACACTGAGTTGGTCCGCCACGTGCAGGAATCACGAGTTTGCTTTCTAGAGTGAATCAAGAAAAGTGATTAGTTCCTTAGACGTATCAGAACAACATATGAAACCTGGTCATAGTCCTTCATCCCCAAAACCAAGTCACAATCGGCAGTAAGGAAGCGAAGGAGATTGTGTGATAAAGCGCAACGTCAACAACGTTATTAGTGTTGATTTACCGTGCTCCGTGACTTAAGACATATACTCACTCAAATTACTTTATCTTCAATGTTAGTTAATATTTTTCAGTACCGTTTTCAGTATTCTATTGAAGATGAACTCCCCAAACTTTTATAAGCATTTTTATTTATCTTATCTCACAATGCAGCTTAAGGTTCAAACAATCCGGTTTATTTTTTATCAACACTCGTACAAGCAAATATTAAGTTTATATTTATGGTTTACAACAAATCACATGCAATCATCATATGATTGCAGACGTGTAGTTTCTCTTTACAAGATTGTTTATACGTGCCGGTAAGAAGATGCCAGTCTATTTAGGAAATTACTTATTTAACTCCTGAGACGTAGGAAATAATTCATTTCATATTCTAATTTATAACGGAACTGTCTAACACAAGTTAAAATTGTACATGTTTAAATAATATCCTGAAAAGGATAAGGAAACAAAATATTTGTTTGATTTCTAGACTTTATACTTTCTAAAACTTTTGTCAAAGATGTATTCACAAATAAGAAAAAATGAGAGTACACATTATTTGATATGAAATAACGGTAAAATGAAAATAACAAAAAAGCATTAGCTTGTTAGTATGTATACATGTAGTGCGATACTTTGATAATAAACATGTTATCTTAGTTCAACAAATACATGCAATTCTACATAAAAAATGATAAGGAAGAAGATTAGGGAGTCATTGAATATTGTAATTATAAAATGTGTTTTAAAGAGAAAAAAGAAACAACATTTATTACTGAAAATAAAGTAACACCGTTCATTAAATTACATCATTGAATAATAACGCTTTGATACTCAAACACACAATAGTCACTATACAGTCATTTTATTATGCCTATGTATCATCTTAACGCATGGGAAACAAAATGAAAAACGTTATACAATTAAGAAGATATTAGTCGAATAGAATTTCACATTTCTAATACTTCTGTATAAAAAAATAGTTGTTAAGATTAAAACGCTTAAGTTTTACTAAAAGAGAGATCTTCAGATGAATGATTTCCTTTGCTAGAGAACTTAATTAAGCTAAAGCATTTATCGTTGTTCGTAAATGAACTCCTAAGAATATTAAACTCATGATTTACGATAATACTTTTGCAGCATTAAGTAGAAAACAAAAATCACATCTAAAGTGTTAGCGATTACTAATCTAATATCAACGACAAGCAGTAACTTTAATTAAGAATTTAAACTTATTCATTATTTAAAGTAGAACTCAACACGCTGTCAAACATGCCTAGGTTTTTTGCCGATACAATAAAAATGACGATTCTAAGATATATGACGCATGTATTTTGGTCAGGAAACGTTTAGCAACGGCACAAGGGGCCGTTAAAAGTCGTTCTTTTAGCGTTGCTAAGTGTGTTACCTGCCCTTGATTTTGGAGTTACCTCCCTTTGCACGTACAGCCCGTGCATTCCCATAATGCACTTCGTTAACTCTGTTCGGCCACGTAGTAGTTCGTACTCATTATGTACGAAAATCACGCTTGCGTGAAATACATTTTATGAGCCACTGTATCCGTCGAATTTTAAATAAAATTTGAATAACTTTTTTGTTTTTTAGAGACCGCAAACTTTTCAATACCTTGAAAGGAAATTTTTTACTTTACTCAAAGGGAAATAATCAATATTACTCCTCGTGAAGTTATAGTGGTGTCTGGCCGGCATGACCTAATTTACGTTTTCCAAAAATAACTTTTCCAATGATGACGACATTTTGTTTTTGTTTGTCAACGTCACTTTCAGATGAAGAATTGCCGTCATTTATGGTTAGTATAGTAATTCTTAGTCATTTTTATTGGAATATAAAGCTTATCAAACGACTGGAAAGGCTTTCAATTGTCATAAAAACGTGCTTGATTTTCACTGAATTCAACTAGCTTGCATTTCGTCATGTCAGCGTCTGTTCCAAGACCCAGTATTCATACGGAATGTAGAATAAGAAAATTTCGGAACATTGTAGCCTTGTGAGTGATTCTTGTTTCTGAGAAATAACTGAATTAAATACACATAGGGTCATTATATGCCATTGTGCTTAACCTTTATCTTGTATTTCATTGTTTAAATACTGAATCATTAAATCTACCTTTGGAAAATCAACGGGGTGTCCCACTACTAAATTGAAAGAAACATTTCAAGGGCGGTTCTTTCAGGTAGACAAACATCCGTGCTCCCCCTCCTGCTTCTTTATTTTCAAGAACATTGAAATGAAAGTAACTGTGATACTTTCGCTTTCCAACAACCAGAATAAACCAGTTATAAAAGAGTATTTGATAGGCTTTTTAGTTTTTACAGTTTTTTTTTCAGAGTTCCTGACAGACACAAGATCTTATGTAATTGTATATCCTAATGCAATGCCAAGTATGCAACTCTGCTTCAGCTCAATCAGGTAAATCTATGTTTATGATGGTTTAAAACTACATTTAAGACTATTTCATAACACTTTGACTCAAATTGAGAGCCAACTTTACTTACAAGTTACCATATGTTGTGTATTTTTATCAGAATTCTATTACTGTTGCACAATAAGTTGAAAATTGACTAGATCTACTTGCAAGAAATCTTTTTGTCATTTTTTTGACATATGTTAAGGAACTTATGGCTGGAAATCAACCTCAGCTTTCAGAGTCAAAACTCATTATACCTCCCAGTATTAGTAGAAGGCTTTCTATGTCAAGTGCAATGAATACATGTCAAGAATAAGCTACAAATATATCTTGAATAATTTGGAATTAGTTTCAAGGGCTCACATTTCTAACAGTTCACAAGGCAATCTTATGTTCTCCTTGTTGAATCAACAAATTGAAATGCATATTTATGCACATTTATTACAAGAAATTTTTGTAAAGACAAAAACAAATCACTATATTATTATATTTTAATATCAAAACTATAAACATTTGTATAAAAATGACACATGTAGTAATATGATAAACATGGCTATGCATGGACTGTAAAACAAATGATCACAAATGGCTAGAAATGTTCTGCACAGTTGTGAATAATGCAGCCAATTATCAGTTTTAAGCTAGTCTATTCTTAGCTGAATGATATAAGTAAGAATGACATGAGGAGAACTTCTGATATTTTAAATCTTTTAAATGAATGCTGTGTCATCTTAATATAATCTTCTTACAACTGAAACAGAAAATCTTTGATGTTTGTTGATGATGCACATCCTGAAATTATAAATTATTGTGAATATGATATATTACAAAATGAAAATAATTCTTTTATGTTCATTTTCTTTTTTCAGACAGACTATTTTTAACAAGTTAGGATGCTGATAGAGTAGAAAACCTGCTGTAAAAAACTTGACACATCATTGGAATGTACAAATCAAGTTATTACTTTATGGTGACAAAAAGATGATACATCAATAACTGACTCCTGGAATGCTAGTCAACTTGAAGTAATAATAAAGTATCAAACCTGTGTGAACCTTTTAAATGCTATCTTATGATAATTCACATAAGCAGTTGAAAAAAATATTATTTGAATTTTGGTAGACAAATAAATATTTTAAAATTAAGTTGTGTTTTTTCTCATTTAAATTCAAAAAATCATTTTGTCTGGACAACTGATGATAAAGGGGGTCCATGAATAGTTAGTTACCCTTTTCTTATTGAAGATACATCCAAGTTCCTCATCATATCTAGAAAAAGCACAGATATATGTGCTTCACATTAATTACATAGGCTTTTCTTGATTGAAAGTAAACATGATGTATCATGTTCAGACTAAAATAATTTTTTGCATAACCACTGTACTGTAACAGTCCAAATGTTGAAGGACCTGTTAGATTATTATTATTGCAACACTGCTCTAATTCATTTTTCAAAAATAATTCATACATTTAAAACTTAATTCCATGGTTTACATGAAAATATAAGGGTATAACCAGAGTTGATTGTTTAAGTGACAACACAACCTGATTGATTTTTTCCTTTAAGATCAAAATTTAAACAGATGTGCCATATTTTTCAAGCCTGGTGAAAATTTTGTCAACTAGTATTAGGGCAGTGTTGCATTAACCAGACAAATATTTAATACTTACATGAATAAAAAATGCTGCTGCTAAAAAACATGTATTTATATTTTGAGCATCTGCATGATTGTATAAATCCAACTAGTACACAAGAAGAGCTATATCTTCCTGGATTAAGTATTTTATTGACATCACCCTACTCCTACAATGTACAAAATAAACACAATATTCAAACAATAATAAAACTTGATGACGTATAATCATTACACCTGAATGGAATAATAAGTTGTCACAAAAAGATTACACAAAAAATGACGATCATAAATGTGTGCAAATTTGCTTTATAAAAGTTCCACCCCTGAATGTTAATTTATGAGAGATAAAGCTATCTACATCTGGAGCATTGAAATATTTGGTGCAGCGATTACAACTAAACATGTTTAGATCAGATGGCGTTGACTTCAAATAAATTCATTATTAATCAAAATTAAATATTTTTATAAAAGCCCCACAACAGACAGTACCCCTCCACCCCATCAATTTGAACGTGCTTCACACGGACAAATCGAGGTATCAATCATGTGAAACATCAATATTATGGTCAGATTTCATTAAATACTAAATTTTACTTATTATTACTGCAAATAAAAGTGTACACAGACTGCACTAAAGAAGGTTTATTTAGGTTTGACCAATAATGGTAACATGGACGAAAGTATTTAGGACGAATCCAAAATGGTTTTGTGAATAAAAAAATACTTATTTACGATAATACTACATGAAATCGATACTTACTGTGTTATAAAACTACTGTCATATCCTGAATTTTACTTCTTAACTATCAAACATCTGGTTCTGGAAGCTGGACAAGATTGCAAGTTTGACAAATTGTTCATCGTTGTATCTGACTAAACCCAATACAGTCTCCAGCGTTTATCAGCGGTCATGCATGTTTTATTTAGCAGGCCAAACACACCTAAAATCCGGAGTCAACTCAACCCGGTAATAAACCAATTATATATCCCAATTCGAAAAAATCGAACTGAGACAGGACGTTAAAAAATCAGACAATGCCGCCATGTTCACTCATAACTGATTCTGGCAAGAGTTATCTCCCTTGCTTCGTTAGCAACGGACGCCGAATTAAGGGGAGATCAGTCATGTCGAACCCTCGAAAATCGGGGTTTTAACAAAGAAATTAGGTACCAGACCGCTTTTGGATATGTCAACTTTAAAGGTCCATGATCTAATTACATATTATTCTTTCAAATAAGTAAAAGGAACACATACTTTTAGACCCCCTGTTGAGTTGTACTTTAAACAAAAATACAGAAAATAGCAAAGGAATATATTTTTTAATTCTATCAATACTAATTAAAGACTTGATCATTCATTTTGAACAAGACGTGTACATGGCTCAATGTTAAAAACACAACTTATCATAGTTTTTTACACGTGCATTGCACGCTTTTTCGTGGCTTGATATACGGTAGAATTTCAGTGTGTCACGTTAAATTGATATAATCATTTAGGCCCTGCAATGAGTGCATAAACCTAGTTCTAATGTAGCGTTTATATAAATGGACCTTTGTATTAAACAGCAAAAGACTTACATGTCCCTAATTGACTACATTTTCTGCTGTTTTGAGTTTAAGTTAAAATCTTGATACAACTGTAATGACTGAAGTCTGCCGACACAAACGACGAGACATTGGATACCGACACCCGAGTGACAGTAATAATCTCTCATTCTCTTTGAAAAGCCATATGTGGCTCATATATGGACGATAAAAAGGATTTAGTACACTAAGCAATACTTCTGTGAAAGTTTGGTTGAAATCCATTGTCAAATGTAGATGGAGTTGTGACTAGAAACATATTTTCTTATTTATTACAAATGTCTAATCGTTGACCAGCTACGAAGAGAACTGACGTCTGGCAAATTAATGTTGTCTGCTAAATTAATGTTTATAATAATTAATATTTTATCCATTTTTTTAAAACAAATCGTGGAAATATTGTTTGAATGACAAACAGTTTGGAACCAGGAGCACAAAAACAATATTCATAAATACAGTACTGGTAATATTATCAATAACTATGCATGTACCTCAATTTAATTCACTTGCTAGAAAACACGAAAAGTCATACAACATGTATTACTTGTAATGTTCAGATCTTTTATGATGTAACCATAATACTAAAATTTTCTTTTAATGTCCCAGATTTATAGGTTGGGTCTTTAAGCTTAAAATTTCAGATTCCGACCCAACTGTCAGGACTGTTTATGCATTATTCACACTACACGACATTGATTTACAGCAAATTTGCAGACGAATGTTTTTACTTTACAACAAAACATACATAACTTGAAAATTGCCGAAGTCTTATGAGCTTGTCAAACCAACCAGGATTGGTGCTGTGCCAAACTTTATTTATTTTGTCATGTACGGAAACTGTCTGGCACTGGTAAAATTTATCGTCAACAGTAAATCATGATATTGTGATCTGTCGAACAATGTCAGAAATTTTTAATAATTTAGAAATTGTCATTTTGAAGAACTTAAGTTATTTAATTAGCCATTTAAATATATACATAATAATTCTTTGATGATGACGCATTGACATTTACTAAACGATAAATTCATATGTTTGCATGCAAGAACGATTTTAGAGTTTAAGATAAAAAAAAATCTACAATAATAAATTATTCATAATAAATTATAAGTTTGTATTTAATCCAATTATCAATTTGTTCTTCTGAAACTTGACAGAATTCGAACACACAAACACAAATAGACTTTATTTCTCATTCTAACATAGGCACGTGCGTTTTCACTCTTTATTTAATGTGACGTCATCTATGCTTTATTATTTAACAAAATATAGCTTGTGGCGGCTGTTGAAATTTTACTCCCCACGTTAAATGCACAAAACCGAAAATGGCGCCCGAGTTTATAAGGGTTGACTTTTACAATTTGGTTTCTATTCTATAATTAAGATTATAATATTTTTTGTTCAGAATAAGAAACACCTATCTGTGAGAATTGTGTAAATAAATGCTATTTTCGGCCTTTGCACTGGGGTGGATTTCAACAGCATGACGTTTCTGACAGTTAAAAATAGTTCTATAAATATATATTTTCTACGGATGTATTTTACGATGTTAGAATCGAAATAACTTACAGTTGTCTATATTTTGTTGTCTAATAAAATATAGGCACTCGTTTGATGCGCTTATTAAATCACTCGTGCTAAAGCACTCGTGATTTAATCATAAGCGCATCACAGCTCGTGCCTATATTTTATTAGACAACAAAATATAGACAACTGTAAGTTATTTGTTAAATCTAAAATGATCTAAAACGTACGCTAGATAATGTTGTTATATACGAGAATAAGTAATTAAATTGATCTAATTATCTCAATAAATAGATGTCTACCAATGTAATACAATAAATAAACCCACAATATAGAGTCATGTGTATGAACCGTTAACTTTTATTTCATTATGTATGCTATGATAAACATATTCTGCCCGAAGATACTCCAAGGACACCAAATAATGGTTTTGATGAAATTCGGATACTGAAGGCAACAGACTGTAACAATTTAAGTGTTTGTACTAAATGACCTCAATGCTTTACTGCGTTATTTAATATATAATCAAAATCCTATTTCCTTAATTTAACTTTAAGCCTAATGTCCAACCCTATTGAATGACATAAGCGATTTGTATTTTATCATTAATCGGGATAACATTTTATAAGCAAATGTAAATATTTTGTTTGATTATAAATTCCAATATAGACAATTAAGAAGAATTTGCTAAAATGGGCTTGTGATGTATTAATATACTAAAGTACTGATCGAACGTATTTACTATATTCAGACACATTAGGTTTGCTAGAATCTATTAAACATACGTAATTCTGTTGTTCTTGCATGCAATATAGACATGCAACTGATATCAAAAACAGTTTCTTGATAATATTATATAGTTTAGAAATACATAGTTTGTATTTAGATTAATGTTTTGATTCCGTTTTTTAATGGTACTATTCCTTTAAACTAAAACCACTCCATTTTAATACCCGGTGTTAAGAACATTTTCTCATGATGTCGTTATGTCTAAGAGTTGAAATTGGTTACAACTGGTGTATAGGATTGATTACATTAGTCTAACAAAGTGTCCAAGGTTGTAAGGAAGCAAAACAATTTACTAAATTAGTTTGTGTGGTTGTTAGAACATTTCTTCTTCTTCCATTATTAACGTATTTGTTATTTGTGAATATTTAGAACTAAGTTATTATATGATTTTTTTTCTATTTTAATTTTATCATTCAACAACCGGACAAAATTTGCACATTTCTTGAGGAAGTGTGTTTTAAGAGAACAATCTATTAACAATGATGTTTTTTTATAATTTTAGAATCTGTCGTTATTATAAAAACCATAATTTATGACACTCATAAAATACACGTTTTAAAATATTTTATCTAAAATACACCTTGTTTGATAATGATGGCATAAAGATAAGACAAAAGTCTTTATAACTATTACTTGATTGTCGGCGAAATATTTCCTTGGATAATACTAAATGCAAGTACATGTGAATGATGAAGTAGGTGAAATACTGTTTTAAAGATGATGCCCATATAGACGTATCTTTAAGTAAACCATATTGTTTCTATATTAAGCTCGATTTAGATAATATTAAAATGCATTGTACACATAAATTGATACATTTAGTGTAATTTTTTAAACATTTTCTCTAGAAGAGAGAAACTATCAGATATTTTCTCCAGTAATATATTCGAATCGTCTCTACTAAATTAGTATATCGGTTAAAAGACAAGAAATGTTTCAAACTGAAGCTGTAACATACATACATCAACTCTCGTAACAAACATTGATAAAAAAGACCTGAACATCTGTCGACTTTCTAGTCTAATAATTTCATTTTTTCTCCACAAAATACGAGAAGCTTTGGAACTATGGGAAATGGAACGAGATACCTTAAAATGACAGTACACTATACGGTTTCATAAGACATGTGACATGGTAAATAAAACACGACATGAAACAGCACAAAATTAGGTTGCAAGACACGACGGGAAAAAGCGCTAATAAAACAGGACATCACAAACAAACAAGACACCTGGCAATTACATTTATGCTTTTGTTTATTTGTTTGTTTGTTGGTTATAATGCCGTAGCAACTTATTGTATAGGTCATATAACGGCGTTCAGTCAACATACTCACTCCTCCTGGAAAGTTCTGACAAGTTATTTAACACATATAAACGCCCATAAATGTAAAATCATACAGAGGTTATTTCATCATTTGATAAACAGTCCCGTGTCAATTTCTTAAAATTCATTAGAAATTAAAAACAAACATTTTGAATTATTAGTCGAAATTAGATTAAGTAGAAATGCTTTAACGTGCATCCAGATAATGTAATTTTTGATAATAAAAGAGCAACATGCATTACAAATAACACGTACAATGTTTTTAGAGAAGCAAAATGAATATTTCGTGTAACGTAACATAACTGATAATAAAAGATGTCTCGACGCTTAGAAAAAGATGAGCAATGCAATATGTCATTACTCATTTTTTCTATAAATGAAAAAGTCAATTTAGGATATCTGGTAAAGTATTTTACATAAAACTCGAAAATTGTGCTTCCTGGAACATGCATTTTGGGTAAAATGACATCTAGCAGAACATGTCCTCTAATTACAAAAATAGTCTTCTCTAGTTTATGGTTGGTAAAATCCGTCATTGTGTGACACATTCTGTTAGAATGAAAGAAACCTTTGTCTTCGAACACATGCATGTTGTTTACATTGATGTTAGAATTCAGCCTGATATATAAATGACACGTTCATCTACAATATTACACTGTCTGTTTGTATTGTCTACGTCACAATTAAAGAGCCCACTCATTATATTTATGTAAATAAATATAGAAACAATTTCAAAAGTTTGTTGCGCAAAAATATTAATGCAAACGTTGAATTCTTAAACTGTTTCTAATGCTTAATGGAAATCATGCTAGTCTAACAAAATTCAAGAAAATATTAACGTTAGATAATATATCGAGTAAAATGGCGAAACTGATATGTTTTATGTAAAAGGTGCCGTCTGTTGGAGTAATGTTTTGTAATCAAATTGATTTTTTAAAATGTGGTTCGAATTCAAATACGATGTTTTACAATATACTTGCTGACGATTATTTCCACTGAATCATAAAAATATGTTCTTACAAAGACACATTTCGACATACTCATCAACCCATTTACTTTTTTACTCCTTTTAATAACGGAACCCTCTGTCGGGTGTAAGACTTATGTTCCATCGTATTGATAAGTTTAGTCCTATAAAAAGATTCTGGGAAATGCAGATTTTAAAATAGTTAGTTCATTTTATGTTAAGGTTTTACAACTGATCAGACAGACACTGCTCTCAATATATACAAATGATGCCCAATTATATAGGTTTGTTCATCTATATTCTAAAATGTATGCATGTATATATGTAGGGTATGAAATAAACAAACACATAGAATGACAAAATGCATTCTTATTGAACCATTTCACAAATACCAACCTCATACCCTTAGAATCTGTTTTCATTGATCAAAAATATCTAACTAAAATCTAAACATATAATGGCTTCAAGGGTTTAGACAGTTCAAGATCATAGAAGATAAATTCCCATCGTGCTATAGACGGTCGAATGTCTGGTGTAATGTTCCTTTAACATTATACTAAATGCATGTATAAGTATCAGTTTTTTGTCTGAAATATTGTATGTATTAAGCCTGCGAGGCAACGCGTTGTCTTCTTAGAAAATTTATTCTTCATTTAAAACATTTCAAGTTTTGCCGAACGTTATTATCTTCGCACAGCTGTTACTGACATTGTCTGTGATCGAATATATCTGTAAGTCTAAACAGAAATTGTTCTTTTGGGAAAATATCATTCTTTTCAATACATGTTGTCATTATATTCAATGTATGTTTAAACACTTTCGTTTACAGAATTCCGGGCGATAATGTACCCACACAATAGGGAAATATGTTTAAAAGGTAAATGATTTGTGAATTAAACTATTGTCTTAATTTGTCTAAGATATACTATTCCTTAGAATGCTTAACCGTTTGATGATATCATTAATGACTTTTGTGATTACTTGCTATGATGACAACAAAAGGAGTTTACTTGAATGTATAAGCTTGACTATCTCCACCTAGCTACGTTCAAACTATGGTTGAAGTTCCACAAATAAAATATCTTTTAAATTCAAGGGTCAAATAATCATTTGTTTTTGGAAGATTATTAAGAAATATAGAAAATCAAAATTCATATTCAATTTCACAACAACGTGTATTTCCATCATTAAGTATATTGAATAAAACTTAAATCTGAAAAATGCACATAAAGCGTTGGTTGTTTGGTTAATTGTTCTGCACACTGATTGGAATACAAATTTAACATGTAGTCAAAATTCATGATAATGCCATGGGAATGTTGTAGAAAACGAGCATTTCCAGGCTTTAAGATGAACTTTCAAAACATAATTAATGGAAACACAAAATGGCAGATGAACTCAAACGAATGATTTCATTGTTGAATCAAGTGAAATATTGTGTTCGTGTCTCGATGTTAGATAATTAATAAAAACATTCGGCAAAACAACTTTGTTGCTGGTATTCTTTTACCATCTTTATCAATTTGTCGTTTGATTAACATTGATAAATGCATTGTTATTACTTTTAATCGTAAATAAATGTTATCCCTATTCTTCAAAAAACGATATTTTATTCCAACCAACTTGTAAAAGATCATTGTTCTTATTCATTAATATCTTAAACCATGATAACCCAAAGCATATTGATGTTCAATGAAACCTCAAAAGACATCACATTTGTAATTATGTTGTCGTATCCATACAGTTATAGTCCGTTTTCTGTCAAAGCTTGAATAATTTCACGGTGACTGAATGCATTGTTTTTATACTGGCGGCCTAATTGTTATTAGACATATCTTGACTAAAACATATCATACGGCATAAGAAGCTTTACTCAATCATAATACATATTTTTGGAAACTAATTGGTGTATTACGACAATAATTTTAACAAACGCATTCACCGTAAAATTATTCATGTTTTGACACTTGAGAAAAAACGAACAATAATCAAACTGTATCATTTTAGAAGTTTTTATTTACTTTTGACGCCTCCCTGGCACATTTCAAACATATGTTCTATCAAGTGATAACCTCATGCGTTGACCCTTATCATGCTTTATTCCTAACTACTAATTAGCCAGTCACTGCTGAATTAATTTAGATGATATTTCCCACAATGCGAGTCTAGGTTGAAAACAAATCGTATGACATTTTCAACACACAGATACATGTATCTTAACAGCGATACATTAACAAGCATAAAGTTACAAGGTATGTTTTAATGCCCACGGTTCTTACATGAATATGTGAATAGTTAAGCTTATGAGAGTGTTATGCACATAACGGTTTACTGTTAGCTCAATAAACAAGTACATAATGGACTAACATTGTTTAGACCACAATTCGGATATTAACAATTATCTCCATTTGTGTTCTCTTATATGTCCTATATTTAACCCTTTTATCTAATAGACTGATGTGTCATATCTTATATGTGTGTATTTGAATATTTGATGCTATTGACTATTTCATACAACGCTTTACTTAATATTGTGCTAATGTAATTGTCTACAATTATACATTCCTATCAAACAATGCTAGATTTATTCTGCTTATTGATGAACTGTTGGCAATATTTAATGAATGGGGTATATTTATATGCAGATCATAGAATACAGTATAAAAATATAGCTCGTTTATATAACTTCAGACATTTTCAAGATATACTGAATGACCTTTAGTGCGTTAATATTTTAAAGAATCAAGAACTAACTTTTGTCACGGAGTTGTAAATGGTTTGAAAGCAAAGTTATTTGAGATAAAACATAAACATTAAATACTATGTTTTCAAATAACCAAAGAGTGTGTCAATGGGAAATGATACATAAACTACATGACCTTATATTGCAGCAAAGTCATCCACCACAAAGTATTAAACCAAAATGATGCATACAATCTATATATCAACATAACATTTTTGAAATAAAATATATTACATTAAATTCGACTACTTTTGAATGCCAGTATACTTTCATTGCTTTTAATAGATTTGTCTTATGCTTTTCAAGATTACTGTCAGACTATAATAGTATAATGTTATGAAAGTGTCTCAAATACAGAACAATGGCTACATATAAAAAAAGAGATCTGTGATAATATGCAATACAGCACATCTTCTAATATAGAAAATTATTTCAGTATTTCTTTTTGTCTGACGACCGAAGCCATCACGGAATGAAAAATCCACATTACTAAAGTAATTTAACATTTTAACATTAAAACTTAGACTATGAAACAAGCTAGATTTTAATTCGTAAAAGTGTTTTGTTGTAATATTGTTGTTTGATTTTTAGATGATAATGGACATGGCATATCCTAGACTTTTCAGTCACGAAATAAAACTTCTTCAGACAATTAAAAAAATAGACAAAATGTAATAGAAGACTATCAACGACATTCAGCTTACTTTTTACATTTTTGGAATTCAATATTTACTATGGAAATAAATATCTACTAATTTAAAAAAAAAACACCTTTTTGTGTTAATACATAAGCAGAAGGTAAACAATATAAGAGCTATAATTATTGTATATCTAATTAGTTAGATTTTTGCAATATTACCAAGAAACGTCATATAAAAAGTGCCAAATTTGATAAAACAAACAATATTTAAAAAACGTTCTGAATCTAATCGCGCTTAGAGTTAACGCTTGAATACAACAAATTCTTGCTTCAAAAAATCACCGTAATATTAGTAGTCGGTTGAAGAAACATTTAAAATCAATTTAACATTAAACAAACACTATCAATAATACTCTTAAATAAAAATGTTATTCAGAAAACAGAATGTTCGGATGGATAATGTAAATTCAGTATTACGTTGACATGTTTATTCACAATAATTTGAATAAATACTAACATTCGCAATCATAATTCATGAATATGATTACATTTACTAAGCGATAAATTCATAGGGCTGCAAGCAAGTCTTTTTTGAGAGATTGAAATACAAAAACCTAACATAATAAATTATTCATAATAAGTTATAACGCTGGTACCTAATTCAATTATCTATTTGTTCTTCTAATATTTGACAGAATTCGAACACACAAACACAAACAGACTTTATTTCTCAATCTAAAATGATCTAAAAACGTACGCTAGATAATGTTGTTATACGAGAATACGTAACCAAATTGATCCAATTATCTTAATAAATGGATGTCTACCAAAGTAATACAATAAATAAAACCACAACAGAGAGTCGTATGTATGAACCGATAACTTTCATTTCTTTATGTATGCTATGTTTAACATATTCTGCCTGAAGATATTCAAAGGACATCTAATAATGGTTTTGATGAAATTTGGAAACTAAAGGCAACGAACTATAAAAAATTAAGTAATTTATACAACAAGTATTTGTATTAATAGACATCAATGCTTTACTTAATATATAACCTTTTGCCTTAATTATCTATTAGCCTAATGCCCAACTGTATTGAATGTCTAAAGCGATTTGGTTTTACCATTAATTGGGATGAGTCTTTTATAAACAAATGTAAATATTATTTTAAAAAATAAAAACCTAGTAAAGACATTTAAGAAGAATTTGCTTAAAATGGGATTCTGGTGTATTAATATTTAAGAATAAGTATCGTATACTACGAAAGAACTGATCGAACGTATGTACTAAAATCAGACACATTAAGTTTGCTTGTATCCATGTAACATAGTAATTATGTTATTGTATGCAGTATCGTCATATAACAGATAATTAAGAACAGTTAGTTGATGATATTTTGTCTAAATATTCATATTTTGTATATAGACTAGTGCTTTGTTTCAGTTTTTAAATGATACTATTTCTAAACTATAACCACTCCATTCATTCTAATGCCCGGTATTAAGAACATTTTCTCACGACGTCGTTATGTCTAAGTGTCGAAATTGGTTAAAACTGGTGTATAGAATTGATTAAATTAGTCTAACAAAGTGTCAAGGGTTATAAGGAAACAAAACATTAACTAAATTAGTGGGTGTGGTTGTTAAAGCATTTTTTCTTCTATGATTAACGTATTTGTATCTTGTGAATATCTAGAACTAAGTAATCATAGGATTGTATCTGATTTAATTTTATCATTCAAAATTTGGGCATGATTTCCACTTTTCTTCCGAAAGTTTTAAAATATTTTATCTCAAAAACATCTTATTTGATTTTCAAAATGTGTTTCTGTAGTCAATTGATACTGATGAAATAAAAATGTATGACAATAATCTTAAAAACTGATCAATTGTCGGCAAAATGTTTTCTTATATGAACTAGATGCAAGTACACTTATAGTGTCTATATATAAAACATGATTTAGTTAATATTGAAATGTATCGTACGATTACGTGGATAAATTGATACATTTAATGTAATTTTCAGAACAGTTTCTCTAAAAGGTAGACACTATCAGATATTTACTACTGAAATATATATAGAGAATCTTCTCTACTAAATAAGTATATCAGTAAATAGACAAGCAATGTTTCAAAATTAAGCTGTAACATTGATGCAACGACTTTCGAAAATTTTGAAAATGAGACCTGAACATTTGTCGACTTTCTCGTCTAAAAATTTCGTTATTCTCCACAAAATACGAGACGTTTTGGAACCATCCTCAATGGTATGAGATAACATAAAATGACATGTCACTATAAGGTATCACAAGAACTGTGACATGGTAAATAAAACATGACATAAAACAGCACGAAATTACATTGCATCACAGGACCGAACGAAAGAACGCCATTAAACAGAATATCAAAAAAGAACAAGACACCAGACATTTACATAACCTTATTTACAAACATTAAAATAATAACATTGAACCACCAAGTCATTGTACCATCGAGACGTCTAAATTGGTTGCCTGACTTATGGAGTTTTACAGCTTATATAGTTAGATATAGATTTGATAATACATTTGCCTTTTATTACATTTATATTGTTAACATGCAATGGTTACACAAAATAGAATTACCCTATACGTATCATACAACCATTAAGCCAAACAAATGATAAATCTCTGTCTTGTTATGATCTCAAGCATAACAACAGTGACTGAATTATTTCGTCATTAAATTTGGATAGATTTCATTGCCAGGAAATGTCCTATAAAATGCTAATAAATATAACATAAAACGCAGACAGAGAAATAATCTAAACCAATTACCAACATATAATTTAAGATTATATAGTTTAGTGCACAGTCATTACTATTTGATATTGTTTGCTTGCACAAAAAGGCAAGACTAAACAAGGTGAGACAGAAAAAGTAAGTTATGATGATCGAAGATAAAATAAACTAACACTACATTGTATGTATAAAGTAAGTGAAATTGCTTTGAAATATAATTATTAAATCCAGTCAGTGGGATTTTTTTTAGAAATATACAATCTTTCTTTGTACATGTGTTTATATTGTAACGGCGTGAGTTTGATTGTACCGGGGAGGAAAACCCAAATATTTGAATTCCGGATATAGTCTTTACTGAGGGCTGCAATCAGTACAGTGTATCGTACCACTGCCTGACTTCTATTATTCTAAGAAAAAAACTAAAGATTTTTAGGAAATGTACTATATTGAAAACAAACTATTACTGATAAGTATTATAGCATTATAAAGCCAAAACATTCATAACTGAAGAACGATAACTGATTCTATAGAATAAAGAATGGTCATTCCAAAAATAGAAAACCAATAAATCATTAACAAACATATAATAAATGTACAATTATTAGTGAAAAATATGTTTTATTAGCAAAAGAATCAGATTACTGGATAAATTTAAAAAACAAGATTATCACTTTATAATTGCTGATTTAGTAAGGTTAAATATATAATACACATCAAATACACATTCAATTGCAATATTCGATTGTAATAAAATTGCCATAATACTTCGAATGTTTATTTGCGTACATAAATAAATTGACGATGTACCTTTGTAACCGATAATTAGCACTCGGGTACATTAAAAAAAGGAGTGTCAAACATTTAGATTTACTTTGTCCACAGGAACGGTACGTTAGTACTAGATTAATTTAAAACATGAGGAATTGCAAATGCGAATAACCTGCAGTGTTGTTTTGAAAATATAACTGATGGTGGATTAAACTCAAACAAGTGATCTTTTGGCCCTTAAATATTTAGTGACTAAACATAACATTTTGAAACATTGCTTGAAATTTGTTCTCGACACTTTGAGATAATCCTTTCTATTCATCATAATGCACAAGGTCTCAACACCTAGCCTTACCAAAAAACAATACGACAAACACTACTGGGGTTTGGGCGTGAGTGAGACGCATTTATTGTACAGAAATATACATGATTTTACAATTCTTATCACATAGACTTTTTATATTAATAAATATATATACATATATACGTATGTGAGTCAATAAGCTAAGTATTACATAATGATTTAAAAAACTCATTTCAAAATATACAAATTAACAAAACGTTGTATAACTTATACACGTATTAGTAAATGTCAGAAAAACTGCGAGCCGGCTGCCCCAACACAAACCTTTTTAAAAGGAAGTGGAGGTAGAAGATAACGAAAACTCATTAAGATTCTCTCAAAAATAAGATTCATTTTATTCACAATATTCCTTGTAAAGTTTCCTGTAAATAGACCTAATCCGGAATACAAATTTATGGAGTTTCTCGTCCGTGCAGAGGCGGAACGGTTTGTTACACATTATTGCTAAATAGCACGCACTATTGACCAAATCCAATCTTTCTTTGTACACGTGTTTATATTGTGACGGCGTGAGTTTGATTGTACCGGGGAGGAAAACCCAAATATTTGAATTCCGGATATAGTCTTTACTGAGGGCTGCAATCAGTACAGTGTATCTTACCACTGCCTGACTTCTATCATTCTAAGCAAAAAACTAAAGATTTTTAGGAAATGTACTATATTGAAAACAAACTATTACTGATAAGTATTAAAGCATTATAAAGCCAAAACATTCATAACTGAAGAACGATAACTGCTTCTATAGAATAAAGAATGGTCATTCCAAAAATAGAAAATCAATAAATCTTTAACAAGCATAAAATAAATGTACAATTATTAGTCAAAAAATGATTTTCCGTACAAGTGCGTTCGCATTGTAGAATGATTCGTTTTGGCGACCTCGCCTCTATATATATACCCGGACAAAAACTGACCAACCGTTTTGGTCACGTGTGTGTTGAGACAACGGTTCTCGGCTATACTATCATGTAACACAGAGAACAAAATATAACAATTGTTGCAACAAAACATACAAGTTATTAACTAAAAAGATCTAAATTTGATAATAAAAGCGTTCTTTCAGTAATCGAAAATAAAGAATCTATGTAGAAATCTTACAATTTTCTGTTCTAAGCTGTATCGAATATAGATGAAACAGTGAAGTACATATAACGTAACGCATGCTTTAATTAAGACCCACTTTACCATGGTTAATTATGGGGATGGAAAATGCATGTGGGTGAGGTGTGTTTTTTATGTAATGAATCATACGATAGAGTAACATTTTTACCAGTTAAAATATAGATTAGATTGTACGATACAGGTTGACATTAACTAATTCCGTTGTATAAGTGTACGTTAATCTTATTTTATTGGTTTTCAACAATATCGCAAAACCTAACATCTATTACATATGAAGCATGCTCTATTTCTACGTATTTCTAGTCATTCCAATTGCATTTTAACACGTAATAAAATATTTATTTTCAACATTATTTATTTGATTTTTTTCATCAGTTTTTACCTATTAAAGATACTATTACACTATAACAATAAATATTTGAATGCATTTTATATAACTTGTTTTCTTCAAACATAAAAAATCTGTAAAACATTAATTATTTGTTGAAATCATTTCATGATGATAATTAAAACTTAAACAATAATAAAAGGAATACTTCTGCAAGCAAATAATGAGCCATTTGTTATTCCCAGAACAATTCGAAACAAAATGAAACTGTCGTTCAAAGGAAGTTTTTAAAGATATTTCAAGTTGGGTGACACATTTCTGTTTGAGGATAATTTCGAAGAGAAAAAGCATTTCTGACAAAACATTTCCTAGCAAACAAAAGATTTTAACACAGTAAAAGTACAATTAAAATTGCATTTATTATTTGTGAGAAAAAAATTGAAGGATTGAACATATATCATATGATATTATTGTATGTTTTTATGTTACTTATTATTATCATAAGATATAAATTTGAAACAACTCATCTATATTATAAAAGTACACACGTGTTTTTTTATTAAAGCACATCGCACAAAAATTGGTTTCATGATATTTGATACATCAGGTAATATTATGACATGTTATTTAACACATATAAACGCCAATTAAAGAAACATCCTTGTGGGTTTATTTCATCATTTAATGAACAGTCTCATGTCGATATCTTCATTCGAAATTAAAAAATAAACATTTTTTTTATTATGAGTCGATATCAGATTATGTTTTCAAAATGTTATGACGTGCATTCAGGTGATGTTATTTTTGACAATGAAAGAGCAACATACATAGCAAATCACACGAAAGCAGTGTTTAAGAAAAAGGACAAACGGTGTACTCGTGTGTCCTCGTTTAGAAAAAGATGATACAAATTTGTAATGCATTATGTCATGATTCATATATTCTATAAATGAAAAAGTAAATCTTTGAAATTGAGGTATGTTGTTTTACATGAAACTTGAAAATTGTACTTCCTGAAACATACATGTTAAAAATAACGACATCTAGCTGAACAAGTCCTCTAATTACAAAAATAGTCTACTCTAGTTTATGGTTGGTAAAATCCGTCATTGTGAGACACAATCTGTTAGAGTGGAAGAAACCATTATCATTGAACACATGCACGTTGTTTACAAATTCGTTAAAATTAAGACTAATATCTACCAGACACAACACCAAATGTACCATTAATCTACATTATAACACTGTCTGTTGGTATTGTTTGCGTCTCAAATAAAAACCCTCTTATTACATTTATAAGTCAAAATGTACTTACTCTAACATATGTAAATAGTTATAACATAAATGCAATTGCCTTGTTTTGGAAATGTCCTCCCCTAAACCTCGGTATATTACAAAAATGTGCTTAGCATACTTCCTACAATATATGTAAATAAATTCAGAATCAATTTCAAAAGTTTGTTGTGCAATCATATTACTGCAAACGTCGAAAACCATTTTTGAATGATTGAACTGTTTAAAATAAATAATGAAAACCATGGTAGTTCAACAGAATTCAAGAAAAGATTAACGTTTGATAAATATCGAGTGAAATGGCGAACGTGTAAGAATGTGTTTAATGTAAAAGGTGTCGTCTGTTGGAGGTAATGTTTTGTAATCAAATTGATTTTTTAAATGTGATTTGAACACAAATACGATGTTTTACTATATAATTACAATCGTTTATTTTCACTGAATCATAAACTTAGTTTTTACTACAAAGACACATTTCGACATACTCTTCAAACCTTATAATGTCTGCAGACACAGGAAATAACAAATATTTACTGTGATTTATAACGGAAACGTCTGACAAATATCTAAAACTATTGTAAAATCGGGTTTAAAACTAATGTTTCATCGTATTGATAAGGTTATTTCTACATCAAGATTCTGGAAAAAATACAAATTGTAAAATTGTTAGCTACATTTGATGTTGTTAAATGTTCTACAACTGATCAAAGAGACATTGCACTCGATATCTAAAATTGTAAGTACTAGAATATAGGTTTGTTCATTTTTGTTCTAAAATGTATACATATATACATATATGTAGGGTATGAAATAAACAAACACATAGAATGACAAAAAGCATTCTTATAGAACCATTTTACAAATACCAACCTCATACGCTTAGAATCTGACTTCATTGATCTAAAATATCTAACTACAATCTAAACATATAATGGCTTCAAGGGTTTAGACAGTTCAAGATCATAGAAGATAAATTCCCATCGTGCTAAAGACGGTCACGTGTCTTATGTAATGTTTCTTTAACATTATACTAAATGCATGTATAAGTATAAGTTTTTAATCTGAAATATTGTATGTATTAACCCTGCTAGACAACGCGTTGTCTTTTTAGAAAATTTATTCTTCATTTGAAACATTGAAGTTTTGCCGAACGTAAATAAACAGTTAAGTCTAAACAGATAGTCTTTTATTGATAAAACGATAAAACAATGTTCAAATATGTTTTAATGTAAATCACTCTTTCCAATACATGTTGTCTCATTTTCCAATGTATGTTTAAACACTTTCATTCACACGGTCCCGGGCAATGATAGACCCACACTTTTGCGATAGGGAAATACGGTTAAATGTAAATGATTAGTGAATTACCTATTGCCTTTTTTAGCTTATACATGTATATATTATTCCGTAGAATGCTTAACCGTATGATGATATCATTAATGACTTTTGTGATTACTTTTTACAGCACTTGCTATGGCGAAAACAAAAGAAATCGATTTGAATATATACTACAATGTTTCCTATCTCCACCACGACACGTTGAAACCATTGTAGAAGTTACACAAGAAAAATATCTTTCAAAATCAAAAGTCAAACAATCATTCATTATTGAAAGACTAACATGAAATATAACAAATCAAATTGTATACTTCATTTCACAGCTACATGTACTTTCATCAGTAAATATGTTGAATAAAATTTCAAACTTAAAAAAAAACTAAAAAAAAAACGTTGTTGTTTTGATGATAATGAGACTAATTAGAACACAAATTTTACATTTTTAGTAGAGGTTCATAATAATGCCATAGAAATGTTGTAGACAACGAGCATTTTCCATGCTTTAAAATAAACTTTCAAAACATAATTAATGGAAACACAATATGGCAGATGAACTCAAACGAATGATTTCATTGTTGAATCAAGTGAACAATTGTGTTCGTGGCTCGATCTTAGATAATTCATAAAGCATTCAGCAAAAGAACATTGTTGCTGGCTTTCTTATACTATCTTTTCAATATGTCTTTGAAATTACATAGATAAATAAACTGTTTTTATTTTTTAACCTAAATATAAGTTAATCTCCATTCTTCCAAAAACGATATTTTATTCTAATATCTGTAAAAGATAATTTTTCTTATTCATTGATATCTTAAGCGATGCTTTCTCGAAGCATATTGTGGTCTAATGAACCCACAAAAGACATCACATTTGTAATCATTTTGTCGTATCCAAACTGTTTATCGAAGTATTTTAATGACTTTTGACGTCTCCCTAGCACATTTCAAAATATATATTCTACCAAGTGGCAATCCCATAAATTAACCCTTATCAAGATGAAAACCTAACCACTGATAAGCCAGTCACTGCTAAATTTATTTAGCTGATATTGATCAAAGGGATTACCCGCAGCGCGAGTCTGGGTTGAAATCAAAGCGTATAACACTTTCAACGCACAGATACATGTATATTAACAGTGATGCATTAACAAACATATTGTCCAAATAATAATAACTAAATAGGTTTGCTTAAATTCCGACAGTTCTTACATAAATATCAGAATGTTAAAGCTCATGAAAGTGTTATGTAGTTAACGGTCTACTGTTATCTCAATCAACAAGTAGATTATTGACTTACATTGTCTAGACCTCAATTAGGATATTACCAATTATCTACATTAGTGTTCTCTTATATGTCCTATATTTAACCCTTGCATCTAATACATTGATGTGTCATATCTTATAAATTTGTATTTATTTGCATACTTGATGTTATTGACTATTTTATACAACGCTAAAATTGTGCTAATGTAATTGTCTACAATTATACATTCTTATCAATAATGCTAGACTTATTCTGCTTATTGATGAACTGTTGGTAATATTTTATGAAGGGATGTATTTATATGCAGATCAAACACTACAGTATAATTACAACTCGTTTATATAACTTGAGCCATTTTCAAGATATCCAGAATGACCGATAGTGCGTTAAAATTTAAAAGTCGTTCTTATTGTTATGTTATGTATCAAGAACTACCTTTTGTCACGGAGTTGTTAATGGTTTGAAAGCGAAGTTATTTGAGTCATTCAATTTAAATACTATATTCTTCAAATGTTCCAAGAGCGTGCTAATGGGACAGTATTCGGAATGATATATAAACTACATGAACTTCTATTGCAGCAAAGTCATCCATTTCAAATTGCATTTATACCTAACACGTATTTAACTAAAATGATGAATACAACAATATAATAACATAAAAGATTTGAAATTCAATTTATGACATTAAATTCTACTCACTCTATATTTCAATATACTAACAATGCGGCTGGTAGATTAGTCTTACGTTTCCCCAAGACAACTGTCAGACTGTAATAGTAATGTGTTATGTGAGAGTCTAAAAATACAGACCCTTGGCTACACGTGAATAAAGAGATCTCTAATAACGATGTATTGAATAAAACCTTAACACTCGATCATCAGCATTGAAATTTGCTTTACGCAATACAGCACATCTCCCAACATAGAACGCTATTTTGATATTCTTTTTTCGTCTGAGAACTACTCACTCTATATTTCAATATACTTACAATGCGGCTGGTAGATTAGTCTTACGTTTCCCCAAGACAACTGTCAGACTGTAATAGTAATGTGTTATGTGAGAGTCTAAAAATACAGACCCTTGGCTACACGTGAATAAAGAGATCTCTAATAACGATGTATTGAATAAAACCTTAACACTCGATCATCAGCATTGAATTTTGCTTTACGCAATACAGCACATCTCCCAACATAGAACGCTATTTTGATATTCTTTTTTCGTCTGAGAACCGAAGTTATCACGGAAAGAAACTTCTACATTACTTAAGTAACTTGACATCCTTACTTTAAACTCAGACTAAAAAATGAGCTAGATTTTAATTTGTAAAGATGTTTTGTTGTAGAGTTTTTTGCCTTATGTTACCCAAAACATACTGCCAGACTATAATAGTAATGTGTTATGTAAGTGTCTTAAAATACAGAACAATGACTACACTTAAATAAAGAGATCTGTGATAATATGCAATACAGCACATCTTCTAATATAGAAAATTATTTTATTATTTCTTTTCATTTGACGGTTAAAGCTATCACGGAATGAAACTCCTAAATTGCTAAAGTAATTTGACATCCAAACATTAAACCCAGACTAAGAAATGAGCTAGATTTTAATTTGTAAAAGTGTTTTGTTGTAATATTGTAATGTTTTATTTTAGGTGATAAAATACATGTCATATCCCAGACTTTTCAGTCACGAAATAAAACTTCTTCACACGATTTAAAGAATATACAACATGTTAAAAGAAGACTATAAACGGCATACAACTAAAATGTTTCATTTTTTATCTACTATTTACCATAAAAAATTAAAAACATTTACTTAAAAAAACTTTTTCTATTTATGTATAATCAGAAAGTAAACAGTAAACAATATAAGTGCTATATATTTAGTATAATTTGTTGGATTTTTGCAAAATTACCAAAAGTAGAAACTTCATATCAAAGGTCATGATTTTGATAAAACAAACCCAATTTAACACACTTCCGAATCTAATCGCACTGGGAGTTATTCGCTTAGTGAATACAACAAATTCTTGTTTCAAACAATCACCGTGATATTATTAGTCGGTTGAAGAAACATTTAAAATCAATTTAACATTAAACAAACACTATCAATAAAACGCTCAAACAAAAATGTCATTCAGAAAACAGAATGTTTGGATGAATAATGTTAATTCAATATTAGGTTGACATGTTTATTCACATTAATTTGAATAAAAACTAACATTTGCAATCATGATTCATGATCATGTCATGGAAATGTCATGGAAGACAATCGATGTTCCTAACATTCTAAAAAACTATAAAATAAAACTAAGTAAATGGAAATCAAAACGACAGATCAACAAAAACAAATGATTAGATTGTAGAATTATGTCGAACAGTTCAAGAAACACGCAGTCTATTTTATGCTCGCATCTTCATATTATGAATATTTAAAATATGCTAATTTAGTCAAGTTAAGTGAAATGTACAATTGCAAATTTTATACCACCTGTTTTACATGAAACATTGGGACCATTTCTATTGTCAAAAAGGCTACAAATTTACATAGGTGGTCTTGTCATCATGCAATATCTTTCAGGCTTGCTCTTTTGTGATGGGCGTACCTTTTGGATTTACATTATTTATGGATGCAGGTCATTATTATATTGAAAATTTAAGAAGTGTGAGGATCCTTGTCTAGGTGATTGCTTGGATGAGTTCGAACATGGGTCATCTCGGATAAAAACTATTTCACGGGAGCTAAAAATAGAAAACATTGTAAACACTGTCGTGGACACTGTTTCAATCAAAATATCCTGGAAATTGGTCTGAAAAATTGGTTTGATGATTTCTAGGTACATTATGAATATGGGTCACCTGGGATCACAAACTAGGTCACACAGCAAAATTATGGAAAAACCTTGTGAACACTCCAGTGGTCATATTTTTTACTCAATTGGCATCAAACTTGGTCAGTTTAGGTGAGTTTGAACATGGGCCATCTCGGATAAAAAAGTAGGTCATAGGAGCTAAAAAAAGAAAAAAAATGTAAACACTGTAGTTGCTACTGTTTTGATAAAAATAACCAGGAAATTGGTCTGATAGATTGTTTTGATGATTTTTAGGTTAATTTTGAACATGGGTCACCTGTGGTTAAAAACTAGGTCACACAGCCCAAATATGGAAAACCTTGTGAACACTTTAGTGGTCACATTTCTTAATCAGTTTTCATCAAACTTGGTCAGGATGTTGGTCTATGTAATTGCTAAAGAGTTCGAACATTGGTCATCTCGGATGAAATTCTAGGTCAAAGGTGCTAAAAATTAAAAAAAACCTTGTAAACACTGTAGTGGTTAATATTTTGATCGAAATATCCTAAAAATTGGTCTAATAAATTGGTTAAATGATTTATGTGTCAAGTTTGAATATGGGTCACCTGAGGTAAAAAACTAGGTCACACAGCCCAAATATGGAAAAACATTGTGAACACTTTAGTGGTCATATTTTTCACTCAATTGTCATCAAACTTGATCAGAATGTTTTTCTAAGTGATTGCTCGGATGAGTTCGAAATTTGGTTGGCTCGGATAAAAAATAGTCCACAGGAGCTAAAAATAGAAAAACCTTGTTGTTAACATTGTAGTGGCTACTGTTTTGATCGAAATAACCTGGGAATTGGTCTGGAAGTTTGTTCTGCTGATTCCAAGGTCAAGTATGAATATGGGTTACCCGGTAAACACTCTATTGTCACAAGTTTTACTCATTTGTCATCAAACTTGGTCAGGATGCTCGTCTAGGTAATTGCTTGGATGAGTTCGAATATGGGTCATCTTTGATGAAACTCTACTTCACAGAAGCTAAATGTTACATACCAATTAAAACATTTGTCTGACAGGCAGATGTGATGACTAATGATTCGGATTCCTATACAGGTCATCTTCCTATATAAAGCCTACATTTAACGCATTTTGTGCGATGGAAGTGTGTTAAACCATTACCAAAATATATCATTCTTAAATTGTTTATGTATGAGCAAATGGCACTCAGGTGAGCGATAAAGGGCCATCATTGTCCTCTTGTTTCTCTTATTAATTATAACACAATTATAATAATTGTGTTTTAAAAAATATTAATATATCTAACCGTAGAAGAGCGAGTACATTAGTACAAAATATTGAAAAAAATGTGTCATGACTGCTTTTTCAAGTATACCAAGAAAATGGACTTGTGTCACATTAGTGCGAATTAAAGTCCAATACAGACAATGTCTGGACATGACATTAGATAACAACATGTTGTTTCCTTTAGGAACTAAATATTGAGTATTCTATATTTCCTGTGAAAAACAAGATAACCAATGTCATTGTCATCCCTGTTTAAGAGAAGACAGAAAACTCTATAACCAATATCTAGTTACACCATTACCGTATGTCAACCACATAGATGGAAACAAAATATAAAATATTGCAATTTTTGTAAAATCTATATGTTGCCAGTAACATAATAGTATATACTAGAAATAATATCACTACTATGTAAGATAGCTACAAGTTTAGCTAAAATTACACTCTTAAATATTGAATATTGATAATCAAGATTTATAACAAACTCGTTTATGTTTAATTTTTTCAAAGAAGCTCCTTTCTGTACCATAACGTATATTTTAACATCTTGTCACAAGCGAAAATCGCCATGTTTAGTTCCTTCTTACTTGACAATTTAATAATTCATTGTAGACATATAAAGCCGAAATTCTGCTATCATTTAAGTAGGTCGATATTGTTACGGTCAGCTCTATTCTTTGACTAGTATAAATAGGTTTTAAGCAGGAAGTGTGTATGTGCAGAAACTTACCAGATAATATGCCAAATATTAAGATACATGTGATCGAGTACTTCAACGTTACGATTAGGAATGCAAATAATATGCAGAGACGTAATTGTGTGAGCAATTATTGTACCACTTTCTATATATTTGATTATATTTTCAGTCTGTCGTAAATTGTAAATGAAAACAAATATTAAATTTATATTTATGGTTTACAACAAATCACATTAAATCACCATATGATTGCTGTCGTCTAGTCTCAATTTAAAACATAATTCAATATACTTGCAAGTGCAAATATGCCAGTCCATTTAGGAAATTACATAGTTAACTTCTGAGACTTAGGAAATAAGAAATTTCAAATTCTGATATATAACGGAACTGTCTGACACATGTTACAGTTGTACAATTGTACCTGTTAAAATAATATCCTGAAAAGAAATAAGAAAAGGAAATAATGCTTGATTTCTAGACTTTTACTTTCTGAAAATTGTGTTCAAACCCTTGTTGTGTTATAAACATACTTTTGATAATAAACAAAATATATTAGTTCAATAAATACATGCAATTCTACATAAGAAAAATGATAAGGAAGAAGATTAAGGAGTCATTGAAAATTATACATGTAATTATATAATTTGTTTAACAGGAAATAAAGTGAAACAACATTGATTACAGAAAAGAAAATAAAACAGTTTATTAAATTACATCATTGAATAATTACGCTTTGATACTAAAACACACAATAGTCACTATACAGTCACTTACTATTGCCTATGTATCATCTTAACGCATGGGAAACAAAATGAAAAATGATATACAATTAAAGAGATATTAGTCAAACAGAATTACACAATTCTAATACTTCTGTACCAACAAAACAAACTTGTTAAGATTAAAACGCTAAAGTTTTACTAAAAGAGAAATCTTCAGATGAATGATTTCCTTTGCTTGAGAACTTAATTAAGCTTAAGCATTTATCTTTGTTCGTAAATAAACAAAGAATATTAAAACTCGTAATTTACGATAATAGTTTTGCAGCATTAAGTAAAAAATGTGATTTTTCGACACCTTTGGGGATGTATTAAGGGCCCTTTAAATGTGATGTTTTGACACCTTTAGGGAAATGTCTGGTTAACAGTGGCGTTATGTTACACTGCTCAAAACAAATCTGGTTAATAGTAGCATCATGCTATACAAAAATCACATCTAAAGTGTTAGTGATTACTAATCTAATATCAACGGCAAACAGGGACTTAAAAAATCTTTCAATATGAATTAAATACTCGATCATGCATTTTGAACAAGACATGTATATGGTTTAATGTTAAGCTTAAAATTATAGATTCCGACTGTCGGGACGATTTATGCATTATTCACACTACACGACATTGATTTACAGCAAATTTACTTGAAAATTGCCAAAGTCCTATGAGCTTGTCAAACCAAGGATTGGTGCTGTGACATACTTTATTTATTTTGTCATGTACGGAAACTGTCTGGCACTGGTAAAATTTATCGTCAACAGTAAATCATGATATTGCTATCTGTGGAACAATGTAAGAATTTTTTTATGAATTTAAAAATTGTTTGTTTGCAGAACTTAAGTTATTTAATTAGCCATTTAAATATATTAATTATTTGATGATGACGCATTGATATATATATGTATAAGTTATACATGAAGTTCTTTCTGATATAATTTCATCCCCAAATAAATCGGCCAAAATTTGACTACTTAAGTCAGCATTTAAAACACATTTAACTGAAAAAGGCTGTAAGACAAATACTATATAAGGTCACGTTATATAGGTAATATATGCATATTTATTAAATAAAGATTTTCTAACCATAAATAAGTTTAATATAAATGTATGTTTGTTGAGTTAATATATTGATAGATATTCTATGAAAATAATCAAAATATCTAATATTTTCAATACTTAATTGCATATGTACTTTTTAAACGCATGCATATCTCAAATTTTCTTTAATGAATAAGAATAGATGTCCGCACCAAAACCAAACTAAATTAGTATATCGGTAAATAGACAAGAAATGTTTCAAAATTAGGCTGTAATATAAAAGCAAGGACTCTCTTAAAAAGTTGATAAAAACAAGACATGAACATTTGTCGACTTAGATATCTAGTCTAATAAAAATTCATTGTTTTCTCCACAAAATACGAGATGTTTTGGAACCATAGGATATGGTACGAGATAACTTAAAAGGACATTATACTATACAGTTTCATTAGACGTTTGACATGGTAAAGTAACACGACATGAAACAGCACGAAATTACGTTGCATGACACAACGGAAAAATATGCGCCACTAAAACAAGATATCACAAACGAACAAGACACCTGACATTTACATAATCTTTTTGCAAATATTAAAATATGTATTTAAAACCACGAAATCATTGTAAATCATCGATATCTAGATGTCTAAATTTGTTGCCTGACTTATGGAGTTTTACAGTTTATATATTTAATTATAGATTTGATAACACAAATGCCTTTTATTACATTTGTATTGTTCATTTTAAAGTTAACACGCAATGATTACATTAAATAGAATTACCCAGTACGTATTATACAGCCATTAAGTCAAACAAATGATAAATCTCTGCCTTGTTATAGTCTCAAGTATACCAACAGTGACTGAACTAATTTGTCTGTAAATTTGGATAAATTTCATTGCCAGGAAATGTCATATAAAGTACTAATAAATATAGCATAAAACACAGACAGAGAAATAAGATTTAATCTAAACCAATTCACAAATAAATAAATAAACATATAATTTAAGACTATATAGTCTACTGTTCTTACTTGAAAACAGCGGTTGCTATGGAAACGGTTTTTACATACATAAATAGTACTTCTGTTATAAAAATAATACTGAATATGATAGAGTATACCTTACTAAAATATTTTGTAACAAAAATGAATTATTTCTTCTAAATAGGGGTTGAAAATTAAAAAATATGCATGTAATTGAAAAAATCGATATTTTTTAGCATTTTGTTACGATTTTTGGTTATTTTAATTAATTAAACTGTGTTTAAGCGGATAGTTTTACATATATTTCTAAAGGCCAGTGCCTCAGCTTTGATTTGACATGAATTATATTATTCTAGCTCAATGCTTGTTTAAGTTATTAATGATTTTACCAACACCGACAATGTCGACAAAAAACAAGGGGTTACCATTTAGCATAGGTGGCAAAAAGTCTAGAAGGGTTTGCACGGTGGATCCCTCTGGCCCTCGTACTAATTTAGAGAAGAAAATAAACTCAAAAACAAATATATAATTACACTATTACCGTATGTCAACTAGACAGATCGAAAAATAATCTTGTAGTAAATGTAGAATCTATAGGTAGCCAGTAACATAATGCTGTAGTCTAGTAGACGTAGATATTTGTAATGTTAGCACTGTTCGTTTATGAAAGAGAACAAGTTACACGCTTAGATATGCAATATCGATAATAAAGCTATCTAGTATATGTTCTTTTTATCTGTTTGCCTTTTTTCCTTTTTCCGAATACATGTCACTTTTCGTCATAATGGGGTATTCATTTCAACCTATCATTCAGTCACAGTTGCCATTGTTGTGCTTTTTGACTGTCAAATATTTCATCGTAGTCTTATATAACTTAATTATGTTATCATATAAGAAGGCCAATAAATTAGTTATCAGCTATATCTGTGGGCATGAATTGTGTTTAGTAGAAGAAAGAGTGTGTATGATACCTAATTTGATGCCAAGCAATAAGATACAACTACTCGAGTACTTCATCGTGACGATGTGGTATAAAATGATAATGCAGAGAACTTATTGTGTGAGCAATTTGTGTACAATATAATTTGTACCACATTCTGCATCTTTATTATATTTTTCAGTCTGTCGTAAAAGGTAAATTTAAACAAACATTAAGTTTATATTTATGATTTACAACAAATCGCAGAGAATCATTGTATGATTGCAGTCGTCTAGTCCCAGTCCGTTTAGGAAATAGCATATTTTCTTCCTTAGACGTAGGAAATAAGACATTTTATATTCTGATTTATAACGGAATTGTCTGACACTTGATAAAAAAATTGTACATTAAACAAATCATATAGTCAAATGATATCATTTCCCGAAAAGGACAAAGTAAAAATTTATAGACAAAATGTACATATAATTTATTTGTAGACACAAAGATTCAAAAACTGATAAGCAAAAAAAGAAAGTAGAGATTACTTGACATCCTTGTTGTGCTAGCCACAATATCTTTGAACAAGCTTTTTTGTCTTGGTTCAGTATTAAATACAAACATATGAAATATAAATCAAACATAGAAGATTGTGGAGTCATTGAATACTAAAGATTTACGAAAAGAAAGTTCTCAAGATGAATGATTTTCTTTGCTAGAGAACTTAATTAAGCTAAAGCATTTATCTTTGTTCGTAAATGAACTCCTAAGAATATTAAAACTCATGTTTTAATATAATAGTTTTGCAGCATTATGTAGGAAACAAAAATTACACCTAAAGTGTTAGCAATTGCCAATCTAATAACAACAGTACGCAAGAACTTAACATTATTCAAATTAGGAATTTTAAATAATTCAATATTCTAACAATAATACACACAATAGCAATCTAATAAAATTTGTTTTTCTTTTAATTTTATTAATACAAATTAAAGAGTTGATCATGTACGTGGCTCAAAGTAAAGCTTTACTACTTGCTTAAGTTTTAAATTCCGAATGTCGGGATGATTTATTTACTATTGACACTACATAACTTTGATTTACAGCAAATTTGCAGACGTCTGCTTTCACTTTACAACAATAGATATATACTTTGAAAAATGGCAAAGTCTCCTGTACTTGTCATACCAAACAAGATAGGTGTGGCAGACATTATTTATTTTGACATGAACGGAAATTGTTTGACACTTGTATAATTTATCGTAAATTGTAAATCATGTCATTGCGATCTGTGGAAGAATGGTAGAAATATTTGATAAATTTAAAAATTGTTTGTTTGAAGAACTTTAGTATTTTAATTAGCCATTTAAATATATTAATTACTTGATGATGACGCATTGATATGTATCTATGCTGAATAAAATAGTAAACTGTACATGTAGAGTAAGAACATGAATTTTAATATTTACTAAGCGATAAATTCATAGAGTTGCAAGCAAGACTTTTTTGGGAGATTGAGATACAAAAACCTACCAAATTAAATTATTCATAATAAGTTATAACGCTTGTACTTAATTCAATTGTCTATTTGTTCTTCTGAAATTTGACAGAATTCGAACACACAAACACAAACAGACTTTATCTCTTAATCTAAAATTATCTAAAACGTACGCTAGATAATGTTGTTATACGAGAATACGTAACCAAATTGATCCAATTATCTAAATAAACGGATGCCTACCAATGTAATACAATAAATAAAACCACAATATAGAGTCATGTGTATGAACCGTTAACTTTTATTTCATTATGTATTCTATGTTTAACATATGCTGCCTGAAGATATTCAAAGGACATCTAATAATGGTTTTGATGAAATTTGGAAACTGAAGGCAACGAACTATAAAAATGCAAGTAATTTATACAACAAGTATAATTACGACTAATATATCTCAATGTTTTAGTTGATATATAATCAAAAGCCTATTTGCTATAATTATCTATTAGCCTAACCTGACCTTTATTGTCTATACATAAAACATGATTCAGTTAATATTTAAATGTATCGTACGATTACGAGGATAAATTGATACATTTAACCCATTTCATTTGGATTACACATCTGTGTGTAATTACCCTTTAAAAACATGTATTTTTACAGTAGTTGTCTTTCTCATGTCATACAATCAAAATCATTAAGGCTAAATGTATAAAAATATACTTTTTGGAAAGCAAATTAAAATCTGAATTCAATGAACAAACTTTTATTGTTGTGCTTTTTCAATTGAAAAAATAATACAAGTTAAAGACATGCATGATACGTAATTTTATTTTGTTTTAATAAGCATTTTCTTATTTTTACACTAGTTGTCTTTTTCATATCATACCATCAAAATTATTTTTGGAAAGAAAATGAAATTATGAATTCATAACAATTTTAAGGTTTTCACTTCAAAGTTAACATGCAATGGTTACATAAAATAGAATTTTCCAATACGTATTATACAAACATTAAGCCAAACAAATGATGAATCACAGTCTTGTTATAGTATCAAGCATAACAACATCGACTGAACTAATTCGTCAGAAAAAAATGGATGAATTTAATGGCCAGGAAATGGCCTATACAATACTAATAAGTAAAGCATAAAACACAGATAGAGAAATAAGATTTTATCTAAACCAATTTACCAACATATAATTCAAGATTATATCGTCTAGTGCCCAGTCATTACTATTTGATATTGTTTGTTCCCACAAAAAGGCAAGTCTTAACAAGGTGATACTAAAATAGTTATTTATGATAGTCGAAGATTAAATGACCATAAGGTTGACATTATTGACATCTCAGTTTATAACAACGTTTACGTTAAATAAATTAAAATTACACTTAACATTTCAGCTTATTTGTATAAACCTATCTACCGGTGTATACCAAGATCGTTGAATTTCTACTTCAATCAGCAGAATGCAATTTAAGTCTCTAAATGTACATGTAAACAATATACAAATGTAATGAAATATCATCTCCCAGTTGCAACAATCGATATAGTATACAGTGAAGAAATAAACTAACACTACACAGTATGTATGAATTAAGTGAAATGGCATTAAAATAAATGAAACCAAATCAGTGGGAAAATTATTTCTAAAAGTAATTAAATCGTTTAAGATCCAATTTATTTTATTATATTTAATTTAGATGATAAAATAAAGTTTGTATTTACTAACTATTAAAAGTGCATTGATAAATAAATTATTTTGTATTAAATAACAGACACTGTACTTGTATTTGTTAAAAAAATAGATACGGTTATGGCTCAGTAGGGTCTTAACAATTCAGGCCATTTGTGATGCATACGATAACAATTATTGCCGCAAAACATGCAATTTTTCAACGAAAAAAGATCTAAATTTAATAATAAAAACGTTCTTTGTCTTCAGTATTCTAAAGTAAAGAATCTATGTAGAAATCTAATATTACACGTAAAGCATATACAAAGGTGATAAAATGCCTTGCTCTTAGTTTCAATCGATACCGTAGTTTGGTGAAGACTATATCTAACATTACCATGTAGGTTTGATTACTTAAATAGTATTAAAATAAATTGTGTACCGCAGCTCGGAGGAAATTTCTGTGGATAATTAAATCAACGAGGTCGTTCTTAATCCAAACTGTCTTATACAACATTTTACTCTATATTGTATCGAATGTAGATGTGACAGTGTAGTACATATAAAGTAACTCATGCTTTAATTACACCTACTTAACCATGGTTAGTTATGGGATGGAAAATGCATGTGGGTGAGGTGTGTTTCGTGTAACACATCAAAGACAGAGTTACATTTCAAACCAGTGAAAATATAGATGAGATGGTACGATACACGTTTACATTAACTTATTTCGTTGTATAATTGTGCGCTAATCTTGCGATTTTGTTTGTTTTTTCATACGGATCATGTATTATTTCTACGTATTTCTAATCATGCAACTTGTACTTTATTTATTTCAACAATATTTATTTCGAAATTTTATACATCAGTTTTTACCTATTGAAGATACTATTGAAATATACCAATAAACATCTAAATGCATTTTATATTACTTGTTTGCTTCAATCATTAAAACTGTAAAACATTAATTATTAGTTGAAATCATTTCATTATAATAATTAAAACTCAAACAATAATAAAAAGTATACTTCGGCAAGCAAATGATGAGCTATTTGTTATTCCCAGAACAATTCGAAACGGGAAACAAAAACAAAATGAAACTGTCGTTCGGAGGAAGTTTTTAAAGATATTTCAAGTTGAGTGACACATTTTTGTTCGAGGATAATTCCGTTGAGAAATGTTATACCGACAAAATATATCCTAGTAGGCTAAAATTTTCAACACAGTAACAGTTTGAACATAAAGTCATACAATAAGATACGTCATGAATATTATTGTATACATCATGTTAATGACTATTATCATAAATATAAGTATATAAATTTGAACCGTTGTGAAACAATTCACATAGACTTTAAATGTGCAAACATTTGTCTATAAAAGCACCGTTTGTTTTGTTTGTTTGTTTTCTTTTTAACGTCGTATTCAACACATATCTAGGTCATATATACGACGGCCAGCTCTTCCTACTATTGGTTTCCTGGACACTTTCATATCACCAGTACTAACTTACCCTACCACGAGGCCGAAAACTCATGTATAGGGTATGACATGATCTCCGGATTCGAAGTCCGACATGCTAACCACTACGCCACGGCCGCGGCTTATAAAAGCAAATCTCACAGAATGCAGGTATCGTGTTGATTGTACTGGGTTGTTTGAAACATTAAGGAACACTCTTACAGGTTATTTAACACATATAAACGCCCATTAAAGTAACATCATAAAGAGGTCATTTCATCATTTGAAAAACAGTCCCATGTCGATATCTTAAAATTCATTAGAAATTAAAAAGAAACATTTCCAATTATGAGTCGAGATTAAATTTGTTTGTAGAAATGCTATAACGTGCATTCAGATAATACTTTTTTGATAATGAAAGAGCAACATGCATAGCTGATCACACATGAGCAGTGTTTATAGAAGCAAATGAATAATTCGTGTAATGTAACGTAAATGATAAAACATTGTTTCGAGGTTTAGAAAAAGAAAATATGAATGAGTAATGCAAAATGTATAATCATTCATTAATTTTTTACATTACAAAAGTAAATCTAAAATATTTTGTAAATGTGTGTACATACAACTCGATATTCGTACTTCCTTGAACATGCATTTGAGTATAACGACATATGGCAAAACGTGTCTTCTAAATACAAAAACAGTCTCCTCTAATTTATGGTTTAGAAATAGGTCATTGTGAGACACATTCTGTTAGAATGAAAGAACCCATAGTCATTGAACACATGCATGTTGATTACATCGTTCTTAAAATTAAGACTGATATATACGTGACACAACACCAAATGTAACATTAATCTACATAATAACTGTGTATGTTTGTATCGTTTGTGTCTAAAACAAAACACCCACTCATTACGCTATTAGGTCAAAATGTACAAACTTTCACATATGTAAAATACATTTGCCTTGTTTTAGAAATATTCTCCCCTATACCTCGATATATTACAAAAATTTGCTCAGCATACTTTCTACACTATGTAAATATATTCATAAACAATTTAAAAACGGAACCGTCTGACAAATATTTAACGTTATTGTAAAATCGGGATTAAGATTAATGTTCCATCGTATTAATAAGGTAAGTCCTATAACAATATTCTGGATTGTTTAGCTCATGAGAGTGTTATGTGGTTAACGATCTACTGTTAGCTCAATCAACAAGTAGATTATTGACTAACATTGTCTAGCCCTCAATTAGGATATTAACAGTTATCTACATTTGTGTTCTCTTATGTCCTATATTTAACCCTTGCATCTAATAGACTGATATGTCATATCTTATATGTGTGTATTTGAATATTTGATGCTATTGACTATTTCATACAACGCTATACTTAAAATTGTGCTAATGTAATTGTCTACAATTATACATTCCTATCAAACAGTGCTATACTTATTTTGCTTATTGATGGACTGTTGGCAATATTTTATAAATGGAATATATCTATATGCAGATATTACAATACAGCATATATATTTCTCGATTATATAACTTGGGACATTTTCAAGATATTCCTAATGACCTTTAGTGCGTTAATATTTTAAAGTCGCTCTTATTGCTATGTTATGTATCAAGAACTAACTTTTGTCACGGAGTTGTAAATGGTTTGAAAGCAAAGTTATTCGAGACAAACATACAAATTAAATACTATGTTATTCAAATATTCCAAACGAGCGTGTCAGTGGGGCATTATTCTGGTTGATATATAAATTACATGACCTTATATTGCAGCAAAGTCATCCACCACAAAGTATTTAACCAAATTGATGCATACAACCTATAAAATAACATAAAAGATTTGAAATAAATTCATAACATTAAATCCCACGAACTTTATATGTCAATATACTTACATTGAGTTTCTATATTTGTCAGACTAAAATAGTAATGTGTTATGTAAGAGTCTCAAATACAGAATCTTGGCTACAAATAAATATAGAGATCTCGGATAACCATATATTAAATAAATCCTTAACACTCGATCATCAACATTGAATTTCGTTTTACGCAATCCAGCATATTTCCATATATAGATGTTTTTTTTTTCAATATTCTTTTTTAGTCTGTCAACCGAAGCCATCACGAAATGAAACGCGTACATTACTAAAGTAATTTGACACTCTAACATTAAAACCCAGACTAAGAAATGAGATAGATTTTAATTAAGAAAAGTGTTTTGTTGAATGTTATTTTCTATTTTAGGTGATAAAGTACATGGCATATCCTAAACTATTCAGTCACGAAATAAAAAAAAATTCAGATTATTTAAAGAATAGACATAATGTAATCAGAAGACAATGAACGGCATACAACTGATTCTAACATTTTTGGAATCTACTATTTACTATGCAAATAAACATTTACTGATAACTTAAAAAAAACATTTTTTATGTTTATACAGAAGCAGAAGGTAAACAATATAATATTTAAGTGCTTTTATTATGATATAATTACAACCTGAATGAAATAACAAAATCCGATTGGTCACAAGTGAACACGTGACCTAAAAAAATGTGCTTTTATTTTCGTATAAACTGCAGTTTTTAATAAATGACGTCATGCCGGAACTACTTTCATGACTCAAAAGCTATTTTTAGCGCTTTCCCACGCTATGACGTACAGGTCAATAACTATAATGTCAATGGAAAGTACATGATACACAAAACCAATAAGAATGGTGTGATAAAGTTTTATTGAAAGAAATTAAAATGAGTTTAATGTACAATACAATTGTGTATTAATACCGTTCTTTATCTATATTTCATAAGATGTAATGTTCCAGAAAGTAATTGATATGCTGAATGCAGAATTAAAAACAAATCTTGAATTTTAACTTTTAAAAGCTTCCTAGACAGCATTTAAACCATTAAATGTTTATTTATATTTCTAGCGAATGAGTCTTCTTTTTCAAATGATTTTCATATCATTGCCCTTCTGAAGTGCATGCTCTAATGGACTGGTATTCATTCATATAGATATCTAAATCCTTTGGTTTCAGAGGCATCTAGTTTCACTTTATTGTCTGAAAACAAAAAAACAACAACCAATAAATGAAGATAAATAAAGCTTTAAATATTATGAACTCGACACATTTTAAATTGATCCACAATAAGATAAGTAATCAATATTTTGGCTGGTCAATTTAGAAAAATGTCATGGCAAACATGTCAAAATCACTCAAGTTGCCTCTCATCAAGTGAAATAAAAATTAAAAAAAGAACGTATAACATAATGATATGTACATTGGATAATATGTGTATCTAGTCATAATGATGTAGTATCCGCAGAAGTGCATGTGTATACTCCATGCATGTACATTCTGCATTGAGTAGTGAACAAGGTCAATAATTATAACGTTTTTTTTATCAGACCGGAATGAAAATGCTTCCAGATTAATATGATCAGACTTTGAATCTATCCTAAGTACCGATCATTTTAAAATGTACATGGAACATAAAAGCATATAAACCATATAATCTCCGTAATTTTAGGGTAAATAATAAAAAACATTCACTTACTCAGTACAGATAATAGCTTGTCTTTCCATCCAATGTCTTGACATGTAAATTTCCTGACTCAGACTGGCTGCTTAAGTTATCATCTTGAGTGATCCAAAATTCAGTAGTAAACTTTCTCATTCAGATGAAATAACTCAACATCGGATGCTTTTCAATTCGGAGAAATGTACATCCAACAACCGCTCATTGTAATCACTGGTTTCAACGAGTTGACATATTTATCTGGGTCACAACTTGCATCATAAACTCACGTGCTCTTCGTAAAAACTTGAAACTTGTTAAACCGTTTAAAAGAGTTACACAATAGCGCACCACCTCTCATGTGTTCTTTTATCAAAAATAAAATCAATGCATGTTCATTTCTATGTATCATTCATGCCGTTATGTCCAAAAACAATGAAAAACTGCATCCAATCGAAGAAAAACATGGCCGACGGTTGGCATAAAAAACTTGTTAACCGAATGAAATTAATGCGCACTATTACGCATTATTGCGTACTTCGGCTCTACGCATTCAAAAAATAGGTCTTTTTCTAACGCATTTCTTTTGCAAATCAGGCAACAAATTTCCAAAAAATGGTTGTAATTATAAGGAATGAATGTATAGAAACTGACTTTCATCGAAAAATAAACGTCATTTTATTGATAGCTAATTTCAGCATAAAGGCCTTCGGCCTTTATGCAAATTAGCTATCACCAAAAGTGACGTTTATTTTTCGATGAAAGTCAGTTTCTATACATTCATTCCTTAAATATCTAATTTGTTGGAATTTGGCAATATTACAAAAGAAGAAACTTAATATTAAAGGTGATAAATTTGATAAAACAAAGTACATGTATATATTTGATACACGATCCGAATCCAATCGCGTTTGAGTTTTACGCTTTAATAGTGAATACAACAAATTCTTGTGTCAAACAACAACTGTGATATTAGTAGTCGGTTGAAAAAACATTTAAAATCAATTAAACATTAAATTTACACTAAACACAGTCCGGAATACGTTTGCGAATCCGGAAATCTTGCAAACTTACTTTTTTTATTTTTCATCCGATTAATTTCAAATTTTCAATAAATGTAGATCTACACATGGGCATAACACCAGTAAACTTTCATCCAGAAACCTTTACTAGAAATATGTTTAATTTCAAGTCAAAAGTCAAAATTCCCATGGGAATCAGCAAATTCCCATGGGAGAATGGCTCTCCCATGGGAATCCCATTTAGAATGTGGGAATTTTCTCCCATGGGAGAATTCTCCCATTTCTAATTCCATTAATAAAGGTCACAACAAGGTAAAAATACAGAGTTGGCATCATACTGATGTTCTTAACAAGAATGTGAAAAAAAATATTTAAAAAGTCCAAAAATAAAAAATTCCCATTTTTTAGAATGGGAGAATTCTCCCGTGGGAGAAATCCCATATTTCAGAATGGGAGAATTCTCCCGTGGGAGAAATCCCATATGGCATATGGGAGAATTCTCCCGTGGGAGAAATCCCATTTTCAAAATGGGAGAATTCTCCCGTGGGAGAAATCCAATTTTTTCAATGGTAGCATATTCACAATGAAAAACTATTGCAAAGATATAAGGGAAATTTGATATTGGGTTGAAGTTTCAAAAGACGGCTTGTATTTTTTTTAATGATTTTAAAGTCTAAAATAGTAAATGCTTACAGTTGATTCTTTTTTATTTCTTAAATGAAGTTTTCATTTAAAAAATACAATAGTTATAATGATTTTTTGGTTGTGAATATACACATAAATGTAAATTTGTTAACCTGCTTCTATGAATACATTTTGTAAATGAGCATAATGCAATAACTTGAATACAGACTTCCCTAGATTTTAAGTTTCATAAAAAATAAGGAGTAGATAACGCTATTATTCTATCACTTATACCACTCATCAACTTAACCCACTAGTCTGACTTCAGGACTAGCATACATTGATACAGGCTTGTAAAATCTACTTGATAAATACAATTGGGCTAGCTGTTAATTTTGCCTTGAACTTCATAACATAAAAAGTACACCTAGTGTTCGAAAAAAATTTAAGTTGGCAGTCATCAACTTAACCCACAAGCCTGACCCCAGGACTAGCATACATAGATACTGGCCGGTTAAGTCTACTTGATTCATACAATATGGCTAGCTAATAATTTTGCCTTAAACTTTATAACATTAATAATGGACCGAGTGCTCGAGAAAATTAAAGATGGCAGTCATCAACTTAACCAACTAGTCTGACCCCAGGACTAGCATACATAATGTAGATACATGCTTGTAAAATCTACTTGATAAATACAATTGGGCTAGCTGATAATTTTGCCTTGAACTTCAAAATGTTATTTTTAGACCTAGTGCTTGAGAAAATTAAAAATGGCAGTCATTAACTTAACTCAATAGCCTGACCTAGGACTAGCATACATAGATACAGGCTTGGGAAATCTACTTGATTCATACAATCAAGCTAGCTGATAATTTTGCCTCGAACTTCATAGCATTATTAATGGACCTGCATGAGAAAATTTTAGATTGCAGTCATCAACTTAACCCACTAGCCTGACCCAAGGACTAGCATACATAGATATAGGCTTGTGAAGTCTAGTTGATTCATACTATCAGGCTAGCTTATAATTTTTCCTATGACTTCATAACATTAATAATAGACCAAGAGCTTGAGAAAATTAAAGATGGCAGTCATCAATTAACCAACTAGTCTAACCCCAGGACTAGCATACATAGGTACAGGCTTTTTGAAATCTTCATGATTCATTCAATCGGGCTAGCTGATATTTTTTTTACTTATACTTCATAACATTAATTAAAGACCTAGAGCTTGAGAAAATTAAAAATGGCAGTCATCAACTTAACCCACTAGCCTGGTCACTAGCATTCATAGATAAATTCTTGTGAAATCTAGTTGATTCACACAATCGGGCTAGCTGAAAATTTTGCTTTGAAGTTCATAACATAAATAATAGACCAAGCGCTTGAGAAAAAATTAAAAAGGGCAGTCATCAACTTAACCCACTAGCCCAACCCCAGGACTAGCATACATAGATACAGGCTTGTGAAATCTACTTGATCATACAATCAAGCTATCTAATTATTTTGCCTTGAACTTCATAACATTAATAATTGATCGATTACTCGAGATAATTAAAGATTGCAGTCATCAACTTAACCCACTAGCCTGACTCCAGGATAAGCATACATAGATACAGGCTTGTGATATCTACTTGATTTATACAATCAGGCTAGCTAAAAATTTTACCTTGAACTACAAAAAAATTAATAATGGACCGTGTGCTCAAGGAAATTTAAGATGGCAGACCCCCACTAGCCTGACCCCAGGACTAGCATACATAGATACAGGCTTGTGATATCTACTTGATTCATACTATCAGGCTAGAATTAATAATGGACCAAGTGCTTGAGAAAATTTAAGATGGCAGTCCTCCACTGGCCTGACCCCAGGACTAGCATACATAGATACCAGCTTGTGAAATCTACTTGACTCATACAATCAGGATAGCAAAATATTTTATCTTGAATTTCAAAAAATAATAATGGACCTAGTGCTCAAAAACATTTAAAATGGTAGTCATCAACTTAACCAACTAGCCTGACCCCATGACTAGCATACATAGATACTAGCTTGTGATATCTACTTGATTTATACAATCAGGCTAGCTTATAATTTTACTTCAAACTTCAAAAAAAACATTTTAGATGACAGTCATCAATTTAACCCACTAGCCTTACCTCAGAATAAGCATTCATAAATACAGGTTTGTGAAATATTCTTTATTCATACAATCGATCTGGCTTATAATTTTACCTTGAACTTCAAAAAAAAAATAATGGACCAAGGACACAAGAAAAATTTATGATGGCAGTCATCAAATTAACCCACTAGCCTGACTCAAGGACCAACATACATAGATACAGGCTTGTGAAATCTACTTGATTCATACAATCAGGTTAGCTAAGAATTTCATAATAATGGACCGTGTGCTCGAGAAAATTTAAGATGGCAGTCATCAACTTAACCCACGAGCCTGACTCCAAGATAAGCATACATAGATACAGGCTTGTGAAATCTACTTAATTCATACAATCAGAATAGCTAATAATTTTACCTTGAACTTCAAAAAAAATAAAAATGGACCAAGGGCACAAAAAATTTATGATGGCAGTCATCAACTTAACCCACTAGCCTGACCCAAGGACTAGCATGCATAGATTCAGGCTTGTGATATCTACTTGATTTATACAATCAGACTAGCTAAAAACTTTTACCTTGAACTACAAAAAAATTAATAATGGACCGTGTGCTTGAGAAAATTTAAGATGGCAGTCCCCCACTAGCCCCCACCCCAGGACTAGCATACATAGATACAAGCTTGTGATATCTACTTGATTCATACAATCAAAATAGCTTATAATTTTACCTCGAACTTCTAAAAAATTAATAATGGACTGGGTGCTCAAAAACATTTAAGATGGCAGTCATCAACTTAACCCACTAGCCTGACCTCAGAATAAGCATTCATAAATACATGCTTGTGAAATATTCTTGATTCATACAATCGATTTAGCTAAATATTTTACCTTGAACTTAAAAAACAAAATTAATGGACCAAGGGCACAAGAAAATTTATGATGGCAGTCATCAAATTAACCAACTAGCCTGACCCAAGGATTAGCATACATAGACACAGGCTTGTGATATCTACTTGATTCATACAATCAGGCTAGCTAAATATTTAACCTTGAACTTCAAAAAAATTAATAATGGATCGTGTGCTCGAGAAAATTTAAGATTGCAGTTATCAACTTAACCCAGGAGCCTGACCCCAGGACAAGCATACATAGATACAGGCTTATGAAATCTTCTTGATTCTTAAAGTCCAGCTAGCTAATAATTTTGCCTTGAACTTCAAAAAAAAAATAATGGACCTAGTGCTCAATAGCATTTAAGATGGCAGTCATCAACTTTAACCACTAGCCTAACCCCAGGACTAGCATACATAGATACCAGCTTGTGATATCTACTTGACTCATACAATCAGGATAGCAAAAAATTCTATCTTGAATTTCAAAAAAATAATAATTGACCTAGTGCTCAAAAACATTTAAAATGGTAGTCATCAACTTAACCAACTAGCCTGACCCCAGGACTAGCATACATAGATACTGGCTTGTGAAATCTACTTGATTCATACAATCAGAATAGCTAATAATTTTACCTTGAACTTCAAAAAAATTAATAATAGACCGGGTGCAATAGACAATCCCAGAAATTTAGTCCGACAAAGTTATCTCCCCTGATTACTCTTCAATCCGCCATTAAGGTACTGAAGAAAAATCGATATGAAATGCAGACGTAAACATATTTTGTTGATAATTATCACTAAGTGTCCCTTGATTGGACTCCTAGTGTTATACTGATGTATTTAACAGATAAGATCATACAGATCCGACAGACAATGGATTAACCTATTACATAATATTACATAATTGACCATCACAGAATATGACACCATATACATTGTAATTAATTATGTACAATAATGTATAAGTACTAATTGAAAAAAAATTGTCTGCAAAATTAGTGATGTAGGACTTGTTTGTGACCTGTTTTCATATACATTAAAAACTGAATATTTGTATGACAATATTTTCCGTCCGATCCTAAATAAATAAGCTAGGTGTCTTATTAAAATGAAAATAGATGACACTTTAACGAAAGTTTGGCGATTTTTGTTTTTGAAGGATTTGTCTTAATAATTTTATTGACTTAGACATAATTATAGTTGAAATAGAACTTATAATAATATACAGATAAGTCTGAAAAAAAAATCAGAATTAATTTCAAAATGCTCAACATACTATGTGCAATTGTCAACTTCACCTTGCGAAGGATTGTAAGAAGAGATATCTGGTTGAATTTCTTAATCTTATATCCTATAAAAAAATGGTGATTTTACGGCCACAGACAGCTTAAAATAGCTTTTCAATTTGAATTTATGATTTCATTAAAAAATGATTTTTGTTGATGTTCCGGTTTTTATTAAGTATAAAATGTATACATAGCATTTTGAGCGACATTTAGCTATTTATCAAATTAGCTATTTAAGAAAAATATCACGGATATTTTTTTTTTGTTTCAGCTAATATTTAACTCCTTTAAAAATGTAATTAAGTAATTTTTTTTTTGTTTATCTGATGTTATTTCTCTGAAATACATCATGTTCTGTCGAATATTTAGATTAGTTTGGAAAATAGCAATTTTAAGCAGGAGGTCGGACGTTACAAAACTTTTTTTTTCATTTAAATTTACTTAATTTTTATGTTTTGGTTAATTTACTATATTGTCTCATAAATTTATTGATCAATACGCCTAGGTTTAATATTTTCCGAATTAATAGCTATTTATGAAGGCAGGGGACGGACAAGACACTTTTTTCGACTCATTTACTTTTTTGTTTGGAAATTATGGAAATAACAAATTTTACATTATTTCATTACCACAAAAAGTCATGAAAACTTGTACTTGTGTCATAATTGAGTGATATTAACATTCAGTTACACTATCATGTTTTTATCATGAAAAATTTAGTTACTAAAGTTACAAGATTTTTTCTAGAATTATTAAGACAGTTACACTCGCACCATTTTTATTTCCTTTAAATTAAAAAAAAACACACTTTTAACTGCAAAATTGTTATAAGCAATTTTTAAAACATGATTTTTTCTATAAGATGTTGATATAAGATTTTAATTAAAGTTTACTTGCTCCCAAAAACAGCATTTTGAAAAATAGGTTAAAACTGATTCTTACGCATTACACACAAAAATTGCCTTTTACGACACTAGAAATTAACTCTTAAACCTCTTGTGATATTTGAACATTTTTTTGCTCACACCCGTAACATTAAGTCTTTCTGATACAAAAGTTTTTTTCACCATTTCAGTTTTTATATTTCAATTTACGCTGTAAAAAATGGGGAAAATACTGTGTAACAGACCTTATCTATCATAGCTGCCGAAGGAATCTTCAGTACCTTAATGGCGGACTGATCACGTGACCACAAAATGGCGGCGGTCTAATTTTCATTTCTGGGATTGTCTATATCACAGCTAGCTCTTTTCTCTGCTGTCCTCAGCCCTGGGGATGGGGTGTGGACTCCAGATGACTGGTGAATTACATTTACCTATTGTGTGATAATATAATATTTATAATACATAATTTAATGATAAAACCAAAATTGCTTCTATTGTTTCATACAAGAAAGAATGTATTCTATTAAATGTATATTTTGCTGACTGGCCAATAAAGACAAAATTTACACTTTTCAGGTGATTTTATATAAAACTACAGTAACTGTTCACAGAACAAATTCAATTTTATCTACTGGAAGTTGAATTAGAATTATGAAGAAATATAAATACAGCATAGAAAAGATCTATATAATATAATCATGTACATATCAGTATACATTTTAATTAATCTTAGTTTTATTAGAAAAAATAATTATACATGAATGTATTGTATAATATTCTGCTAAGTTTGTATGAGCAAGTGCGTTTTTTCATAATCATAAATTGACTAACACTATTCATTATATGGTTCATCTAACGGTATGTTTTATAAAAAAAAAAATATACATTGTAGCTAACTAGTTTGTTTTGTAAGATTTCAATGAGGGTCCGTTCGCTCCATATGGATGCATTATGTGCAGACCCAGAGTGTGACCTTTCACTCCTTCAAAGATTGTTTTTGAAGCCTAAATATAGGTCAAATTTAGAAAAGTTTTCCCAATAAAATTCTTATTGGGTTCTGTATTTATATTACCAAATTTTTTTTTTAAATTTTGTGTTTTACCAAATATGGATAGTCTCCTTTTTGCTAATTCAGCACTTAAGTTTTGGAGATTCTCCTATTGTAGCTAACTAGCTTTATCTTTAAATATGATCTACTCTCTGACAATTATATTACACAGTCAGTATCAATGTTTAACAATTAGTCTTAATCAGCTTATCTCATCTAAGATCTGTGGCTATATATAGACTGTAGATCCTGAGATATCAGATGGTTGCCATAGTAATAATTTTGACAGCATTCAATTTCATTAGTAACATTAGTAATTTACAATTTGATATACAGTGTTTAAGATTCAGACCAGACTAATTTTGAACAAAAAAGCAAAACATGGTACAACTACAAGTAATTATGTATATAAATGATGTACATGTAGTTGTAATAAGAATTTAAATAGAAAAATGAGACATTAAAGCATGAAAAAAAATTCAAGTTATCTTTTATAACTACTGATATTATAATAGTCCTCCATGAGCCATTACTAAATATCAATGAAATAAGGAAATACATTAATATATTTTTAAGAATATTTCTATTGTCTATGATTATCCCCAGATATCATGAGATACTAGTTGTCTGCTATGTAATTTGTATAAAATGCTAAAAATATATATTCTTTTTCTGTATTTTTTTTTCATCAAATACATGTATTGAAAACAATAAACATTTATATTATAAACATGAATACATGTATATAATTTTCCTATCAGACTGATGTTTTTCTTTCTTTCACCCTTAAAGTATAAATGTATACATGATAACTACATTCTTACTAAACAATATCTCTTATCAGATTTTTTTGTGCTAGTCATATATAGTCTGTATCTTAATACATGTAACTAATACATGTATATAGTCTATATCAAAGTTTAAATGATGCTTACATGTACAGTGAATTCTTTTCTATTTTTTGGCACTGGTCCAAGTTATAAAAAATACATAGAGACTAGGGGACTTTTACCACTGATATAACATATAAGATGGGTAGTTGCTAAGTTAATTGCAGATTTTTTATACATTTGATTTAGTTGTAAGCCAGAAGAACTTCTCACATCACATATATAATACACAATGTACTATCATTAATGGGTTCATAATGCATTAACTAATTGGTTTTAATTGGATCATAAGCCTAGTTATTATTTTTGGGTTTGTAATTATGTATTATTAATGTAACAAATTTGTTGCTTTTCAAATATGTAATATATTTAAAGACTAAAACACAGTGTTCGCGATTTTTCCAAATTTCACCAAGTCCCCGGGACTCAGTGGTGTAAAATATATTGAGTCCCAATTCAAATGTGATGAGTCCAGAATTATAAAAATGTTGATGCTTATCCTGGTGTCGTTTGTTTTGACGCAATTAAGGCAACAAAATGTGTATATCATGTGATTTCAGAGAAGACAGCAAATTACAACTAAAAATCGATGATTTCATTCCTTTTGTACATTTTTGAACGTTTTCAAGGACATAACACTCGCCGAAAATGGTTAAATTTTTATGGTAACCAAGGGCCGTTGCAGCATCCATGTACTAAAAAATCAACTGTAATGAAACTTGGAAAAAGCAAAATTATTACTGCGAGCACTCAGTCTGTTACATGATGCAAAAATATCCAAGTTTTTTTTTAGACAAATGAAAAAAATAGCATGTCAATATTTTTTCCTTCTGAAAAAAACGAACCCGACACATATCAAAATTAGGTAACAAAATAATTACCCCTACATTCTACAAGATAAGTAATTTTTTTGTATAATCAAAACATCTCATGTCTAAATAAAAGTATAATTTTGAAAGTAAAATTTTGAATAACATAATATTTAAAAGCATTGAATTTAAATGAACATATATATATGACGGTCAGGCAATTAAAATCTGATTAGCGTTCGTGGACAATGTAACGAGTACAGCTTTCTAAAGCGTGATTTTTTACCGTGTAACATTTTTTTTCGCATGCCTATTGCATGGTTTCTAAAAATAGACGTGTGTTTAATCGACCGAGAATGAAAAATATTCCCACGCTTATAATTGCAAAAATCGACATGCAAAGATGTTGGGCAATTTTGCATTGGTAAAATATTGGAAAATTGACCACGAAAGAAGTAAACTTAGATAATTTTATAAGTGCATCTCTTTTTTTTTATTTTAAACATAAAGCACATTCATCTTAATTGCAAAGTGTAGCCTAGTTCTGGCTTCCAAAACTTTATAAGCCGCTTTTTAACATTTTGATTTTCGTCAGATGCGGCATTGACAGTATAAACACGGGTTCGCTGAAGACCTTAAGCTAAGTGTAGCCCATTCTGTACACAAACGGTCATATCTTCACCGTCTATTTATAGAATGAAGTGTAGCCACGCTATCAGTGACGTCATACAAGATTGCACTAGTATGATCAAAACAAAGATGTCATTGAAATATATGTGCGTCGAAACATGAGATCGGAAATTAAAATTGCATTTTATGTCTTGATAAGGACCAGTCTTTAAATTCTTTATCTAATAGCCCAGATTCTTGGAATGGCGACTGTGTTTAACTTTCTTGATTGGCGGCGCAGCCATTTTGTGGTTGCTACGCAAGGTGCGTTATCGAAACGCGGCTTCATCGCACTTGCTTCCAGTTAACTTTCGTGAACGATAAACTTCGCCCAATGAGAAATAAATCGATTAAACCAATGTGAAATGCACTTAAACATCGAACAGGTCATTTTTATCGAACGAAAAAATCCATTTACTACGGTTATATCGCAAAACAGCTCTAAAAGTGTCATATTTCCCGTGGAAAAGCGTTTCGTCCCAGGGACGAAACGTCCTTGATTTTTTTTCGTCCCTGGCGATTTTTATGCGTAAATAGATATGTTTACGGCGTAAACGCGAACACTGCTAAAACATATAAATAATGTAAATTAAATAATATTTTGAATTGTGCCCATCTACTCCATAATTTATAAAAATTCTATTCTGCAGATTCATGAATCAGATTTATATCGTATTGTAATTTAGAGTTTTGGTTTTAAAGTAAAATATAAGATCCCTCCATTAGATATCAAAGTGTAACTATAGATCTCAGCCAATCAGCTTCAAGTAAAAACTAACAGTGTATATTATCCCTTATAAAACTGTCCTTTCAATGCAGGACCCCTAGTGTGAATGTTATCTAGTCTGGTAAGAGGGTTATATTATACACAAATAATAATTATACATTCAGTTATTTATATGATGCAATGTAGCTTAGTAATTCATAGTGATCTTCTTATGAAGACAGAAGTTATTATGCTGTGATATGGTAAATTTGGATATTTAATACACTTAAGATGTATAAATGATATACTTTATCTTTAAATTGTACAATAATTTTAATTAATGGCCCATTTGAAGGATAAAAACTATGCTTTATCTGTGAATCAAACCTGGTTTTCCAAGGTGGTGGGGGAGACAAAAAGGGTTAGCCCAACAGAGACTATAATCTATGATGTATATTAAGTCACACAAACTTGTTTTCAATAAATATCATCTATAATGTAAGATTATGTCAAGTCATTACAGGGTCTTCCAAAAAAAAAAAAAAAATTTCCAGATACCCAATAATAATTTTAGCATGAACATTCTTGACCCATCCTTTTTATGAAGTAAAAAGGATAAGGGAATAAAGGGTATTAGAACCTTGAAATGATCTTACCTCAATGTTTCATGAGTGATATCACCAAATTTCATTATGTTGTATATGACAAAGCACAGAATACAAACATGTAAAGACAGGTCGCAAATATAAAGGACCATACCTATGCATACTCAATCCTCTGTGCTTGTCCAATAAAGTTCAAACCAAAAGTATGTTCTTCGTCAGGTAATGTTCATGATTGTTGTCGCTCATACTAGCCATAGGCATCTAGTTGATGAGTTTCAATGTAAAACATCCTCACTTTTTAGACATCCAGAATAGAATATATTGTTGATTAATGTTTCCTCTATAGTTTGTAAAATGAATTATATATCACATTAATATTTTCTCAAAATTTCTTTATTTTGTTAGATCCATTTGATTGCATTAATTGACGAAATTTGACATAAAAACAACATCCCGGAGTTTCGTTCCCAAAGCACAGAGTTTTACTTCCGGATTTTAAGTTACTAAAACAATTACTAATTTGTTTATAATCGTTGTCGTCAAGATGCAAACATTTAAAATGAAGTTCTTTTATAATGTTTCAATAATTTTCAGTTTTTTTTATCGCTCATGAAATATTATATTTAGGGGAGACTGGGTGGGTTGGTGCACGAGGCAGCTAGGTTTATACAGATCATTTGATCAATATTGTATTAGGGACTGAGTATGGCATTTCAGAGTTATTTCTGTACAAGCATGGTTCCAAATGAAATGAGTGTCTCCAAGTTAACAATATGACTATTAGCACTGGTTTTATCTTGCACCAACTTATCCTATGCCTTGTACCAACCTGCCCCGAGACTGGAGAAAGTTGGGACAAATACATTGTTTCATTAAACTGATCGATCGATGTCCTCTGTTTTTTGGTGATATTCAAATGTTTATTATCTTACAAAAACCGCAATTTATAACATAGAGTTGTGTTGTACCTTTAATTAGGCCTACCGGTATTTAAAACCTCATTGGCTTTATATAACATCTTAAAACAAACTTATATGAAAAGTGTACCATCCAGCCCCGGTCTCTCCTATAAAAGATATAATAATGTCAAAAAATTTTCACACGCTACAACATCAATAAATAGCAAGACTGGCTTACAATGCATGAATAGGCAGATCTAGCGGTGGGCCAGGGGTCCGCCCCCCCCTAGAATCTCCAAAATGTACCTGTCGATTAGTGTATACCTTGAGTGTAAATCATTTTAAAGTAGCATTTAGTAATTTTTTCTTGTGTGCTTAACATAGGTTAAATGGTTATGTATTTCTATTATTGATATTGTTTATACCCTCTGTTGTTCATACCTGAGGAAGCCTTGAATGGCAAAACGTTGTTAATAACCAATAAGAAATTTTAGATTCAATATACTACTTTTCCCCCTGGAAAAAATCTTGGATCCGCCCAGTTAAATATCCCTAGCGATGGTACAACAATGTTAAAAAGGGTTTAAAAAACAAACAATGCTAGTTAAATAATGAAGTATACGTAGTTACTAGATATATATAAAAATAATTTAGAAAAGTAGGCCTAAGGTTAAGCAAGAAAATGCCAAAAAAGTTTTAAGTTCAAACTACAAAAGAACAATGAGCATACTTTGGGAGTATCGACTGCGGCACATGCCTGGACTTATATAGTGCTCCCTGTGCAGCAAGTGCTACACAGTATCAGAGCGACAACAAACGTCATGAAAGTGCGGCAGCGTAAAAAACTATCATGCTAAAGGTCCCATAATGCATCAGCACTGCGCTCTGTTGCGCTAAAGTAAAACGGCCCATTATACTGCAAAATATACTGAAAAATACATCAAATACGTAAAGAAATATAATAATAACCTTGTAACGATGATTTCGGGTGTTTTTACACTTAAATATTGTATAAATCAGTAAAATACTAAAAGTCCGTATATTAGAATAATAGATCCGTATAATAGAAAGAGCGTTGTTAATAGCAACGCACCGGAAACAGTGACATGGACAGTTGTTCAACTTCAACATGTGACAATTCTCGCTGGAAAATCGTTAATATCACAGTAAACAATTGGAATAAATTACTGACACTTGGCAGAAATGTGAATTAACATACGTATTACTGATTAAAACCGACAAAACTACATGGGACGAACTGTCACAGTAAAAAAATTGGATACGAACATGTTTACATTAACAATCGAAATGACAAATACCGGACTGAAGGTTGTGAAATCAGGAATGATCTGAAATATCTTGGTGAAATTCATAGACCAGACATGATGCATTGTAATGATAATCCTAGTGCACCTGTCAAGATCTATGGGTGAAGCCAATGTTTGCTACAAACTGTATATAGACTAAGATAAACATAGAAATTAGGATACAGTTAACATAGGATAGAGTGAAACCTGACTGGACCACCAAGGTAAATTTCAGTTAAATAGTTTAATGCCAGATCAATTCAATATGTTGCATTAGTCTGCAATAATGCGGTTCGAAAGTTTGGACCCCCCTCCCCCCCCCCCTCCGAAAAAATTCGCAACTGAGATTATATAGATAAGTTTCCATGATTGCTATATTTCTCCTCTCCATTGAATTCATTTTACATGTTCATAGTGAAATAATGGCTCACTAGCAAGGACTTTGCCATATGGATCTCTGGACCCCCAGTCTCCTTGCTCATTCCCCCATCTAGAAATCCTGGATCTGCCTAGGTAAGACAAATGTATTTTTTGGCTTTATTGAAATACACATTACACAGTAAAATAAAGTTATTGAGAATCAAATATTCTAAATTTGAGCATGAAACATGATGTGTTAATGTTTATTATGGCTACAATATTATATATGAAATATTTTAATTGATAGTTTGATTAAGAAAACTGTGCCTTTTATTTTTGAAAATACTAGTTGTTCTTTTGGGCGGAGGGGGCAGGGTTGTGTTGAAACAACTCATTGTATAAATCGCAACTTGTCGGTCAGTCAACCTATGTACTCATCTTTCCTCGAAAATTTGTATTTAACTGTTAACCAGTTACTTGGCACATAATTTTGTCAGTGACTGACAACTGCACTACATGATTAAGAATCAGTGATATGAGGGAGAATAGCAGTAGAAATCATTTCAGAACAAACTCGCCCGAGTTGATAGTGCAGTTGGTAGCGCGCCGGCGAATTTGGATTCTTGTGCCTTAGGGGGTGTAGGTTCGAATCCTATCCGGGGAGGTTATACCCTTCCATGAAAATTTGACGATGTCGATTTTCTTCCATTGATTAGATAATATGGAGAAATTTCTGTCCTTGTGGAAGGTAGGTGAGTACTTGTTATAGACAATGGTCCAGGAAAGCTAGGTTAGGTGCGCTGGACGCCGTAAAATGACCTTAATTGTGTTGACACGGGGTTAACACCAATAAATAAAACAAGAAACTCCATGCAAGTGTGCCCCATTCGGGATTCTAGATAGAATGTTTAAAACACTGCTGAAAAAGATTTTAGTCTCTGTTTCAACTAACCAGTTTCCAGACACTTATCTTACATGAAAACAATACATTCATGCTTTAACTAGGAAAGCTAGGGCTGCAACAATTCGATTCAATACATCGAAATTTGATTTTGATTCGATACTGACCGATACTGATACCTTCACTTTTTTACATTTCTCTTAAGTTTTCCATTACAATTTTAAGCAGTATGTTTTAGAAACTCAGTTAAAAAAATATATTTATAATATATGCCCCGATCCTACACTAATTGGGTTGGTGTAATTGAATTTTACCTGTTCTGACAAACCGGAAGTTTTTAGGCTCTGCGGGCGCAAGTCAAGTTTTGATGTTAGTAATTCCAATTTAAATATATTTGCCTACACAGTGTAGGTTTATGTTATATGTACAGTAGTTTATCAAGACCTGCATCTTTGTACAATTTATGCTCCATGCTGTCTACACGTTTTTAGTCGAAATTACATTAATATTACATTTTGTGACCTTTACATTCGTACCCAATTCATTTCGTGCTTGAAAAAAGCAAATATTAATGTAGCAGTTTTTCGAGTTTCGTGTTATCAAATTTCAGTAAACTTTTATTAAATCATATTATTTAGTTTTAAGCTCAAATAAATGCATAAATGCATATTTGAAGTAAACTATATTAGTAAATGAATCGAATCCAAAAAAATTGAATCAAAATAAAAAATACTGAAACGCATTGAATCAACATTCAGGTGAATCGTTGCAGCTCTGATGAAAGCATCAACTATAAATGAAAATAGGCATCAATTTAGTTTATAAAACTAGTTCATAAAATAGGTCATAGAACTGTTTTCAACTATGCAGAGTAATTTACTCATAAAATACAGTCAATTAGGGAATAAAAAGCAATATCTAGTCATTAAATAACCGCTCCCTTGGATATTTGTTAACAAATAAGCAAAATCTAATACATTAGGAAATCCCATTTTCAGAATGGGAGAAATCCCATTTAAAGAATGGGAGAATTCTCCCATGGGAGAAATCCCATATACAGAAATGGGAGAATTCTCCCATGGGAGAAATCCCATTTTCTAAATGGGAGAATTCTCCCATGGGAGAAAATTCCCATTTATAATATGGGAGAATTCTTAAATGGTGTTTAAAAGCTTTAAAAATGACAAACTATTCATTTTTTCTTTGGAATAATGATATGTACTTATAGATCTATCCAATTGTGTGTCTAAATGTTTGTTTAGATGAATTTGAAAAAATGGGAATTTTCTCCCATATTTGTAAATGGGAGAAAATTCCCATTTTTCTCCCATCAAAATCCCATGGGAGAGCATTTCTCCCATGGGAATTTGCCGATTCCCATGGGAATTTTGACTTTTGACTTGAAATTAAACATATTTCTAGTAAAGATATCTGGATGAAAGTTTACTGGTGTTATGCCCATGTGTAGATCTACATTTATTGAAAATTTGAAATTAATCGGATGAAAAATAAAAAAAGTAAGTTTGCAAGATTTCCGGATTCGCAAACGTATTCCGGACTGTGTTACTATTAAAAAAACTCTCAAATAAAAACGCCATTCAGAAACAAAATGTTCGGATGAATAATGTTAAAGCAATATTAAAGTGACATGTTTATTCACATTAATTTGAATAAAAACTAACATTCGCAATCATGATTCATAATCATGTCATGGAAATGTCATGGAAGACAACCATTATTTCTAACATTCTAATAAAGTATAGCAAAACAAAACAAATGATTAGGTTGTAGTATCGTGTCAAACAGTTCAAGAAACACGCAGCACATTTGATGCTCGCATCTTCGTATTATGAATATTTACAATACGCCAACTCTCAGTCAATTTAAGTTAAATGTATAAATGCCAGGTTTAGACAACCTATTTTTCATAAACCATTTGAACCAATTCCTATTGCTGAATATGCTACAAATTTACATAGGTGGTCTCATCAACATGCAACATCTCTCATGCTTGCTTGTTCTGTGATGAGCGTACCTTATGGATTTACGTCATTTGTGGAACCAGGTTTATTATCATTAAAAATCTAAAAAAATGGACCAAACCTGATCAGTTCCTACTTTTTATTCTCAATAAATGTATAATTATTTTGTTTTACAAAACTGTATATCCAACCACAGAAGAGCAAGTAATTTAGTACGATATATTGAAAAAATGTCATAACTGCTTTTTCAAACATACCTAGAAATAAGGACTTGTGTAACAATAGTGCTCATTCAAGTTCAATACAGACAATGTCTGAATATGACATAAGGTAACAACACGTCGTTTCCTTAAGAAACTAAATACTGAGTATGTTATATTTCTTGTTAAAGACAATATAAACAATGACATTATCTTCAGTGTTTAAAGAAGACAGAAAAACTCTATAACAAGTATCTTTTTACACCATTACATTTTGTCAACCACACAGATGGAAACACAATATAAAATATTCAAGTTTATGTACAATCTATATGTTGTCAGTAACATAGCGCTGTAGTCTAGTAGACGTAGATATTTGTAATGTTAGCACTGTTTGTTTATGAAAGAGAACAAGTTACACGTTTAGATATGCAATATCGATAATAAAGCTATCTAGTATATTCGTCCTTCTTTCGGTTTTCCCTTTTTCAAATACATGTCCCTTTTTGTCATAAGTGTTGTTAATTTCATACTAGCATTCAGTCACAGTTGCCATTGTTGTGCTTTTTGACTGTTAAATATTTCGTCGTCTTATCTTACTTAATTCTGTTATCATTTAGGTAAGACAATACAGCTATGACAAGCTATATTCTTTGGCATGAATTAGACTTTGTAGAATTATGAATTTATAAACTGAAGATAATCCAAGTTTTCTGCCAAGTACTAAATACAACTGTTTGAGCACCTCAACCTGACGACATTGTATAAAACAATTATGCAGAGACGTTTTTGGGTGAGCATCATGTGTATACTGAAATTTGTACTATTTTCTCCACTTTCCTTATCTTTTATATACACTTGTATTTATAGTCGTCTGTCGTAAATGGTACATTCAAACAAATATTAAGTTTATATTTATGATTTACAACAAATCGCATAGAATCAACGTATGAATATGATTGCAGACGTCTAGTTACTCTTTACAACATTGTCCAATATTTTTCCAGCAAGAAGATGCCAGTCCATTTAGAAAATAACATATTTTATTTCTCAGATGTAGGAAATAAGACATTTCATATTCTAAATTTATAACGGAACTGTCTGACATATGTTAAAATTATTGTACATTAAACAAAAGTTATATGTTCAAAAAATATCCTGAAATGGACAGAGAAAAACATACAATAACTGTAAAATTGTTTATTTATAGACATCGATTTTATCAAAAATGTATTGACTTAAAAACAAAACATGTAAAGCTTAATTAATTTCAATAAAACTTTAAAATAAAAACAACAAAAAACAAAGGCATATCTTCGTTGTGCTAGCCATATAATACAATACATTTGATAATAAACAAAATATCTTAGTTCAACAAATATATAAAAATAACAAAAAAATAATAAATGATGATAGTGGAGTTATTGAATACTATAAATATAAAATTTGTTTTTACAGAAAATAAAAAGAAACTACATTGAATGACAGCATTAAATAATAACGTTTTGATAGTCAACACACAATAGTCACTATACAGTCTTTTGCAGATGCTTATGTATCATCTTTACGCATGGCATGGGAAACAAAACGAAAATGTTATAAAATTAAAAAGATATTAGTCTAATAGAATTTCACATTTCTAATACTTCTGTATCAAAAACATAGTTGTTAAGATTAAAACGCTAAAGTTTTACTAAAAGAGGAATCTTCATATAAATGATTTCATTTGCTAGAGAAGTTAATTAAGTTAAAGCAATTATCTTTGTTCGTAAATGAACTCCTAAGAATATTAAAACTCATGATAAACGATTATAGTTTTACAGCATTAAGTAGAAAACAAAAAGCACATCTTAAGTGTTAGCGATTACCAATCTAATAAGAACGGCATGCAAGGACATAGCATTATTCAAATTTTGTATCGTGTAAATACACGCCTGGTACCATGTACTTGTAATAATATTTTTATATTGGCTATAAATAGTATATTTGATGCCAAATAAAGAATATGTTATGTTATGTTATGTTATGTTATGTTATGTTATGTTATGTTATGTTATGTTATGTTATGTTATGTTATGTTATGTTATGTTATGTTATGTTATGTTATGTTATGTTATGTTATGTTATGTTATGTTATGTTATGTTATGTTATGTTATGTTATGTTATGTTATGTTATGTTATGTTATGTTATGTTATGTTATGTTATGTTATGTTATGTTATGTTATGTTATGTTATGTTATGTTATGTTATGTTATGTTATGTTATGTTATGTTATGTTATGTTATGTTATGTTATGTTTGTTGTATAAATACTACTTAATGAGTTGACTATTCTGTACAAGACATGTGCATGGGTCATTGTGAAGATTTACTACATGCTTAAATTTTAGATTCCGACTGTAGATTATTCAAACTTCCTAACATTGACTTACAGCAAATTTGCAGACGTCTGTTTACACTTTATGACAAATGATACATACCTTAAAATTTGTCTCATGTTCTTGTCAAACCAACCAAGATAGGTGTGGGCAGACTTTATCTATTTTGACATGAACGGAACTTTATCGTAAATAGTAAACTATGATATTGCGATATGTGGAACAATGTCAGACATTTTAATAAGTTTGAAATCATTTGTTTGAAGAACTAAAGTTATTAAATTAGGCATTTAAACACGTTTACTATTTGATGATGACGCATTGATATATTACATACAGGCTGAATAAAACAGTAAACTGTACATGTAGAGTATGAACATGAATTTAAACATTTACTAAACGATACAATTCATAGATTTGCATGAAATAACTCTTTGAGAGATTTAGATTAAAAAATATACCATAATAAATTATTCATAACAAGTTATAACGCGTGTATATTATCCAATAATCTATTTGTTCTTCTGAAATTTGACAGAATTCGAACACATAAACACAAACTGACTTTATCTCTCAATAACGTACGCTAGATAATGTTGTTATACGAGAATACGTAACAAAATTGATCCAATTATCTTAATAAATGGATGTCTACCAAAGTAATATAATAAATAAAACCTCAATATACAGTCGTATGTATGAACTGCTAACTTTTATTCCATTATGTATGCTATGTTAAACATATTTTGCCTGAAGATATTCCAAGGACATCTTATAATGGTTTGATGAAATTTGGAAAAATAAGGCAACGGACTATAAAAATGTAAGTATTTTTTACAACAAATGTATGTACTAAATGACCTCAATGCTTTACTTACTATGCAATCAAAAGCCTATTTCCTCAACTAATTATAAGCCTAATGCCCAATTCTATTGAAAGTCTTAAGCGTTTTGTATTGTACCATTAATCGGGATAAGTATTTTACAAGCAAATGTGAACACTTTGTTCAGTAATGAAACCTAGTAAAAACAATTAAGAATAATTTGCTAAATAATGGGCTTGTGATGTATCAGTATTTATGTATTTATATCGTACAATACGAAAGTACTGATCGAAAGTGTTCACTATAATCAGAAACATTCAGCTAGCTAGTATCCTTTAAACATAATAATTTTGTTCTTGCATACAGTATAGACATGCAACAGATATTAATAACATGTTCTTTGAAAATACATGTATTTTATTGTCCAGATATACATAATTTGTATTTAGACCAATGCTTTGATTCAGTGATTTCAAAAAAGTACCATTTTTAAATTAAAACCACTCCATTCTAATATCCGGTGTTGAGAACATTTTCTCATGACGTCGTTATGTCTAAGTGTCGAAATTGGTTACAACTGGTGTATAGGATTGATTAAATTAGTCTAACAAAGTGTCCAAGGTTGTAAGGAAGCAAAACAATTTACTAAATTAGTTTGTGTGGTTGTTAGAACATTTCTTATTCTTCCATTATTAACGTATTTGTGTCTTGTGAATATCTAGAACTAAGTTATCATAGGTTTTTCTCATTTAATTTTATCATTCAACAACTGGGCAAAATTTCCACAATTTTTTAGAAAGTGTGTTTAACAGAGCAATATATAGTTCGAACAAAAAAACACTGTTTATAATAACAATACAATGAACTAACCCCCGACGAGGGATACCCAGGATGACTTTAAAATAAACGATTGTGATATGTTTACTTGTGTCTTAGTTGTTGGTGTAATAGAAAGAGTTCTACCATAACAATCATGATTTACCAAGTGGTGGTGGTTAAACAACCATGCTAATTTTGTTAAAATGAATTACACCAATTTTATTTTCAATACTGCCTACCCCTGAAATTAATTGTCTTATTTTTAATGTTTACCAAAACACGTTTTGTTTTTTGTACGCACAATATTAACATGATGTTTTTGTTTTGTTTTTAGAGTCTGACGTTGTTATAAAAACATGAGACTCAACAAAAACTATACGTGTAAAAAAGTTTGATCTTTAATATATATATGCTATAATTCATCATTTTGATATTCTCATCTTTAAATAAGTAAGACAAAAGTTATAAGTGTATCGTTTCACTTAAAAATATACGAATGTACTTAAGAAGTATCGATGCGAAACAGGCTTGTTAGGAAGTGACACATTTGACATAGAAACGCTTTGACTTAGTTACAATCTAGGTTATTTTCCTTTATAAGTCTAGACCTTACTTAGGAAACTAACGTTGGTTCAGGAGTATTTGATTGTCACGAATATTAATCTTTTCTTCATATAGGAGGGTTTTTTTTACATTTTAATACGCATTTGGTTTGCCATTGTCATGAAATGTCATAAAAATAGATTAAGTCTTGTCGTGTACTTAATTACAAATTAAAATTAATTAAAATTGAAAACAATGTAACATCAATTGTGTTACCCGGCATACCATTTACTTCCTCTATCCTCCTACGATAAAGGTATCTTTAATTCATTCACAAACCAGATGAAAATTAGTCTAGATACCAGTATGTTTTTAACATATAGATTAGTGTCTAGCAAATCTAATCAAGTAAACAAACGATGGTAATTCGATCTTAGACGGTTACAGCATTTCCTGGCATCACTTTACTCGTCAATGCTTTAAAATTGTAACGTAAATTAACATGAAATTAGGACACATTAGGACACTTTTTTGACTATCAAAGATGAAATAGATGAACACAGCATGAAAACAGCAACGCTATTTCTATACTACAATTTATATATGATTCTATTTAATGACTGTCAAAATATTGTGTTGTTATAATCTTTAGGTATGGTTTGTGATTCTATAATATTCTACAGATAAAAAAGAAAAACTCAATCCAGGCCACCAAAACCGAGAATGAGTATTTTCTTCACGACATCGAGGTTGGCTTCATCTATTGTACGGAATTGATGACATAAGTCTAACAAAGTATCTAGAATAATAGCAAGAAGGAAAATTTACGGAATTACGTTTTACATTTATAGAACCTTACTTTCTTTAGTACAAATTACGATAAATATATTTGTATATATATGAAACGTAATAAATGTGAAAATGTTACAAATATTGTTTCTATTATAATAACATCTCCGTATAAATGAGAAAACTCACATGTTGTTAATAGAAAATATTGTTACAATTACAATCATTAGAATGTCCATTATAAGTAAGTAATTTTATTCATATTCTAAGACCATTTGGCCCATAAACAATATAATTATATATTTGAAAAGTATTCGTGTGTACTTACTGATTGATTTTTTAACAAAACTACATGCTCATGTTTAAATCATTTGATCAAGTCATTGATTTCAACATCACACTATTTTAATTTAGATATATCAATAATCTACAATTAATTTGTAAAAATTGTCACTTCAAATTGCCGTTACAAGAACATAATTACATACAAACACGTATTGTATTTAACCGTGTTTTTCTTAATTAGAAATATCTATCCATATCTGCATTACTACATATGGAGGAAAAGTGACTGAATGTCTTATTAAGAACTTGGATGAATATATTCCAATACCAGTTATTTGTTGTATTCTTTGTACATTTGACAATAAATGCAATTGTTTAAACTTCTAATTACATGTGCGTAACTTTATAAAGATTACATGCAATTTTAAACTTTATGTTTAGGTATTTTTTGCTTGTTAGTTATCCGTTTTGTCCAAAAATAGACATGAAATAAGTAACCGATATAGCCAAACTTTTAGAACAGTTGTGTAATAAAAGTTCTTAGGTAAGTCAAGCAATTAAAAAGAAGTGCAAAATGCCATTACAACATTCAAATCATTTACTTCAAGATTTTTTCTCATACATCTTATATTAAGAATGCTTTTAACCGATACAGTAAAATAAAAAAAGTTTAAATGAGCACTTTGTACATTCTGGATAATTGTTCAAAAAATGAAATAGTTTAACTGCGTAATTACTAGAACTATCTGGTGACTTTCTGTAATATTGCCGTGAAAGAAAACCAAAAACGTGTTCAATTCTTGTTTTAATTGGTTTTAACGTCGTATTCAACACATATTGAGGTTATATATATATATACGACGGCCAGCTCTTCCTACTATAGGTTTCCTGGACACTTTTCTATCATCACTACCACAAGGCCGACTTCTCATGTATAGGGTATGACCTATCGCGACAGGGCTTGAGACCACGATCTCCGGATTCGAAGTCAGACATGCCTACCACTACACCACGGCCGCGGCCGTGTACAATTCAATAAATATATATCTAAAATGTGTTAAATTATCTTCATAAACATTTCCAGTTAAGTACATTGAACCATTCTTAGAATTGCAATTATGTTTTGAAAGCGAAAATGATAAATGTATTGAGGAAGCTGTTTATGTGAAAATATTGATAGCATTTATCATACACTGTTTTTCATTGAAAACAAAATGTTTTCTGCTAGCATAGTAAAGCGCTCAGAAGATTAAATGTCTTCTGTAGCGTTGGTGTCAGAAAAGTAATACCATGTATTCTAAAATCTCAAAGAGTTGCTTCTATGCTTCTAATGGTGTTTGTACAGGCTGTAAAAACCAATTCATTCCAAACCGGTAGAGAGAATATTTTCTTACGTCGCTGTAATGTCTGTCTACTGATCAACAGAACTGATTAGATTAGTGTAACCAAGTGTCTAGGTTTATAACTAAGAAGAACATTTTACAAATTTGGGGAGTTTGTTTGCAAAAGTTTGCTCCTAGCACATACCACTAAGATTTTTCATCTATATTTGATGTGAATATCGGCTGCTTAGAAACTGGTGGTTATCAACAAACTTACTATGTATTAATCTATGTTACATCAAAGAAAACATTCTCCAAATATCTATTGCGAAATTGTCACTCACTTCAGAGATTAACTTTGCTTTACTAAAAAAAAATACTTGTGCAAGATGATGTTGAAGATTGTTTAATAGAAAATCATCTCGTTTTGTTAAATTTTGTTGACAAACTCTAGAAGTACGAGTAGTAAATTACACTTAGTTGATGCCGCTCGAAAAGAGTAGTTACAGGAGTATATACATGTATAAAATGAGTAGAACCTGGGATCAATATAAGTAGTTTTGTACCAATGCATTTTTAAACAGTTATGCCGATATATAACCTAAACGCAAAACATCAGCGTCGTATATTGATCAATGGGGGATCAACGCCCCGTCCACCTAAAGGAAATTATAAAAGTGATGCAGTCAATATTGTAAAATTTCTAAAAATAGTCATGCAGTTTCTTGCTTGGTAGACCACCATAAATACAATGATATGTATTTATCTGTGTCCTTGGATACACCGTTTGCTCTAAAACAACACTATCGTGTATAAGTTGTATCTAACAATACATATAAAGATCCCAATGTTACAACTAAACAATTACTACTAGAACAGAATCATATTCTTAACATAAGATTTAAACTTCACCAATATGAGCCTAATGCGTTCCTTATGGACGATATCCAATATTTCGACATTTCAATTTCGGCATATAAACGTATATAACACTTGAATTGTAAATGTTTATTGCATGTAAATTCAGACATTTTTGTACATTGTCTAAAAATGTAATGGCATTTTACAAAACGATTGAAATTTCAAGAACTTTTATATATTGCCCGAGAGTTTTAGAAAAAATATTCATAACAATATATGTTTTATAAATGTAAAAGTTTGAAAAAAAATATCTAAAATAATATAGTCTTGTAAGGTTAACATTTAAAAATCAACCCGTTTGTGTATCATATCAAGATAGAAGAATACATAAAAAGATACATAAAACAAGTAAATCTGTGAGCTAATGCTCACTAGTGATACCCCCGCAAAAATCTAAAAATATGCGACAAACAGGAAGTAGATGAGCAAGGAGCATGAAATCGCTTTACACCACATGGGACTATGGGATGAAGCAATATGCAAAGTATTAGGCTGCTGCATGTTATAGTTGCTGAGAAAACTGCGACGGAAATTTTGTAACGGACGGACGCACGCACGGACACACGCACGGACAAGGGTAAAACAGTATATCCCCCTCCTCTTCGAAGCGGGGGTATAAAGATACACAAAGCAGTTTTATTGATTACATTGAAAATTGAAAGCCATATCTAAGCAACTACCTTTTGGGCTTAACATGTAGTCCAAATTAGATATGTTTTTGAGTTGATGCAAAAATAATGTGAATATCTTACAGACATGTTTATCAAATTCAATATTTTTACACAACTGTCTTAAGTAGCTATGCAATTGACAAAATGCCTAATAATTTCAGTCATTTAACAAAAATGCTTATATTTGAAATACATAGTCTGATACATTGACAATCGGCTACATACCACTTTTAATGCATATATAAACTTGGAAAAGCATTACAAAATATAATTGATGACATATCTACAAAACTAGGGCAACAGTTACAGCTCATAACGGAATGGAGGAACGATGTATAATGGTCACGTGCTACAAATTAAGGTTGTTCCGCTAATGGATAAAGTAGGTACTACGAGAATATCAATTAAATAACACTTTTCTTCATATTCTGTACAACAAACCTTTTATATATTGATATGTATGTAATAGCATTATTTAGAAAATATCTAGGTATATGTATCTTAAGATGGTGTTTATATTCAAATGCACTATGTGAAATGTCATTGTCCTCAAATAAAATCTACAGACTAAATTAAGAAAAGTAAATCAAGTATAAAAGAAGAAGAAGTATAACTGTATACACTTAATTTAACACATTAGAATTTAGGCAAACTGTCAACTAATAATCAAACTAATATTCTCTATGATAAATACCAGGGAAAATATAACAAGATGTTAAATTATAGTTTTAGAATGTCCTGATATTGCAGCATATGTCAATACAACACTAGACAAAATCGAAGCATTGGTAAGTAAAGAAATCATAGACAAATAAAGCACCCAATCCGATATACGTTATAATCAAAGCAACTATGACCTTGGATTCAATCGTTAGATCTATGAGACTTATTCAAAGCCAAAACCACAGAAAGGCAAATATATCATGATTATTCAATAACGTTGAAATATTGCCAAATAAACACATACGCCAACACCAGTGGTAAATACTATTTTCCAAGTAACAGACGTTCAATGGCAACACTCATAATATAACATGCTTTTAATTCCAACAATACATTCTAGTAGTACCATTAACACGAAGACAAAATTCCATTTTCTGCCATTTTTAATTAAAATGCATATATATGTTTTAGATATGTTCATATTTCATGCTTATTTGGATAGTTTATACAAATCTTGCCAAAACTGTACAATTACATATGTTTGCAATGACCATCAGTTTAAAATGATTAAATGGCATTGGATGTATACTTGTTGATTGAAAATAACAACAAAGTATGTTCCTATCTTATCAAGATCAATATGATGTGTAAGCACACTCAATTTATTTAATTAAGTAAACAAACGCAAACAACACTCAATATATTTTCTTAACACTCTTTATTTATTAATTGCACTACATAATCTGTTCATTTACCTTATTGACAATTTCTGTTAACTTTATCACAGATATCAAAGACAACTATGAAATTAATGAGATTTTATTAAATGTAGTCTCATAGAATCTGATAAATGTAATGACTATTTATAATCTCATCACAGTCATCGTATACGATTTTTTTTTGTTATGAATAAGTGAATGTCTGTTTGTCGTGTCGGTCAGACTTTCGATTGGAGAGTCGTTATGAAATAACAATAGGCTCATTTTCTTTATTTGTAATTTTCTAAGAAACTTGTCTGCGTATCCATAATTATAAATCTATAAGACGCTCGATACAAAATACAATCAATATTTTAGTTCTCTGTGCTAAAAACCGTGATTATTTTTTAAAGCAAATGAAATAATGGTATTTTTGTATCCAATTAGAACTTTAGAACAGATAAATAAAGGTAAATAATAACTTAATGCTTGTAAAAATGTAACTTTTAAGTAACGGTAAGCACAAACATTCTATGTCGATATACTATTACACGTATGGCATAATTATACAAAAACAAGTAAATATAAGCCAGCGTTCCAGCGTTATAAAGATTATGTCTTTTATCAACAATGCCAGCTGACACTTTAAGTAACAATCCTACTTAAGAACAAAACAAAAAGAGCAACACACAACTTAAATACATAACTTAAGAAAATCCTATAGTGTATTTAGAAGTTTACTTAGACAGACCACATGCTATACCGCACAATGTGCATGATAAAAGTGTAATTTATTTTGAGCATTATTTGCAGTCCTTTCTTTAGAATAAGGCCGTAAACTATCGACTACAAATTGGATGAATTCTCTCTCCGTTTAACAAAACGTTTGATTTGCTTGACTGGAAACAGGCAATATATTTAACTATCTCTGTAAGTTTACATGAGGTTTCATGCATTGATATAATTAGCAATTCAATAATGTCTCAGTGAGGGATGTTTTATGTAATTGCAATCTTTCAGTTCTCTTGTGGAAGTTCAAAAGCCCGTGAAATTCTTCAAAGCTATACTATTTCATGCATGTAAAGTTAAATGCCACATATTGTTAAGATGTATCGATAAAATGATAAATTAAGAGGTGAAGAGAAAGGACGAAACAGTTTGCTGACAGAATAATGATATATCTTAAGAAAACAGACTACAGTTAAGTTCCACAATTTAGACCACATTAGATTTTGCAAAATCATGCGATTTTAACGATTTAAAGTCACAAATGCTTTTCTTTTGGTATCTATATTAAGACCACTCCGTTACTCAGAGAATATAATTTGAGGGTCCTAAAAGAGAATCTTTACTCTTAGTTATTGGGACTTAACTGGCTACATGTGCGTTTGTTTGTTTGTTTGTTTGTTTGTTTTGTTGTATTTAACGCCGTAGCAAAACATTGTATAGGTCATATAACGGCGGTCAGTCAACCTACTCACTCTTCCTGAATATGCTAAATCTCTAAATTTAGCTGTTAACCAACTACTAAGCACATACTTTCCGTGACTGAAAACTGCCCTACATAATTAAAAATCATTGGTAGGAGGGATAATGGCCGTAGAAATAATTTAATGACCAAGCTCCACATAAGTATGCCCTATCCGAGAATTGAACCCACGACCCATCGATCAGTAGACTTGTGTGCTACCAACTGAGCTAGCCTGGCGGCTTTACATTATACGTACACAATTATGTAGTAGGATATATCAAAACATATACAAAGGTTATGTTGGAGTATTTTGGTTCCTTAATACAAACTTTTATTTATACAGGTTTATAGGAGACATTTGTACCTAGGTAAATATGGTGTTATATAGTCAGAAATATTTCCAATTATATAATTGAAAACTCCATTAACAAATGGGTCAATTGAAGTAGAAACGTGTCTCTCCTGATGCAATAGGACAGAAATGTTTCTATCAAACGTCCGAGCATTGACGATATTGTGAATTACGTGACATTATAGTATTACTAAATATGCCTAGTTGGCATTTATATAATCGTTAATATGGTGATTTATTTAGAATAAAAATTCCTCTTCATAATAATTTTAAATATGAAAATCAAAAGTGAATTATGTTTTGCTATTTTCTAAAATGCTTACACAAGCGTGTAAATACCACAATAACAAGACAAAATTTTATTTGAACATTACTTTCTATATGCACATTATCTACTTCCAGTCCAGTAGGATCTTTTAAGAGATGTACATGATTCCGTTTTTGGAGTTTTATTATTTGTTAGTCGACAAACAATCCTAAGTTCCACTAAAACCAAAACTGAAACATTCGATGTTAGAAGTAGATAAATGTCAATTTGTGTTTAACAAATTATCTAAGGCTGATTAAATCAGTCTAACAGTGTCTATCATGTTATGGTTTGTAGAAAGTCTTCGTTTAATATAGATATCTATATGAGAGAAAACTATTTTTGATTCATGGCCAACACCTAATACAATAATAAAACATGATTCGTCATTTTGGTAATAAAATTCTTTGTTGACAGTCTATTAATACAGTTTCTAATATTACAAAGCAATATAAATGTCATTAGTATCGTCCTTAGTTTCAGAACAACCTAAGTCAAGAATCTCACTTCTGTGACAATAACAACAACTGTATGCATGATGTCTCGCGTGGGATTGATACAGTTGGCTAAATTCCAAACCTCAAGCCTTAAAATCTTTGTCCTGTAATCCAACAGCCAGTTTAAAACAAGTAAAACAGAATAAAACAACATGGTCGTCCAGAAAAACTGCAAAATAAAACCCAGTAGCTTCGGCTTCAACGATATTATGAAGTTGTTAACTTTGCTCTCCAAGAAAGGTTATTATATTTCTATGCAATAATTGATATTTGAATGTACAATTTCAATATTACTTAGTAATATAATATTACATGTGCAAGTGAACATGAAGTGGTTCTGTATGATTAAACGTTTTGATTCAATAATGTTAATTTTCAAATATTCAGAGCAAAATATATTTGTCAGAAGTATAAGATAAAACAAATTTTCTCTTTGATAAATTCCACAGAATGAACTGAAGAAGAAAATGAAATTGGTTAGACGAAGGTATAATGTTATACACTTAATTTAACACATTAGACTTTAGGCAAACAATGTTAACTAATAATCAAATAAATATTCTCTATGATAAATACCAGGAAACATATAACAAGATGTTAAATCACATCTTTCTATTATTGCTTGTGTCTCTGTAGAAACAAATGACTTGATCTAGCGGTATATTAATGTAAGACTAGACAAACTCGCCTTAACATATAAAAACAAAGACGAATCACGCATAGAGGCATACACATGTATCATTTATCTTCTAAGAAACATTTTGTGAAGAATGAAATGTATTCAACAATTCATTACACATGTAACAACAAAGGTATAACGATACATTGTAACTAAGTCATAGCAACTTGTTATAAAAAGTTAAATTATAATGAAAAATTTGTATTTCAAAGTTTAAGCGACGTGGACTATGTCGATTTGGCAAGTGATATTACCTCATAGTGTATGATTAAAAATAATTGTCCACTATCCTATTGGTCCTTGTAGTTAAAACGTGCCATGTGATGTCTTTTAAGGTCATGTCAATCGAGGTTAAATTATAGAATAGTATACTTATCACATAGACTTACCAAGGCAATCTAAGTACTAGCAAATCTTCATATATAAATTTATCCAATGTTAAATAGTACCATCTTCACACTCGCAGTTGCAAAAGTTCTTATAATCAAAAACAAATTAAGGCTTGAGTTTACATTTACTTACATTTAATTACACATGAATAAGTATTACAGAAGTTTAATATATATATAAATCCAAATTATATAGAATAAACAGTGAGCTAGAAACTGTATAATGTTACAATGTTACAACTTTCCTTCCTTAGTCTGCTAAGAATATTTTGAATAAGACGGTGTTTGATAATCCGATACGTAAATATGAAAGTTTCCCTGAGATACAATAGATTCACCATACCATACAAGAATATTGTAACAAACTTGTGAATTAATGTGTGAAAACTAATGTTGTAACAGACATTCCTGAATCAGGCCTGATCATTATTCAGATATAACGTTTATAGAATATTTGATTTTAATCATGCTTTGCATTTATTAGCCACATTATACAAAACCATCCTCAGAACAGAACATAGTTGGTTTAATCAAGTTTGTTTAGCTGACCATAGTCTATTCTTTCAACTCTGTTGCTGATATGACGCTGATATTATCCTGTTCGGAAATGTCTTGATTTAAACGAATAATGAACTTTGAAAACACGTATCAAATGGTGTGGTGCACCATAGCCTAATCAACGTGAAACATTAGATATGCCTATCTAATTGATATGATAATATCACTATTGCAACTTTTCTGTCATAGCAGTGCATAAGCTGTAAACTAGATATTATTTAACAAAATAGACAGCCATAGCTCTGTTATATACAATACATGGTAAATTGAACAAGTTGATAGTCTAAAGGTCACCAGTAATCGAGTCTTAGCTGACCAAATTTGTCAAAGCATGGCCTAATGAAGCGAGGCCATGATGTTTTAAGAAATGTTTGAAACCAGCGTTCTTGATAAAATTGCATTGAGAACATTAGATGTAAGAAAACATATCAGGATAGATGAATAAATGTACAAATACACACACAGATATTTTCAGAATTTTAAATTTTGTTTTGAAAAGGCAGACTTTGTACTCTAGTTCTAATAAATTAAGTTTTCTCTTTCGTTAAGCAACTTGATAAATTATGACATGTTTATCATTCTTATCATGCAGTATAGATGTTAAATTCATTGAATTAATATTTTATTAAGTAATTCCTCTGCGGAAAATATGTTGATAAAAGTACGACAATTCTGTTATCATATAGTGCTTTGAAAGCCTATGCGATTCTACAATGCTATACTGGTGTACTGCACGCATGTGCACACACTAATATGTGAAGATATATTGATAAATAACAAAATAAGAGCTGAAAACAAAGGACAAATCCATTTGCTGACAGAATATTAATACGTCTCAAGAGGGTAGTTTAAAAACTATAATTTGATTTACGTCACTGGATCAATGCATCAACTTCAGAACACATGCACAGACTGTTAACATTGTTTAATGTTTATATGATTAAAAGTACGAGTAATTCTTTTAAATGGTTTTATGAAAAACACAGATCTATTTTTCACTTAAAATGCACGTAGCAAAACTATGCAGAATAAAACCATATCTTTGATAGGTCAATCAAATTTAAGTAGAACAACAATTGAAAACAAAATCATGCTCTTAGTTGTAACATGGTTGCTATTAATATTTCAAACTACGTAAAGCAAAAAAATAGAATTATATTTGGTGTTAAAGGCACCATTAAACAGCAACTTAATATTTTTTAAAAAAAAAACATCAAATTATAAGTAGTGTCGGATTTCGGTTCTGTGATAAATTGTTGAATCATGTCTAGATTGAAGCTGCTATAATGACCATGAAAGTCAGTTATCAGGAAATATCTAAGTTAAAATAATGTTTTACCCATTAACGAATGTACAAACTGTCGTAAAATCTATCTTTTACAGACAAAAGTAGACATAAGTGCTTCCAATCAAGAATAACTATAAGCTATGAGACATTGCTCTTTCTAATTTTATCTTTTCCGGTAAAACTTGTGCCAATGACTTGTTAGTTGCAATTCTATGAGAATTTAGAAACTATTCAGCAGATACGAGTATATATAGGTATCTTCAGAGTTATATAATAAATTCAAAGAAAGACACAATCGTTGCGAATTTTAGCTTCGTTTAGATGTATACATAATATGTAGGCATATTTTATCTCTAATACAACATTTGAAAAGACTTGTATTTTCATTTGTATACTTTACCAATATAGATATTAATGTTAAAACTTAAAAGCAATTTTGTACAGAACAATAAAAGGTTTCATTGATCATGCTACTGCAAATAAAAATAGGTTAACAGTTCTCGGTATTGCTATTACGTAAGATAAGGATTAGTTGTATGGTGCAACGAGAGAAAACATAAATGCAAGACTTCTGAAAGAGAAAGTTGCGCTGTGGTGATAATAGAACAGCTGACTTAAGAACATTGTATGATAAATCTTATCTTTAAAGGTCACAAATATTCGTAGGAATACAAATTATAGTAAACTTTTGACTGGTATTTGCACATGGTAACTTAAGTTGTTCGTAAATGCATGCTTTGCGTTAGTTTTTTGGGGCGTGATTTTTAGAAAATTCAACTATCATCTAAACATGTAGTAAATCAATTATTTTGTACAGCTTTGAAGTAACGATGATGTAAACAAGGATCTGTTTTATAATATAATGGGTTTTTATATCAAATTTGTTCTTCCGAGAACCGTCAGTTTTAATATATAAAATAGATAGTTTACAGATGTTTTAATGGATTATTTAACAAGGGATTGAACATTGATGTAATATTTTGATAAATGGAAATGGGTTGGTTCATAAAATTGTTTTAAAATCTATCGATTTTAAGTCAGATAGCAGACGGGGACATATTGCATTTATGCATTTATATTTGGTAAACATATGGTAAGAATCAGTATCTTTCAGATTAAATATTGATCTTCGGGAGGTTATACAGTTCAGTTATTATTTAAGAGCATGTTCTTGTATTATACTTTGTAATAGAGTAAACAAATTAGATCTTGCTAGTTTTCTTTGGGCATAACTTTTTTGTATATTCTTATATTTCAATGTCTTATATTGTATTAATATGAATGTTCAAGAACAAATATACTATATTTCTATATTTTCTCAAAAAAGTATTTGATACATATACATAGAGAGAAATAATTAAAGCGTAATTTGCCGAAAAAGATGTTAAACCATAGTTACCTACTAAAATAATCATTAACAAGGGTCAGTTTGTATTGCAGGCAATACTGTAGTCCCCTACCGGTAATCTATGACTAATTTAAGAACAGCAGCATGACCTTGACTTCAGACCAAAAGAAATACACTGGACGTGCATTATACGCCTGTGTGCTGTCAAAGCCTGGGGATGTAGGAGATGGAGGGCTATCTACAGTAAAGATCTGGTGACCTTTGACCCCGAAGCTTCAGAACCAATAGCGCACACCCTTGAACCAAGGGCTATCCACACAAAACTTTTGGTGAACCTAGGTTTCCTTCTTGTTGACAAGACAGACAGACGGACAGACAGACGGACAGACGGACCGAGTGCAAACCTATAGTCCCCTCCGGTGTTTGCAAATTTTATATGTGGATAGCCCTTGGGTAAAAGGTATTTCCTTTAGGTTCTAAGGCCCCGGGGTCAAAGGTCAAGGTCATTGGGACTTCATATGGGGAAATTTTATCTAGTCAATGAGGAATGTATCTAGGTTCACCAAATTTTATGTGTGGATAGTCCTTGGGTCAAGGGTGTGTCCTATTTTTTGAGACTCCGGGGTCAAAGGTCACTGGGACTTTATATGGGAAAACTTTGTCCTGTACATAATTCAACAAGAAGTGTACCTAGGTTCACCAAATTGTTTGTGTGGATAGCTCTTGGTTCAAGGGTGTGCACTATTGGTTCTGAGGCCCCGGGGTCAAAGATCACCAGGTCTTAACTGTGGATAGCCCTCCATCTCCTGCAGTCCCATGCTTTGACAGCACACAGGCGTATAATGCCCGTTCAGTGTATTTCTTTTGGTCTGAGGTCAAGGTTATGCTGCTGTTTTTAAAGTAGTCATAGGTTACCGGTAGGGGACTTCAGTATTGCCTGCAATACAAACTGACCCTTGTTATTAAATGTTTTAAATTGGTATCAAACCGAGTGTGGTTATATACGTTGTAGCTTTTTGTTTGCAAAACATACTATTTGGGAAAAAAGAAACCGGGATGGTTAAATAATTGAAAAGAATGAATGATCAAAGAAATGCTACATCTTTTGGACAATGACCAAATACACATATTTCTACCACCATTCAGAGAACAAGCGTATTTTCAGCAATCAAAGGAAGAAAAAATTGAGTAGAATTGTTCAATAGCAGAGACGTCAAAACATTTCCATCCATTAGGTTTATACACTGACGATTTGGTTTTGAGATTCTGGTACTAGTACACATTGTATGACCCAATTCATTCCGAAATCCGGTGTAATAATTTCTGAAGTTGTTGAAATGCTAAAATGTTTAAGTTGTTACAACTGGTGGTTAACAAAACAAGTTTTACGATAGTCGAGATTCATAACGAATAAGAAATTTTCAAGAAAATCTTGTTTGTTTTCTGGGACTTTTTATATGCTCTTCAATAAGATATTTATGTCATAAGAACATTGTCTGTGTAAACCTATACAATTTACTGTGGTTATGTTTATTGAATGCTCATTGATGGAACGATTTTTAAATAACATCTTACTTTTTATGACAACAATTTGAATGAGTACTAAGTAATACTTTTAAGACGTGTATTTTACAAACCAAAATATGAAGACAGGGATTCAATCGATCACAAGGGATACAAAACATTTCCATATTATCATAAATAAAAACCATTTTAACACTGAAAATGAATTGCAAGTATTAAACCCTGAGAGTTAGCAAATTTATTATTATAGTTTTGTACTACTACATAATCTAGTTTTAAATTATAGGTAGTTGTCATGCTGTGATTGTATTAAGACTGTACGTATCTGGTCTGATTCTAATGGATAAATTTATCCATACTTTTATCCATAAAAGGGACAATACACTCGTTGCATTCAGTGATTTGATTATAAAATTGTATTGTTAGTACCATCTTTACTACTTTGATTAGTCATACGATACTCTTGATACTTTCCTTTTAAATTATTGGGTGTCATTTTCTACATATAAATTTTCTATATGTTTGACAACAGGGTTCTTTTTACTTTTACCAGACAATTTTGACAGCGTTTTCATACTCATTTTGGTGTGTTGCTTTACATGTATCGAATTTACAAGTCATTGGTAATCCCTCAATGACTCATATTCATATTTTATCGCAGTCAGCCGGTTTGCTATCTAATGGTTTTTTAGAACACTGTGGAAATTACATATTGCTATATACTGTGTGCATGTGAAATAATATTCCAAAATTTGTGTGAAGATATATTGATAAATAACAAAATAAGAGCGGAAAACAAAGGACAAATCCATTTGCTGAAAGAATGATAAAATATCTCATGAGAGTAGTTTGAAAACTATAATTTGATATACGTCACTGGATCAATGCATCAACTACAGAACACATGCACAGACTGTTAACATTGTTTAGTGTTCCTATGAGTTTTGTTTTTATACATTTATATACAGTATGCAAAACAAGTATGTACTATGATGTTCACTTGAAAAAGTACATGTATTAATCATAGAAAATTATTTAGCACTCTCTGTGTTTTTCTATTTAATAATTATTTAGAATTACCTAAAGTTAATTCGGATGTTGAATAGAATGAAAACCTGCAAGTTCGAGAAAAAGTAAAATGTCCTATAAAAAGAGCGAAATTTATTTTAGTTGCTAGACCCTTAAATGTAAGGATAACACTGCGTTTCTTTTAACATAATTAAAGTAATATATCAATAATTAAAGTTACAGAGTAATAAAAGTTCTAAATGCAGTCAAGGCAATTAAAATCAAGAGCGTTGTGCTATAAAACAAACAACCAATTCATTTACCATACGTGTATACTTTTCTCACATATAATAAAACACCGCACGATCAACAGTTTTCTCAAGTTGTTTTGTTCGAGATAAAGCATCTTTGAACATTGGGATAAGCAAATTTACATCAAAAACAATAAGTGAAAAATACTTGGCAACAGTCATGTTATCTACTCTCTAAAATGACTCAACATTGTGTTCAAACTATTGAAAGGTGAATAATGTACTCACATTTTAAGAAATTGAAATAGTGAACTGATTAGTGCATTATTTTTGGAGTTAATCTTATAAGATAATGAATTAAGAAAGTCGTTGATCAAAAAGCACCTCCATTATATGATGAAACACTCATTTGAAAGCACGTCAATAGGAATAGAACAGTGTCTCTGAAATCACTCTCAATCAATGATAAAAGCTATGGTGCATTAAATATTGAAATGATATGAACTCATTTAACTATTGGTCGAGAAACTAGCAAAAATGGAAATGAAATTGCATCCAATTTGTGCCTGAGAAAAATATCACTAAAAATCACCGTAATAAAAGCTAAAAGTGACCCTACAAAGTTCTATTTTAAGAACCGTTGGGATGTCGTTGTTCTGTAGAAAAAAAATATGTCTACATGAACCGGTTAAGTGTTGTTGTTATAATATGTATTAAAGGTGCATTAAATGGTATGCATTTGTATTGGAATAGAATTTATAAAATTAACAAAACACAACGTTAAATTGAGCGAAAAAAATGGAAATCAGGGATTGAAATAAATGTTTGAGCCAATTATTACTACTACTTACATTTGTGGTTACAATTTGTGCTTTTATCCAGAAAATATCAAAACTGGATAATATTGAATCCCTAACTATGCTAGAAATTGCTCCACTTAGTAGTGGGAAGATAATTTAAATTGACTGACAAATTATACCACTTAAGTCTCGTAAAGAATAATATTAATTGGGTTTACTACCCTGTTATAATTATAGCGCTAAATTGTCAATTATGCCAATTAAGATTTGTCTCTGAGAATTGAAATACATTATTATTACTGCAGTTTTATTGATTGTTTGAAAGTTAATGGGTGATAATCATATCAATTATGTACTCATTTTGCTAAATTACAAATAAAATGAAATATATGTATTCGAACTATTATTAATTAATGTACTTTCATAACATAACTGAACTAATGTACAGTCTACGAAATTAGTGGGTGTTCGGTTGCCGGGGACAACTATATTTTGGTTCGGGCAACCAAAATTCTGCAAATGAGATAGATCTATAGTGCTTGCTCTTAAAATGATCCGTTCAGACAACCACTTTCATATCAGAAGTTCGTATAAATGTGGACGAATATGGATATTGAATAGAAACACACGACGATCATCTTTATTTTAAACGATATTACAAGCTAGCATTACAAGTATCAATCAAATCAAATCAAAGTCCATTTATATAGCGCAAAAATTTATATAGTCTATATATTCGATTGCGCTTCACAATTAATCACATAGAATACACATTTAATGAAATAAAATCAGTTTAAAAACATATCATGTTTATTGATGGAATTTAGAGAATAAATAAGTTTTAAGATCTTTTCTGAATTTATCTTCTGTTGATATGGATTTTAGTTCATGTGGGAGAGTGTCCCACCATTTTGGGCCAACAACACGAAATGACCTATCAGCTATCTTAGTCCTATTTCTTGGAACAGCTGAGTACTACCAGAGGATCTTAAGTTGTATGTGCTGTTTGAATAACTGAGAAGCTCTGTTAGGTAAGCAGGCGCAGTTTTGTTGATAATTCTGTAGACAAGTACTAAAACTTTAAACATTATTCTTGCTTTAACAGGCATCCAATGAAGCGTTTTTAAGATTTTGAGACTGGAAATGTCAAATGAAGAATTAGTTACTATTCTAGCTGCATGATTTTGAACTTTCTGTAATCTGTCTATTTGATATGCTGGAATATCTGTTAGCAAACCATTGCAGAAATCTAAATGGGAGTGAATTAAACCATGAACTAACGTTTCTGTTGACTTTTGTGAAAGATGTTTGCGAATTCCTCTGAGTACAAAGAGATCAACGCGGTACAAAAACGTTAACAGTAACCCCTGGTACATTTAATACAATGTATGTTAGACTACCAGACTACATAAAGACAAAAAGGATTCATCAATACTAAGACTAGAGACTAATCTTAAAGAAGTCATGCAAAGTAAACAACTGTCCATACTTTCATACACTTCACGTTCTCAGAGAGTAATCTAAACTTGCCAAAGGAAGTAGTTTCTAGCATGACAAAACACAATAAATTTAAAACTGTCAAAATCAAAATTTACAATTCCGGCTATAAAGGTTCTGTATAAGTTCTGTGTCAAGATATAGTTATAATGGCGAACAAAATCACGCTTAGGTTGTAATAAAATTGTCTCAAACAATAAAACTTTTGTAATATTTTTTTATTTTATTTTATGATAAATATAAACAATATGACCAGAATCATGGTTCAAGGACAAAAGCCAAGAAATCGTTTTAATTAAAAACTATGTTTAAGAAACTGTAATAGTAATATGTAAGTTTTATTAGTTCGTTTCTTATGCAAAAAGGTCATATCAAATACTACTTTGTTTAATTACTTTACTTTTAATTACATTTTGTTATCAATAACAATTTAAGAATCAAGGCTCTTTAATTGTTCTTTTTTAACTTTTGTAGTTTAGCATGTATGTCATCTACGGATAAAATGATTTATCTAAAGTTTTCTACCAAAGAATGCTATTTTATCAGCAAGAATTATATTCTTCTTGTTTAAAGTGTTACCTTTTGGAGGTAATTAAACAGTATTATTATCCTGACCCTTTTAATGTTTGCTGTATAATAATGCACGGGAAGTTGTTAAATTGATATGACAATCATTACTAAATATTGCAATATAATCATGGCTAACCTTCTTTAGGTCCACTAAATGTTCACATTCCTAACAAAACACTCAGACAAAGAGAAGCATAACCTTTATTCAAACAGTAAACACCTTGGTGAATGGTTGTCGTCAATTATACAGCATGACTCTCTAATATCGATATTATGAGACTATTTGTCAGAATTATTCTATGTTAAACAGATATTCTCTTTGATAAAATCCACATAATTAAATACGAGAAGTAAATCAAGTATAAAAGAAGAACGTCTAATGTTATACACTTACTTTAACACATTAGACTTTAGGCAAACAATGTCAACTAATAATCAAACTAATATTCTCTATGATAAATACCAGGGAAAATATAACAAGACGTTAAATCACATCTTTGTATTATTGCTTGTGTCTCTTGATATGTATGTCTTGATATTTAGTTGTTTAGTTAGTTGTATTGACAGAAGTTTAGACAAGTTTATGGCAATGGAAACAATAAAGAAAACAATGATTGGAACATCTAAGGAGCAAATATAATCACTGTTGCGGTATTTATCTTCAAACCAAGTATGTCACTTGATTTAATTTGGAAAGCATTTTTATAATTGCTGATGTCTCTTCTGTTGTGTATGTCTTGACATTTAGTTGTATGTATTGACGAAAGTTTAGACAAGTTTACGGCAATGTAAACAATGATTGGAAAATCTTAGGAGCAAAACTAATTACTATTGCAAAAATCAAATATTTCACTTGATTTAATTTGGAACGAATTTTAGTAATTTACAGCAACAAGGGAATGGAAATGAAATACTAACCTAAACTGTAACTTAATTTTGATTGAGCCTTTATCGCAGAAAATCCATAAACGTGTTTGTTTCTATAAAGAGAGGTCCAACAAAGTTTAATAAGTTGGATAGATTGATCGTTTTATCACATCGTCTAATATATAAGATGTTTTGTTAGGGCAAATATAATGAATGCTGATCAGTCAGATTTATTGTGGAAATTAATTATATTCGTAAGATAGCAATCGACTCATTATCTCCATTTCAGCAATTTCTTTCAAACGTGTCTGCATATTTCTTATAATAGTGTTCATACGTCTGAAATTAATACAATCAACTAAACGGTCGTGATAATTTCTAAAAGCTTATGAAACCAAATTTCCATTTTTAAAGGCATAGCCACAAACCACGGCTGCCACTACAGACCTTCATTGTATGTGGTAGACATGCTCTCGTTGCAAAATAGACAAAACATACTTGAAATGTGAATAATGTAATTCATGTTATTTGAATACTAGAAACACAATCGCAAAGATTTGAGACGGTATGTCAGGCGTTCCAACTAGTTTTCAAAACCAACAGTTATATCCCTCCCGCATAAAGTGTTTATAAAAGTAATAACAGACGAGAACATTGATGAATATAAAAATGCAGCCATGGTTCATATCAAAAGACAGAAGTGTGCAGCAATATTTTCCCCAATTAGTGGACGTGTTGTTATAATGAGCAGTTTGTTTATTGTGCAACCAGCACTATTCCTTAGGGGATTATAATTTAATCCTGGTCCAAGAAACATTTAGCGAACATGTTTTTGATGTTCCCAACACCGCAGCTGTTCTATAGCGCTTTACAAAGCAAACTCCTAGTATAATGATAATCAAAATTGATGATCATGAAAGAGGAATAGACTTTATATAGCGAAATTAGTCTTCTCAAATTAAGCAATTTGACTAAAATCATCAAAAAAGTCACAAATTTAGCAATGATCAAGGTATAAGATATAAAAAGTTTTACTGTTAATAAATATGTAAAAATGTAAATCACAAAAGAATGTATCAGAAAATAAAAAGGGAGCCCAATACTATCATAATAACGTTTGGCTTGTTACCCTCATGGTTCCAGGTATGAAATACTGTAAAAACGGTACAAGTACGGCGTCCATTTTGTAACTAAAAACGCTAATCTCGCTTGTAATGTACACTAACTAGTGCGACACTACCGCGCATGCCCACAATCATGACAATGTCATGAGGATGTCTAAACTCGATTTTCGAGATTGCAATACATATACGCTTTATGTAGCTACAAAGTCATTCTCGTACCCAGATGCTATCAAGATTCTCTATCTACCTCTGGGTTAGAGAATGCTACAAAGTATTCAACTCCTGGATAACCACAACAGCAATAAATTATAGAAATGAATGTAGTTTTACTGTGATCCGCAAGATCATTATTAATATGTTCAATTACAGTAACTAAATTACTAACAAACCTTATATGATATATGACTATGCCAACAATAATTTAGGTACAAAAGTTATGTCAAAATAAACAGTAGAATAATCACATTACCATATAAGCTATGTATTCAGGTCTTGAAGATTTTCTTCAAAATGAACAAACATTCTATATAAGTCATTACCACGATCAGCATTGTTGCATATATTTCACACAACTTCCACTGTTACAATGAGGACTATCAAATTGTCAAATAATAAAAGTTTTGTATCATAATTTTGAGGGGTTTACAAAATAACACCAGGTATACAGTGGCAATATCACGTGATTATGACGTCACAAATGCTACGGTGTCAAGAAGACAACAGTGAAGAATCCGCTTTAACTTAGACATTTAAAGTGCTGTAATTAAAAAAAGCTGGCATAGGCGGATCAAGCGGGGGTCAGGGGGGTCTGGACCCCCCCTTAGAATTTGGAAAATGTTCTTGTCCATTAGTGTATTAGTTGACTGTAAGTCATTTTTAAGTATCATAAAGCAATTTGTCTAGGTGATTAATATAGATTTAAAGGTTGTGTAGTTTTTATTATCAATATATTGCATTTTTTCTACAAAATAAGTATTATGTGGTTGTGGTTCGAAAGTTCTGACCCCCCCCCCCTAAAAAAGTTCGGACCCCCCTAAAAAAGTTCGGACCCCCCCCCCCCCTAGAAAAAATCCTGGATCCGCCCCTGCCTGGAAATAAGTTAAGCACATCCCGGAAATTTAAAATTAATTGAGATTGAAAGTGACGACTAAATTGAACTAAGAAATAGTAATTTAATAAGTAACAAAAACAATTTAGTAATCATTAACAAGTAAATTTATAAGTTTACGCCGAGTTTAGACCGGCACGCTTTTAAATAATGGAAGCATTACAGCTGTAAAAATATTCTCGCATACGACAATATGCATAAACAATATTTTTAACTAAGAATTTGATTGTTACATAAGGGTGTTGAAAATATTATTAGTATAGTAGCCTTTAAAATTCAGACAATAGCATTTTTCCAAAATGAAACAAAAAGTGCTGTTAAAGTATCTATATTGCGCCTTTCGTCTGCACCAAGAGACCCCGTTTTTTAGTAGTGATTATTTTTATGGAATAAGTAAAATGCATGAACACGCATTATTGTCGAATGATGGGTAAACAATACTAACAGGGCACACAAATGAATTTTCTTGTTCTACAAACAAGAGAGACAACTCATTGATAACAGAAAATAAGTAAAATCTAGTTACTTCCCCTAAACAAGTAATACTCTCAGCTAATTAAACAACCACGAGGCATTTTAATGAACGATTATATATAATTCATGAAAAAGTATAGCCACCAATGTATAAGCAGCAGACAACCCTGGCAGTGGTTCACCCCGCTGATTTAAATACTCAACATTTTATCGACAACTACAGTAGATAAATACGGAAACATATTTTATTGTTAGTGAGTACATTACTGTAGTGAGTCATATAAGTGTGATGTTTATCACACAAATATAGAGCATTAAAATCAGCGGGGTTCATGTAGCACCAATGACAGGTGAATAAAATGTACCCATGATTCAATATATATTCTCAAACAATAATGAAAGTGAGCATTTTCTATTTTATGTATTGCCCACCATTAATATGAGAACTCAAAGTAAGGGTTGAGGATAAACCCAGTTTTAATTGATTGTTACGGCATTGCTTTAAACTTTACTTTAAACATATTTTATTGTCAAATAGTTAACATAGATAATATACAACAGCAAGTAAATCTGTGAGCTAATGATCACTAGTGATACCCCCGCCAAAATCTAAAAATATGCGACAAACAGGAAGTAGATGAGCAAGGAGCATGAAATCGCTTTACACCACATGGGACTATAGGATGAAGCAATATGCAAAGTATTAGGCTGCTGCATGTTATAGTTGCTGAGAAAACTGCGACGGAAATTTTGTAACGGACGGACGGACAAGGGTAAAACAGTATACCCCCTCTTCTTCGAAGCGGGGGTATAATGAAAGATACATATGTACAAAAATGACAATGGGGTCTGGCCACAAGTTCTCACAACTTAGTTACGGCCATTCCCCGACATATATTTAGAAAAATAAACCTGTCTTTGACTGTATTGTGGTTCGGTTAAGTTAACATAATTAAGATATCATGATTTATATATGTATTGAAATGAAATAGGAATTTTTTAAAATATGTTGAAAATTTATATTAAAATTGTTTTCATGATGCATAAGTGTCAGCCGGGAAAAGGGTACAAATATAAACTAACCAACACGTGAACTACCTCAACCATCAAATCTACCAGATTCTTTTATGTAATTTTGTACAGATATAAAGATTTTTGAATTGTCTTCAAAATTGTAAGAAGATGAACTAAACAATAATAGTTCTGTACTTAATGGATGGAATTGAATAAGTTTCCTGAATAATTTTATTCGTTGAGTTGTGAATTTTCTACAAGTAAAAAGAAAGTGTTCGGCGTCTTCGTATTCGTAACCGCAACTACACGTAGATTGTTGAGATATATGATTGAGGAATAGGTCCAATTGGAGATCACTACATTGATTTCGTAATCTTGTGTGTATAATTGACCATTTTCTATTGCCGATAAAGTAGTGTTTAGGTACTAATGGTACTTGAAACTGTTCAAGAATTGATGACTTGAAACATGATAATGATTCGGCGCTTCGAATGTTATGTGGAAGTTCGTTCCATAATTTTACAGAGTCCGGTATGAATGATTTTGCAAAAAGTTCTGTACGACGCGCTATTGTATCGATATTGGATGAGTTTCGTAAACGAATATTGGTTCTGTCACTTACATAACCAGGATAAATATTACATAAGTATGTCGGTGCTAGTCCCTTAATAATTTTGTATGCATATATAAGTTTTTGGTATTTCCTACGATCAGAAAGCGACAACCATCCAATTTCATTATGAAGGTGATAAAGAGAAGTTGATCTTGTTACACCAGTTACTATTCTTGCAGCCTCTTGTTGGACTTTTTCTAACATATTCTTCTTGTTTTGTGTACAATTGTCCTAAACTACGGACGCATATTCCAAAATTGGACGTAAAAATGAGATGTATGATTGATTAAGTGTTTCTCTACCAAGTTTGAATTTTAAGGATCTCATTATGCCTAAAACTTTTGAAGCAGAGGTAGTTATGTTTGAAATATGGTCTTTCCATTTGCCATTGTTACTAAGAGTTAGGCCAAGGTGTTTGTGGTTATCAAACCACTGCATTGCTTTATGTAAGTCAACAAAATTATTCTGCAGCTCTGTCATATTTGACTGGAGACATACAACAACTTAGACCTTGTGTATAGTGCAAATTAAAATCAGTTTATAATCCGACGCAAACAAAATGCAATATATTCGCAATCATTACACGGACTGTTTCATATCCAGGGTCTTTAGTCACGTGATATACAACAACAACTACTTATGAGGTCAACAAAATTAGATTTCACCGAATTCTTTTTCTAGATACAAATACTTAATTGACATCAAATAATGCATAAAATGAATGCTTATGTTCTTTCCCTAAAAGTATTCAATTTATCATGTGGGAGTTTGAGCGTCACTTTAAACACTCAACACAAAAGTTAAACTCGAGCGGTAAACTAGATCATTTGAAAAAAAATTGTGCCGAGGATTCAGAGTTAATAATTACCACTCTGAGGGTAATGCCGGAAATTTTATATTTAGAAGTGAGTCACTTTTTTGTGCACTACATGAATCGTTTGCATTTGTTGACTGCTGCAAGCATTTTACTAAAAAGCAAATGTTTGTTTTACATAATCAATGAATGAAAAAAAATCATGTTTTGTAATATTTTCCATATTTATTTTATTATTGTTTTATAATACATATATTATGAATATCAATGATTGTAAAATTGGCATAAGGTGAATTCTACCTAAAAATTGTATACATACAAGTAGCACATGTATTATACACACGTTACCATACTTCCTTATGTGGTTGAAACTGACACTGACGGCGACTAACTCAATTAACGACGTACTACTGTTAAAAGTGAAGAAAGATATCATTTTTCATGAAGTCAAGATTCATCAACCACTCGTATGTAAGTTTTCTAAATGTTTTCCCCATATAGTTTTCACACCTGCTTTAGATAGAGAACATTGTAGAAGGATTACTTAATGGATGTATATAATCAACTAAGACTGACTTCAGGGCCCGCCCACTCTTACCTTAATTAAGTCCCACACCCCTAGTCATGTCTGTTTAGCCACCCGGCTAGTTCTTTTGGTAGCACACCAGTACTCTGTCGAGGGATCGTATGTTCGATTTCGGTGGGGGCATACTGTCGTGGTCAAATATTCATACTTTAAGGCCATTCTCCCTCCTACCACTGATTCTACACAATGTAGGATAAAATTTCTTACTTAAGGAAACAACGGGGTATGTTGTGGATGGGATTCAAACCAACAGTGAGTATCAGTCCAACATCGTCACCACTTGGCTACGCCCGCTCCCTGAAGCATAGAAGAAATAAATGACATAAATAGATGTTCACAGCGTACATGATGATCTCTTGAGGTCTATACGTGCAGACACGAACAATATCGTCGACGTATATATCTTGTATATATCAGATCAAACCATAACTTTAGGACATATCAATTCAGCGTAATTTACCAATTTTGTTGATTTAGATTAAAAACCTACGGGCAAAACATCTGATAAAAGATGAATATTTCCTCACATAAAGTAAGGAAAACTTGGTGTTCGTCTGGTTGTATCTTGATTTATGAAATTAAAACAGTAAAGTAGTCAAGTACTAAAAAGAAGATAACAAGAAGATATGTACGTACTACTGACTTTGTAAAGAACTCTTGAGATTGCATTCTAAGCTGTCGGCCACGTCTCTAATAGACTCTATATCATTCGGAACACCTCGATCATTGACTGAATTCGTTATTCGTAGAGAATGGCCGAGGATTTCCGAATGGTAAGAGGTAGGACAGTTGGCAGGGTGTCCCTGTACATCTATTAGTGAATATCCAATGGGTAAAAATGGGTCTAGTAGTGGTGTTTCCAAAGAACAACAACTAAACTATCTACCTTATTTTATTCTTGAATGATGCATAGGAAAGTACTAAACAATCGCGTTTCTTCGCTGTTCGTGTGTTTAGTTGTTCTCCAGGGTCCGTCCGCTTCCCACTAGAACTTAAACTTAAAACTTAAAAGTTAAAAACTTAAAAGAGATATTTCTTTGGGAGAGAATTTTTCCTCTGCTAATTTTCGTTGAGTTTCCAATCAGGGCTGACCTCACCATTTTTCAACCTAAGTTGAGACCGTCTTCAGCTGATTTAAAACGGTCGCGTAGCTATACTCCTTAAATATACATGATGTAGACAGACTTTACCAAAAAATAAACGCAATAATTAAATGTAGTACAATTGGTCCTATATATGGACAACTGGTCCCTGCTATTTTGGGCAGGGTGGACAATTGATCCTGTCTAGTTTTGCCAAGCTGGACAACTGATCCCATCACAATTTGACAGAGGCTGATAAAAGGGGAAACCAGTGGTTTAAATTAGTTCTAAACACATTATTGATTGTGATATGAAAAAAGTTATACCCAATTTTAATTATGTGATTCGTATATCATTAATATGTATAAAAGTAGCCACGCCTGTATCTTCCCGTATGAGACCACAGATCGCTATCATATGACAATGACTATAAAACAAAGACATTTACAGTAAATATTTAAATATAAAATTCGTTCGTCATTTCATAGATAAAATCAATGTCTGTTTTGGTATATCTATGATAAAAACAAGTAGATAGAGGCAATACATCTGAACTTCTCATACTAGCTACAACATAGATCGTATAGATAAAATGACATTATCTAGTCATGTGTTTAATTTTCAGCGAATTATTTGCTCCAATCAAAACCCACACATCCATATAATAGTAGAAACATAAAGATACTTATATAGATATGATAAATACAACAAAGTTGCCCTCGGCTATATACAATATACCATTGTTGTTAATGTATACAACACACAACACCATACCAGGATAAACATACAACATATAGAAACAAAAAATACGACAGTTAAAGAAACAACGGTATTTGTATGAGTGTTTGGTGGTATACGCCGTGTATATTGCGATACATATATGAACAAGAAACAATTTTGATTAAATAATAATTACAAGTGTATGCCTAACAGTACGTGTGTTGTTGTGAGGTACAATATGAATCAACAACCAACCTTCATTGACAATATACAATACTGGGATTTGAGAACAAAAATTGATTAAATAAGTTCTGTGATCTAACGTTAATTAGGTGAGTATTAGTGTAAATATTCTTATACATTTTTTTTCAGCATAACTAGCGTTAAAAATTGTTAATAACTTTTTACATCTCGGGTTTAGCGCAAAACAGTCGTAACTAGCTCTTTTCTTATATTAAGTTACGACCGTTTTCCGTTAAACCTGCGTAATATGTTGACCGACAGTGAGAATTATTGACAAGTGTGGCTACCAAGCCACTTCAATTTTATAACAAAATTCTGTGAACATAATTATATGTATTCTTATTCAAATCATGATGTGTTACGTTTGACTCAGTACCTGTTGTAAAAATACTTTCGACAGTTATGCTCAATTCGGACAGAATATGGTCACAATACAATATGTTTATTTAACATCGCGAGTTTTCAGTATTAGGTGTGTTCAATTCTTCATTCTTTCGTAGGTATAGCATTGAAAAGTCGAAAACTATAGTATAGTTTTGACTCGGAACCGCGTCGGTCACCTATGCTTAGTAATAGAAAACAGATACCAATTTTAGACTGAAGTTGGGTAGTTTAATTGTCCAGCTTCTAATGACAATTGTACACGTCCGTCTTGTGATAGGAATAATGTAAAAGAGGTTATTTGTAAATCTGTTCAGTTTTTAAGACTTTAAAAAGTTGGAAGCCCAAAAATACCAAGATGCAGTACTACGCCATGTGTGGCGATATATAACAAAATCCTGGCTTTGATTTTTTTATTTTGCTAATTTTTGTTTGCTTTTCTTCAAGTAAGAAAATAAAGTTGGATGAGTAGTTTATAATCATTGCATGGTCTTCGGGAATTATTTTGCCCATAAAAACGTCTACGGTGAAGGTATTGTACTTGGAATTCAAGTGACGTTATAGCCTAGGTTGAAAACTTGTTAGTCGTTTTCAACAAACAACTTTTACAGTTTTTATAAGATTTTAATATTTTAACATAAGTTATATTTAATTATATATAAAAACATCATGATTACTTTTTATTATAATTTACATGAAAACACCGAGATATTAGGGCTTTATGTAGACATAATACTTATTACAAAATACTTTAAATTTCTGCGATCCAGCTAGACAATAGACAATCAGAAAACGTAAAAGAATGGACCGAAATAATGAATCAATACTTTTTTTTAAATAGATTCGTTGGCGAGTTAATGAGACCCATGCTTAATACATATATATCGAATTGTGAATGGTAAAAAACATAAAATAAATCTCGAACAACCTATTTCATAAAATAAGAAACATCATTTCCCTTCATGTGAAATATTTATTATACATATATGTAAATGTCGCCATGTTCTATACATCTTTAACAAATGAAAGCTTTATTCTATACGATACAATGTAGGGCATAATGAATTGTTCATGTAAAATAACTTGTCAAAACTAAAACAACTTGAACTTAGCATTTACCATCGTATTCTTGACTTGATATAATGTATCATGTATTATATACACCATGAATACATGTAGTTTATTATGACACAGTGAATATTATTTAATAATGACAGACTGGTTTTCGTTATGGAATATGTTATAATACTATTTCATTACAGTGATACATCTCAATACGACCATCTCTCATAAACAACGACCTATTTTCTTTGTAACAACCATCTTTCAATAGCGCAGCATCTGAGTAACCCTCATATCTAAATATTGCAACATCTGAATAGAAGCCATTTCTTGCTAGAGTAGCATCTGAATAGCATTCCTATCTAAATATTGAAACATCTAATAAGCAGCCATTTCATGCATTGCTAGTGTAGCATCTGAATAACATTCATATCTTAATATTGCAACATCTGAATAGCAGCCATATCTTGATAGTGTAGAATCTGAATAACATTCATATTTTATACTATTGCAGCATTTGAATAATTGAATAGCAGCTATTTCTTTTAGTCTCATTACAATGATCAGCGGCCTGCACGCTTTCGATTCAAAAACACTATATATAGGTTTTTAGAGAGCTTTTTGTCTCGGAATCGTGCCGGCTGCCTATCCCAATGACTTTGAATTGTAACTTAATCTTGAATTACCATGGTAATGACATGTGAGATAGAGAATCAACATAATAGACTTAACACTCAAACCTATGACTTGTAACTTGATCTTATGTCAATGTACTTGGGAAATGTGTTGTGTATTGAGCCTTGATAAAAAAAATATCGAGCAATATCAATTTGGATACTAAATGCGATAACGATAAAAATGGAATACTAGTAAGTAATTGGGACAAATTAACTGAGACAGACATACAGGCGGACGGACAGATAAACAGACAGACCCATTTACTGGCTAATACGGTTAGTTTGTATTCAGTATAGCTCGATTGTGAAACAGTTTCTTACAATGTAAAATACATGAATCAATATCGAGTTCTCCTCCTGATACCCTAGTACTGAGCAAGTAGGATACAGTTTCTTGTTCAATGGAACAATACGGTTTTTGCTGTGATTTGAACAAACTTCGAGTTCACTTGGAGCTGGTTATCCAATTATTTACAGACCATCTATTAAATGACTCATAGCTAGATTGCCTCCTTCTTTGCAAAAGTATAATAAAATAGTTAACATCACTGCGTCAATAAGTCATAAAATTACAAAATGAAAATACGGAAATGATTTTGTTTGAAAACAAAGTTGTATATTATATACATAATTAATTAGAATGTATAAATGATTGACGTCTAGTGTTCTAGGACAATATAATACATTGTTTAAAACAATAGATATATAAAACTTTAAGTATGTGTTTGTTACTATTGATGTATGATTGATCAATGCTATCATAGTTTTGTTGTTTACATCATCGGCGACCGGAACAGGCCAGTTCCACCAAATACATTATAATCATACACATACGTATATACTAGGACGAAAAAGAAACGCCGGGTAACCTATAATGATTGTTTTAAGGGATAAATTGTATTATTGGATTATTATATTTATTTTTGTATGAAATGTCATCTGTATGGAACCAGCTGTTGAAGTTTCGATCGATTTCCGATGCTGATTATGTGAAAAAATACCCCCTTTAACGATGACCCTTCTTGTTTTGCGAAACACGGCCGGACATGTGTTGCTTATTTTATGTACCCGGCGTTTCTTTTTCGTCCTAGTATAGAAACATTAAATTACGAATTAATTTTGGCTAACCAAAATAAACAACATATTTATATTCTGTAAAATTGCATTTCACATGTTTAAGTAAGCTTCTAGCCGCCATTTTGACCGCCATCTTGGTCGCCATCTTCAATTCTGTAAGTTGTCCAAGCAGGCTACAGTGGCAGTAATCGGTCAGTAAGACCAAGTCAATTAATACATTAAGTAACAATTTCAACATCTTTTTGTGCAAGGCCATCGTTGTCGGGATGTAGGAGGACACTGTATCCAGTTTCGTTTTGTTCAGTTTTTCGTTTTATTTTATGTATTGTAGGCAATGCAGAGGAAAGAAGACCAAGGGTATCGTAATCCTGCATATATACATGTAAGTATAAAACAATTCGAGTGGTCAGAACAAAACTAGACTAACTACATGATAGCCAAGAAGAATGCAGTTTAGTTTTGCGCTCACCAATCAATTTATATCAATAATGCCATAGAAAATATATCTTATGTTTAACGTTCGCGGGAAGATAGGTTTGCGACATTTTCACAGTGAGACATACATTAAAAACATAACTCACTCTAAAAGAGCTCAAGCAACAGCACATATATGTGTTAGTGTTCCTATGCAAGCATTGACTTCCACATGGATCATTTACTGTTTGCCATATGGGCCGAAGAAATGACTCTCTATGGTGTAAAAATGGTTCAAAATGACGGATCCACTAAATAAGCGGGAGGTTGAACACCACGACCAAATTGAGCATATCGATGTGTGTTTTCCCTGGAATCATTTGTTTTTTCTGCTTTGTTTGTAGGGCCAAAACTACATTGTATTGTGTCTTATATTTTCTGTAGTGAATATTTAAATCAGCGGAGTTAATGTATGTGCCACTGACATTTGAATCAAATTTAACAATAGAAGATATTAAGGTGTCAGTTTTAAATAATATTGTCTCTGAAGTGTAAGCTTAAAATGTGTAAAAAAAATAGAACCAATATTATGAACCCATTTATCATACAATATGATGATAAAATGCCTTTTTTACATGACAAAATTTAACAGCATGACTATTTGTGTACTGTGTGTACTATATTTATACGTTGTGGTAATTTTCTTCAACTATAACAGAAATATGAGGTTTCGTGGTAATACTAAAATAGTACGAGAATAAATGACACCTTATACAAATATAATGTACCATAGAATATATTAGAATGTAAATGTATTTTTGGAGACAAAAGAATTTATACGAGTATTTATAGTGTTTTAGATACGATATTTTACTCTAAAGCTTAGATACTGTGTGATGTCAGTATAACAGTATTACAAGAATATCATTTACATAAAATAACTTCCATCAATTATCGTCTCAGTAGCCTATTAAAACAATATCTCATAACAACAGTTTCTTTTCAACAACTTTCACCTCTCAACAGCAGCCACTATTCAATAACAAACCCCTTTCAATAGCAGTCACTTCTCAACATCAAATATCTTTCAACAACAGACACTTTTCATCAACTTTTAAACAAAAGATATGTCTCAACAACAAACATCTCACGACAATAGTCACTTTACAACAATACACATCTCTCAACTACAACAGTCTCTTCAACAGCACACATCTCTCAACAACAGTCACCTCTCAACAACAATTACTTTCAACGACAAACACCTCTCAACAACAGCCCCTTTCTAACAACAGAAATCTCTCAATAACAGACACTTTCCGACAACAGAAATCTCTCAATAACAGACACTTTCCAACAACAGAAATCTCTCAACAACAGACACTTTCCGACAACAAATATCACACAACAGATATCTCACAACAAAGGCCCCGTTTCAACAACAGTCATTTTTTAAAAAAATCAACTCTAAGCAACAGCCACCCTTGAAAATAATATGAAATAAAACAATACAGTTTGGTTGTATGAGGAAAACCCGTCGTTATGCAGTTAATTTTACAGGCTTAGTACAAATGTACTGATAACATTTAAATAAGATTGACATGTTGACATACAGTGCCCTTCAAATGTCCTTAAACAAAAGTGCTTTTCTAGATAAACCAATTCACATTAACCCGTGGAACAAGAAACGGAGAACAAAATTCAAGATCGGCATAAATGTCTTTTTCAACATATGTTTTAAACTATGTATAAAGTATACACTTCAGTCACATTAAAATTACTTTCGGTAGGCATGACCTGTTTTTTTCAAAATTTCATTTGTCCAAGTACTTTTGGCGGGCACTGTATAATTATAATTTATGTTAAAACAAGGAAAGTTAATAAATGTCATAATAAAATACATTTATGTCAAAACCAAAAAAACACACGACAGGGAAACTGTATGTATGTTAACAGTGGATTTAACATTATTGCGTTTTCATCTCTAATACTTAATTACGCTGCGTTATAATAAATAAGTTAATTATTAATAAGCATGTGTGAACGGCTGAGAAAGCTTTGATATTTGTAATGGTTTGTTTTATTGTCGTTGTGCATCTATAAAATGTTAAATAACAAACTTCAATATAATGAAAATAAAATTGCAGGTTAACGTTCGATTACTCCACAATGTTTAGTAAATACATGTATATGCCATAATGGCTGATCGTGGACTCGTGTCGCGGTTTTACTTCTGATGCAGGGCCTTGTGCGAGAGGGTCCTATTCTGGATCAACGGTTTCTTCCAGTTGCTACCCGAGAAAAGTTCATAGACATCAAATGTTGGAACACTTCTTAGTTGGTTATAAATAAAACCTAAACTTTAATTATGAAAGTCTTCCCCTTCAATGTACCAAGCAATCTGTGCCGTCATGTTGGAGGTCTTTGACAAGCGCTTCCCAACTGTTAACATACATATCCAGTACAAATCGCAGCTCGGACACAAAAAATGTACATTAAAAATGTTAAAGCCCCTATATTGAGATTATTAACACTGTTTTAAACAGTTTTATCCCTGTTGTGAGTGAATATATCTTCGCATAGTGGCTTTAAAGTATCTATACCAACACATACAAAAATGGACGTTTGTTAGGCTGAAAAAGTTCTACCAACAGCTCAATCATAACTTTCAACAAAACTATTTTATATGTTTTAGGATGAAGGACCGCTAGGTGATGGTCCTGACACAAGATCATCCCTCTCAACATCATCTACGTCATCAAAGTCAAGTAACAAGGTCATGGGAACTAAATTTAAGATCAAAGGTCGTCAGTGGTATTTCTGGCTAGCTTTGGTTATACTCATAGTCATAGTCATTATTGTTGCTGTCACTACGATAGTTGTGTTAAAACATAAAAATAATCCTGGTAAGTGTTATTTTACTGTATTCGAAAAAGTCTGGACACTTCAACTCAACTGAGCTAGCTTAAGAATATCGAACATGTTATAACTGTGACCTTTTAATGAATACTGTCGATCTGATGGCCGTTTCAATGCTGAATAGAGCCTCAGTAGCATAGACAGTTATATTTTTGCGGCAATCTTAACTCGCAAAAATTTGCAAGCTAAAATAAAAGTTTCTCGCAATTTTCAAAATCTATTCGCATTTTGCGAGTATGCGAGCTTGAATTCCTGCAATATATGATCTAAACTATATTACATGAATAATTGCTACTTACAATAAAATTATTTGGGAAGCGTGTGATCAGTTTTTCTCAAACTTTCATTAGTCCAAGAAAATTAGAAACGCATTGTATCATGTGTCAGTGAAAAACTGGTTTACATTAACTTTTATTTTATGTAATTAGTCTAGTTTTGCACTCACTCATCCATATTAGTTTTGCTTATTACAAACTAATCAGTAATTTCACTCTTGTTTGTTTTCATTTCAGAAGAATCATCGTCACAAGTTATTCTTGTAAATGTTTCTAAAACTGATACAAATACAAGCACATCAACAACAACTGTACATCATCATACAACCAGAGAAATAACAACATTACCTACAACAGTATCAACAATAAAAACAACAACATTAACACAGAAACTAAATACGGTAAGTATAGTAACATTGTAGGGTTCAAATAAAACACTTTTAGGCATCTTATTATCAAATATAGTATTATTATGTTGATGTCACTGTATTCTGTAAAGTGTATTTGGTGTATCGCCAATTGTATTGTAATGGCGACAAACACCATGTGTTTATGTTGTTTGTAACAAATCTGTTCTGTTCTAGTTCCTTTATATTCAGAACCAACTTTGTAAACGGCCGTAAAGATATAAATTAACTTGTATAGTGGTAATTGTCTAAAAGAAGTCGCTTAGCAGATTACTTAATACATTGCCTTGTTGTGGTTATTCTTAAAACAGAATAGCAGGGCCCTACACCCTGTCCTGTTTCTCTTATCCCTGTCCTTTTTGTCCCTTCCTATGCAGAGGTAGTTACTATGAAACATCAACCATCAACCCTGTAATGCATTCTGGTCATTTTTCTGCCTTCCTGCCTTTTTGAGTTATAAAATATTCAGGGTGGTGTAATACGTGGCATACGTGTAGAAGACTACTCAAGAAATTTGAACTCTTTGCTAGCACAAATTAGTAAAATGTGTATTCCTAGCCGAACATCATAAATGATAATAAAATGACTACATCAGATCAATTTAGTTAAAAAAATTAACCAAGACTGTTGATATAGACTTCATTTGTAATACGAACCATATGTTTTATTTTGATTATAATAGGTTAAATATTTCCCCCAGCTATTATAAAAATATCATCATAAAAAACTTCAACTATGTTAATCATGTAAAACTCCAGTCAATGTCATGAATCATTGTTAATATTTTGTACGATGTGATTTCTGGTAGAAGGATGTCATAGCATTCTAACTAGTACGTGTCACCATAACTTCAATGAATAATCAATTGTATACATCAATAAAGATAGTCCCAACGTGACCTCCATTGTTCGATTCTTACATTATACTTTATGTATCTTTACATATAGTTTTAAGACTTACACAAGATAGGAGTCTAGAACTAACAAGAGCTCTCCAGAATTGGGACTTAGGTGATTGTCGTGTTATGGGTTTAGTTTTCCAACAGGGTCCGTCCCCTCTTAAGCAGGTTCCACCAGGATCCGTTCCCTCTTAAGCATGTTCCACCAGGGTCCGTCCCCTCTTAAGCATGTTCCACCAGGGTCCGTCCCCTCTTAAGCATGTACCCACCAGGGTCCGTCCTCTCTTAAGCATGTTCCACCAGGATCCGTCCCCTCTTAAGCATGTTCCACCAGGGTCCGTCCCCTCTTAAGCATGTTCCACCAGGGTCCGTCCCCTCTTAAGCATGTTCCACCAGGATCCGTCCCCTCTTAAGCATGTTCCACCAGGATATGTCCCCTCTTAAGCATGTTCCACCAGGATCTGTCCCCTCTTAAGCATGTTCCACCAGGGTCCGTCCCCTCTTAAGCATGTTCCACCAGGATCCGTCCCCTCTTAAGCATGTTTCACCAGGATCCGTCCCCTCTTAAGCATGTTCCACCAGGGTCCGTCCCCTCTTAAGCATGTATCCACCAGGGTCCGTCCCCTCTTAAGCATGTTCCACCAGGGTCCGTCCCCTCTTAAGCATGTTCTACCAGGGTCCGTCCCCTCTTAAGCATGTTCCACCAGGATCCGTCCCCTCTTAAACATGTTCCACCAGGGTCCGTCCCCTCTTAAGCATGTACCCACCAGGGTCCGTCCCCTCTTAAGCATGTACCCACCAGGGTCCGTCCCCTCTTAAGCATGTACCCACCAGGGTCCGTTCCCCTTTTAAGCATGTACCCACCAGGGTCCGTCCCCTCTTAAACATGTTCCCACCAGGGTCCGTCCCCTCTTAAGCATGTTTTACCAGGGTCCGTCCCCTCTTAAGCATGTTCCACCAGGAACCGTCCCCTCTTAAGCATGTTTCACCAGGGTCCGTCCCCTCTTAAGCATGTTCCACCACGGTCCGTCCCCTCTTAAACATGTTCCACCAGGGTCCGTCCCCTCTAAAGCATGTTTTACCAGGATCCGTCCCCTCTTAAACATGTTCCCACCAGGATCCGTCCCCTCTTAAACATGTTCCACCAGGATCCGTCCCCTCTTAAGCATGTTCCACCAGGGTCCGTCCCCTCTTAAACATGTTCCACCAGGATCCGTCCCCTCTTAAACATGTTTCCACCAGGATCCGTCCCCTCTTAAACATGTTCCCACCAGGATCCGTCCCCTCTTAAACATGTTCCACCAGGGTCCGTCCCCTCTTAAGCATGTTCCACCAGGATCCGTCCCCTCTTAAGCATGTTCCACCAGGGTCCGTCCCCTCTTAAGCATGTTCCACCAGGGTCCGTCCCCTCTTAAGCATGTTCCACCAGGGTCCGTCCCCTCTTAAGCATGTTCCACCAGGGTCCGTCCCCTCTTAAGCATGTTCCCCCAGGATCCGTCCCCTCTTAAGCATGTTCCACCAGGATCCGTCCCCTCTTAAGCATGTTCCACCAGGGTCCGTCCCCTCTTAAGCATGCATGATTTACAGACCCTGGCTAAGACTTAAGCTTACATTAAGTGTCCAGAAATATATTCTATTGAAAAAAAAACCTTCCTCCTCTCTCTGTTGGTCTTCTTAATGTGATAGGCACTCACTGTTTCCCAACCGGACTTGGGACCAGCAACGACTAGCAGATGTGTCAACTCAAATATTTCCTACTGTTAAATGTACTAAGTGTTACTTTGGTAATAACATAACATTATGTTACTTTGGTAATGGTGCACACCAATCTCCGTGAACAGATATCCTGTAGAGCATTGTCGTACAGGATCTCTACTGTCTCCGTGGAAGGTCACGTCGAGATGAACTTTGTGTCGACCAATCAATGCGAAGCTTTCATATAGACGAAACACTATTAACAGAATTTTTATTTCGTAATTTCTATTTTTTGAACCAAGGTTTGCAAGCTAATTTAACAGCGGTATTATTCACTGTCTGCGATTGGATGGCTCATTTCAAATTGTGTGACGTAGACGATGTAAACAATTAACGTATTATAACAATTTCGTCATTCATATTATGATGAGAAAAGGTCACCTGAACGTGACCTTCGTTTGGAAAAGGCCAGATCTAAATTAGCGAGTAGGCTAGCGGAAAAAAATAGATCGGGTTTTAATCAGATTGGGTGCACACGTATATAGGAATGTGTGAGAAAGGTGTGATACACATACTAACAATAAGGGCCCCTTGTGGGGATAAAACTCGGGACCTCTCGATCCCTAGGCACGCGCGTCCTATCACTGGACTACTGCGCCAACATATCATCAGATATTGCTTTATACAAGTTTAATCTATCAGTACAGTGAGTATACAATGTTGTGTATGTTTCAGACTACCTCACAAACAACACACAGTATTGAAAGCAGGAAGGACACAACAACTTTAACAACAACGACGACGCCATCTACCGTCAGTACAACAACAAGGGACACAACTCTTAAACCTACAACAACAACAGAACCGATACTAACAACAAGAAAGTCAACAGTAACATCAACAACAACAACTCTACCAACAACAGAGACTACCGTACCATTAACAACACAGAGTACTCTACAAACAACAACTAATTATGTAACTAATGGAAATTTATGTAAGTAGAAAATGATATTTGTCTGAAATCACATTAATTGCTCAGATTAATAAGTTATGATAGACATAAAAACAATCACCAACATTCAAATTAATTCGCCTGTAATCATTATCAAGTTTATTTCATGCAATTTTGGTACTCCTCGTTTATTATCCTTTCAATTTTATTTCATGCAATTTTGGTACTCTTCGTTTATTATCCTATCCAAGATGGCGGACAACATGGCGGATAAAACTACACTTGTCAGGTATATCAACCACAATAGGTAGGAATAGTAGGAATTACATTTAAACTCTTTAGTTTAGTTCATAAAACTAGTTGATGCCACACTGGCATCATTGGGCAATTTCCAAAATCCAAGATGGCGGCTATAATGGCGTAAATAACTAGCTGTCGGGTATATATCAACCACAATGAGCTAAGTCATAGACTGGGGTATACCAAATAATTTCAATGCATTTTATTTCGTAGTTAATCCTTTTTTGTGTATGTAACCGATTGATGCCATATTGGTATTCTTGGATAACTTCAAGAATTCAAGATGGTGGTCAAAATGAATGATTAGAGTTTGAAAATTAATTTCAATTCACATTAAAAGACATAACTCCTAACTAATGGGTATACAGTATTATGTTTAGGTTTTTATATCTCTTGGTCTTGGGAATATAAAATCGTTGGTACTTGTTAGCTTGTCAGTTGACTCTGGAAGCAAATTGTTTCAAAGATGGCAATTTAGAAACACTATTCTGATAATATTTAATTCATTGAACAACATATGTTGTGATATCCTTACAATAGCGACCACTTTCCCAATATGTTTGCCACTTCAAAAATAATCAATATGTATTTAAAGGAGGTTATAAAAAAGGAAAAAAACTAATGATATTGTACATAAGTGTTGTGTGCATGTTCTATTATCTTTCAAGAGTATATTTATGCCGAAGCAATTGATAGAAATTCTGTTGACATTGTAACACATTTTGATAGTAAATAAGAGAAAATGCAATGGGATCATTTCAAGTCCGATCAAGACATCAGATATCACAACTAACTGAATCATGAATGTTCTTTATTTCATTGTAAATGACTCTGGCCATTGATAAAAAATGGAGAAATAACAAAAGCACATTTCCATCAAAAGTGTGTAGTAGAATTTGGTTTTATTTACAAGGATAGAGAGAAATTACGTGGCGTAGATGCCAATTCTTATTATAAGCGTATACACTGCTATTTGAACCTAGTGTCTATCTCATGATTTAGCAAATAGTGTTACCCTTTGCAAGATGGTGGTTTTAAGAGATTCATTAATTACAAAGCATGGCCAAGTAGAAAATTTAAAAATGTATTTGTTTCACTTAAGACTAAATATCTTGAAAGAACACATAACAGATCTGATGCATCAGTGCCAAAAGTTTAAACATGTCTGATTACTAAACACATTTGGAGTATAATTCACTATCAACTGCAAAGACTCCCCCAAAAAGGATGGTACGCTGAGACAACTTCTCGATATCGTATGTTATATTTAAATAAGTTCCACTCCAAATATTATAGACGATGCATTGCAAGATATGGTGATTCTTCATTTTTTTTCGGTAACATTACATATATGTTTAATCGCATAAACCTTTAAGACTTGGTACGAGAAGCACAGACAACAAAATTGTTCAACAAATGATCACTTTTGCTGCAATTTGCTGAGCAACAAAAATATCTGACGACATTGGTGTGCTGATACTCTTTTGAGAAATCTATCTTGTAGGAGTGACGCTATAACAATGCGGTCAACTGACATTCGTCCAAAATGTAATGTTACAAACTTAAACATTTAAGCACATATTCTAATTGAGTCAAGTTTAGTCAAGTCAGACTGTATAATAATATTGATAGAGCTCAGTCAATTAGTTCTCATTTTCTTGGCACATGCTTATTTTGATATTGACATGTTTCAGTTTATTTTCACTGCATCGAAATATTTTAACTAAAAGGATTATAAGCTTTTCAAATATCCACACATATTGCAATCTTAAACAAAATGGTAGCACTTCATAATAATCCTAAATTAAATTGTCTACTGTAAATTGTATATTAACCCAATTTTATTTTCCCATTTTCTTTATTTAAATGGCTTACATTTTGGAAATTAAATTAGTTTGTCCATCCACAATTTGAGGGTTGCCAGCAAGACTGTAATAAGTACATTGCATGGAAGAGAGAGTATCTTGCGGGCAACCCTCGAGTGTTATTTATCAAATTTTCATTTCATTTTAACCTCGGCTTTTATGAGATTCAGGCATTTTGATTGCTTCCGAATCTCATAGTGACCGAGTTTTCTCATGAAGGCCGTGTTTTTTTCTTCCACAAAAATGCCGCCATTTTGAATGTTGGTACAATCTGAGAGTTTTTTATTGGGACCCCATCTGCGACAATGGTGAATTAAGTGTTTTCATAGCGGCCTGTATTTGGCTGAATACAGTCATTATAACCCGAGGCCACAGGCGAGGGCTAATATGACTGTTTTCAGCCATATAACTAGGCCGTTATGAAAACACTTCATTATTTACAATACATTATTGCTAAAAAAATAGAACTGGTTGAATTTGCTTCGTAATCGTAATCTTTGACTCCACCTTGAATCTTGAGTTGCTAATAGATAATCAGGTGGGATTAACTAGTTTTACAAACTTGAGAGTTTATAAAAATTCAAAAAATCAAAATAACAAACATTGAAACTTAAACCCAAATGTGTTTGTTTCCGTCCATGTATGTACTCGTATATTATATACTGAACTATTAGATCATATCGGCCATTTTAGCCGCCATTTTGGATTTATAATTGTTAATAATAAATTATAACTTAGTGAAATCAATCGGTTTCTTTAATAACATGAACTATTCTATAAGTAAATAAATTTTTACACCACTCAGTCTCTTTCTGCCAGTTTGTTCTTTAAATACTGGGAAAATAGCCTATACCCGCCATTTTGACCGCCATTTTGAATTTAAAAGTTTGTATAAGAATAACAAAATTTAACCAATTCGATCTGTAAATGTTGAAATCACTGTTGTCCTTCATTTTAAGACCATAATGTGTAAAAATACATTTTGCATGCATAATTTAGCCTCTAGCCGCCATCTTGGTCGCCATCTTGGATTCTGGGAGTTGCCCAAGGATGACAAAGTGGCATCAATCGGATTTGGAATCAGTAAGACCATGTCTACCAATAAATTGAATAACATTTTCTACATCATTTCGTGCAAGGTCATCCTTGGTGTTGGCCGGACTTCAAGACAGTTTCAAGAAGAAATAGTAAACAATCTGCCTCGACTCAGAGATTTAAAGAGCTGTAAATATTTTAATTTTAGTCGGATTTCATGATACCTAAGCAGAGCGACCAAAAAAGTGTGTGTCATTTGCTGCTCATCACATCTCCAATGCCAGTATTATAAATAATGCATACACCTTGGAAAACCTGACGTGCTATCGTCATCGTGCATTATTACATCCTTAATTCATGGCTCACACGCTTTTACTCTTAACCACATTTTAAATACTGAAAAATCCATCATACATTAATAACAATAAATTATAAATAAATGTCTCATAAAGTCATGTCTAAGTTTTAAAACATGTAATGTAACTGTCATTTAGTTTGCGGTGTATATATGATGATAAAAATGGTATAATTATATTTGCATATTTTTATTGAACGAACTCAGAAGATTTGATTTTTAAAGTGCTGGTCACGTGTACTACATGATAAACTTCATTCGGAAAATCACTCGGGAAATTCCGTTAAATGACGTTTACAGTTGTGTACAATGCGGCTATCGCCGAGGTGATCCGAACAGGCAAAGTTGTAATAGTGAGGCCGTTGTAAACTTTCTACAGACACACAACTGATGAAATTCTACTTACGTTATATTTTGACTTCCTTAGAGCTTGTAATCAGTTGTAACTGTGATCAGTCAACCTAATCACTGTTCCTGGTAAGGCTAAGTCTCTGTATTTTTCTGTTAACCAGTTACTACAATAGTATCATACTTTCGTCAGTGACTGACAACTGTCCCACCGGATTTAAATCAGTGGTAAGAGGCCGATTAGACCAAGTATCATTCCTTAATTGAAATGTTATTTATTGATTTATTTTATTTAATTATTTCAGCGGTTGCTATGTCAACCATTCTTTACAATCCTGATGACGTCAAATCCGTGACGTTGAGATGTAATGGTCGACATAAGGGAGATTGGAAAACTATGACAATCAGACGACAATTTAAGGATAGTTACGAGCCAGTGGCTGTTGGTGTATTAAATAATAACAATGATGTTGAAGTGTTCAAATTCTATCCTAATGTGTCACATTCAATTGGTTTTGGCGAATATGACGTCGCTTTGACTTTAGTGTTTGACCCATTCGAGTGTCATCAACTTACTAATTTTACATGTGCTTTCGCAAATGAGTTCGAGTCAGTTACAGGTCATGCAGACATTGCTAGTAAGTATAACTTTGTCATTACCCAATCTTATACTATTCGGAACTACTTGTCCATTTATTACGAATAACCTCTGACATAGTTAAACGCCATTTTGGAACCACCCACGCGTCACATGCCCAAATAAAATGCTTTAGCCGGTGTTGAAGTAAACAAAGTCAATCAATCATTTATCGAATGATCGAGGTGTTGCGAATCAAAAGTAATAGTTACTAGGGAAAAAAAATCTTAATTGATAATCGTGCATTTCATCAGGCATTTATCCATTGTAATTTCATTTCCTAACAGGGTCACTTACCATGTGACAAAAGGCTGCAAATTCCGGGAAATATATGAAAGCGAAATTATTGAATCTGTACGTACATGTATTTCACTTCTTCGTTAGTTGACGAGGAACTTTACTTTAATGTTTGAGAAAAGAACCTAGCTAGTGGTCAATGACCAAACAGATGTACATGTATTTCGTGAATGTAATGGCAGTTGGGTGGTTCTTCGATGTTTAAATTGGATATCCGCAAGGCCAAATCGTGACCTATCCATTAAATGATTTTTTTTTCAGCAAGACGTAATTATAATGTTATATTTGTTATTTATAATTTCAGTTTATTTACCACCACCCCGGATTACGCTACCTCATTCAATAGTGGAGAATTCTGAACTTACATTAAATTGTGTCGCTGAAGTTTGGGGATCTACAGCATCGTTAATATGGAAGTTTAAACCAGAATATGCTACAAACTTTATGATATTTAGTGTTGAACCTACAGTGGACAAAGAAATAACCAATTGTACATCAAAAATAAACAGTACATTAAGTTTTAATCCTACCATGTATGAAGACGGTGCTGAATTTAGATGTGAAATAATTGATACATTTACACATCCACAACTTGTACAGACACAAACAGATGACGTTACATTTAAAGTTGTACCTAGTAAGTAAAAGTACTTAACAACTTTTCTAACCTCACAATATATTTTCAGGTTATATTTCTATGATGTACTGATGTATTAAAAACAGTTTTTTATATTCACTGCCTGACTTTTATTTAATAAGTTGACTACCATTGTAAATCTATTTAAATGTACTTCATGTAATAGATTTCATGTCATGGCGTGATGTGCAACTTTGAATTTTACCACCTTGTGCCAACAGCACGACCTACTGAAAGCCTCGCTATAACTATAGTTTCGGGTTGTAAAGTGAAGAGTCTTCTAAACGTATCAATACAGACTCTATTTATAGGAGTGAAGCAGAAAATCAAAAATCCAACTCAAACAAATCAAGTGCTTTCAACGCTTTGATTTTTCAATGATAACGCATTCTCAGATCACGGAGATACCCTAGTAGTCACGAAAGTTATAATAAATATGTTATAACAATTAGATGTACTATTTGATATATTTTCAGGTAATTATTGTGAAGGTAAAAGAGAATATACGATACATCCCCATCCACATGGACCATGTACGTTAGTTGTATATTGTTTAGATACTGGACCATTAGTATATGAAATAGAATGTGAGCCTGGACAGTGTTATGACTATGTTAAAACTGCTTGTGTTCCTGCTTAAAATAGTAACTACTTCATTAGTTACATCTAAGTGCAATTAGTCGGAAACCCATGGTACTCTTATATGTTATGATTACCAAGGATACTAAATACGGTATAACTGATAAATATGATAACACTATTTGAGACCGAACCCAATGTACGATTCATTATCAGACAACAAGGTGGATTTGTGCCCCGATCCCGTGGAAATGGCTGTCCAGTGACTTGAGTTACTTGTTAACTTAATTAATTGGAATTCACATGAAGAAATTTGCCTTAAACACGTTTTTGTGCTGAAAAGAGCAAAACTTTTTTCGTCCATTCTGCTTTGTCATGGAAGCCAGGTTTTAGCACAAACGGTTGATCCAAGTTTATTGGCCTTCAAGTGTTTTGAAAGATTGCAATGGAATTCAAGAAGTCGTACAACTTCGGTGTTCTAATGTAACGGTTGAAACACTTCGTCCGGTGACCTAATTGTAGTGTGATATGAAGAATTCAAGTAATAGAGATGAACTCAAAATAGATAAAGACTTGAAAAAGAAGCAAGTGGCGTTGATATTTACATATCCCAGTGTCTGTGATTTTAATTATAAAACTATTTGGGACATCAGGCTAGCACGAAACATACAGTGCCTTCTCCCCCCCCCCCCCCCCCCCCCCTAAAAAGAGAAATACGATTATACATAGCGCTAGTAATTTTGCTATGATTCAATTTTAAAGTAAATTTGGGGATTTGCTCAGATGACTCAAGTTTTCATGGATAAATGGGAAATATATTAATCTTATAAAATAGGATATCTCCAAATGACTTTTACAGAGTACTGTATTATGATTCAATATTTACAATGTTTTTTTCTGTTTATCATAAAGTTAGAAAATGAGACTATACAATTCACTCGTGTTATTTTTTGCTTAGATTAATTAGTAAATCCAGTTACAAAAAGCATAGATTGAATTAATCAAAAGCAGGATAAGGCGTCATTGAGTATATATATGGAAGAAATGTACGACGCGGTGCTCGAACCGACGACCTCCTGCTAGCAAATCAGATGCTCGCTCTACTGAGTAAGAAATTGGGATAGTGGATATACAGCTAAATAGATTTCCTTATTTCCTCCTTATTTGGAGAACAATAACATATCTACATAACTTACAATTACAATTATACTTTCAAATATAATGTATTTACTAATACAATTATTACATATGTAATATTATAATACAAACTTTAAGTAATTTTTGGCCACGTTTGTTAAACTATAAATTAAAAATTATATTTTATTATATGTATTAAAATACTTTTGTACAATATTTGTACATATATGTATATATACATTGTGTTATAGTTATGTTTTAATATAATAAATATAACCTACCACACCTGTTGTGTTATATCGTACAATGGACCCAATTTTACATAGGTTTATTTAGGGTCCTTGATCTAACATTATGTACAAATCATAATTATTCAAGTTCCAATGGATGCAACACGTGTCGGTAGCGCAGTTGGTAGCACGCCTGGATTTCGAATCTACAGTCCCGAAGGGGGTACGGATTCGAGTCCCACTCGGGGAAGTTATAAACTTTTATAAAAAAATTGACAATAGTCATTTCTTACCATAATAAGGTATATGGAAAGTGTCTGGCCTTGTGGAAGAGTAGGTGAGTACTGGTTATAGACAAGGGTGCAGGAAAGTCAGGTTAGGTGCACTGGTCTCCGTAAAATATGCAAACCTCAGTCTGTATCTAAAATACACTACCCTTTTTTGACCTCGGTAAATAGAGGACATTAAAGACTTAAAGGTTCGAATCTACAACATTAGAAACTATAATGGCTAGTCTAATAAAATAATTAATTAATTAACGTTAGCAATCACTATCATAAAATGCACATCAGTGTCGTTTTTGTCATATCATCACTCACATCCTTAAAAAACCAACGCGTTAACTGTCTGTGATTAAAACCATTATCTTTAAAAAATATCGTAAAGCAGACACAAATCGATATAGTAGTGATAATGGCTTAAATTCACTCTTTCAAACTAACATTGACATTTTCATTTTCTATCGTGTCTATTCCAGCGGCAATGTCTCTTGCCATTAGTATTCCGGTATTTAATGAGGATTAATAGCATCGAGCTTTCAATTTAATGTTATGTATCCGGAGAGCTCGTGAATCGTCTGCAAGTCCGACAGTAAAATTACTACGATACTTGTAGTTTGAGGGTATATCTAAGGACAATAACTCGTACTTGAATATTTGTAAACCATTCGATGAATTATCTCCCTTGGTGTACCTAAGTCGCACATCGTCGGTCGGCTGCCAAAAGGTCGTAACTATGTTTTTTGACAAAAATGACTTTTTGACTGCACAAAGTACGCCAAAGCGATTGCCACCTTGTCTCAAAACGTAGTACCTGTAAGCTAATCAATACCCGAAATTTTGTCATATGATGAAATATCGTAACTCAGATTGGTTTTATGAACAACGGTCAAAATATCGTATCTCACACTTAACACTCCATTGTTGATAAAAAATGACCATGCGTTGGGTTCTTCCTTTTCAGAGGTAAAACATGTTTCATTTCTACCACTTTATTCATTTAACTTTAATTTTGTACGTTTATCTTATATGATTTGCATCTTGTGACTTTTAATTTCGACGAAAACGATTGAAAATAGTTTATGTCATTTCTGTTCCACTCATGATGAGAAGTATTTTACACTAGCAATTAAATTAAGAAACAGATATAATGCATTTATTACATTTTTATTGTTTGCAAGCATGGGAATCAGTTATCTTTGACAAATGTTGCAATACATAATTTTTTGTCTGTCAAATGCGAGTTACGACATTTTGAAACAAAACATAATTATTTTAAGTTTGGATAATTTTGAGATACGATCGACTTTTTTATAAAATAGTTTTTTCCTTCTCCTGAAAACCTTGAAAATTGAGATACGAGGTTTTGGCAGCCGACCGACGACATTACGATACATGAAAATGAAAATCAAGGTCTAAAATAAATCTTATCAACCCATTCTTGTTACTAGTAACTATCTGCTTCAGTGACCAAATAACTACAGCTTACTTAATTAGTGAATGAACGTGCAATTTGAAAATGTATTATGTTATACACGTATGTTCACAAGTACCAAAATTCCAAGTAGAGGCTTTTAAAGCGTTAATGTCTAAAGTTCAATTTTCATATCATCGAGAACCTAATATTTAGTCTTAGAACACCCAAAATCAATGCATTTACCATCCTTTGAAATAAGCTACATCATATCAAGGTTCATTCACCCCCAATGATTCTCAATCAACGAGTTAATAACATAACCCGCACCTGTCATGGATGCGTACAGAACGCGTCTACTTCAGCACTTAGCAACGGTTTACACAAATAAATCAATTATCTCTTTATTTTCAAAATCATTGAATAGCTTAAACCATAATTTTACATCGCTACATCAAATTCCTGTGTTGAAAGTATTTACCTGTTATCACGAACGTACTCTCTAGAGAAAGAGGTAAGAAAAGTTGGTTAACATTTTTGTTTTAAATCCAAGCATCTGTAGGGAGTAATTAATTTTGGATTACAAATAACTGCATGTAAGTGATTTTATCGTATTTTGGATATTGCATGTGTATTATATGAGTGGTATATTTCAACCGTGATTTTACTATACATTATGTTATTGACCTATTTTTAACTTAGGTACATACTTAACTAAAAAAAATTTCGCATTTCAAAGCCAGTGGGGTATACAATTAACCATTTCTAAAATACTTTGGATGTATTGTTTAGCTTATTGAGCATCTTGCATATGTTTTGTTAACTGTGTTGCATTAGAGTCTATTATAATCGTTATTATAGTAGTTAGGTCCATAACCCACTAACCTGAAGTCTGTGACTATAGTAAATATTTTAAATACTCTTTCGTATAATCGGGTTAGTTGATTTTTTGAGTTTTACTACAAAACATAATAAATTGGAGCAATAAGTGCTCGAGAAAATTAACGGCAGTGACTTAAATAGTCAAACAGATAATCCAAATTTAATGTTGATTGTATTTAAATGATGCTGAAAAGACACGTACATCGTCTCGTGTGGTCTTGTTCCCTAAATGTTAATACATTGTATACATTCCATTGCATCCTTTGATGCTGTGATTGGCATAGAAACGTAAAATATATTCAAAACAAAAATATTTTGATGGAATCAAAATTGTACATGCTATAGAATACAATATGTGTATGATGCTTTACGCTACATTTCAACATTTAGTCATATAGCGTCAGTCAGTTGTCCTACTCAAGTGTTCCTATTATAGAAATAAAACACTGGACCCAAGCTTTAGACCTGTTCAGTTCAACCTCTTTTGAACAACACACCCATGGGGAGGGACCGAAGTGTGTTGCTGTTCAGAGTTTGTTCTCTGCAGAGGTTTAATTCAATTAAAATTATGTCTGTGGGAAATATCCAAAGCAGATGATTTTTTCTGTCGAGGCCCGCTCTGCTGAGGTTATACTGAAGTACCCTCGTCAGTGGCTGATAACTATCCTACCTGATGCACATGTAAGCGGGAGAATGGCCTTAGAAAATATTTCATCACCAAACTCCACAAAGGTGTGTAAATCCTTCCTGCAAATAGAAGCCACGACCCGGAAGTCAGATGAACTACCGGCTGAACTACCCGGGTGGTAACATGTATTAGACAAAATATGAATAAATAAATGAAAAGATGAGAAAACGGTTAACGGGTGATTGATAGCATAAATCTACTTATAATGTATTTCCTTCCAGGAACAACTTTAGTTAAGAACTTTCTCATTGCTTTCGCTGCTGATCGCTATCGAAATATATTAGTGCAAAATGATATGTTTACATAAATAGCAAGGCGATGTTTATGATAAAGTAACTAGGTCATATTTTTGTTTATACTTCGGTTATGCTTTGATTCTTGATTCTACGTTTGTCTTCCACTTTAGTGAATTTATGACCGACTTTATAAGCCCTTATCAACACCCTAACTTAAATGTTATAAATAGTACACATATAATCCACGCAAACCCTGACCCTTAAAGTCGTACATCTCTGATGTAACTTAACTGCGTCGTATATAGCCAAATGATAGCTTTGTTTAGAAAATGGAGGGAAACTAGATGAGTCATCGATTCAAAGCACCGTGACTTTTAATTGAATTCCTAACAACGTGTCTATGATTAAACTTAGTTGTTCAGTACAGTTCTGCTTTAAAACAACATTGTTTATTGCAAGATTATACGATGTTTTGAAGACTTTTTAAAGACGTGTTTCTGTCTCAAATGGGTACTTCGAGAGGACAATGGTCCCTAAATTAAGATCGTTCCGCTATTAAGACCATCAATTCTTCTGTATCACTAAGGAGAGAGAGTCTCGACACAAACATAGGAAACGATAACAAAAATACGAACTATACATGTATACGAAGGTTCTGAAAGTGGAATTGTGTTGTATCACATTGAAGTCTGTATATACAATGTAGCAATGGGTGTTCAAGAACCCTCTCCTATCAAAAAGTATTATCAAACCCTAAGTTTTTATTATTTTCCAGACGACAAGATGGTTTGGGGAGCAGTTGTAGGAATGGGGGTGGCTCAGGTTATGGGTATGGTTATCTACTCTAAGGTAGTTCTTGGTAAACCATGGATGAAAGCATCATTTCCAGGAAAGACTTATGAACAAATTGCTCTGCTACAGAAAGAGTCATTGCACTCTGAACTAATTGCCTGCTTGATCTCACAGGTGGCGCTAATGTTTTCCATTCATTACGTCATAGGGTGAGTATATTTACCTCATTTTTAAGAGTATTTCTTTTATACATCTGTAATAGTTTGTATTTTCGTGGCAATAGCGGAGACTTTAATCTATTTCCAAAGGTAACAAGTAATGCCCTGACTTTAGTCCTTGCAAGCTCAAAGATGATTGGGTCGTCATTTGTAGGTCGCCAGCAAAGCGGAACATTAGGGTCTGGGATACTCAGTAGTGCATTACTTTAAGTGGGACGGGACCTGGCTGGGTTAAGAGAGCTGAGTAACACGAAATTTATTGAGTAAATGAAACTTACAACCAATGAAACTTTGTAATATTACATTGTCCCAGTGAATAGAATATCCCCCTTAAATTCAAACCAGCGTACGTAAATCATGACAAAATGAATGATACCAAACAAACATATTATGACTGTTATGTTTATTTGTTTACAATTATCGGATATTTTAAAATGATATTTAACCTGATAGGTTCCACTAGCAATATTATACTACAACAATAGTCTAGGTACACCATAGATCATTAAAAGATAATCAGAGATGACTTTATTTATGTTTATATTTTTATATGTTAACTTCTACCCAACCATACATTCCTGGTAATCTCATTATGAACGCTAGATAAATCATAGTAACAATTTACATACAATTATTGTTATCTCCTTCTTGAACATGATACATAAAAACAAACTAGTATAGAACGCTCTTTGATTGCCGGGTTTCCATTCTGAACTATTTGATTCACCTGTTAGATGAGTTAATGTCGTGATTCTGTTGTGAACATTTTGAGTTGCCAATAGTTAGATGAATGTGGGCTACTTTTTGTAAAAGTAAAGAAAAAAATAAATGGCATTTTATAGTCTAAGTTTCATGCTTATAAATACATTTTCACCGACTTTACAGTTATTAACCTTGGTCTTCAGGCTGCTGGTATCTATCTATCAATGTCCCTAGGGAGTCTTTGCTCTGCTTAGTGCAGCCGCCAAATTGATCAAACGAAATTATACCTCCCTCACAGGTACCCATTTACACCTGAGTAGAATGAACAAAACCGTCGGCAAATTTCTCGCTCTCGGAACATAGGTAGATCTCCTAGTGGTATTTGAACTCGGGACCTCTTGATCCCTAAGCGAGCGTCCTACCACTGGGCTACTATTCATACTCAGTGGCTTAGTCTTAAATTTCTAAGTGAGGGGGAGGGCGGTTGTTGTTGAGATTTTATTAAGTGATACAAATAGATCACAGCAAAACACATACATATTTTTTTATAATTTTACGATAAAAATCAGCTACTCGACCTATTAAGCTTATGTGGAATAAGTGTAATGCAATGTAATACTGATAAAACATTCCAATTAGGAGAGCATTAAACGTTCTGTAGAAACAATGTAAAACAATGCATTTTTCTGGCACTTTGTTGGAACATTCCACAGGAAAATACATTCACAGTTGGAAATTCTATCATGTGATATTACTATATGTTTGTTCCTGGTGATTTTTATCCTAGATATCTTTCAGTGCTAATTATATTGTAAAGAATTCTATGGTACAGTGTTCCTGCCATAATCATTTCTTCATGAATATTTCTATAACATTTAGACATTATGTCTGTAGTAAAGGCACTAAGTGTCATAAATATATTCAGGTTAAATAACAAAGAAACAATCATCTAATCGAGAATTAAATGAACTCCACTGCAAGGACCACCTTGGTGGTGGCAAAATAATGGGATTTTTGACGATTTTTAAATCCAGACATTTTAAAATGCTTAATTGGTGTATACGTGTTGAAAAATGGTTACTTTATTAAGACCTCCCCACTATTGAGACCATCGATGTTGATAGCCTTAATAGAGGAACTTTACTGCATGAACTAATTGTAGGGTGTATGTTGACTTTCCTAATTCTGTGGTGTCCTCATTTTAGAGTATATAACCAGTAAAGCAAATGAACGCAAGTAAGTTAGGCCATGTCATACCGGAATTTTGTTAAGCGTCCGCGTGCGCGTAGGTCTAAGAGTCCTCAATAAAAAATCTTAAATATTTCTGTCGTTCCGGGATTTGATAACTGATTTTTCTCCGGAAATACTGATGATTCCTTGTATCTGTGTATTTGATTAATGAAAATGTTCATGTGTATGTTGTATGTACTTTTTCATAGAATTGCTTTAATCTCAAATTAATGTCATAAACATTCATGTACTACCAAGTACTTATACTAGAATGGACATATGTTTTCGTTTTCGGTTTGTGGGTTTTGTGAATAGGTACCTGGGTTTGTCAAACTTGAGTTGACGCTTAACAAAATTCCACTTTGGCATGGCCTTAGCAAGTACATGTAAGCAATTTCTTTATTGACCTTACAATGCAATAGATAATTTTCCTAAAAATGTAATAATAAATACATTATTATGTTCTATTTGTAGGCCATATCTTGGAGTGAAGACATTAGCACTTGGATTTAAAGTAGGACTGGGGATGACATTGTTATCTGTACTGGTTGATATTCCACATTGTGCATTCAGTAGAAGATCTATTGTTGGTTTTCTTATTGACCATTTCTATAATGCCATAGTTTTCATTGTTGCTTGTATGTCATTTGCATATTTTGGATGAAAACAAACCCATAGACTAGGTGTTAGAGGATTTGTAAGTCTCCTGTCAGAGTTGTCTTTCTTACATGACGTCACGGTGCGACATCAAGAGTAAGAGAGATAAATCTGCACAGTCATTAAAGAAGCATACTTCAATCTAAACAGTGTTTACAGGCGCGTAGGAACAGGGGGTGGGCTAGGCCCGAATATTTTCAGCAGTTATAGTGATTGGGGATCTTTATTTAATCTGTCAGACTCAAATGATTGATACATTTGTGCTTGTTCGGCAAAATCAAAATTACACACACTTTTTATGGAGCATGATGCTCAAATGCAGTGTAAAATAAAACTTAAACATGTATACATTTCTTCCATACTTATGAATAAAACCCCTGTTCATACTGTTTTTAAAATATTTTAAAAAGACCCTTGTTTATATGATCTTCTTTAAAAAAAAATACGATAATTAAGTGCTGGGGTTTTTTTTCTTGAAATAAATCTGAGTAAATTAGCCCCCATCTGAAAATGCTTCCTACGTGCCTGGTTTATTACAGTGTCTTGAAGTTTGCACCGTTTAATTTTCTAATTATATTGTTGTCTTTTTGTAATCTCTGCAAGGAAGCAGGAGACACTTGTTTCGTTGTTTAGCTGTTGAGTTTTTAAATAAATGTTACGACTTTGGCATGTTGCATAAAATCACGGAGACTACGAGTAACCATACCTACATGTTTAATGCATATCACATGACGGAACTTTATGAAATGTGTTTCGAATAAAAAGGGTTGACACCAGGAGCAAACTGGAACAGTTTCTATTATATATAGGGAGAGAAGTCTCAATAACATTATTATGTATAACTTGTGAAGGTTTTTTTTATTTGCTAGTTTTATTTGTGTTTCACTTAGATTTTTTGATAATCATCCTTAACTTTTTAGTGTAAGATAGTTTAACTTGTTTTCTTTTCATGTATGTTGATTTATATGAATGTAACATTGTTTTTATAGTTGCTGTTTTTACTTTTGTTTACGTCATTACATCATTATCATAACGTAACCTGAGAAATCTGAACTCCCAGAAATCCGTAAATTTCTGTTCGAAATTTTTAACCAATTTCTTGTACAAGTTCCTTTAACCAATTTCTTGTACAAGTTCCTTAAGTATTGAATCATATGTTTTGTTTGTTTTAGTCCCCAAAGTCTTGTGTTTTGAATGTAAATAAAACCTTTATTGTTCAGAGATGTTTAGATTTCTCAAGTAAACTGTGGTTCATTTATTCCATTACAACGAATTAATATGTAGTTAAGCCAAGGGAATCCACTCTTTATTAACAGTTTATATCATTTTCATTCTTTGTTATCTCCCTTTGTATATAACGTCATGACGATAATTGTTGTAAATGAAGACTAGAAATGATACTATGTCTGTAGAAACAGACGAACATTTATTTACTTATTTTGTGTTTATTGTTTAGAGTGTAGATTTTTTTATTTTGTATGATCTTTTAGATAATAAATATGTTTTTGTAACCATGTGTTGTTTTGATCTGTCATGGCTAGAATCACAGACGAATATTTATCAGAACAGATCACAACTGTATTAACTCACACCGAGATAAATGGCAGACGATAATACATAGACAACGCGGTACAAACTTTAACATAGAGCAAATGGCATAAAGTAGGTAATAAACAGTCTACAAACAAACTTAATGACAAAATAATACATAAATTATACGCCATCATGTACATGACGCCACTTGTGACGACGTAACGTCGTTGCCTGACAACGTTTGTTAAGACGGGATAAACAAGTTTTCAGGTAAGAAAGTATACTAAAAATTTCTGTTGTATTTTTATTTTGATATCCGCTATGTTTAATGTAACCAGGAAAACTTTGCATTACTGGTCTCTATATGTTAGTGGCAGGACATTGTCCTCAGCACAAGGGATATGATCATTTATCAAAAGTCCCAATGCTGGAGGGCTTGTTTGAAGTCCCAGAAGAGCTGTAGGTTAATGTTTTATGAATTAGATCTTTTGGTGTGTTGAGTCAGGTGTACTATACTAATGGACAAAAGTCTTGTCCGGTCTACAAAAACCATTATATCTTTTTTATTTGTTATTGCACACTCATACATTTGGTATCGTTTGAAAGAGAATGTTATTATGCATTGAGTAAAAAAAAAAGAATTGTGAAGTTTGAGCCAGTTCTGTCCGTACAGTAATGTGTTGAAAATTGACATTGAGGATTTGCAAGTTACAAATGATTGCGTTGAGTCAGTTTTCAATGAAACATTTTTTTCAATAGTGTGTGTGACCCCCATTAACCCGAATGAGTTTGGTGCTCCTTTTACGCATCGATGCTACAAGTTTGCAAAGTAATCTAGCCGGAAGACCAGAAAACTCATTCGGGTTAATGGAGTCACACACACTATTGAAAAAAGTGTTTCATTTAAAACTAACTCAACGCTATCATTTGTAACTTGCAAATCCTCATTGTCAATTTTCAACACATTACTGTACCGACAGGACTGGCTCAAATTTCACAAATCTTTTATTCAATGCATAATAGCATTCGCTTTCTAACGATACCAATTGTATGAGCGTGCAATAACAAACAAAAAAGATATTATGGTTTATGTAGACCGGACAAGACTTTTGTCCATTAGTATATAATGGGCGCTAAATTATTACCTCCATAATAGAAGCAGTTTTGCTTTCTAAAAAGAAATGTTCTATTAAGGGGATCTGTCCCAAAATCTTCAGTTTGATCACATGTTTTGAATGAACTACATGTATAATAGTCCACAAAAGAGTAACTAAATCATTTTATGCCTGAACCTTAGAAAACAAAGTAAGTGAAAACGCCGCCACTAGAATGTAGAATTATGTAAACTCCGAACTTTTAGAGTGGTAAGCAGAAACTATACCTCGTCACCATGAAATCATGTTTGGTCTATTTTTATGCTGTTCTAAAAATAATTAATTAATCAACGATAAAAAACATTTCCTTCTCATTCATTGGTCGTTCTAAGGATCCCGTTTCTGATTGGTTAACAGTTTGCTACGTTAAAAATAAAATTTTCTTATATTACGCGGTTCTGCACTGTTCGATTGTATAGAGCACTTATAAGTCACGTTTTTAGTTTAAAAAAATTTCCCTCCCACCCACCCAAGATATTTGTTTTGTTATTTTATATGTTATTATTATAATGATGGATTGAGTTGTGACAATCCAATTATGTTGTGTGAATGTTCATATTCTCATGATTATTATAATATGTGTCCATTATGTTGGGCCTTTCTTTGAATGGTGCTCAGTTTGATAAAACCAGGTACTTATAATTTGTGTAAATATGTTAGATGTAATTATTTAGTTGATCTATTTTACTTGATATTTAATCTCATTAGTAGTATGAAATTTGTGTTAAATCCTGGTTGGAATTATTACCTAATTAAATCTATATTAATTTATCAAGTTTGTCCTTATTTATTGAAATTTTTAAAGGAATTAATTGACAAGTAATTAATATAAGTACCGTATTATACCTCAGCTGCTCGCATACCACCACATCTCTATACATGGCCGTGACATCAATTGACCGACAAAATACCAAATTCAATATAACTACAAATATCACGGTGGTAAAACCATGTGACTATGGCATCCCAAATGCTACGGTTTGAAGAAGAAAACAGTGAAAATTCAGCCACAACTCCAAGTTCGAAAGGGCTGTAAGTCGATAGAGATTGTACAGTGAGTACAATGAATTTTATGTTATATGATACATTGAATTTTCGAATAATATTATGTTTACATGTATTTCAGACTACAAGGTATATGTTCTACTATATATGTTAGAATACATGTACTATAGACGATTAGAAGAGTTTATGTATCAATGTGATAACTCAGCAGACTATCATCCTATAACACATCTCTGTATAATTTCTGATAGATTTCCTTATATGGATAACATACATATAACAATGACAGATCTAGCACACACTTGTCTATCTAACTATTTTATACCACATAAAGATTGTTCAAGTGTTTCATGGATATCAAGGTAAGAAACAGGCTCATGATGAAATTCTAAGATTTTGGGAAAATTTATTTGCTTTATTTTTTTGTTTGAGAAAAGAAGTCATACTATGCAATGGTAGTAACGACACTGTCTCATTATCATTACAAAATAGGAAGGAATGACAGCAAATACCATAATACAAATGTATTGCCATAAAACCATTATGTTGTCAATAAATTGATCAGATTGTCAATTGCAATAAATTATCTAGTACCCATTTGATTACTTTCGTCTTTTGCGTAGAGTTGCGTTATTTCGTGCAAAGCAATGAATGGTAAAAATACTGATTACAAAGAATTTACTTAAAAAAAAATAATACTAAATAATATTCGTGTCTCGTAATGATAAATATATCATAATTTATGTTATTTACTGAAAAATCAAATTACCACTTTCAACGGAGGCAACTTACAAAAAGTGGGTCTACGATTTTTAACCTATGAGCAATGATACAATTGTTTGTCTTTAGTAACCCGTCTTTTTTCTATTTGATCATCTTTTTTTCTCAGAGACTCATTGAAGCAATATTTAGAAAACAATGAAGGAAGTTCAGTAGACGAACAATACTCCATACTGAAGAGTAGCACAGATCTAGAGGAAGTAGACGCCATTTTGTTTTTATCAAAAGATGCACGTGACTTCATGGATACTCATCATGTTACATTTTTATCAACATTAGCTCACTGTTTGATGACAATGAAAGATAGAATACTGTTGTATGATATGCCACATGATCTTTTCAAAATTGTGTAATAAAAAATATCAAATTTATCAATTACGTTTTTATACTTGAAACTCAAGGTTGAAACAGTCATTCTGTAAGGTAGCTTTATCAACGAGTATTGTTTGAGGCTAAGTAGATATTATCACATGCAAATATGACCAATATACTGAACACTGAAAATTATTCAAATTATGATAAGCAATATATTTTAGCATTGATCGATCTTGTAGGCCAACAGTACAGTAATAAGAGATAAAAAAATATTCTCAATATTGTTTGGTCAGCAATAGACATGTGTACAATATCGTTATCACAAATTTGGCTACATAATGTCATTTGAGGATACGTAATCCTTATCTTTTACCAAAATATATCCACCAGTAAATGTTTTGTAAACGCTCCAACACCATACTTATAAACACTTACATTTTTGGTAAAAAAAACACGTTTGTTTATGCTTCAATAAAAAACACGTTTGTTTATGCTGTATATACCTAATGTGTTTAATCATTACATGTCTCTTTGTACCGTATAATATCCCCACGTACATTTCTTATGATAAAAAGAAATCATAAATGAATGAATTATTAACTTAAACATATTTTATAAGTAATAAGGGCTACCTCACTATTCGGATAAAATTCACAACTACAACCATAATTAGCTCACTGAAGTAGTAGGCACGAAAACCCCGTGATCCACGCACAGTGTTCTTTTCATTTTAACACCAACATCCCCACACTATACAACAATGTTTTGTTAAAGTATATAGAATACAGTCAAACATGCAATATGGTACTCGCTGTTAAACGGTGACACACTTATGTTTAGCTATACAGGGATTTTATATAACAGGGATTTGTAACGATAAGTAAATGGAATAGATTTTCATCAAATTTCACTGTCGTCGCTATTATTTCGGCCCATACAAAAAAACAAGTATAACAAGTTTAAATAAAGATATCATAGTTCACATGAAATTTTGTACCAGTACCATTCAAATTGACATAAATGTTAGGAAAAAGTGTGTTTCTAGATGATTTAGAGGTAAATTACGCTCACAGACTGTTTCACAAAATAATGCATTTTCCCGCCGATCTGCCATTTTTAGCCCTATTTTACATCATCTAAAGTCATATTTTCGGTCATAATTGCAACAATTTTTTGTCAAAAACTACAGAAACATTCACAAGTTGCATGGAAGACATGTATGTACAAAAACATAAATCAAGTTTTTAAACTCTGGAATAGTTTGTACAGCCTGCTTCAGCCAGTTACAGACATTGACGACCGTGAAAATTCAAAAAAGCACTTTGTTACAAATCCCTGTTATATAGAATCCCTTAGCTATACAAATGGTCGTGAGAATGTATTTCAATATTTCGTGAAACTTATGATAGTGAAGGCCAGCTACAGCATTGCGACAGTTAATTTTTTACTATTGATAATTGTACTGTCATGTTGTATTCATCTTTAATTTGTTCATATGTCTTTACTATGCAAACTGTGACGAAATATAGGATATGTTCTGTTCTGATCAAAATAATACAGTTATTGAATTATTGTTGCCAGAACATGTAACAACAGGATTCGAAACTATGAAATTTAACACTTAATTTACTAAATTTTGCTGGTTCATGCAGCAAAATTGAGTCTGGTGTCTTTTGACCAATGAACTATAAGTATGAATGTTTTCATGACCCATACGGACAATATTTTAATTCCACATGAATGGCCTGTTTACATGCTTTTATGTCGAATTTATTCTCAAGAATAGTGAGAAGTGACTTCCATGTTACATTCCATATTCAATTACAAAGGTATGATGTTTTAATAGTATTAATGGTTTCTAAGTATGCATGCATCTATGTTAAATAATGCTTAACCAAGTATACAAGAAACAAAAACCTGGGAGCAAAGATTTTAACCATAAATATCCATAGGCGGATCTAGTGGGGGGTCAGGGGGTCCGGAACCCCCCCCCCCCTGTAATTTCCAAACTGTACCTGTCCATGAGTGTATTTCTTGACTTTAAGTCATTTTAAGTAGCATGAACCAGTTTTTCTCGGTATTTAACACAGCTTTAATGGTTATGTAGTTTTTATTATTAATATAAACTTTAACTTAAACTTTTCATTTTTTAATACATTAATATGTTGCATTATTCTGCAGAAAGTGTATAATGTGGTTGTGGTTCAAAAGTTTGAAACCCCCCCCCCCCCCCTAGAAAAAGTTTGGACCCCCCCCCCAGAAAAAAATACTGGATCAGCTCCTGAATATCTCTTGTTCTTTATCAATGCCAGAACTTTTTGAGAAGACAGGGGAGTCTGTGTTCCATGGAGTTCTTTATCAATGCCAGAACTTTTTGAGAAGACAGGGGAGTCTGTGTTCCATGGAAAGTATCAACATATTGCTGTACTTGCAAAAACCATTGAACAGGGGATGTTAGTATACATTTTATACACATGATACTAGATATACATATGAATAAACAAAGTTTGGTCATTTTGCAGATATTTATGATGGTCATGTGACTATTTATGATGGTCATGTGACTATTTATGATGTCCGTGTGACTATTTATGATGGTCGTGTGACTATGATGTCCGTGTGACTATTTATGATGGTCGTGTGACTATTTATGGTGGTCGTGTGACTATTTATGGCAATCATGTGACTATTTATGATGTCATGTGACTATTTATGAAGTCATGTGACTATTTTTTGCAGCCATGTGACTATTTATGATGGTCATGTGACTATTTATGGCGGTCATGTGACTATTTATGATGGTCATGTGACTAATAATATTACTTGAAGCTGTCCGAGCATTATTCATTCAAAAGGGCCATTAATTGCCCTCCTCTGCCATGCATTAACCCCTTAGTTTTATATCTTAGTGCAAGCCTGGAATTTAATATGAAGACAGTTTCATAAGGGGTCAGATATTGATGCCAATGCCATACAGTCAATTCTTTGATGTAATAATAGAGGTCTCTAGTTTGACTCCATATAGCCAGTTTTTGACATGGATTGCGTTAGCAACTCAGGTCTCAGTGACATATTTTGAAACGCATAAAAAAATGTCTCGGACGTAGACATTCGCCAGTCATGTGCAGTTAGATTCAGCACAGCAGTATGTTGTTAGGTTAAGTTAATATCAACGCGTGAATAAATAATCCCCTTGATAACAATATTTGACAGTATCAAGCAGTCTTGTTGTTTACTCACAATACATAAAAATATCCTTGTTAATTTCGTTTAAACATTTTCAACTGCTAAATTATTGATAACAAGTTATGTAACTTCTAACCCGTTTCTGTTCTTGTTGACTGTAACACCAATGCGCTAAAAATGGACATGCCTACAAATTTCTAGTGTCTAATAATAGATCATATATTGGTTGTACTGATTTCTTCTGTGGACAGTATCATTTAATCCATGTCCTGACAGTGCCATCAGCGCTTTGATTAAACATTGTCATAACAAACTACAAAACAACTATTGTCTCTAAATTTATACAAGATATAATTAAAATCTTAAAGTGCAAGTAAAACTATTCTGTATCCATTCTTGTTTATCTTTAGAGCACTGGTCAATGTAAAATCACCATTAACTTATATAAATAAAGACCAAGTCTAGTATGAAGAAATATAGTTTATTTATAAACAATTTCAAAACAGAATGAATAATAATGAAAGCTCATACACTTATAGCCCATTTATAACAGAACAGAAAACATGGAAACATTAAACCAGACAAACTATAGAACAATTTTGACAGTATTATAATACAAACAACAGAAATCCACAAAATTACAACTAAAAAATTAGCCTTATATTGTAAAACTTTTCTCAACTGTCAACCCATTTATTCAAATCAATTGTAAGTACATAACTACTTTTGTGAGTATTCAAATCACTGGGATTAATGTTTGTACCACTGACAGTTGAATAAAATTTAATAATGTCAGTCTTTTGTAATTTGATTCTGTAGAACTTAAGGTCCATTGTTAACAGTTAATCACTTTGTAGGGCTTTCATTTTATCAGATAATTTTCATTTCTTATAAAGATGCAATGAATTGCTTTAATCATGTGATCTTATTATCACTAAGAAAAACAACAACAAAAAAGTTGACGAGTAAATGAGCAATTTAATAGGCCTCTGAATAGGCATTCAAAAATGTTTTGTTTTTTCAAAATGCATGTACATGTATAGAGTATAGGTCCTTTAAAGCAAATATTCACTAAAATGCATGGATATGTCCATGAGGGGTCAAAGATTGATGCTATCACTATATAATCAATTCTATGGTGTGGTGAAGAAAGTACTCAAGTCTGACTACATAAAGACTGTTTCTGAGCATTGTCATATCAAACTGTAACACAATAGAAGTCTCAAAATTTTATACATTTTATAATTTGTACACGATAGTCTTCATAGTTTAAAGTTTATAAATGCTATACAATCAAAGTACAAGCATAGCCTTAATTTTTAAAGTTTTCTTAAAATAAAAAGGTTAAAAAGTTTTCTGCAAAATTAAAGCTTTTTAAAGGCTCACTTGGGATACCAAAAATAAAGGTAGAGAAAGATAAGTTAAAAAGATCTAATATTCCATAACATTACTCACATATATGTTACATTCTTTGAAGTAAATTTTATAACTCAATCACCATAGTAAAAAACACAGCAAGAAATACAAACAACCCACAACCCATTTAAAATATAAAATGCATGATGTATTGATGTGTAATTTAAACAAATCTGCTTACATATATAATATAGAATCATGATAATATATATTTTATACAACAAAAACAAGTCACACTTATTTATCAACAGTTATCTTTGGTATAGAATAGGCAGTAAGTTACTAGGTCTATGCCATTCTAAACACCACAGTGATTATCTACAATAGAATATCTTAGTAGCTAATTGCCGTAACGTTTTAAATGGGTTCCATGTGAATTGTACATGTGTAGTTGAAGAGGTTTCTATTTTTAAACACACTATAACAATATCCTAATAACAATAATCTCCCCAATTATCACAAATTTTGTATCAACTTTGATATATTTATCATGGCGAAAATTAGCATAAGAGATGATCTATAAATGGAGTTAAATCATCCACAAAATGTTTGTATACCCTGTTACCTATATCATTATTTTGTTCATTACAGTTTGATATTTTTATAGCTATTTACAATGGCTGCCCCCACCTAACCAGCTTCATAAAACCAGAATCAAAAAACTCTTCCACAAGGAGCAGACAACTCTAACTTCTATTTGTAGTATAATAAACATAGAAGTTAAAGTTTCATTAAAGGTTATGATCTGATACAAAAAAATCTAACCAGAATCTTTGTATTCAGATTTCCCACATACTAACCACAACTTGGAGAAAAATCTGTGGCTTTCAAAACTTTCAGATACATGGAACTTCTTAAGAACATGATTATAACCTATATTATGTTCGGAATGATAGAATTTTAAAATTATGTTATAATTTTTATTTCAAAAGTAGATTAAATTTAAAATAAAAAATATTCCCCTTTTTATATATAAGAAAATATTGAAATAATATAATTAAAAAAATGCATTAATTAACATAAAAATTATGTTGCATACTATTACTATAAGTTGAGACGTAGTCTTAATAATTTTAAAATGAAATAATATTTCATACTAAACTTTCTAATTTAGATTTAGGCCACAACAAGTTGTGATGTGTTCTACAGATTTTTCTGGAAAAAAATTGAGTGAGCAAGAGGTTTTTTTTAAAAAAAATCTAAATTCAGTTGCTTTATATAGCAGTTTGTCCAAATATTTATGAGTGAGCCAGGAAATAAAACTATTTTTTTGTAAAAACTGTCAAAAACTAAGGTGCAAGTGAATCCATAGAACATAGGATCAACTTGTTGTGGCCTTAACTCACAAATTTAGAACTAACTCAGGTAAAATGTATCAGCAATATCAACAATCATCAGTACTAACATTTGGTGAAAAGCTTGCTAGAATGTGTCTATTTCAATTATTTCATATCTCTCTTGTATATCTTGATGCTAAATGCTGATGCTAATAGTCTAAAATTTTACTACCCTTTTTAACAAATTTGAAAATAATTTTAAAAAAACATTCTTTGGGGGCAAAATCAGACTGGGTGAATTTGAAGTATTGATTATTATCATATATGTACAACATACTACTGCATAGATTTCTTATATACTTGTCATTTGTGTATTTCATCTTAAATTCTACCTAAATATACTCATAATATTGAAAAAAAACAAACAAAAACAACAAAAACAATTTAAACAATAATAAGAAAAGATCAAAACAAAACAAAGAGATAAATACAAGTATTGTAAGACTATAGGTCAATAAAAACATGAAAATTGACAAGACAAGATATAGTATTACATGTGTACTTCAACAATAGTTTCCATTAACAAACTCATCATAACAAAGACAAAAACGATGTTTTATAAATAAAGTCTTGAGTTATCAACTCAAGTGACAATCTCATCAAAGATCATATCTTACAATGACAACAATCAGTATTCAAATACAGGAACTTATAGGCCTGACAATAATAAAACAATATTTGCAAACTTATCCAATATAAGACAATGTCAAGTAAATCCTTTTATTTGCTGTTCCTCAGATTGTACAAAAATTCCAAGACCAATCGGAGGGAGTTAATGTGTTAAGATTAGCGGTCAAATAATATACATTAAGATCTAATGGGAGAGTAGTGCAGAAAAGGGCTAAATTAAGAGAATTTACCCCATTAATGCAGATAGGGTTGTTTATATTCAGAATGGTGTAATCATCAAAACTATTAATTTTAATAAAATCTAATGGTTCTCTTATCATTTTCATTTAAGATAAATATGCAAAAATTATTTGGAAATCTAAATAGTAAGTTTCTGAGGAATATCTTATAAATGATATAAACAAATATCATACATATAAATAATAGATGAAAACAAGATACTTGGAAAAATCAAAAAGTCTAAGTTGCATGGGTGGAAGTTGAAAGTTTTGAAAATACTGAAAACCTACTTTCAAAATACTGAAATTGACAGTTTTCATATTAATTATACAGCTTTATTTATTCTCAATATCCTGAAATCAGTATTAATACTGAAAACTTTCACCCATGAAGTTGAAAAGAGATTCATGTTACATATATTCCTCATCCTTATATGTCCAACATTCATGATTTAGTTTTTAATTGAGCTTACAAATATACAATGTTATAATCATATACAAAAATAAGATCTGATAAAACAATAAAGTACATCTTATCACAAAATTCTAATGACAAAAACTACTGGTCAAAAGAAAAAAGCACTCAAAAAATGGTCAGTGCTTTTCCTATCAATTTCAAATACCACTAATGAGAGGAAAGCAAGTCCATTTGAATAGTGTCTCATGAAAAAAAAATTGTTACTAAATATTTGGCTGCCCAAAACACATTTATAAATTGGCCTTGCACTGTTTTTTTTTCATTAGAATATTTGTAATAAAGACTTAATTACTATCAAAAGTAAGAGTTAACCCTTTTACCATTTAGACAAATTGTACATAAGTAAATAAAAAAGTATTTGAAAATATTGAGAATGTATAAAATATTGTTTACGAACAATATAATTGTAGGAACAATTCAAAATTTATAAAATCTTCAAAACATAAGTAATGGGTGATACAAATTTACAAACAAGAATTATGTTCTTTCTTTATGAGTTGATCCAATTTGTAGTCTTCACGGACATATAACTTCATCTAGTCTTATAAATAAGTCATATTTGTTGATGAACAAGTTTGGTATTCTTTATCTAACACAGTCTTCTCTATATTGCACATAGTATTTCTGTTGAGTGGATTTCTTTAATCTCTTTTCGTAGAAGAAGTAAATCTCAAATCTGAAATAAGACAGTACATAGATGGTATAATACATGCAACAAACAGTCATAAGATGGAACTTTAGGGAAATTAGAATAAAAAAACTACTTACTCTCATAAATGACATCACAAACGCACATACAAATGATATCAATGGCAGTGAGTCACCAAAGAACAATCAATGAGTGAGTGAGCATTTTTGCTGCAAAGTCGCAGACTAGGTACCGTTTTGATATCATTGTTTTCATGAGTAAGTCTTAAAAACATAAATAAAACCCGTTATATAAAAAATATTTGGTTGACTTGATTTCAATACAGAGATGTTATAGTATTTTTCTGTTTACAAGCATTCCTAGCCTCCAAAAATGACATGCAGTTTCTCTTAAGTAGAATTATTCAAATAATCAAGTACAATAAGAAAATTAAAATAATATACTACCATATAACACAGTATAGCACCAATATGAAGACAATAATATACTATCTTCTTCTTTCAAACATAGTCATCTCATCATCATCATCATTATCTTGATCTAATGGTTCCATTTCTAAATCAGCACCAGATGATGTTATCAATCCATATTTTCTTGATTTATTATGTCGTCTCCTTATCCTAAAATAATAAAATGCAATAATTAGTGTATAAACCAATTAAATGATTATAATCAATTATTGATCTTAAAATTAAATCTAGAAACCAAATTAACCATCTGTATCTTGACATTTAGATGAACTTAAAATTTCAGTAACTAAAGTCTTGTGTCAAGCCAATCAATACAATGAAAACTGGCTCTTACGCATGAACCATGGTTACTTTCTTACGCATGAACCATGGTTACTTTCTTAAGTATTTTCCTTTTAATGCACCTTGTGTTAACTCTTACAGTCACTTTTTCTTGGTAAAAAATAATGCCCAATTAGGTATATAAAGAAGCTGCTTTGAACAAGCTCTAGCATGATTCATCAAGTTCTATAGTAGGGGACTTCAGGCTAGTGGGCTAGATTGTCTAGGAACCTGAAGCCTGGAATTTGTTTAGTGGTCACTGGTTGACTTAATATTTATTCTGCATTTGAATTTTCAATTGAAATTCTTCCTTTATATCCAATATGACACTAGTCCTAAATATAAGACCCTAGGTATGTTTTTTTATCATTTGGACATTTCTCTACTTAACATAATAACGTCCATATAATAAAATAGTTATGTAGGGTCTTATATTTAGGACTAATATGACACATGCTGAACGATGTTGTCATGTCTTTGAGCTTTAACAGCTACCCAAGTATCTTTGTTAAAGTTATGGACACATGGGTGAAAGTTGGGGGAAGTCAAAATCCTAAAAGGATATGTACTGCATGATGGGAGAAACTAACCTCCAAGCTCTGATTACAAAGTATAATACAACAATACTTGTAACTCCAATCAATACATAAAATGTTCTCATCAACATTCCCTTGTTTTCAACCACTTTCTGATACCAGCCTGGTGCACCTTTCAACTCATTATCTGATGTATTGTTTACATCATTGGATACATTCTTTTTGTCTGTAGACTTGGAACTTATCTCTGACAAGTCATTTCCTGGAACTTTACTTTCTGATGGCAGCTGAGGGGAATGTTTACTTTGAGTTTGAGCATTGACACCGTCAACTTCATTTTCGTTGTTGACATTTTGTTGAACAGCTGGTAGGTCGCTGTCATCAGCCAGGCCCCCTAAAATAAACACCACTATGAAGAAAAGAACGCACAAACAAAATGTTTTCTCCATTAGATTGAACTAAACTAAAGCATGAGATAAAAATAAGCATCAATAAATGATGGAACCACAATCTTGTGACAACTGAATAAATCACGCTAAACGGTAATCACTGAATGTTTAATACCTATATACTGTAATAGTAAGTAATGAAAAGTAATGAAATGTGGTAAAACGTAATGTACTATTACTACAGTGAACTCGACAGTTCCGGGTCATCGACAATTCCGGGTCACTTCTTTGAAATAGTGCAGACGATTCCTTAAACATTCAATATTTTGATTATATGATAGTTAAGTCATGTACACTAACCACTTAGCTACCGTTACACAAACTTTCCAAGTTAACATTTCTCTACCGGAAGTCATAGTCATGAAACACTCAATCTGCGTAAACACATATCCAGTAGACCACGGTCGTACTGGATCTGTACTTTTTCCCTTTGAGGTCACGTCGAGATGAACTTTGTGTCGACCAATCAATGCGTAGCTTTCATCTAGACGAAAACACTATTAATCACATTTTGATTTCGTAATTTCTATTTTTAGACCAAGTTTTGCTTGCTAATTTAACCGCGGTAATATTCACAGGCTGCGATTGGGTGGCTCATTTCAAATTTCGTGACGTAGACGATGTAAACAAGTTACGTAATAACAATTTCGTCATGAATATTATGATGAGAAAAGGTCACCTGAACGTGACCTTCGTTTGGAAAAGGCCAGATCTACATTAGCGAGTATGCGAGCGGTAAAATTGTAGATCGGGTTTTAATCAGATTGGTTGAGACCACTCCGGATTACAGAGACAAGCATCTGTCACGTGACCCGGAATTGGCAAGTGCGACCCGTAACTATCGAGTTTGCAACATGCAATTTCGAAAATTGTAGGAAATTACAAGCAAATAAACACTATTAATTTATTATAGCATGGTAAAGTGGAAGTATTTGTTTATCAATTTATGCAGGTTTGATTCCCACAACTTTCGTTTTGAAGAGACACGCATCGTTTGTTTCGTTACTGACCCGGAACTGTCGAGTTCACTGTAGTAACGGTAAATCGTTGTACCACGCATAGATTTCTTATAATAAGCCATTACAACGATTTTCATTTACAGAACTTTCTTGAACATATTACAATGATAAAATCGAATATTTCTGAGAATACTAAAATCGAGGTGAAGTGAAAAATCGCTGGACAGGTGTATTCCCCGGACCCACCTATGTTTTTTAGAGAAAATGGAACGATTACATGGACCCACACCTTAACTTTCTTAATAATGAATATATTTTTATATCAAGGTACTGTTGGAAAGCTAAGACAATTAGCTTTATAGAAATATAAACAAAATTAAAATCTGACGGCAATAAGTGTATTTTAAATCAGGTTTAATATGACTCATTTTTCATCGAAAATTTACCCCATAAAATATCGCAAAGATTCCATGGACCCACCCCTTAAGTTTTTATTTCTTGATATATTTTTATAAATTTTATAATGCAGTTTTCGTGTATGTTTTACTTTTTAAAATTGGTTCATTAAAACGATTTCTGCAATCGTTCAAACTTATATGTATTCTTTGATAATTTTTGCGCGTACTTATTTTTTATTGGAGCAAATGAACCCACATTTATCTTTTTTATTCATGAATGGATATTCATAAATAATGTACCAGTTGAAAGCTGTGAAAATGCCATTTTCAAAAAGATTAAGATGAACGAAACCGGATCAGTAGTAATGTATTAACATGCATTTGAACACAACTCTGTCCAGCGCACGTGAACTGTCAATTACAGATTTTCTATGTATTACATTGCCCATCGATATTTAATTCCCCAGAAGTCGCACATATTGCATAGACCCACCCCTTAACTTTTTTTATTTCTCAATATATCTTTTACTGGACATCATTATTTAAACAAATTCTGCGAACGATCTAAGTTAGATGATTGTATTCTTTGAATTTTTTTTGCGCGTCTATTTTTTGTAGGAAATGGACTTAGATCTACATTTAATTTTATTGATCATAAGTGGATTTTCATAAATAATATATCAGTTATAAGATATGATAATTCCATTCCTCAAAAAGTTACAATGAACGAAATCGGATGTTCAGTAAATAATAAGAATGCATTTGAACACAACCATGTCCAGTGCAACTGAACACGTGTATTTCTATTGAACCATGTAGGCATTCATACATCTCTATAAGTATGCTATTTATTTATATATCTTTTAAACGATTAATTTAACAGTCACAAATACATACGGTGACAGTATTCTCCGTATATATTTCAATGGTATCATCTATCAGATTTCCCAGACATGATGAACATGCTCACAACATTAATATTTTTACAATTTTACGCATTGTTTTTTAAATATAATGTACTCATAATTATCGTTAAAATAAGAAACAATGATTCACTTTTCCTTAAATCGAATGATATACTAATTTAAATTTTAGGAGACTTTATGTCAATTTTGACTGTTTAATTTTTAAATATATTTAAATTAAAAACTGAAAAAATATTAAAGTTATGTGTTAAATAATGTTATTTTCATTCACTACTTGTCAGATTATCGCAATAAGAAAGAGTGGCATTTATTTTTTATATGTGACTAAACCCATATTTAAGTAAAGAACAGAACAGAACAGAAATTTTATTTGACAAAAGCTAAATAATATAATATAATGTACAGATGGTTACATACAAGTGCAAGTTACATGATATGAAAAAAAGACAGATACACAAATGTATATATACTATATACATGTAATATAACAACAAAGACACTTAACGTTATACATAACGTATGTACTGGTGCTGTTTTTATTGGTGTCATGTTGTTCTATCAATTACAAGTGTTGATTAAATCAGTTCTGTTAAATGTGCTATCGGTATTCAGTTTATAATGGGATTAACTATTACTTGATAAGATTAACTACTAAATCAACGATCATAATTAAAATAACAGATTGATTAAATTAGCATTACAATGCTATATTATTACAAATATACATTTTATACCTTCCATATAAGTGAACCTTATAACAAGACGAATATTAAGTGAACTAAAAATGTTTTCGGTTTATCTTTTCGTTTCAATATAATTTTATAAAGAATATATAAGCAATCAATTAATGACTCGTGGTGTTATTGTTATCAGACAAAGTGTGACAATTGACAAACTAACTTTACACGCTAATAAAATGCACAGGCGTATAAGCGCTAATTCGATTAAACGCTAATTGGATTAGTGGATAATTATATTAACGGCTAATTGCATTAGCAGTTTATTTGAATGTGCATGTATATCTTGTATTATTTAATTTATATTTGTCTTTTCCTCTTGCTGTACAACATGTACCTGAGTTGAAAATAAAAGATTTGTTCTGTTCTGTTCTTATTTTCTTTTATACTACTGCAGTCTTTAGACAATTTATGTGCAACATAATAATGCTGATCATTTCATCATTGAAAGAACTGATTCCACATATAACATTTACGTTAACTTTATTTTTTACAGATATAGATTCCATGATATGACAACTTACTGGTTAAGTAAAATTTCATTTCACTTAGATTTTAAAAGTATGTAATTTTTGGTGATGGTGAGGATCTATCAGTTCAACGCTTACGTTTATCATTTCAGGAAATTTACATAGAGTTTAAAGGATATTTAAATAAAAGGCACATATAAAGGTTGAATCATTTGTAACCGTGTTCAATAAAATACCTGAAAGATAATGATAACCCCCTCCCCCCTAGAATTTGGACAATGTACCTGTCCATTAGTGTATTTCTTGCCGATAAGTCATTTTAAGTAGCATGAAGCAGTTTTTCTCGGTGCTTAACATAGATTTAATGGAAATGCAGTTTTTATTATCAATATGTTGCATTTTTTTTCTGCAAAATGTGTATAATGCAGTTGTGGTTCGAGGTTCGCCCCGCCCTAGAAAAGTTCGGACCCCCTAGAAAAAATCCTGGATCCGCCCCTGTCGTGGGTACGATTCCCGGACGGGGCATACTTTCTTGGAGCTTGGTCATGAAATTATTTCTACAACCATTCTCTCTCCTACCAATGCTTTTTAATTATGTAGGGCAGTTGTCAGTCACTGACGAAAGTATGCGCTTAGCAGTTGGTTAACAGCTAAATCCAGAGATTTAGCCTTTCCAGGAGGAGTGAGCAGGTTGACTGACCGCCGTTATATGACCTATACACTGTGTTTATACGGCGTTAAACCAGAGATTTTATGTAACAAGGATTTGTAACGATAAGTAAATGTAACAGATTTTTATCAAATTTCACTGTCGTCGCTAATATTTCGGCCAGTACGGAAAACAAGTATAACAAGTTTAAATAAAGATATTCACATGAAATTTTGTACCAGTACCATTCAAATTGACGTAAATGTTAGGAAAAATGAGTTTCTAGATGATTTTGAGGTAAATTACGCTCACATACTGTTTCACAAAATAATGCATTTTCCCACCTATCTGCCATTTTTAATCACATTTTACATCACCTAAGGTTATATTTTCGGTCATAATTGCAACAATTTTTTGTCAAAAACTTCAGAAACATTCACAAGTTGCATGGAAGACATGTACAAAAACATAAATCAAGTTTTTAAGCTTAAAATGCTGATGCAGTTCTGGTATCGGACTTGTTTTAGAGTGCATGAATCACGAAATAAATCTGCACTGAAAATTGTGACAGATCTAAACTTTTCTTGAGATGTTAGCGTATAAAAGAATAAGTGATCCTATTCTTGAATTCATGTTTGACTAATTATTTGAATATCCCGGCCATATATTCTTGAATTCATGTTTGACTAATTATTTGAATATCCCGGCCATATAAAGGCATAGCCCGAGTCGCATGCATTTTCTTGAGTTTGGGTTAATGGTACAATATATAGTTATTGCGTTCGTGAGTTTTCCCTTAATTGCACTGTAAAGGAAATAAAAAGGGGTGAGGCGAGATCTTCAAATCAATGTTCAATATTTCCTTCTTTTTTCATAAAATAGTGTCAGTGTCTTCATAGACTGTGGAGTTAAGCTAACTTTACTCTTGGATTCAATATTGTAAATACAGCAGGTCACAATCAATAATAATATTTCTACAAAAAAATCAGGAAAAAGGACACAATAGATTGATATCTTTGAGAATTGCTGTGCAACAATGCATATTTCAGATAACATAATATGTATGCAATGATTATATGCTTTATAATTACTTTTTGCTTATGACTTAGTTTGTTCCAAACAAGTCCTCAAACTTTCATTGAAGTTTGTACGTGATTAAATGAATAACATGACGTGTAGCAAGACATTACATATCACGACAATGTAATGTAGATAAAAAGATGGTTTGTAAAAATATCAGGAACATACATTGTAGACCTGTATAGAGACCAGAATTATTTCTTTAATCAAAGTAATTTTCATGTATCAATCTTTTTCATGCCTTACATTCACTTATACTTATACACCCGACTGTTTTATTTATTATTTTTTCGTCTGGTAATTTCTTTGTCCATTTAGATTATATTTAACACCGTTTTTCGCTCCTTTACGTAAAATAGGCTCCCAAATGCGGGAAATACAAACTTCACGAAATTGATGACGTTTTACACACTTCCGGTAAAATATTGTTTTTATTCGCGACAAGTTTTGACTTCTTCAAGAAAAAAGATGTGTGAAAATATTCAGTTAATGTTTGCCGTGTTGAGAATATCTGTATATTCTGTAAGTATAGTGATTTTAACTGAAGCTTTGTACGAAACAAATATGTGTCGATGTCTCTATCTGTAAGGGGAACTTGATAATTTCCATTGGATTCAAGTCTTTCCAACAGTGTTCTACACTATAAGACCATTTTCAATGATTTTGATGCTTAATGTTTGCTGCAATTTTGTATTTTCTTAACAAATCAACCCACTATTATAAATAAACTAAGATTGATTTATTTACAAGTTTTGATTCATAGGGAGCTTGTGGGTCAGGACAGGAAACAAGACATTTCGACACCAGTTTATATGTAATATTATCTTATAAACACCTGTTCTCAAACATCTAACCCTCGTTAATTCTTCAACGCTGCAATTTTTTTATCTATTGTTGAACAAAATTATAAATATTAACTTAAATATTAACATTAAATACTCATAATATGAACTTAGGTGCTACCTATGGCGCGGAAAACAGACTTATATGTACTACTTAAAAATAATAAAATAAGATTGTTACTTTGGCAAAATAAAATAAAGAAAAGATATTCGGCACTGTGAAGGATTTATTTTGTTTGAGGGCCTATTAATTAGATAAGCTAGTGGAGATAACTGCGTAATTTATTGCATTCAGAAAAATCTGACAACATTTCATTCTTTAATGTCGGAATCATATTTCAATTCTGAAAGAAATGTATCGTTCATATTTATTTATTTTATGAATAGAGATGAAGATAAAAAAAGCCTCGATAAAACATTCATTTATGAAGATAGAAATGTTTTCCTCTTTCCGTAACGTTTAGATACGGAAACGTGCCGGTTTTATCATGAACGTCTCTTAGCGACGTCACAAACGGTGCGTTGGTAAGTATTTCCAATGTAAAAAGTCATAAAAATACTTTAATGAGGAAACGAACGAATAAAACGACCAAATATATTTTGGATTGTTATCTTGGAATAAGCATCGTAAAAAAGCACATTTGAAATTAGTTTGTAAGCGGAAAAGGCCACGAGTAAGCTGCCAATATTTTTATCCAATGAAAAGCCGCCAGTAGCTTCATTAATTGATCCGAATCGTTGAACGCTTGTAGTGCAATTTTCTATAGAGCGTCTTTGATCTTGATTAGCAGATGTTTGATTAAGCGTCTAATAAAATTGATGAAAATGGCGGCCCCCACATACTGGAGACGTTTTTCAAACTCATAGGACTATATATTTTCATAATTAATTTTATCGGTTTTTTTTCAATTTTAAAGAATTAACGTACGTCATACACGTTGTCTAAAAGCGCTCAAAGCCCTCGCGGGCCTTCGGCCCCGCTCGGGTTTTCCGCGTATTAATTGAGTATTCATATTCATAATACCATTTTGGGGTCAAAATGTCTTGGGGTTGAATTGTCTCCGTCAAACCTTGGGTCTAAATGTCTTGCGGTCGAAATATCTGTAATTCGTCGGGACCTGTTTTTCTTTGTCGCAAATACGTTTCTGTGCAATCTGATCTCAAATTTTCCGTTGGCCTACTCGCTAATTGAAAATCTGGCTTTGCGATATGAGGGTCATGTTCAGGTGACTTTTTCTCATTATAATATTCATGATGTAAAGTAACTTGTTTACAATGTCTACGTTTCTCAATTTGAAAAGAGTGTTCCAATCACAGCCTGTAAAAAACACCACCATCAAATTAGTTCACATAACTCACATAACAGAGAGAGATTTTCTCCCATTCACAAGTAAATTATAAGTTTTTTCTAATTACAGTGGAAGAAATTCTCCGATTCGCCAAAAAAAAAAAACAGAGAATTTTCATTGTGGCATCAAAATTCTAAATTACTCAAATCATATCTATTAAAAGATTTTAACCCTTAAACCAATAATACACACTGTTTGTGATTCTACATGATGTAACATACCAATTTTACTAATCCGGATTACAAATTACAAAACAGGAATATTTGACATGTAATTAGCATGTAATCGCCGTGGGCGGTCTTATTTTTCACAACTCATATCAGATTAACAATCGACGATCAATTAGGGAATTTAATTTTAGTATACTATGAAAATTTGTTTTACTCTCTTTCGCCGATTTCAAACTTTTTTCCAAGCAGTGTCAGGATTTTATTGACAATTTTAGACGCCCAAAAGCGTCTAGAAAAGTGGTGCGATATTTTCTCGCATTTTAGAACTTTTAATGCGATTTTTGCCGTTTTAGTGCGGGAAATCGCGTCCTAGGAATATTCTGGTTCACACTGATTGGGCTTTGTATGATTTCGAACCAAAGTATGGTACGAATTATCGGCGAAAAATGTAAAAATGTCGTGAGAAAAAACGCCGGTCGGCCGGACCGACGGCTCGATCAAACTGCCGGACCGAAACGAATTTTTGCCGGACATGACCGGCGGTCCGGCGTTTTCGCAACCCCTGCCCTCGGAGCAACCAAAAGAGATCCTATTCAACAGCACTCTTTAGGATATCTGTTTACACAGATTTGCTCTTGAGCTGTGTCTTGGAATTTCAATAAAAATGAAGAAGTTGTCTTAAGTGGTTGGTGGAGATCAAATTTTGAGAACAAACTATATAGGAAGCGATTAAGTGGATTTTAAGTGGTTGGCATCTATTCACCATGCTTATTGATCTGTATGTAATTCCTCATGATTACAAATTCTTTTTCAGTTATTTCGGCGGTTGTGTTGTAAGGGACCACCTCCGGTACGTCCAAATTTTACTGTTTTATGTCTAGGTATTGGTAAAAGTGGTAAAAGTACATTACTGGCTAAAGTTAGTGGTGAATCTACTGATGAAATTGAACCTACTGTTGGTTAGTATTATTTTATGGTTGTTCTAAAACAGAATAGCACTAGCAGGACTCTCTCCTTACCCTTTTCAATCCTATGCAGCAATAGTAACATTTGGACTTGATCTCTTAATAAGTATAAATGCATTCTTCCACTTTGTCCACCTTGCTTGTTCAGTTTGCATTAACTGTTAACATCAACAGTATCTTTATGAGTTGGACACAATGTTCAACTTAATTTTTAACAAAAACTTGCATCAGCATTTAATCATTTGTTATCTTTACACATATTTTCGTTTAGATTTTGACTTAATTTAACAGTTTTTTTTCTCATAGAAAAAATCTTGAATATCAGATAGTAACAACTTGAATTTATTATTCTGTATTTGTAGGTTTTAGTATCAAGGCATTGATGTTTGATGAATGTTTTGTTGATGTTAAAGAACTCGGAGGTAACTTTTGTTTGTTTTTATTCTCATACCAACACCCAGTGATATTACACACTAAACACTAATACTTCATATTTTGGGTTGGCATCCTAAACTACTTTGTAAACTTTGCAAGATTTGAGTAATTCTGACATCACTTACAGCAAGATGAAAGTGACTGACTGTTGGAACAGGCAATAATGAATCTGACATGACAATCAATGCTTGTTCAACAGATTGTGTAGCGTTTATAAGATCTGGGGCCCATATTTTCAGCGTATCCATGATCAATTTTTATTGTTTACTGCTCGATATTCATATGTTGTAGCAGGGTTGGACAGTTTTTGCCGCTGGTGGAAAAAATCATGGTAAAAACTGGAGAAAAAAAAACGGCGAGGAAAAAATAGGGTGGCAAAAACTGGAAAAAATTACAACATTGTAGTAAAGATTAATTGTAAGATTTTTTTATGCTGACCAGATTATGATAAGATTGTTTTATTGTTTATGTTATATAGGTGGTGACAATGTAAGACCATACTGGGATAGATACTATGCTGGAGCACAAGGTATCATATATGTAATAGATTGTTCAAGTGATGAGGAAACGATGGAGAAATCAAAGAAAGAATTTGATAAAGCTATGAGTAATCATCAACTAGATGGTCTACCTTTATTAGTTCTAGCTAATTATCAAGATGTACCTGGGGCTAGGAATGAATCTCAGGTTTGTTATCTTGTTTTCTAGGAAATTAGTGGGTGCCTAGTTGCCCGGGACAACTACTTTTTGGTACGGGCAACCAAAATTTTCTTTTGGGCCACCAAAAATCTACTAACAAGATATATTGCTTACTACTGAAATGACCCGCTTGGGCAACCACTTTCATATCCTAATTTCGTGGACTGTTTTATGCTTGCATAATTGTCAGAATGATGTTAGTGGTATTTTTATTATGTTTAATTTGTCCCTCCATTTTTCATGTAAATCCAATTTAGCATTATTCAGGGTAGCATAATTACATTAGATATAAAAAAGTTAAAGTGTGGTTTAAAGTCAGCTTCCATATACATGTTCTGCAGACTTTAAAGTTTTGTACAATAACCCATGATCATTGAAAGTACCTTCAAGCATGTGATCCCTCACAGTACCAGTTTACTCCTTGGTTAAGTGAAACAACTGTATGTAAGTTTATTGCGCAAGGAAATTAGCAGTGTTTCTAGTGAGATTCAAACCTGCAACCATCCTACGACTAGACCATTACTACTTTAACAAACCTACATTTTATTTTAGTATCATAAAATTCTACTTTCAGATCAAGCAGATATTTGAGTTAGAGACATTAGATAGATTCTGGGTGGTACAACCATGTACAGCATCTGATAAAACTAGTATAGAGAAAGGTTTTAGCAGGTTTAATAGTTTGTTGATGTCACCAGCACGTGGGAAAGGAGAATTTGATCAGATTTAGACAATACATGTATATATGTGCCATGATACCTGTACTGTGTACATGACTTAATGTAGTGTTGATTTATAGATTGAAGTTACATTATTATTGGAACTCTTCTCCCTTGCTCTCCAAATACACTCTATTTTGAATTTATTTTGCCTTAAATTAATTGTGCAAGTAATATTAAATTGAAATGGCGAATGAAAAAGGCATTAAGCATTAAATGTTGTGTACCAAAATATTATGTACTAAGATATTTAGTACCAAAATATTGTGTACCAAGGTATTGCATACCAAGATTTTGGAAATATTTACTGAAGATTTACTGAAATATTGTGTACCAAGATATTGTAAACCAAAATATAATGTACTAATATATTGTGTACTAAAATATTGTGTACTAAAATATTGTGTACTAAGATATTGTGTACCAAAATATTGTGTACTAAAATATTGTGTACTAAAATATTGTGTACCACAAAGTCATGTACTAAAATATTGTGTATTGAGGTATTGTGTACTGAGATATTGTGTACTGAAATATTGTGTACTAAAATGTTCTGTACCAAAATATTGTGTATTGAGATATAGTCTACGAAGACATTGTGTACCAAAATATTGTGCACTAAGATATTGTGTATCAAGGTATAGTGTATCAAGGTATTGTGTACCAAGATATTGAAAGAGTGAAGTTGAATGAATAAACTACCTCTAGAATGGTCTAACTGTCTCATCACTTTGGTTGATTATTATTAATTGATATAAGTAAAGTAAATTGGGGATTAAAAACCAGACTGCCAGGACTGGGGATCGAACCTGGTTCTCCCGGGTGGTAGGCCAGACACTCAACCGCGTCGCTAAAGGGTTAACCCAACAGCAAGGCTGTTGAAAGTGACTATATCACCTACGATCACCACACTCTTCCCCTCTTTACTTTTTTGGAGCTGGCATCAACTGCACATACTTGCAATTTCTAGCCATTTCCGCTCCCCGGTGGCCATAAACCCGCACACCGAATTATCCTCGTCGCCATTAAAGTAAATTGGGGATTAAAAACCAGATTGCCAGGACTGGGGATCGAACCTGGTTCTCCCGGGTGGTAGGCCAGACACTCAACCGCGTCGCTAAAGGGTTAACCCAACAGCAAGGCTGTTGAAAGTGACTATATCACCTACGATCACCACATAAGTACAACACCTTGATGTACTAAAAATTTATTGAAACATCAGTAATAAATCATGATTGTTTTAAATCTATTATTATTTATATTACATTTTAGAAAAAGCTTCACCCTGACATGTTTTCTCTTTGACTCTGAAAATCTTGTGTAGAACAGCCCCTGATAATGTCATGTTACTTAATGTATAAAGTATGATGGTTATGTTTTAATAGTTGACAAGTTTATATATATAATAAGGAAGTTTGATCTGAGTGTATTATTATAGACTTATTTTTTAAACTGTAGAAATTTTGTTGTTGCTATTGTCTATGTTTATTTATGCCAGAATTATTGTAAACAGCCATCACATTGACCCGTGACTACTGAATATTGATGTATGCTTGTGATAATTTCTTTTTTTTTCATTTAGTCAGGCTAGTTAATAATTTTGTCTTTAACTAAATAATGTAATTAATTAGGCTAGTGCTCAACTAATGCCTCCCTGGTCACCCTCTCAGATCTGCCAGAAACTTTAAACATGTACATTGTATTTGTACATCCAATTCATGGACAAAAATGAAATATTTAGTCAGTATCTTTAGTACTTAGGAAAAAATGGCTAATTAGGTAAAGAGGGGTAATTTTGCAGTTTCTGAATTTCATACTGAGGCCATGTTTTTATCTCCTAAAATAATATTTCTATACTTCTGAAAGTGACATATATTAGGTACTTTTACCTGTAGAGTACAAAAATGCTCAATCAAGTGTAAAAGTATTACTTTTAAAATTCCAAAAATTGGTTGATTTGAGATGGAATGGCCCTAATTCTAAATCATATTTGAATTGATTGTGTTTCCTAACTCATAAAATGTGTACTTAGTATTTATTGTTAAAATATTTAAAAAATATGAAGCAGGCAAGTGGATGGCGTCATTTTGTTAAATTGTGGTTATAATTTTTGTTGACTTATTTTTACTGTTGTATTTATTCAATGTAGCTTTAACTGTAGCATTTGCTTATTAATACACGTACATGTATGCTTGCATATTTTTATCACTTTCATTGACATTCCTAGATGTATATGTTCTAAGAGAGTTAAATCTCTACATATTTAGACTATGTAACAGAGCTTCTGATTCCTATAACCCATGTACTTTAGTTCATGCGTACATCAGTTGTTTATCTATCTAAGATTAAAACAACCTGTTAGACTTAACTAGAAGTTTCTACAGATAGTAATCACTTATGACAATTTAGACAGAATGAAAAACTGATTCCATTGGTTCTGGGGTTTTCTTTCTGCCTTTAAATAAAAGATAATAGCTTTGATTTTGATTGATTGACATTAAGCTGAGGATACTTCAACCATGCCCTTAGACAAGTGGCTAACTTGTTTAACAAAGTAATTCTTTGTGTCCAAAGACATGTGACCATGTTTGTCCAAGTATATGCTATTCCTTTCATTGGTGCAAGGATTATGAATATTTAAAAACGGGACGTCCGGCATAATGACAATTGCCTGATAAAGAGTTGAAGTTGATACACTTAAAGAATTATTGTTAAATTCTAAGATAAGCTTTCCACTACAGCACAGCTGCAGCTCAACGAATTGTCAGCTTAATGCAAAATTGCTCTAGCTCAGTTTCTCAAAACTTTTTGGCAGGCCTAAAAACTGATCTGTGTTGCATTAAAACAAAGCATCTCCTTCAGTTGGAGAGAAATGCCATTTGGCCCCTAAAATTTTTAATCTGGTGGAAGTTTTTAATTTTTGGATGTTTATTATGGAATTTCTTTGAAAAATGTAAAACAAATGTTGTTGGTTTTTCATATGGTTTAGAGCAGTGTTGCAGTAAGCCAACAAAATATATAAATGTTGTGTATATTGTTTATATATTTATTTCAATATTGTAATGTATACCATTGTCTGTGATAGTCTTAAAACTTCTGTTATTTTATATAAATCTTGAGCTTAGTGCAAAACGGTTGTGACTCAATTAAAAAAAAGAGTGAGTTATGACCATTTTGTGCTAAGCCGACAAAACGTATTATTGTAAGGCTATACCCCACATATTATTATTATTCTATATTTAAGGCAGCTTATTTTTGATATTTTTCCTTAATAAGCTTACAATATATTGGCCTATCATATTTTTATGTTTTGTTATTCATGTTGAATGTATTTTGTATATTTTTACATATTTGTTTAGTTAGTGTTTGATGTCCCGTCTAGTTATTATGATTTAACTTTTTAGTACACATGTAGACATATAGATATGTTTTTTACAATAAATAAGATGATGTTAATTTTGCCCATACTATCTAAAAATGCTTAGCAATTTAATATTGTATAAGCATTTCAAATATAATGGGTTGATACTTATGTATGTTGAATTAAAATATAAATAAAATGGTTACAAATGCTTCTGTAGAACTTATTGAATGGCACTCTTTTATACATCTGGGGCCATATTACAGAAATATCCTTTATCATTACTAAGACTAAATTTTAAGGATAAGGAAAGAGGTAAAGCATAATGTTAGATGTTTCTGTAATATTGGCCCATGTATAGTAAAAATGTTTTTATAAATCTTACCTATATGACTGTTTAAGTGTTGTCTTTGATGTTTTTGTTTTATTTCTTTAATTACTAACTACAAGTTTTCATGTCATTTATTGCATGGGAAATAAACATGGAAACTTATAATGTATTGTTTGTTATATTATACTTTGCCTTCCTAATGTACTTGAATAAAATCCAGTTTTTAGGATGAACCCATTCATATTTTCTCATGAAAAAGAAACAAACTTTAAGAGTCATCTGACCAAAATTCCGGAATCAGCATTAGTTCGTTTTACAGTGACAATACCATGAATACAAGAAAAAGTAAACATACAGCCTTGATTCAAAGAGCTGTAAGTGTTTTAAAGCTTGTCAGATTTCAATGAATTGTCAGGCAATAATGTATGTGATGTGAGGACACAGATTTGAAATAAACAGTTCAATATTATACATGTATAGTGTGAGGAAAATTTATGATAACCGAATCAATCTTAATTTTATTGATTCAGAGACGGAATTTATTTATTATATAAAAATTATATAAGTACAAACATATAGTAGAGTAGAAAAAGTAATTGTATAAGAAGCACTTATTTTCTTTTAATGCTCTACAGTGTCCATATACATGTATATATTCCCACTAGGGACTGCTAATTTCCTTGAGCAAGAAATTTACTTGTGATTGCTTCAAGCCACCCAGATGTAAATGGGTACCTGAGAGGGTGGTATAATTCCGTTGCACCAATTTGTCAGCTGCACTAATAAGCAGAGTAAAAAGACTCTCCAGGGAGATTGATGGAAAGATACCAGTAGCCTGATGACCAGGGGGTAAAAGCTGTAAAACTGGTGAATGTACTTAAGCATGAAACTCAGACTATGAAATACCATTACATTTTACATTTTCTATATATTTTAACACATATTTTTACATTGATCAGACAGATTGTTTCTATATTCACATGTATGCTATTGAGCAAGTCTTAGAGTTTCATGAGTTTTGTCAATATAGAACAGAACAATACTTTTACTTCTGGAATTACAATATACATGAGAATTAGAAAAAAAACAATAGAACATACACTCACACTTAATATAAAGTAACAATAGAACTAGAAATTGTGGATATATGCTTACAGTTTATATACTTAATTGAAAAAGACTATAGAAAGAGTTAGAGGAAAGAGAAATTTGTGTACATTGAATATGTGTTAATTAATTTTTGCGTAAGCGATGTCCAAAATATGTGAGTAAGAGTAGGGACTTTTTGATTACTAAACTATCTTTCTAAGTCAAATAATTTAAATTTCTATATTGAAAAAAAATAAATTCATAGTGTTATAATACATGTATTCTTAAAGTATCGACTGTCTGTCAAATCTTCAAAAATATTAACATACACATTAGGAATGTGAGGAGTACATGTTTGCAAGAGATCAAATACAATGTACTTCATATCTGCATACAAGCGTACATTAAATGACAATTTGCAAACTTTTGTCAAGTATACTTTACATAAACGTACATTAGCTACTGTCTTTGAAGTTTTCGTATTCAAATTTTGTCAGCCATATAAAATCAATAATCTTTATCTATTACTGACACTTGAGGACAATACAATAATCAATCTACGTTTACACCATATTATTGAACCGTCTGCTCTAGTAAACATATAAGTTCAGAAATTCAGTGTACAAATGATTAAAAGTTTTGTGATATATTGATATATTGATATATATATTGATATGAAGATTACAATCTACATTGTACATTCAAGTTGATTTTACTGATAAAAATATCAAACATAGGTAGATTCAACCAGAAGACATTTTTGTGGCAGGAATTTATTATTTCCTTACAGGTAAAGTGTGCTAGTTACTTTAATTTTCAAATTCATTTATTTACAATTCATGTAGGTATACATTACTGTACGAATATTTTGTTCTGTAAGAAACTATCAAATTCTACAGAAACTAATATAAAATATTATTGAATCATATTAGTTCTTTGCATTTAAAGACTTCCTTATTAATCTACTACTGTTCTGTTGATCAACAAAAATCAAAGTTGAGCTAAATTCTATCAAGGATTGTATACATGTATCAACGAATTTTACAAGTTGTACTCACAGACATGTAACTGAAGTGCTATGATGTAATGAGTCTCAGAATAGCATATACGTTTGTGAGAAATATGCCAGTCAGACGTCTTTATCATAAAAGTATAAGCTAAAATGTTTATTTATATCGAGCCTGAGGTATGGTAAGACCTACCCAAAATCTACACAAAAAAAACCTCTAGGAATTAATCATACCTAACTTCAATATCTGACTAATAGTATACAGAATTTCAAATCAAAAACATTGATTTCAAACATAACTGTAAGGAACACAATTTGCGTATTTTGTTGTACGCTTTGGACAACAAACATGAAGATTGAAAAACATCGGATATTTCCGATGTATGTGAAGACAGCAGTAACAGCAGTACAGCAGTACAGCAGTACAGCCCTACTGCCAGAATTTTCGGCAGTACAGCAGTACAGCCCTACTGCCAGCAGTACAGCCCTACTGCCAGACTTTTCGGCAGTACAGCAGTACAGCCTTACTGCTAGAATTTTTCGGCAGTACAGCAGTAAAGCCTTACTGCTGGAGTTTTCGGCAGTACAGCATTACTGTTAGAATTTTCGGCAGTAAAACCTTACTGTTAGAATTTTCGGCAGTAGGGCAGTACTGTTGCAGACTGCTGTATCATTCTAGCAAATTATTCTTTATTTTGCCTCTCAGAATTCTCAGATCATAAAAGTTATATGTTTGAATCCTCTATAAGGTCCAAAATTAAAAAAAGAACATATAGAGCCAATCTAGGATGTGGGATATGTTAAAATCAATACTATGAAATATGAAAATAAAAAAAGTTTGTTTGGTTTTATTGGGTTTAACGTCGCATTCAACACACATTTAGGTTATACATTGTATATACGACATCCAGCTCTTCCTACTATAATACCCTACCACGAGACTGACAACTCATGTATAGGGTATGACATCGTACCGCGACCGGACTCGAACCCGTGATCTCCGGATTCGAAGTCAGACATGCTAACCAATACGCCACTGCTGCAGCTAAATAAAGAAGTAGAATGAAGGAACACATTTAGTGATCCGAAGACTTGGATAATTATATACATGTTTTTTCTTGTTAGGTTTATATCCATGTTTTATTTACAAAAAATATTCTACACGATCACAAGTTACTGCTGGTTCTTGTGACACTATGACCATGAAATATGCCATTTACTTCCCATTTTCGGAAAGCTGAATGAACAAGCTTTCTTTTGGTATATAATACTGCTACAAGTTTGTGTAAGTATTTAACTCTGGATGAGTTATATAACGAACAGTTTTTCATTTTTTTTAATTCTCTACACAAAGAACTGATTCAAACGTACTGAACGACCTATCTCTGATGTCAATATTTGCAACGTATTTGTAATAATATCAACGGCATAACATGGATATGCAATGCATAAAAAACCATGAAGAATGAAAACATACGGCTACATTGAGTGATCGAAGTGCTTCAAGAAATATATTCAATATTCTTGTTTGGTATGTACATTTTTGACAAAAAAATGTTTTACGCTACCGCAAGTTACTGCTGGTTCTTGCGACAATATGACCAAAACATATGCCATAAAATACCCATTTTCCGAAAGCTTAATGAACAAGCTTTCATTTGGTATAAAATACTGCTACAAGTTCGTGTTAGTAATTTTCTCTGGATGAGTTATATAACGAACAGTTTTTCAATCTTTATTTGATTTCTCTACACAGAGAACTGTTTCAAATGTACAGAAGGACCTATCTCTGATGGTAATATTTGCAAAGTATTTGTAACAATATCAACGGCATAAAGAGTATATGCAGTGTATGAAAATAACCAAAAAAAGATGAAAAATACGGCTACATTAAGTGTTCGAAGTGCTTTAAGAAATATATTCAATATTCTTGTTTGGTATGTACTTTTTTACAAAAAATGCCCTACGCTACCGCAAGTTACTGCTGATTCTTGAGACAATATGATCAAAACATACGCCATAAATACCCATTTTCTGAAAGCTGAATGAACAAGCTTTCATTTGGTATATAATACTGCTACTAGTTCTTCTTGTTTTTTCTGACACTATATTAGTTTTATAAACAACATTTTTTTCATTTGAATTTCTACGCGAAGGTCCATATTGTACATACATATAGGGCCTATTTTTGATGTCAATGTTTTCCAACAGTGTTTAAAAAAGCTATGACGTAACATTTATCTAAATAAGAATGAAGAATGAAAGAACTCAGCTACAAACAACATTGTAAGTACTTGACTGTTTAAAAATATATATACATATTATACATTCGTTTTGGGATGCTAAAATTTAAGTGATTTTTTAAAAAAACGTCCCTTGCAATCACAGGTTACTGCTGATACTTGTGACGTTATGAATGAAAAGTATGCTTTGTAGTGCCCATTTTTGTAAAGATGAATAAACAAGCTTTCATTAGGTATATAATTCTGCTACAGGCTCATTTAAGTATTTTACGCTGGATGAGTTTTATTACGAACAGTTTTTCAATTTTCGTTTGAACTCTCAACACAGAGTACTTAGTTAAACGTACAGATAGCGCCTGTTTATGATGTCAATATTTGCATCGAATATGTTTAAAAAATCTAGGGTTTTACATGTATGTATTAAATAGGCGTAAAAGACTACGGCTAAAGATAATAATCTATAATAAAACTTTAAAAAAATCTTGTAGATTTAGTATCCCTGTGTTTTTCCAAAAAGTTTTACAAGTTATTGCTAGTTCTTGTGACGCTAAAACTATGCTTTTTATCACCCGTTTTCGTGAAGCTGAATGAGCAAGTTTTCATTTGGTGTATAATACTTCTACCAGATCGTGGCAAAATTTCACACTGAACGAGTTTTATTAGGAATATGCTGTTCAATTTTTATCCGAACCCTACTCGGCGTTGGATTAAATGTACAGATAGGACTTATCTTAAATTTCAAATTTGCTGCAAATATGGATATAGAACAATGGTAATTCATATTAAACATTGACAATTACATTAACATTCATTGCTTTAATACTGGCAGAAATAAGAGCTCTGAGGGTTGGTTATGTTCACGTACTTCGTTCAAACTTTAACTTCGCTATTGTAAGTTACTGCTGTTTTTTGTGATCCAATGACTGGGTAAACATACTATTCAATACACATATTCACAAAGCTAAAGGATCAAGCTTTAATTTGGTATATAGTACTGCTTTATGTTGTCGATAGTTTTCAACATCGGATATATTTAATTTAATACATATCTTTCAAGTTTAGAATGTTTACTCGGGATTCAAATTAAATGTGCAGATTTAAAGACTTCTCTCAATATTTGTTACAGATCTGCATAAAAATCAATGATAATTTATATCAAAATAAAGAGAAAACATGGTCGATTACATCAGCACGAATTGTTTTATTAGTGGTTGAAAAAAAGAGCGTAAGCGTTGGTAAAGTTTACGTACTTCGTGCAAATTTTAATACCATTTTACATGTATATTGTAAGTTACTGCTGTTTTTGGTGTTGTTGTGACTGGTAAATATACCATTTAATATACATTTTCAAAAAGTCGAATGGACAAGCTTTAATTTTATACATGATACATTGTTATGTTGGTTTTTATAAACTGTATAAGTTTATCTTATGACATTTCTTTCAGCGTGGTAATTAATCTTGATATTTTCTCCGCATTTAAGACCAACTTCCGGGTAAAGATAGATAGCGGAAACAACTTGATTTTTCATTTTTACATATTCGTTACCACCTGTTACATAAATACTATATGGTTTTTATTCAAACAAACTTGATATTTATGAAAGCATATTATAAAACACGTTAAATGAGCTAGTTTTGTTACAAAAGTCCTTCACATAATAATTTGTTGTTTGCGTAAAAAAAATGTTTTCGCGAAAACAATTTGGTTCCGCTGTCTTTCTATACCCGGAAGTTGATCTAAAATACGAGTTAATTTTATAACATGAACCATGATTATTCTGTTTTTATTTGCATTATTTTCTTACACTTTACTTATCAAATATAACATGACTTATCATACGTGCAAGATAAGATTTACGAAAGGGAATGATTTTGTTCAAAATCAAACGTTTAACATCTAACAGATATTCGGTACGCAAGTTTAATCTGCGGCTAAATATTTCATTCGGCGGAGAAAATATCAAGAATGATAACCACGATGAAATTATTGAAAAATTTGTCATAAGAAAAACTTATTCAGTGTATAAAATCTAACATGACAGTTGAGATGAATAATATACCATACTAAAGCTTGTTCATTCGGCTTTTTGAAAATGTATGTTAAATAGTATATTTATTGACCATAATAACACTAAAACAGCAGTAACTCGCAATATAAAGCGATGTTAAATTTTGTACGAAATACGTGAACATAATCAACGCTTAAGCTCTTACTTCTACCAGTATTATGTAATTCATGTTGATATAATCGTGCATGTTTTATCTTTAGTTCGATATAAATAATTCTTGTCTTTTGATGCAGATCTGTAACAAATGTTGACATTGAAGATGGGCCTTATATACGCACATTTATTTCCAACTCCAGATGAATAATTCGAATGGAAATCGAAAAATGTCATTAATAAAACATATCCGAAGTGGAAAACTATCTTGAACATAAAGCAGTATTATATACCAAATGAAAGCTTGTTCATTCGGCTTTGTGAATATGTATATTAAATGGAACACAGACCCGGTCTTCGGATAAAAAATAACAGCAGTAACTTACTATAGCAAAGTAAAATTTTGAGCGAAGTGAAATTTTTAGCGAAGTATCTGAACATAACCAACCCATTAGAGCACTTATTTCAACCATTATAGAAAAAAACTTTCTTATGATTATGAAATCGTATTTTTTCCCGTTATTTTGATATAAATTTTCATTGGTTTTTATCCATATTTGCAACAAATATTGACATAGAAAAAAAAGTCCTACCTACACATTAATCCAAACCAAAGTAGAGAATTCTAATGAAAATTGAACAAATGTTCGCAATAAAACTAGTTCAGTGTGCAATACTCACTCGAACTGGTTGTAGTTTTATATACCAATTGAAAGCTTGTTCATTCAGCTTTACGACAATAGGTATTAAATGGCATAGTTTTCGTTTTTAGCGTCACAAGAACCAGCAGTAACTTGTAATCACGTTGAATAATTTTCTGAAAAAAAACCTTGGATTCGCGTAGAAATTCGAATGAACAAAAATGTTGTTTATAAAACTAATATGGTGTAAAAAACAAACGAGAAGTAGTAGTAGTGTTTTATACCAAATGAAAGCTTGTTTATTTAGCTTTTAAAATAGGGGGAATTTTATGGCATATGTATTGGTCATATTGTCGAAAGAGCCAGCAGTAACTTGCGGTATCGTAGGACATTGTTTTGGTAAAAAGTACAAACCAAACAAGAATATTGAATATATTACTTGAAGCACTTCGATCAATAAATGTAGCCGTATTTTTCATTCTTTATGGTCATTTTCATAAATTGCATATGCATGTTATGCCGTTGATATTGTTACAAATACGTTACAAATATTGCCATCAGAGATAGGTCGTTCTGTACGTTTGAATCAGTTCTCTGTGTAGAGAATTCAAATAAAAATTGAAAATTGTTCGTTATATAACTCGTCCAGAGTTAAATACTTACACGAACTTGTAGCAGTATTATATACCAAATGAAAGCTTGTTCATTCAGCTTTCAGAAAATGTGTAATCTATGGCATATGTTTTGGTCATAATGTCGCAAGAACCAGCAGTAACTTGCGGAAGTGCAGGACATTTTTTTAAAAAAAGGTACCTACCAAACAAGAATATTTAGTATATTTCTTGAAGCACTTCGATCACTTAATGATGCCGTATTTTTCATTTTTTATTGTTATTTTTAAACACTGCATAAACATGTTATTGCTGTTGATATTGTTACAACTACGTTGCAAATATTGCCATCAGAGATAGGTCCTTCTGTATGTTTGAATCAGTTCTCTGTGTAGACAATTAAAAAAAATGAAAACTGTTCGTTATGTAACTCATCCAGAGTTAAATACTTACACGAACTTGTAGCAGTATTATATACCAAATAATAGCTCGTTCATTCAGCTTTCAGAAAGTGTGTATTTTATGACATATGTTTTGGTCATAATGTCGCAAGAACCAGCAGTAACTTGCGGTAGCGCAGGACATTTTTTTGTAAAAAAGATACCTACCAAACAAGAATATTTAGTATATTTCTTGAAGCACTTCGATCACTTAATATACCGTATTTTTATTCTTTATGGTTATTTTATACACTGCATATGCATGTAATGCCGTTGATATTGTTACAAATACGTTACAAATATTGCCATCAGAGATAGGTCCTTCTGTACGTTTAAATCAGTTCTCTGTGTAGAGAAATGAAATAAAAATTGAAACCTGTTCGTTATATAACTCGTCCAGAGTTAAATATTTACACGAACTTGTAGCAGTATTATATACCAAATGAAAGCTTGTTCATTCAGCTTTCAGAAAACGTGTATTTTATGGCATATATTGTGGTCATAATGTCGCAAGAACCAGCAGTAACTTGCGGTAGTGCAATACATTTTGTTTTAAAAAAAGGTACCAACAAAACAAAAATATTTAGTACATTTCTTGAAGCACTTCGATCACTTGATAAAGCCGTATTTTATATTCTTTATGGTTAGTTTTAAACATTGCATAAACATGTTATTGCCGTTGATATTGTTACATCTACGTTGCAAATATTGCCATCAGAGATAGGTCCTTCTGTACGATTGAATCAGTTTACTGTGTAGAGAATTCAAATAGAAATTATAAAAAAACCGTTCGTTATATAACTCATCCAGGGTTAAATACTTACACGAGCTTGTAGCAGTATTATATACCAAATGAAAGCTCGTTCATTCAGCTTTCAGAAAATGTGAATTTTATGGCATATGTTTTGGTCATAATGTCGCAAGAACCAGCAGTAACTTGCGGTAGCGCAGGACATTTTTTTTGTAAAAAAGTACCAACCAAACTAAAATATTGAATATATTTCTTGAAGCACTTCGATCGCTCAATGTAGCCGTATTTTTCATTATTTATGGTTATTTTATACACTGCATATGCATGTAATGCCGTTGATATTGTTACAAATACGTTACAAATATTGCCATCAGAGATAGGTCCTTCTGTACGTTTAAATCAGTTCTCTGTGTAGAGAAATGAAATAAAAATTGAAAATTGTTCGTTATATAACTCGTCCAGAGTTAAATACTTACACGAACTTGTAGCAGTATTATATACCAAATGAAAGCTTGTTCATTCAGCTTTCAGAAAATGTGTATTTTATGGCATATGTTGTGGTCATAATGTCGCAAGAACCAGCAGTAACTTGCGGTAGTGCAATACATTTTGTTTTAAAAAAAAGGTACCAACCAAACAAAACTATTTAGTACATTTCTTGAAGCACTTCGATCACTTAATAAAACCGTATTTTATATTCTTTATGGTTAGTTTTAAACATTGCATAAACATGTTATTGCCGTTGATATTGTTACATCTACGTTGCAAATATTGCCATCAGAGATAGGTCCTTCTGTACGATTGAATCAGTTTTCTGTGTAGAGAATTCAAATAGAAATTAAAAAACTGTTCGTTATATAACTCATCCAGGGTTAAATACTTACACGAGCTTGTAGCAGTATTATATACCAAATGAAAGCTTGTTTATTCAGCTTTCAGAAAATGTGTAATCTATGGCATATGTTGTGGTCATAATGTCGCAAGAACCAGCAGTAACTTGCGGTAGTGCAGGACATTTTTTTTTGAAAAAAAGTACCTACCAAACTAGAATATTGAATATATTTCTTGAAGCACTTCGATCGCTCAATGTAGCCGTATTTTTCATTATTTATGGTTATTTTATACACTGTATATGCATGTAATGCCGTTGATATTGTTACAAATACGTTACAAATATTGCCATCAGAGATAGGTCCTTCTGTACGTTTAAATCAGTTCTCTGTGTAGAGAAATGAAATAAAAATTGAAAATTGTTCGTTATATAACTCGTCCAGAGTTAAATACTTACACGAACTTGTAGCAGTATTATATACCAAATGAAAGCTTGTTCATTCAGCTTTCAGAAAACGTGTATTTTATGGCATAAGTTTTGGTCATAATGTCGCAAGAACCAGCAGTAACTTGCGGTAGTGCAGGACATTTTTTTTTGTAAAAAAGGTACCTACCAAACAAAAAATATTTAGTATATTTCTTGAAGCACTTCCATCACTTTATAAAGCCGTATTTTTTATTCTTTATTGTTATTTGTAAACATTGCATAAACATGCTTTTGTCGTTGATATTGTTACAACTACGTTGCAAATATTGCCATCAGAGATAGGTCCTTCTGTACGTTTGAAGCAGTTCTCTGTGTAGAGAATTAAAAAAATTGAAAAACTGTTCGTTATGTAACTCATCCAGAGTTAAATACTTACTCGAACTTGTAGCAGTATTATATACCAAAAGAAAGCTTGTTCATTCAGCTTTCCGAAAATGGGAAGTAAATGGAATATTTCATGGTCATAGTGTCACAAGAACCAGCAGTAACTTGTGATCGTGTAGAACATTTTTTTTGTAAATAAAACATAGATATAAACCTAACAAGAAAAAACATGTATATAATTATCCAAGTCCTCGGATCACTAAATGTGTTCCTTCATTCTACTTCTTTATTTAGCTGCAGCAGTGGCGTAGCATGTCTGACTTCGAATCCGGAGATCACGGGTTCGAGTCCGGTCGCGGTACGATGTCATACCCTATACATGAGTTGTCAGTCTCGTGGTAGGGTATTATAGTAAGAAGAGCTGGATGTCGTATATACATTGTATAACCTAAATGTGAGTTGAATGCGACGTTAAACCCAATTAAAACAAACAAACTTTTTTTATTTTCATATTTCATAGTATTGATTTTAACATATCCCACATCCTAGATTGGCTCTATATGTTCTTTTTTTAATTTTGGACCTTATAGAGAATTCAAACATATAACTTTTATGATCTGAGAATTCTGAGAGGCAAAATAAAGAATGATTTGCTAGAATGATACAGCAGTCTGCAACAGTACTGCCCTACTGCCGAAAATTCTAACAGTAAGGTTTTACTGCCGAAAATTCTAACAGTAATGCTGTACTGCCGAAAATTCTAACAGTAAGGCTTTACTGCTGTACTGTCGAAAACTCAAGCAGTAAGGCTTTACTGCTGTACTGCCGAAAAATTCTAGCAGTAAGGCTGCACTGCCGAAAATTCTGGCAGTATGGCTGTACTGCTGTACTGCCTAAAATTCTGGCAGTAAGGCTCTACTGCTGTACTGCCAAAAATTCTGGCAGTAGGGCTGTACTGCTGTACTGCCGAACATTCTGGCAGTAGGGCTGTACTGCCGAAAATTCTGGCAGTAGGGCTGTACTGCTGTACTGCCGAAAATTCTGGCAGTAGGGCTGTACTGCTGGCAGTAGGGCTGTACTGCTGTACTGCCGAAAATTCTGGCAGTAGGGCTGTACTGCTGTACTGCTGTACTGCTATTACTGCTGTCTTCACATACATATATTTCCGTACCCTTCGTAAAATACACGATTTTTAAGATTATTACACTGCTATATATTATTCAAAAAACCGAAAAGTGTTCTCAGAACGATCATTAAACGACTTTAATTCAATTAAGTACGAATCTCTGTCTGAATTTATTTCTAGATGGCTTCAAGTTTATATCAACTTACATTACTGAACAAAGGTGACCGTCACGTTTGCACTACGACACGGAACCATGACGACCGCCTATGTTACAGAATGCCTATGTTACAGAATGCCTATGTTACTGAACTCGTACTCGATTATAATTCAAATCATGGAGTCATGGTCATCGACCATAACTTGACTTCAGACATTTGTACAATGTTATTGTATATAAATTCAAAGGTTTTAACTTATGATTGATATTTTTGAATATTGTATTAACGGTTCATTTTAATCATCCTTTGTAAACATGCAACCCGTATAAAATCAAAATCTATTTCCGTTTTATTCAAGTTATACAAATATTATTAGATATAGAAATGAACCGGAACAAATGTTGTCAATTTATAACTAGTTTCACAATTTTCAATGAAAAAAAAGTGTAAACTTGCTTGTAACATATTTTAGTGTAAATATTCCGTCATTTCGATTTGGTGCTGATGGCATAATAAAGCAATACTCAGCACAAGCATTGCGCATTTATAGTCAAACTTGACTGAAATAAATGACTCTAAAAAGCAAAGCAGTGAATTGAAATATCTTAAATACTTCATAACTGGAGCAATAGTGCATGAACAGTATTACAGGAATTTAGTAAACGTAAGAGTAAGTTTTTTAATCAAAACTAAGGCATAATTTATACGTAGACATAGTATGAATACATCATTGTTCATTATTCGTCTACTTTCATATCATAATGCACGATTAAATTTATTAATAAATTTCTAATTATGTATGTCTAAAAATATTGCAATACACATGTATTTTGGTTTTTATTGATGAATACAGTGTATACAATGTCAATGGCAGGACAAATTGTGGGAATGGTTGGGCAAGTATTAATATTAATCATATATCAACCTCGATCTTACACTATGTATAGAACATGTTCAACAAATATTTAAGTTTATACAGGGACTTCTTTCGTTTTGACAGATCAATGAATGACTACTTAGTTTGTTTCAGTTCCGTCAGAATTGGAAACCTCAAAATTCCGGAAACCTCAGAAAACTAACTTTTTGTTGGGTACAAAGGGTGTTCGTTTTTCTGAAGTACCACTGTATTTCATTATCATGAAGATTATATACATGTATTATGATGTATATGTTTACAGAAATGAGGATCTATTACAACAAATAATTACAATGCAGAGACCTAAATCAAGCCGAAGATCAAGGACACCGACTACTGACCAGTTCTTACGAAGTAAGTGATTATATTGGATGCCATTTTTGTACCAGGGTACCTCTGGGTACAAGAATCTTGATAATCTCTGGGTACGTGATTCTTGATAACCTCTGGGTACCTTAATCTTGATACCCTCTGGTACCAGAAGGATTGGATACGTATGTTGGATAGATACTCCAAAGATTATCATTGGTAGATTATAATTTGCAGACATACTAGTGTTAAATTACGATTGGTTAATCAGTGATAGGCTTATTATGTTATTTTAAAAGGGCGAACTATTTTGTCAGTAAAAGTTTTGTACCTGTGATATCGAACGTAAACCTACCAGTCATGATATGAAACAGATTGTTAAATTCTTGCACCAATAAAAAATGGGACCTTTCATATCGTTGATTAAACGTTCCCCGTTATTTTTCAAACCGTTGATAGTGAAGAGGTCTGAACTTTAAGATAACTGTATGCTGAGGTTTTGGTGTACTTAATAATAAGAACCATGGCAGCATATTATCAAAAATCTTACAACAATTTAACAGTACAATATAAAGGAATTTACGACTAAAATCAGTCGTAAGATGATTGATAATACGGGTCCCATGCTATTATGTACATTATTATATTATTACAGTATGTCGAGGCCATGTTGGACCAGATTATCAATACAGCAGTATAAGAGGACAAGAAATAATGATGAACCAATGGAAGTTAATGGGTTATCATTGGATAGCATGTCGTAATGGACAAATACCTAGTAAACCTATACAATGTGGCAGATCTAATGCTGGGGAACCCTTATATATAGCAAGGGCTACAACTCCTGGATTAACTACATGTTTAGGTAGGTTCAATCTCGTACCACGGGGTTATCAAGATTCTCGATTCTCGTCCTGTGGCGCAAGAGGTTAGATCGAGAATCTATCTATAGAAGTTCGATAGAATGTAGGTTTTAGTGTACATTGTCGCTTGTTTTCTCTGTCCCATCTCACTCATTTTCGTACCCAGAGAATTTCAAAATTCTCTGTTAGATCGAGAATCTTGATAACCGCTAGTCGCGAGAATGCGCCCTTTTCAACATAGTTTTAAATAAATGTGAAATGTTGCATGCTCAGGGTACTAAAACTCAGTGATTCACGCACGATGTACTCTACAATAAAATTAGGTGAATACAATAACTTAAAGGTACTCGATGAACACATCGATCACGTTGCACTACAAGCCGTCGCACAACTCTATGACATTTGCATTTTGGTCTTACCTTTAAATAAATTACGTATTTTTGTTCCAACATCCACATCATCAATCCAGAGATATCTTTTTTTCAATTAACCGTGTTTTCATATTTATTAGTCTTTAACTTCATGTAAATCAATAGACTCAATTCATTGTATTTTACGAAAGCACAAAAGAGTTGAATCTTATATACAACTATACTGCTTAGTTATTAAGTCATTACTCATTAACCTAATTGTCATTTATTTCAGGCGTGTTTCATCAGCAATCTGGTTTGTGCCACTTATTTTGGGAGGGGAGACAGTTTTGTTCCAATCAATATGAAATACTGTGCCAGGGACCAGCGATGTCAAGACCACAGACTGTAAAATACTCTGAGAACGTCGGGAGACCGAAGTCACGTGGCACTGTGACAACACAATCAGAATTTGATGATGATCTTGGTCAAACGTTGAAAGTCCAGTCTCTACGCAATCCTCTACGATTATCAAATATGTTAAAAAATAAAAACTGACACTGCCATTTATTGTATGGTACTGATATGTTTGTGATGTTGTAGTCATGTGTATCAGATGCATAGATAGCGTCTAGAATTATGTGCGTGTATTAATAGTTTGTTATATTAACATTTAACTGGTTGCGACAATTTTACATTAACACGATCATGAGGGCTATTTAAAGAAGCTGTTTTTCATTACTAAATGACTGACATATATGTTACCTCGCCAAGTTGTTTCTTAGGTGGTGGTCTTTCAGAGAATGTCAGTTGAAACCCGATCGCAATTACTATGGAAACGCTGGGGCGGTGCAAAAATGGCAAAAATGCAATTTTTGCTCTCTCTCAAACCAAATTTTGCATATCATTTAGTTATACATGTATTTTCCCAAAATGAGATCTAAAGCGCTGGCTGCGTCCCCTTCAAACCTCAGCGACAAAAGGGGGGCATATCGTCACTTTGGAAAGTGCGTGAAAAAAATGTCATTTTAACCACTTTCCAGAAGTGAAATTCACTAAATCCAGTTAAAACACTAATTTCAATGCCTGTGGTGGTCAAGACACATAAAAGTGCGTGGTTTACCAGTTAAGTGAAACAAGTGTCTAATGCCAAGGCAACGATATTTTTCTTTGTTATTGTTGTATCAAAATGATTTAATATAAATGATTTTGAATGTTATGTTTATTTTTATTACTTTGTATATTACATTCTATAAATAAAAATGCTGTTATTGCTATTATTAGAGAAAATGAATTGACTAAATTTTCAACCAGTTGCATATGATTTGTATTTGTAAGCTATAAGTTACAATGTAGTATGTTAAAGTTGGCAAGCACATAGTACAGTACAGATCCACTATTAGGACCATCAACAGGTCCGGATCCAGAGGTGTAGTATGTGGAGGCACAGCTTGGTTGATTCTGTCATTACATTATAAATGTCCAGATGAAAAACAAGTTACGCCTGGGTCGTATATATTGGATTAGGATCTATCAGGAGATATTCGATTAACTTTTATTCTAATACGCCTGTTTTATGGTAAGTCAGTATGATACTTGACGTGTTTACAAATCAATTAAAATGGGTTGGCAAACATATCAGGTACAGCAACTGTAAATACACACAGACCTACTACAAACCAAAAAGCAAAGAGGGAGATTTTTTAAATTTTAATGATATTGATAGGGACACTACAAACAAATATCAAAAACAAGAGCCTCCTCGTTTCCGTCATATCCAACTATTTGTCCTTTCGTAACTTACTGATTTTACTTCTCGATAAAATCGATAATTTATCAGAGCCTCCGTCGTTGCACTCGGTATTGTTCGGAAATTTCCGATATGACACCCTGCTGTGATCATAGATTGATAAAACTGATCAACCCCATCAATATATCACGTGATTGACACTGCATGACGTCTATTACCAACATTTGATATCTGTTATATTTTGGTATAAACTTATTGAAAACAAACCCTGCAGTGCGCGGTAAGAATAAAAATATATTTCAAGGAGTTTGATTTACGTTTCCTTTTATGAAAAGAATTAAAATTTATAAACTATGTATCATACACATAATTTTCATTACACCTTGTGTGTGTTTACATTTGCAACAGCATAAGTAAATGTACATACTAATACTTATAATAAACATAAATAATTATTTCAATGACAATTAAAAAAGCAATCAATAGGCATATAAATTGTTTAAAATACTGAAAAAATTTAATATAATTTCATATAAAGACAAACATCTGGAACATCAATTAATATCAATAGACGCTTTATCCTTTAAAAGTATTAACACCGGCTATTTTTTTTAAACTTCAGCACCAAAAACAGGCAGACAGCATTTCAAAGATTTATTGTTTAAAAAATAAAATCTAGATATCATCATCGCTACCCTGTGTGTGTTTTACGACCTCGGTGGTATAATAATGATAGTAGTATCCTGTCATAAAACAAGGACACTGCTTATATAGGGTCCTTGTATAAAATGACACCCGCTTGGATGTAGATAAACGCACCAACAGGGGTCCAATAAGGAGTGTAATAAAGTTAATCAATGCATATTAGGTCGTATCTGAAAGAATGAAGAATTATAGAAAATGCAAACTAACAAGTCCAATTAGTACATTGAAAAAAATACTGTGACGAAAAGACAAATTTTATAAGTTGAAAAAGCATTAAACTGTATGAGTAGGCAAATAAAACGAGAAAATACATGTACAGTTTTTCTTTTGTTGTTTTTCTCACCTATGCGTAAATTATTTATCTTTTATATGTTTTATGAGCTAAAATTCATTTGATTTTTATTACTTATTTTATGAATTCTCTAGTAATGGAAACCTTGTAAATGTGAAGTTCTTCAATTAATCATTTAAACAGCATCGTTTTATAAAACCAAATGATTTTCCTCTTCTTAAATAATTAGTTTACACGAAACAAATAACGAATTATACAATGCCATACGATTTTCAACTTTTGTAACTAGTAAACTCGAAAAAATACGTTTTAATCTTGTCACATAGATTTATTTTCATAGAGTAAAAAATCTTGTATCTGTAATGCCCCATTATCAAAAGTAACAGTATTTTTACTGCAAAGAAAATAGACATTTATCATTACAAGCTTTTTAGACATATAAATGAATATATAGCGTGGTCTTATAATTTTAAGTATCCAACTTTTAAAAAAAAGCAGAATGGTTTGAGCAGTTTATTTTGTTTCTTAATGCATGTTATATTTTAATAATTTCATGTCTGTAAAGCAGTTAGTGTTCAAGTTGACTGTTGATAAATATATCTTCATATTATGGCTTTGATTATAATGCTCGATAACATATAATATATTTGACCGTTGATAAGATCGGTGGCGATAAAGCGTCATATTCTATCGGTCGTTCGGCTATCTTCGCCAGTTTCCGTATAGCGATACGGAATCTCCCGAAAGGAAGAAAAAAACAATACTTACTAAACTAATTCGCTATTTCCCCCTACTAAATATTCTTCAAAAATTATAAAACCTATACCATTTATTAAAGAAAAGATCGTAGTAATTGAATCAGATTGGGATAGAAAAGATTTTTAAATAATAAAACAGAAATTGGGCAAAACGTTGCCAATGTTGAGGTAAAAAAAATCATTTTTGTATTGAAATGCATAGGAAATAGGGTTAACATTTTTAACTCAAAATTCCCCCAACTATTTATTTTTAAATTTTTATAAGATATATACCATAAGAAAAAGGATGAATTGAATTTTATGAAACTGAATGGGATGGAATAATAAATACTTTTAAATCCGAGTTATATTAGATTAAGTACCAATGTCCTTCTTATTTGTATATAGCGCGCACTAGCATATTAGGCTTATCGATAAAGGACAAATAGTTGGATATGATTAGAAGCACGAGAGACAGGGAGTTGTATTAAGCTGGATTTGACTTGACACATTTTTGTGCATATCATGTATATCTGTAGCGATTTACGTTGATTAGCAAACCTATAAACAAATAACAAACTAGGCATAACTTATGCCACGTGTTCCACCATAGACATAGCTTGAATCGGAACTGAACATAATCTTTATTTCTATTAGTTATGTTTTGTAATGTTCATAGTTTAACTAATAAGTTTATAGTTGCTACATTCAATTCTAATAAAGACGAAGTTACAACTGCCGGAAAATTTAAACTAATTAAAACGCATAAGTAAATAGAAATCATGTTTCTACATTAAATTTAACAGGTAATTTAAATGGTATAAAATAGTAATATTTGATATTTTTACAAGTCATACAACCCGTTAAAAACCTTATTTTGGGGGTTAAATGGTTTAAACTTCAAAACTCTCTACATAATAGGCCTAGAGGCTAGATTTTGGCAGGTTTTTAAATGGGTCCGTCTTTATTTAATAGTTAATCTTTTTTTTAATTTAACAGAAAAAATATACGTATCTAGAATACGTATTTTTGCAATTGTTAATTTCATACATAATGCTATTTTTATAGTCGGTTTAAAATAATACCAGAGCTTAAGTTATTTATAGTATTTTTCTGACTCAAAATAAAGATTATTCTGTTCTATTCTAATCTAGTTCGGAATCCGTCGAATCCGGAATGTGGTCGGTCTTTATTCAGTCCGATTACCTTGATTGAACCGGAATGTAAACATAATGAATTTGTGGATAAGTATTCATTGATTCAAGATATCTCTGGTCGTAATCATCTCTTTAAACATTAATTGTTTAATTAAAACCAGACTTCATCAATTAAAATGTCGCTACATTTATTGAGAAGCTAACAAACTACACTGCTCTGCATTGTTTTTACTTGCTAATGCGCATGCGCGTAAAACTGATGTAAACAAACATTTTACAACATTGATTGAGGAAGAAGTCACAAAATGAGTTCTCAATCTGCCACGAGCGATCTTCCCTTATTTATACCGGTAAGTTTCTTCATTATGGTTTAAATCATGGCTTGAACCCCTTAAATACAATTTTATTGTGATAAAAAATGATGACAAATTGAATTTATGAAGAATTTGCTATGATATTCCTACATGTACTGATTTCTTGAGTAATTTATTCAATTTTAGATATGACTCATAAAATTGTCAACTTGTAATGTTGTGTTGTAAAATATAAGATAAAACTTAAAAATTCTATATTTTATTTCCACCTGCCGCTGTAGAGTATATATAATAAGGATAATCCAATACAGTACGCCTATGATTCTATAAATGATACAATAACAATATCAAAAATTTTAGACAGTGGTTAGGCTCAGAATTCCAAATTACCGGAGTTCCATTTTTCTTGTCATCCCTGTCTGACAAGCCTGCAGGACTTAGCAAAAGATTTATACCATGGATATTTTCTAACTATTCATAATTCAAACAATTTTGATTTCGATGTTATTCAAAAGACAAATATATTTACTGCTATGACTTAAGGCCTCATTATCGAAAGTAACATTGTCAAGTGACCTCAAAGAAAATATTGACATTTATCTATTTCAAAAATCTCCAGAATCGGTCAATAAATGCAAATATCACTTACAAGTTTCATTTATGTCTTTATTATTTGTTGTATTTCAAAGTGAAAGTAGTTTGAAACTGAAAGTAGAATTTGGTTGTCAATACTTAAAACAGTTGTTTTGATCTAAGTATGTTTGTATTTTGATAAAAAATATCTGGAATAAAAATACTACCAACACATAACACTTACTTTTACAACATTTTGCCATACCAGGCTTCTTCAGGCATAAACAACTTTTTTTATATAAAATATAGATATAAATGTACGTAAATGAAAATTGATATATATTTATAAGTATTTATTTTTCTTCGATCTTTCAAAAATAATTTGCCTTTTTACAGCTTGCTCCATTAGATGATTATTTTCAATGTTCAATATGTATGTGCAACCTGACTGTAACTACGGTAACACAATGTGGGCATAGATATTGTGAGAAATGTATAAAAGAATGGGTTAATAGACAACACAAATGTCCATGTTGTAATCATGCATTAACTCTTGGTCAACTTATCAGGGATCATCAATTTGATAGTCTTATCAGTGAGTATCTTCATTTAGTTAAATTTTAAGTTAGAACTTGACCATCATTGTGCTTACATACTAGTCTGTGTGATACTATGCTATGCATCATGAGTAAAATTGTTAATTAACATTAGAGGTGAAACGATTCAAAAATTTTTGATTCAATTCGATTTCGATTTTTTATCAAACAATTCAATTTTTCGATTCAATTCGATTTCCTACTCGAATTAAATAGGACATAACAAAAAAGAAATTTTCAAGAGGAACTGTATTATCAAATAAAACTGTAAATCCTGATAATAGAGTCAGCTTTCATAAACATTGTATAACATCAAACTATCAACACTTTTCAGACCACAGAGAGAGAGAAGGCTACTTGGCTACTTAAAGTCTGTTAGCTTCGTGTGTTTCTTCAAAAATATTAGAACATCGACATTGTCATTGCTCACTGTACCCCTATTTGCATAATTCAGAGCTCCAGATAATTTATTTTACAAAAGAGTCATCACTCCCCAGTTTTTTTTATCATAAAGAGTGACAGATTTTTTGAAAAGAGTGAAACTCAGAAAAACAATAGAACATAAATATATTTAAGAACAGTGCATTTTCATCTGAGGGACCTCCCTCCCGGAAGACGAAAAATTCAAATTCTAATTCTTTAATAATACCCATTTTACAAAGTATTTAGAGCTTAACTAGTTATAAATATTTTACTGCATTTTAGCATATATAAAAGACAAATCGTATTATTTCCAACTTTTTAATGAAATGTAATGCCCATGAATAAATTGTTTATAAATTTCTCCTTACCTACATGTACATACAGTATATGACTCAAGTCATAATCAAAATAAAAACAATTCATCAGTGCATCAATGACGTTATAATGCCATAATTAATGACTAGTTAAGGTTAAGCTTAGACAATAAAAAAAATACAAGCATTCAGCAAATGTAGATCACTATGACCAGCTTAATTTAGTTTGTTTCAAAATATTACACCACACTTCGTCCGATTTAAATGGTTATGAAAAACAAAGAGGAATTTCCAGGTAAATAAACGTAAATAACCGTCAAAACGAACTATTAAGTTTACAGTTTATCTCTAAGTTACTTTATTATGCTTGATTTAATTTTGTATCATACGGAACGAATTCGCTTCAACCATTTCGGCGTAATGTCATTCATTTTCGCGACCCAAGCTAGATAGCAAATTCATATGAAACATCTTTTGTAATTAAAAAGGTTATTGTTTTCAATGTTTCATCTTGATTTAATAAACAATGCTTTAGGAAACGACGATGTGAAAAGTTTATTTTTTTTATAAGATAAATCCCCCAATATTGCCGATCGTGTAAAACTAAATCGACTGATTATATCTTGGTGGCCCCTTTATCACTAAACTCTCTCTCTAGGTACCAGTTTTAGGTATATATGAATGATATAAAGCGTGTTAACTAACTCGACGACTCCATTATCTATTTTCTGTCAGCGAGTTAATCTCCCAGCGTGTGACCGACATTAATGGTCTAATTGACATGTACGCGTAATATACAAGTATAATAGCCGCAGGCAGTCTCATTTTTCACAACTTTTATCTGGATTAACAATCGTCGGGTCAATAAGTGTACACTATTTTAGTCAACTTTAAAAATATGCTTATTTTAACCGAAAAAAGGGCGTTTCATTCAACTTACAAAACTACTGAATAAGACAGTATTTCAAATAAGAATCGAATCGAAAATGCCTCTTCCGAATCGATTCATTGTGAACCACGATTAATCGTTTCACCTCTAATTAACATGATACCATGTGGTAATGTTAACATTCTAATAATTTCCCCCGTGTGGTAGAAATGGATTACTTAAATAAAATTTTAATAGAAGGATTTCACTCTTTGGAATCAACAATCAATCCTACAATTTTGAGAAATAAATCCAGTGGACTTTTATAATCACTGGAGCTTCCCATTAAAGGGATATATGTATCAGGGCTTTTTTTCCTTAAATATAACAGGGGCCGTTTACAGACGCCTTCGTCTTCTGAAATTTCTTTGAAATCATTCAGTTTTCCCAAAACTTTGGAGGTTGCCACTGATTTTTCATTCCCCTAACAATGAAATTACAATAAAATGTCCCTATTGTATTATATAAAGTAAGGTGCCTTTCCCACATACTGAAAAAATGCACTGTGTATGTATGTGTAAGTAATTTTATGAGAAAATCTTGACAGTATTTATTTAAATAATTTTCATGTATGTACTTTTAGCTATAAATTAAAGAAGTTTATGTATGTTCTCTTAGTATTTTATAATGTATTGTTTCAGGTATCATTGATGCAGAAAAGAGCAAAGCTGAAACAAGATATTTTGAAAATCTTATAAATACAGGTATAGTATAAAACATAATTATATTATTTTTTTTACTGTGTGCTCTTGTAAGTGTATAACTATAAACATTTTTTATTAAGAATCTTAGAGAAAATTTTTTTTGAGGACATGTAATCTTTTTATATGCTAATATCCAAGACATCTCACAAAATCATCTTACACAATTATTATAAGCAAATTATTTATTTTCAACTACCCTAGCTAAACCCTTCACTGACCTTGGTCCACACGGGAATAGTGGTGCATGCCTTTTCAAGCATTAGGCTTTTCCAGAAAATGTTTACAACAAATATTGTGTATATTATACATGTTAGTCATTATAAGTACATGAGTATTACTACAATAACATAATTTATTTTGTAGCATCATCACAAGATAATGAAAGTCACAAATCAACACCTGTTGAAGAAGTCTTGAAAAGTAAGTCTTACAGTTGTTTTATCTTGAGACTGCCTACCACTGATTTTATATCATGTTAGGCAGTTGTCAGTCTCTAATGGAAGTATGCACCTAGTAGCTGGTTGACAGATAAATCAAGAGATTTAGCCTTTCCAGTAACGGTGGGTAGAATGACTGACCCTTGTAATATGACCTATACAGTGTGTTGCTACAGCGTTAAACTGGAGCAAAAAAAATTATGTTTTCATCTTTGGTTGTATTGTCATCAAGATTACTCACATAAATGTTTAACTTGATATACTTGTCTTTCTTTATAATAAACAAAGAAACATATCTGCCATATCAAAATTTGTAATTAATTGGATATAATGTATATCATGATTTTCTCTGCATTTAAACATTTTGTCTTTCATATCGCTGAGATCTATCCACATCCTGAGGACAGGCCTATATCTCTTGATCCAAGCTTTTAACCTGGTACTTAGCATCGCTGCACATACTTTAATCAGTGGCTGAAAACTGTCTTACTTGATGCATAGGAATGTGGAGATTAGCTGTTGAAAATGTTTCATGACCAAACTTCTAGAATGTCCAGTCTGTGAATCAAACCTAGGATCCCTAGTTTTATAGTTGAGGGCACTAACAACTAAGCTAACCAGCTGGATATCTTTCAATAAATAGCAGAACTTCATGGGGACACTACTTTAATTTTACTCAATATAGGAAGAAGTTATAGATAATATGATTTTGTATGAAAGATTAAGTAAATCCTGGTGAAAAAAATAAATCAGGTTAACTTATGACAGTGAACAAGCTGCTGTGAATGACCAAACAAAAAAACCCACATAAATGTCATAAAGCAATATGAATTTACTTATCACAGACTAGTGATGTTTGCTATAACAGTTATGTTTTTAAAAACCAGCAGCAAGTAAAGTTAGATGTTTTTGTTTATAAGTAATTCATACCTAATTATGTGATTTTTTCTCTTTAGAACATCTTAAAAATGGATTACTGGACCATGAAGCATATTTTCAGGTAAATTATTATGTTGTTTAGTTTATTTCATTTTGTTTTAGCTTGATTGTGAGACATGTTCTTAGTACAGTAAAATTCTGCTATTAAGACCAGCAAAATAGATGGTCTTAATAGTGAATCAGGTTTATTATAGAGACCCTTTTGTTAACAAATTAAGCATTTGGGTCTTAATAATTGTCAAAAATTGCATGATTTTGAAATAAGAAAAGTGGTATTAATTGCAGAACTTTACTGTACTTATAACTGTTGAGTTCACTTTTTTGGTTCCCGTAGGCAGAGTAAGACTGGTAAAATTTCTTCTTGTTAAGTAAACAATGAGTTAGGGGGAGGAGATCTACATGGCAATGGGCTTTTATCTTTTATCTTAGGACTATATTAATCTGTAAAAAATGTATGCACTAGGCATAATCAACTTCACAAAGTTTGATACAGTGTATGATAAAAGTTTGTGTGACATAGTTATCTAGATGTTTTCTAGCAAAAGATCAAACCAGTAGCTAAAATGTAGATTCACCTCAGAAAGAAGCACTAATTTAATGAGAATCCTGAAATTAAATTGTCTACATCCTTGTATTATGTTATAAAAATGTCAGACGTTTTTCTTTCTAGAATCTAAAGAAATCATTTCAAGCCAAGATGAATATTATAGAAACTACAACACAACAAGAAGTAGCTGAGTTAAATACACATGGATTATCTCAAGATGGTATATATATATTCATCTATCATATTCATTTTAGTCTATGTAATATAATGTTTATAGTAGATCAGCCTAGATAACTCAGACTGTAATATGTCAATTGTTCATCCATTGGTCTCGGTTCAGTTCCAACTTCTCGCCTACATTCATTGAATTTATTAATGATATATAATCATATACTCAACACAGTCATTTTTCCTCCTACTGCTGTATCAAATAGAAGTTGTTTACAACATACAGCCTATGTGTCTGTATACTCTAGTTTGTGCAGAGGTGAAAATGCACAAAGGAAATGTATCTTTACAAGTGTTTACTTCTCCATGAAGGTATTGTTTACTAAATGTTAAAAATAGAGAAAATAATAGGGATTTTATATGCTGCTATTCAGAGGTCCTGTTACTAGAAGTTATACTTTATCAATGTTTTTGTTGGTATACTCAGAGTACTATGAACTATTTATTTAGCTTTAAACATTTTGGAATACTAAAATACATGTAATTTATATTACAGAAATAATGCTACAAACTCAATCATTGATGTCAACATTAGATAGACAAAAGTCTGAATTAAATAATGAAATGGAGAAATGTACTAAAATGGTTGCTGATGCTTATGATAAGTAAGTCTTTGCTCCTTTATTTGGTGATAAAGTTGCTTTTAACCTGATAGACAGAATAGATTAATAACGTATACTTTGATTGTTAACAATAGGTCACTAAGACTCGAGGGTTGCCAGAAAGACTGTAGTAACTCACTCTTTAACACAATGCACATACTACAGTCTTGCGGGCATCCCTCGAAGTGTTTGTATGGAGTTTTCACTGTGGTATGAACAACTTTTCACTATTACAATAAAATATATATATACAAAGAATAATGAGATTTAATGCTAGTTTGTGCTTTTCAGCAATAATGTGTAAAAATCTTGGTTTGTACCAGCTGTGCAGGAATTGAAAACCAATCAAATGGGGTTCTTATGTAGGTCTGTTGTATTGTATTATAATTACATTAATATATTTATTGTTTTCAGGTATTTAGAGAATCATATACCAAGACTAGATGTATTACCTGTCAAAGTTAATATACTTATAGCAAAGAAAAATATATTACTTTCTGATGTGACATTCCAGCCTACAGATTGGTATGAGAACTTTTGTATTAAAGGTGTACAAAGTATTATTGCTTCGTTTTCTCTCCACCAAACCTTTGTTTTTTATCATCCAGTTTTATTAAAGGTGTACAAAGTATTATTGCTTCGTTTTCTCTCCACCAAACCTTTGTTTTTTATCATCCAGTTTTATTAATTTATTGTGGTTATATGTTTTCACTACTTTTACATGATAATATTTACATTCAATTAGCTTTTAATCACTTCTGGTTCAAATGCATATAATGTCTTGATTTGGACAACTGACTGCTATACGATGCAAATTGGTCCAAAAATAATGATCCTTGGTTGCATAAAAAAGAGTAATGCTATATGTAGGGTCTTCTTATAACACAGTCCTTCAGGACTCAGAAGAACCAAGAACTGACTGTTGTGGACAGGGTCACACTATATAGACTTAATCTCAAAAATTAAATTTTGTGAGAATCCCAGGCAGACAGCAGTTTTCAAGATGTATATAATAATTTTATATTTACAGTTTAAAGGATGTTAGGGATTCAGTAGAATCATTAATGATAAAGAAACATAATCCTGTACAAAGTTGGGAAGATGATGTCAAAATGTTCTTATTTGGGTAAATTTTTCTACTCTATTCATTGATCAAAATAGGACTTATTTTAAATTAAACTTTGTCATCTCTTTTAATTTTCTTGAATACTAAGTCATTTTATTACATTACATAGCAAAGGACAGTATTATCAATTAGCTCAACTACATGATATAAGTAATTTACAGTAACCTAAATCATATTTAACTAGCCCCTGGCTATGGGCTAGTGAGTAAGGGGGATGACCAGTTCTGTAAGTGTTATGGACAAAAATGGCTTCTAAGTAAAACATACTATTTATTCATGTAAGGTGTATTTATCATAAATGAACTTTTAATTAGTATTTAATCCCAAGTTCAATAAGGGGCCAGTTTCTCCTTGATAATGTATTCTATTTCATACATAGTTGAAGCTTTGCTCTATTGACTTCTTTTGTATAAGCCGAAAAATGAATTCAAAAGGTCACCTATGATCCAAAATGTAGTCATTGGGGTGTTCCCTCTTGTGCATTGTTGTATTTTTGAGTACCGGTATATTATTGTTATTGTTGTTGTTGTTTTTCAGACCCTTTGCTAAATGTAGTGAATGTGAGATGGAAAAAGTAATATTAGATTTTATGATGTCAGGAAATCTATTAAATGATGTACAATTATTGAATGATAGTTGTATGTTAGGTTTACAGTATGGAATGGTAAGTATTTTATACATTACCCTTCAAAAATTCTTGGACAAATGAAATTTCGAGAAAAACTAAGCATACATACCACAACTTATTTTACTATAATTTAAGCTTATTTGTGTAACAATGTTTGAATCATATGTAGATATGAACTAAAAGTTTCAAAAAACATAATATTATGCCAGTGAGTTTGATTACTTATTACTTACAACAAAACAAATTACAACATAAAATAAAACTTGGAATAGAATGTGGGATAAAGGCTTCATTAAGCTTTCTTTTACTGTTTCAAAAGCAGCCACCACAGTTTTTAGACAAAAACACAATATTCTTGAAGCTTCAAAACTTATTAGCAGGAAGATTGTGTATCACCTTAGTACCTCAAACTATTGATACATAATGATAGTTACTTTTTAGCTCGACTTTACGTAGCAATGTAGAGCTCTCCTACTCGCCCCGGCGTCCGCGTCCGCGTCCACCTTTCTGATTAAAGTTTTTGTGCAGTAAAATACTTTCTTCTATATCTTTGTTATTTCTTAAGATATTAACTTCAAACTTTAAATATAATTATGTTCCTTACTATCAACCACATCTCATGTGACAAGGTATATAACTCCAAACACATTTCTTTCAGAATTATCTCCCCTTGAACTGATTAAAGTTTTTGTGCACAGATTAAAGTTTTTGTGCAGTAAAATACTTTCTCCTATATCTTTGTTATTTCTTAAGATATTAACTTCAAACTTTAAATATATGCTTCTTATTATCAACCACATCTCATGTGACAAGGTTCATAACTCCAAATATATTTTTTTCAGAATTATATCCCCTTGAACTTAGAGTTTTCTTTAAAAAGTGTTTGTTTTTACTGCAACTGTTTTATTTCTATAGGTATTGACTTCAAACTTTAAATGTACATTCCTTATTATCAACCACATCTCATGTGATAAGGTGTATAACTCCAAATTTTTTTTTTAGAATTATCTCCCCTTGAACTTAGAGTTTTCTTTAAAAAATGTTTGTTTTTACTGCAACTGTTTTATTCCTTTAGGTATTGACTTCAAACTTTAAATGTACATTCCTTATTATCAACCACATCTCATGTGACAAGGTGTATAACTCCAAATTTTTTTTTTTTTAGAATTATCTCCCCTTGAACTTAGAGTTTTCTTTAAAAAGTGTTTGTTTTTACTGCAACTGTTTTATTTCTATAGGTATTGACTTCAAACTTTAAATGTACATTCCTTATTATCAACCACATCTCATGTGACAAGGTGTATAACTCCAAATATATTTTTTCAGAATTATCTCCCCTTGAACTTAGAGTTTTCTTTAAAAAATGTTTGTTTTTACTGCAACTGTTTTATTTCTTAAGGTATTGACTTCAAACTTTAAATATATGTTTCTTATTATCAACCACATCTCATGTGACTAGGTTTATAACTCCTTATACATATTTTTTACTCCTGTGACAAACACTAACTAAGTTGAGCATGCTGTCTCCTCTGACAGCTCTTGTTATCATGATAATTGCTCTCTCATTTGACAAAATGTGTAACAGATTAAAGCACATAAAGATTATTCAAACATTTAAATTTTAGATTCTGTTAAAAACATTCAGTCCAGCACATAACTACAAAAACTGATTTAGGGAAAACAAACCAGTTAAAAGCCATCAGAAATCTTGCAATTTTAATCGATGACACAGACAAAGTCTTCCTATGTCACTCATATCTATATTTCAAGGACCACAACGGAAATAAGAGTTTACGCTTTTACTCTTTTTTTGTGTCATCCTTGATGTATAATGTTGTTTGATATGGCTATTCAGTAATGCATATATTATACTGTTTATTATTGTAACTTGTATGTTATTATTGTAACTTGTATGTTATTATTGTAACTTGTATGTTATTATTGTTACTTGTATGTTATTATTGTAACTTGTATGTTATTATGTGTGCCATGTTGTAACATTGTATGTCAAAATATTGGTTAACCATCCCACCCCTAATTCTTAGTAATATATAATTTGTTTATATTAAAATTATTATTTTCCTACAGAAACCAGGTAGTGTTATTGTGATACATGGGTCAATAAAGTTAGAAAGTGATTTACCAAAGAAATGTTTTGTACAAGTATATAAATCTGGTACTGAGATACCTAAAGTGGATTACTTTTCATGTAAAGAGTGTAACTTTAAATGTAAGTACATGTACTACTGTACTAGTGTATCATTTAACTTGACTACAGATTTTAACCCCCCCCCCCCAACTAGCTTAGTTGGTAGCATGCAAGTCTACAGGTCAATGTGTCATATGTTTTATTTCTGGGCAAGGCATATTTTCGTGGAGTTTGGTCATGAAATAATGTCTTCTGCAATTTTCAGTCCTGATTATCTTTATTTATTTTAATTCCCATTATTAAATATGATTACTTATTAGGACTTTTGACCTAGTTAATACATATATGTTGTACATGGCAAACTTTTAAACTAAAAACAAAATGAACCCTGCATAGTGCCAAATAACTTTTTTACAGATATTTCTTGTTTATATTCCAGGGATATGTAGATCTTGTATAGAAGTGTGTCACCAAGGTAAACTTTCAAATATATAATACCCCAATATTCACACCCTAGCAAGTTTTCATACAAGTATGTATGTCCACATTTTCAAAAATAAAGATCAAATAGTGGTATTTTTATGTCTGAAATTTGAGTTATAAACTTATGAATGGTTGATGCCAAACTAATATAGCCAATAATTTGCACCAGTTGTTATAAGGCAGTTCTCTGAAACACTCAATATTGATTTCACAAAAAAACAGTTTCTGAACACTATCATAACTGTTACTTAAGTTAGATAAATTTTATCTAATACTTTATTTAATACTTGTTTTAGGTCATGATGTGTCACCATACATAATGCAGCATCAACCAAATTGGTAAGTTCTTGTACAATTCATTTTTAGCTCGACTTTACGAAGTAAATGGAGAGCTCTCCTACTGGCCCTAGTGTCGACGTCCACGTCCACATCCACATTTCTAATTAAAGTTTTTGTGCAGTAAAATATTTTTTACTATAACTTTTTTATTTCTTGAGGTATCAACTTCAAACTTTAAATATATGTTCTTTATTATCAACCACATCTCACGTGACAATGTTTATAACTCCAAATACATTTAAAAAAAAATATGTATGTTCCTTATCATCCGCCACATCACCTGTGACAAATTCTTACTTAGTCGAGCATGCTGTCTCCTCTGACAGCTCTTTTTCCATATCTTGTACTAAGATTTATTTTGACATGTTATAACCGGGGCTATGTGGGTTAGCACACATTTTTCAATATGATTCCTGAAATAGTATACATCATTCCAAATGTACATCAAATAATTAATGTCCACAAGGCACTCTTTACATGTTGTCTTATCATTGCATTGTTTCTAAACTTTCTATGACAAAAATACTGCAAGACATTGTATTTCAATTTTTGGGACTCCATCAACTTGAATTATGAATTATGTATCAAATTGATGCAGCCCTTGTGACATTGTATTTCAATTTTGGGGACTCACAGTCGACATAAATGCATTATTATGTATGAAATAGAAGCAGAACCTGATAATGTATACTAATAATTCATTGTTGTATATTTTACAGGGCTTGTTGTTATTGTCCTAAAAAGAAGAAATGTAAAATACAGTCTGATGATTAATATAGACTAGAAAGATATGTCTACTTCTTCATTTTGATGTAGTATATATGATTCAGGGAAGAAAGTAAGGTCCCAAAACTATGGATTTAAATGAACTGAGAAGGGTTGTTTTCCTATAAATTAATTATCTCCTGAAATCCAAAATTCAGCATTATGATAATGATTAAAACATTTTATACAGACTAACAGAGAGTACTGATGGATTAATGGAAATAACCTGTGAAGTCAGTCAACATAGCATTACAATGAAAATCATGACTTGTGTGTTACTATGTTAAACGGGACTCTTTTTGTTTTTGTGTATAATACATTTGTAATAAATGTTCACCAATGTGATATGAACATAAGAAACACAAATGTGCTCTAACTATTTAATGAGTACTAATCTAAGCTATATAAACCGACAAACTGACCAATAATATGGAGGGTGTTATAAGATAATGGTATAGTATAGTATGTTTCTAGATTCTGCAACATCTCTCTTGTTTTTGTTGAAAAAGAAAGTTCATATTATTTTAACAATAATCAAAACATAAATCAAAGAAATATTGTACATTCAATCATAATTAAACAAACGAATGCATTTAGCATTTAAAGCTTTAAATATTATGTGTTATCATATGAAAATATTATTGATATAGATTCATGCATTAATTAATAAGTAATTAATAACAGTTCATTGAACCCATTCATCGCGATTGTATCTTTGACTTGACTGCACTATTCTACCCGATTGTGTTTGATAAGGGGCAGGCGAGTTTTGGGATATCTCTGCAGGGAGATTAGGCTGTTGAGAGTTTGCACTGCTGGGTACTGGTGGGTTAATTGAATTATCATTACAGGACTGATATCTGGCCAATACATTAGGTGTGAAATCAAATATATCGGTGAGTCGCTTATTACTCTTCAACAGATATCTGCAATTTCTCCTGTAAATACTCCCATCAGGGGTCTGAATAACATAAGAGTGGTCTTAGTGTATCCTTATCACTTTAGCAGGTTTCCATATCTTTCCAACTTGAAATCTTACAGAGTCATTAACCTGTAACCTTGAAAGTGTTTTTGCATTTTTGTCATAACTTTGCTTTTGCTTGTTTTTGGATGATCAAATGGCTGATCTTACCAATTTTGGGTTAACAGTTTTAGGTAGGAGTGGTTTGTTGGTTATTGTCAGAATAGATCTAGTTCTTCTGCTCATAAGTAATTGCACAGGTGATTTTTTACAATCTGTCATGGGTGTATTCTTGTATTCTAACAATGCTAAATGTGGGTCATGACCACTGTCTTTAGCCTTGTGTAGCAGTTGTTTTACAGTCTGTACAGTGCGTTCTGCAAGTCCGTTTGAACTTGGGTGACGTGGACTTGATGTGACATGTTCAATATGCCACGAGTCGACAAATGTCTTGAATGTCTCAGATGTGTACTGAGGTCCATTGTCACTGAATATACAGATAGGTATTCCGTGCGTACTGAAACGTGATTTCAGTTTTCGTACTACAGTCCATGATTTTGTGTGGGGTAGCTTGTCTATCTCAAAATATCTACTATAGTAATCAACTACAACTAAATACTCATTTCCATCAAAATGGAATAATTTGGTTTCCGGAGCATAACTTAAGTTCAATTTGGCTCACAATATTCAAACTTCATACGATGATTGTCCATATAGGGTAGAAGACCCCTATTGATTTTGGGGTCACAAGGTCAAAGGTTAAGGTCACTATTACCTTAAAACTGAAAACTGTTTCCGGAGCATAACTTAAGTTCCATTTGGTCCACAATATTCAAACTTTATACGATGATTGTCCATTTTGGTAGAAGACCCCTATTGATTTTGGGGTCAAAGGTCAAGGTCACTATTACCTTAAAACTGAAAACAATTTACGGAGCATAACTTAAGTTGAAATATTCTCATGTCTTACAAATGCTTCATCTTAACTAAAATAAAACAACACTTTCGGGCATATCGTCGTTGCTCCACGAAAACCGCGTAAGTTGGTTTTGGCTAGTTTTCAGGAGGCGAAAAAAACTTAATATTTAATTAATCAAATGTCCGCTTTTATCCGTTATATGTTCATTGTTTTTTATTAAAATACATCTTTAACTTGTGAAACTGGATTTTTCAGCCACTTCAGTAGTTAAGCTAAACGGACACTTACGCGATTTTGTCATTAATTTTCAAAAAAAAAAATTTTAACGCGTTTTTTTAAACACGCGTTTGCGCGATTTTTTTATTCAATTTGTCAATAATATAGACTTACACGTTTTTTAAATTCTGTAATATTAAAATGCGTTACCCTATTTAATGGCATTAAAGGCAAATAATTATCTAGAATTATTGTTTTAGTTATCCAAAAATTAGTACGAATGAGTACTAATATCTAGGATCTCATATTTTATGAAATCACGTTTTTTTTTTAATATCATCAAACAGCAGTCATACTGGTCTGAAATCCGTTCATTTAAATGCATTTAATATAAAAGGACAACAAATGTCATGGGTAATGTAAAATGCGTTTATTGTCCGTTTTTTCTCAACTGTCAAAGCTTGAATAATTTCACAGTGACTGAATGCATTGTTTTTGTACTGGTGGCCTAATTTTCATTAAATATATCTTGACTAAAACATATCATTCGGCATAAGTATATTTACTCGAGTATAATACACACTTTTGGAAACCGATGAATGTATCATGGCGGTGATTTTAACAAACGCATTCACCGTAAAATTATTCATGTTTTTACAGTTGAGAAAAAAGGAACTATAATTGTTAATAAAAACTAGAAAACATGTTCATTGAAATAAACTTTAATTGAAATGAACCTCAAACATGTTATAATTTTGACTATGTACATTTATCATGAATACAACAACTTCCTGCATTGCATTGCATAGAATCGAAACAACACTATTTGAAACAGTACAATATCTAATATGATTATTGAAAAAAATTCTTGTCCAAAAAAAAGAAGACTAAATAGAACTTATTGTTATAACTGGCGCAACAAATACTAGTCAAATGTATTTCAACAAAATATTGTGGACAGTATATTTCACAATGTCAATATCATGTGCATTATAAATGCTTTAGTGTATCATAAAATGGATGATAGTCTTTGGGAATAACAGCTTTCAACTGCTGTAAGTGCTCATATTTAGATTTTTTTATTTGAATAGGCCCTGCGTATAATGGTGGTATCACTTCGCGACCAGTCGGCACTGTTGCGTTTCTCCGTTTTGGCAAATCTTTGAATTCGTCGGCATATGAAACCTTGTATTGTATAACCCTGTCGGGCTTGTACTTAAGACTACGGATATCGGTAACCACAGGGTCACCAACCTTAATACCTGGGCGTATCGTATCATAAAATTTTAAGCAACCGTAATTCTTGAAAAATGTGTGATCTACGTACTCCACAATAAATGGATGTTGTTCACGTACACTTCTCATGACTTCGACATAGTTTGTAGGAGAATAGATGGGTCTGTTTTTGAGGCGACGTTCTATTATACTGTGAGTAGAGTCGACCTCCATTTGCGTGTGCCCCTTTTCCAAAAAGTTTTGTTTTATAACAATATTATAGTGCACGGCTAGTTTTAGTAAAGTATTCGATAAGGTTGCATTACGATTCTGATAACAACATCCATCGCTGAACAAAATAATTTCCTCCACACCTGGCTTGATTAATGTGCCTGTTAGATAATCATTAATACAGGTTGCAAACGAATTTGCCGTCAGTCCACCTTCACCCTCATGCCAGAAATAACATTTAACATCTTTGGTTCCTAAATCGTACAAAGTAAAATTATGGGAGGCTAATTTCGTTTTGTAATAAACGGCACTCGCTTCAATTCTTGGAGAAAGTAAAACAGCTTGAACATCCATTGTTATGACTTTAACTTTATCCGATGCTCTCTGTTTTTCATTGTCTTTAAACATCCGGGCTTCATTTTTACGTGTTATATGGATATTGTAATTTTCGTCACTTACACTTCCATGACTGTGTCCTACACAAATGTCGCACTGATCTTTTTTAGGCTTATACAAAGACAAGTTTTTTTATCAAATATTCTGTTTAAACTCATTCTGCTGATAGAGTTATATCCGTTGTCGCGACAATGCTTTTCATACACACGCATTAGGTCGGCGAATGAGACAAACACTGGTTCCAGATAAATTTTAGAGGTGGATGCCCTGCAGTAATGCGACTTCATTTTTGGTAAGGAATCCAAGAAAGTCTCGGCATTCTTCCATTCAGTGCTAATTCTTGTAAGAGGTGGTGTCCGTTTACTCACAGCTTTTGGTTTAGGTAATCCATTGGAGTCAGTGTTTCTATCTAACCAGTCGTACACCATATGCTCACTAATTCCAAGTGTTGATAAGAAAAATTCTTTGCATACCCTTACTTTTCTCTCTCCAATTCTAAAGTGATATATATATGTATATTTTCTTCTTCCTTTCGCTGTGCTGTTCTCTTTACTTGTATTTGGCGCAATAATTTCATCTTCATGTGTGCTTCCTCTTGTTTTACTATCGGACTTATTACCTTTCTCTCCATCTGTATTAGCAACAATACTCTCTTCTTCAATTTTTCTTTTTTTACCTTTGCCAATGCTAGAATTAACTTCGGTTCTAAACTAAACTAGCGACAAACAAACTCTTCTGATTCCAGTCCATGTTTTGCCAAAACGAGTCAAATATTTCTTTTCTTAATATGTCACTTATTTCAAAACATCCTCTTACCCGCTCACATCTTTTCCCACAACTTCTTTCTCCTTGTATCCTCGCCTTCTTATCTACAGAGTATGTCTTTTTACGGTCACTTTCTTTCAGCCCCTTGTATGCCTTACCCTCCATTCTTAGTTTTTTATTTAAGTTTTTCTTCCAATTATCAGGACTTCCCATTCCTTTCTTTGTTCTCAAGTGTTTCTGCTTTCCATCAGATTGATTAGCATCTTCAGTTGTTATTTCTACTTCTCGAGCAATATCTAATTCTTGGGTATTAACTTCACTTATCTTTTCATTGTCGTGATCAGTTGCTATCATGTTCACTGCAAGTGACGTTTCCTTGTCAATTAGGTTATCTTCACCTATATCTATCATTCGATAAGCAACGAATGTTTCGCTGTCATTTGCTTGTACTTCTGTCTTTCTACAATCATTGTTTTGCGATTCTTGAACCTCGCTGTTGCCTGCACTAGATTGGTGTTCATAACTCTGCTTTCGCTTTGAAACTTTATATGGCTTGTTTGAAATACTTATATCAGAATCGTAATCAGATGAATTAGTACACTTATTTTGTTTCCTGTATATCTCTTCTTTCCAATCTAGATCTTTAAATGAATCATCTGAGTCAAAATAATTACTGCTTACTTCACTTTCACTCGAGTTATCATTATCACTTTCATTGTTGTGGAGTGATCTATCAACAAAATCTTCGTGATTTGAATGTTTATCGTCATCATCTTTATCATCTCGTAATACACTATCTATATTAGTAATTGATGTACCCTGTATTCTATACCTATCTAGACTTGAGACCATTGATTGTTCAATTGCGACATTTGCTCTCTGTGTGTCAATTTTTTTAAAATCTTGTACTGTAGTAGGTAGTACACCGCTTTCGAATTCATCGTCAGAAAAATCTTTTTCGATATTGTTGTTGCTATCTACTGTAACAGGCATTTCCCTTTTACGGATTTTCTCTAAAGCTAATTGAACTAGTTGTTTTCCCCTCGAAGACATTTTCAATTGTCCTGTGTTACACTTAAAATACGTTTAATTGTACAAGCTCTATGTTTTGAAATCAGTTCTTTAATTGCATCCTCTGTCTCGCTCACTTTAAAAGTTACTTGTAAATAGAACATGCAAGGCTTTATGATCATGTAACATTGTTGTACAGTCACTTCTATGCCTGACAAGTCTAACACATTCAATTTCAAAGTTGAACATATATTCACAGCAGTTGCTGATTTAATATTATTGTATGATAGATATAATTGATCTAAGCTTTTGCCCTTCGATATAACTTCAAAATCAGCATCCACTAAATTTTTACATTGCGAAATGTTAAGGATCTGAAGGTTTGGCAAAAATTGTAGGAAACACAATGTTGAAATATTACTTCCAGTGATGTCCAGCCAGTATAGCTTTTTGGCATTTTGTAAGTACTTAACAAACAAGAGGTCAATTTCGAACACTGCGCATGATATTTGAGCATAAGGTATGAAAAGCTGTTCAATTCCCGAAGAATGTTTTAAAACTCGTTTGAGAACGTCATAATTTGCTACAAATTCACTTTCAAAATCTATATCCTTCTATAACACACTATTTTGTTCCACTATTACATTTAATAGTTTACAAGTTCTATTCACAGACTGTAGAAGATGGCTGGTTGGTATGTCTGAGAGTATTTTAACGATGATTTCTGTAGGCAACGAAAGTAAATGGTGCTCCATTTAATGACATTACATGACTGTATCTGCAAAAAACAAAAACAGTCTAAGAAACTTATTACAGTACTATGTATCTAAAATTGAGGGGCGTCAACCGAAAATGGGTCTTAAAGCGATTGCGATCAGTATGCAGCCTGCGCATCCGCGCAGCCTGTTCATGAACTATTTTAGATCTATCAACGAACATATGGATAAGCAGACTGATCTGGACTCATATTGATCACACTCGCTTTAAGAACTACTTTCGTTTGATGCAGCTCATTTATTCTAATAATTTATGCAATAGAAAAGCATAAATTTGCCAGACCCATCGGGCAATTGATTTGCTATAATATTGTACCGCAAATAAGCCTTAATATATCTAAGAAATATCATTCTCTTCGATTATATCATAATTACTTGACAAAATATTATATTCGAAAAACGTGTATATCTTTAGACGAGCAACCCTCATCCCAATGAATGGAAATCGCGTATAACAGTATTCAACTTTTAAACACGACAATCCTTGTTCATTTAATATAAACAATACATCATTCAACAATTCAGTGATAACACAAGGAGTCTAGGTTACAATAACCTTGTCGTATTGTTTTACCGAGGAAAAATGGGAGCAAAAATTTGACTGATATTGTTTCTTACGGAAGCTATCGTGTTTTAGGAAGTTAAGAATGCGCATAAATGGATCAACAGTACTTCTTTAACACTTACATAAAACTGCATCAATAATAAAAGGAAATAACTTACATTTTCCAATAAAATCCTTCGAAAATATTCCACACAAACGTCAGTCTGATTTTAAAGATTATACGCGTTTTTCGCTGATAAAAAATACCAACCAATGAATATACAGGATTTTGTCACATGGTCATTAAAACAACATCCTATTGGCTAAAATGTCCAGGATTTTCGCAGAAAACGTAGCATGATCCCGCTTTTACAACAGTAAACAAAAGTTTTTTGCGCCAAAATGGACTTACGCGGTTTTCGTAGAGCAGCGACGATATAATGCTCCGCCTAGCGGTGCTCATGTTATGACCTGTGTTTCTGATTGCTAAGGTGATTTGACCATCTACCTTTAGGCTTGAGCCATCATATGCTGCAAGGTTTTTCATTGACCTTTGCAGTGGTTTCTGTATGCCAAGAGATTGCCATACGGATCTGGGAATGATGTTGACCTGGGAACCTGTATCAAGTTTAAATTTAACTTTGGTTTCATTTGGACCTATTTTTAATATGGTGAAAACTTGATCTTGGGTAAGATTTGTGGATATAGTATCAACAATCCAGGATTTATCAAGATCTGGAATCATTTATAACTTATTACTTCATTAATAGAATTTCCTTTGGATCTACACACTTTGGCAAAATGATTCTGCTTGTGACACTTTAAACAAACGTGTCCTTTTGCCGGGCATATATTTCCTGGTTTATGTGAAGGATATCCGCATTTTCCGCACATTGATTGTCTACCCATGGCTTGTGGTGGTCTCTTTTGTGGCTGCACTGTTGGTGGTGGCGTTCTCCACGTTTGCTTGTGTGTAGCCTTTCCTGCTCTTTTCTGGTACATTTTGCTTAATAAACCATTTCTCATATTTATATAGCATCAACATCCTGTTTTTCAGACATAGTTTTACACTGAGAACTGGTCATTTCATACATTTGTGAAATGTCTACAGCTTTTTGATAAGACAGTTCTGACCCTTCATTTATGAGTTTCTCTCTTATATTTGATGAACAAATCCCAAAGACAATTTGATCTCTAATCATGTCATCTTCCTGATCAGCAGGGTAGTGACATTCCTTGATTAGCACTCTTAAGTCCATCAAGTAATTTTCAAACGATTCTGCCTCTGTTTGAATTCTTGAGCGGAAGATGTACCTTGCATATATTTTGTCAGACTTAGGTTCACAGTAATTAGCAAAATTAGTATATGTGTCAAGGTTTTTCTTCTCCTCATCAGTTAGTTTCCAAGGGGAATACAAAGATCTGCCATGGTCTCCTACCCACAGCATTAGGTAGTTACACTTCTCTTCCTCTGGTTTCTTTTTCAGAGGTCCGCCAAACATAAATTCACAATGGGTCTTGAATCCTTTCCAGGACCCTGCTAGGTCTCTAGCATGCCAATCCGTTACAGGCGTTGTAGTATTTAATTCCGTATTTTTATGTGAATTGTCACTAAACTTTGCTAAAATCGAATTGTTAAAATAACTTCAATTATCTTATATATCCACTGGATTTTAACAAATTATTAATCCATTTTATCAGATTGTTTTTACTTCTGACACCATGTTGACATGTTGGGCTAGTTCATGTCAAATGATAATTGTTAATAAATAATTAGTAACCATGATATTTTAACTACATGTTCATTAACTCCATATCAATATTATACAAGTATGAGTACTGGAGTTATTTCCCATAATGGAACACAATCCTATCTCGAATCATTTCATCTGCGTTGTTGAAATTGCAGTCTCTTTCACACATTCTTAAAGGAGTAATGAATAAATCAATTGTGTCGTTTTCTTGAGTTTGATTAAAATATTTGTATCATGCGAAAATTGGATTGAGTACATAAGCTCTGAATCTGTCATAATATGCACCGAGCTTTTTAGCATTTTTTTCTGAAACTCCTTCCAGGTGCAATGAATATCTCTACCTTTGTCGCCAATCCACAACAGAAAGTAAGATACATGTTCTTCTTCATTTTTCCTCTTTAGTGGGCCAGAAAACATTAGCTTTGCGCGGCGCTCAAACTTTTCAAAGGCGTCACGCAGATTTGATGAGTCCCACTCCATGCGTGGTGCCTGGATTTCACTGAATTCCATGTTTATTAGTATAGCTTTATCCAAATCAAAGTTTTAATTAAATCCACTAATACCTTCTGTCACCATGTTTTGTTTTCTGTTGTGTTCGTGTATAATAATAAATGTTCACTAATGTGATATAAACATAAAAAACACAAATGTGCTCTAACTATTTAATGAGTACTAATCTAAGCAATATAAACCCACAAACTGACCAAGAATATGGAGGGTGTTATAAGATAATGGTATAGTATAGTATGTTTCTAGATTCTGCAACACTTATCACTTTATATTCTCTGTTGTTTTTATATTACTATTGTGACTTTTTAAATGTCTTTCATACATCTCTAAGATTAACATATGTATAAATTGTCACTAACATATTCAACTGTGTTAATGCTTACATGCTTTTGCTTACAGTGAGCTTGATTTTGTTGAGTTTTGTTATGTTGTTTTGTAAAATATTAAAAAAGAATGCTTTTTTCTGATGTGTTAGGGTCAAATGATGATTGACAGATGTTTATAAACAGCTATCAAATAGTATAAATCAATTTTATAAACATAAATTGTTTTTGTGCATTTATTTTTGGACTCTTTTTTTGTGAGGGGGACAAATCAGTCTGAAATATTGTGGTTCAGTTTTAAAGTATTCAATTCTTATAAAAAAGATATTTAATTATTCAGTACTCTTTGTTGCTACATATCACCTAATTCTATGAAAACTTTTTTTAATAAATAATAGAGAATTCTGAATACATTCATTAATTCCTTATTTTGACAGTTTGACTCTTCTTTTGTTAAATTGATGCATTAAGTTTAAAAACTAAAAAGCATGCATACATATAAAACACTTGTGTCATTTGAATGACATAGATATCTTTGTATCTGATCTTACCTACTTAATTACATGTATACAATATGTATTGAACCTACATGGAAAGTTATAGATAAAAACAAGTTACAAAGATTACAGATGGTCGTATTATCTTATGTGGACTCTTAAGATTTTATCATTTAGCTTTTTAGTATTTGTTAAGTTTTTTTGTTTCCTTTTGTTATTAAATGAATGATTGTCTTGCAATATAGTATTGTTTGTTGTATATATATATTTGTATTTTTATATCATTAAATTTGATAAATAAATGTAAGAAAAATGAAAAAGTCTGTTTTTTGGTGTTTTTTTAACATGAATAATTTGAGGCAGACAATTATATTGACAATCCCTAGGATGCACCTGTACTAGACTCTTAGTCTCTGATTGTCATTCTCGTACCCTGAGCTTATCAAGATTCTTGATCGTGAGAATGCTATGGGTATGAAAATAATAAGAAAAATTGTGTCTAGCACCAGTGCTAGGCTCTTAATAATGAGGCTGAGCAAAGTGGTACATAAAGTCTCTAAGCTTCTTTGCTAAAATCTACTCTTAAAAAATGGTAACTATCAAAGGGAGATAACTGAGTATCACACTGACATTGCAACATTTATTCCAAATTTTAATTTAAGTTGTCTCTCTTCAAAACTTAACTTATGAAAATAGATGACAATCTCTTAGTTGATCCAGAGGCTGCCAGCATAAAACAGCCTCTCCAATAACATATATAGTAAAGGTATGTAAATCACCTCAGAAACAACGAAAAAATAAAAAATCTTATTCAACTGGTTACTGTGTTTTTATTTGTGGATCGTTTTTTTAAAAACTTTGTCTTCATCATAGAAGATTGTTTATAGAAATCTATAAATGAAAAGTCAATAAAGAAAGTTTTATGATGTGGATCATGAAGAGGGAGACAGCTGTAGAAAATAGAGACAACAGAGAGTAAAACCAGCTGAGCTCTGGGAGCAAAGCTAAGTATTGGACAATTTCTCATACAAGACACTGGATAGGCAGTTTTCTGATCAAAAGTTTAGTTCTTTTAAATGCCCTGTTCACCTAAAATACTGAAAGAGTGTAATGTTATATTGCAAGTAAATGGAAAAATAACAAGTAAGATTTTTCAACAACAAGTAACATTTTATTGACATAAAAGTGTCAAGCATCAGCAATCATTCATTATAAAATATTTGAATGACTTAAAACAAACATATAAAGCCAAAAGATGGAATACAATGTACATGTATGTAAATATAACTTTATTATAATAAACAATTCAATCAAGCAGAAAAAAAACAATGTTTTAAAATAATAAATACAACGGCATTGACATATCAGCAAGTTAAATATCAGCATTTTTAATGATAAACATCAGCAAATAAGACCTATCACCAATTGTGATGATATACCCCCCAACTGATCTTTGTCAAGAAGTTTGAATCAAATCTGTACAATAGGTGCTAAGAAAATGAGTGGACAAGATTTTTATCAAAGGGCCATAACTCAGCAAAAAAACCAATAGACTGTCACCAAATAAATTAGATATGCACATGCCTGCTTGATACCTGATCTATGTGTGATGTTTAAATCAAATCATTACAATAGATGCGGAGAAATTGAGCGAACAAGTAAAAGCTACATAGCAACTGACAAACTGACTCCCATTTACCCCCAAACATTTTCATAAAATTCATGACACAATCATTGTGTTCAGTAACTTGTTTACTTCATCTATGTCACACAATATGCAAAGAACCGTCCTATGAATAACACCACAGTCAAATTTGCTCTCAAACCTCAGTCTAAAAATAGAAATTACAAAATCAAGACACTATTTATAGTGTTTCATCTAGATGAAAAAATTAATAATCACTGATCTAATATAGCACTTTTTGTATATTGTAACATTTTGAGGCAAGATGAATATGTATAAAACAAAATTCTAAAAACATTTCATATTCTTCATGGTTCATGCCACTTTCAACAATAATACATTAAATTTTATATCAAAACAGTCTGTCTTTAATAATTATAAACTGTTATCTTCTGTTTTTAAACCAGATTTAAATAAACCATTCCAATAAACTCACAACTTTTCCTTGACCAATTGTTGAATTTCTTAAGGAAATGTATACCCTCCCTTGACAAATATAATATGGGTTTAACGCAAAATAGTCGTAACTCGCTCTTTTTTTATAGTGAGTTACAACTGTTTTGAGCTGAACCTGTGAACTATTATGAGTTCATATCAGCAGGTCAGAAGGATTAAGTTTTAGATGAGACAGAAACATTATCAAAATATTGACAACTAAAATATTCCTTGTGGACTAGTCCAATATGTAATAGTAGGTAGTGGGGCATAAATAATATATACAATATATATAATAAAAACTACATCCTATATATAATTTTTTTGTAGATTTTGCCAAATTATTATTTTTGTACAAAGTACATGTATTTTAAACAGTGCTGTTAAAATAGACTTGTGAAATCAGCTGAAAAAGGTCAATCACTTCTCTATCCAATAAATTTACAAAACATTTGTCAAATGGACCTATATATTTCTGATTTTGACATTTCAAAGGTTCTGGTACTCTATTTTGTATTCAGATCATCAGAAATAAAATCTATTTGCTGATGACTATAGAAAGCTTAATATGCAGAAATCAGTTGATTAGCTGTAAATTGGCAGCTCTATGTTTATTTTCCTTCATTAAATACCGGTAAAAACTATACTTGCATGTACATTTGTATTTATATCATGTTCTGATGTATGTCAATTCATAAGCCAATGGCCCAATATCTTGAAAAAAAGTATATTAATGTAACCAGTGCTGTATGGCTGGCAATAGAATGACTATAATATAAATAAATAAATCACAGACTCTTTCAGCAGATTAAGGAGCTAAAATTAACCCCCAACGGTCTACAGGGGACTAAAATTAACATCATTCGTTCAAATGGTCAATCATACACTCAAAATTTCCCCCTGAGTTCAATTGTATTCATTGCAGTCTACAGATCAAGTATGCTATAGGTTAAGTTTTGGGGGTAACTAAGGCCTAACTGTTACTTTATTTACACAGCAATATTTAGTGAACACTGGAAAAGGTTTACATGTGGGCAGCCTCCGTAGCATATCACTAGCTAGCACTTTGCCCCTTGGTACCCTGGATTTGATATCACTTACTAATCACTAGCTAGCACTTCCCCTGGTACCCTCTATTTGTTATTACATACTTATTCCTTTTGTTGTAAGAAGGGTACCAGGGGAAAAGTGCTAGGTAGGGATATCCTTAGGAAACTGACCATACTGATAGCAAAATTACCAACAATTTCTGAGACAGTTATTAAGAGTCATGTTTATTCTAAAGATCAAGTATCAAGGATGGAAAACAAAATAAATAGGTTGGCACAAAAATAGTCTAAAATATTCCTTGTTTTCATGCAGTTGGACTACTTTAGAAGTGACCCATCAAAATGTTCCTAATTACAGGGAATACTATTTTAAATAGGGCAAATCTAGCCAACTATCAATGTGAAATTGTTTTACGAAGTGACATATTATATATATGATATATGTACTAAAAGAAATAATGGGTATTGCCATACACTTTCCACTCTCCCACTATGGGCATTGCCATATGCTCCCCACCCTCCCACTATGGGCAATGCCATACACTCCCCACCCTCCCACTATGGGCAAGCCATACACTCCCCACCCTCCCACTATGGGCAATGCAATACACTCCCCACCCTCCCACTATGGGCAATGCCATACGCTCCCCACCCTCCCACTATGGGCAATGCCATACGCTCCCCACCCTCCCACTATGGGCAATGCCATACACTCCCCACCCTCCCACTATGGGCAATGCCATACACTCCCCACCCTCCCACTATCGGCAATGCCATACGCTCCTCTCCCTCCCACTATCGGCAACGCCATACACTCCCAACCCTCCCACTATCGGCAATGCCATACGCTCCTCTCCCTCCCACTATCGGCAACGCCATACACTCCCAACCCTCCCACTATCGGCAATGCCATACGCTCCTCTCCCTCCCACTATCGGCAACGCCATACACTCCCAACCCTCCCACTATGGGCAATGCCATACACTCCCCACCCTCCCACTATGGGCAATGCCATACACTCCCCACCCTCCCACTATCGGCAATGCCATACGCTCCTCTCCCTCCCACTATCGGCAACGCCATACACTCCCAACCCTCCCACTATCGGCAATGCCATACGCTCCTCTCCCTCCCACTATCGGCAACGCCATACACTCCCAACCCTCCCACTATCGGCAATGCCATACGCTCCTCTCCCTCCCACTATCGGCAACGCCATACACTCCCAACCCTCCCACTATCGGCAATGCCATACACTCCCCACCCTCCCACTATCGGCAATGCCATACACTCCCCACCCTCCCACTATCGGCAATGCCATACGCTCCTCTCCCTCCCACTATCGGCAACGCCATACACTCCCAACCCTCCCACTATCGGCAATGCCATACACTCCCCACCCTCCCACTATCGGCAATGCCATACACTCCCCACCCTCCCACTATGGGCAATGCCATACACTCCCCACCCTCCCACTATGGGCAATGCCATACACTCCCAACCCTCCCACTATGGGCAATGCCATACGCTCCTCTCCCTCCCACCAATGAAATGTTTGTTTTAAATAAATCAACTATGTATAAACAATGTATAAAGTAAACTGCTGTTTAAAATGAAAAATGTTTTTGTTTCAAACCACCCCCTATCCCTGGAACTATTATTAGGACCTATTAACGATATAATACAGTAAATGACATCAATATTTCAGCAGCTTATCTGAGGAATATTTTTATATATATATATATTTATAACTTCAAAACATACAATAAATATTTATACAATATGCATAATAATGAAGTGATCAGGGATACAAAAGTGTATGAAACTAGAGAAAAGATCCATGGTAAAACCTCACTACTGATCTCCATCTGTATACATTTGTATTTTCTCAATAGCACATAACAACCAGCATGAACTAATTCATAATGAATGGACATACTATGCAACACCATAAGTGGAAGTTAAATATAAAAAAAATATAGGGATTTTACACCGTAGCAACACATTGTATAGGTTATATCATGGCGGTCAGTCCACTTACACACTGTTCCATGAAAGGCTAAATTTTTGGATTTAGCTGTTAACCTACTACTAGGCGCATTCTTCCGTCAGTGACTGACTACTGCCCTACATGATTTAGAATCAGTGGTGGGAAGGAGAATGGCCGTAGAAAATTATTTCATGACCAAGCACCATGAAGTATGCCCCACCCGGAAATCGAACCTCAGAAATCAGTAGACTTGTGCCCTACCAACAGACCTAGGTTGGCTTTGAAAAAACTAAAAAACCTATTTTAAAAATACTGTTTCATATAAATTACTTAAAGAGTAATTTATGTTCAAAATACTGAAATCTAATTCTGAAAGCTTTCACCCAAGTGCAACAATATCATTTTAAAATATGATCTCTTATTTATGAAATGTTCCTACAGAAAATATTGAATTTTGAGCATTGAATCTATCCTCTAATTTTATAACCTTGATCCAAGATAACAATAGTATACAATAAATTATGATATGCAATAACAATATGGAATATATGTAGCTAAGATTTAATGCCCCATAGTTAGACATTGTAAGTTCTTTACTAAATAGGTATATAGGCTAACGACCTAAATCAAAGAGTGCAAGGAATATCTACATTTTAAAATTCAAAAAAAAGACCAAAGAAGTGACTATTGGTACACAGTAAGTTTAGACCATATTGAGTCTATATAAAGGTTCTAAATTCATTATACAATAACAACATTTATACAGCAAAATTGAGAGTTAATATATGTGTATGTAGGTAATTTTCAAAAACAAAAATATTCACTTGGCAACATGCATTAAAGCTTAATAAATAAACAAGGGAAAAACAAAATATAAAAGAATCTAAATTGTTTGGTGTCTAAGAGAAAAAACATCACATTTTGTATTTGTAAATAAAAAATTCATTAAGTCCAGCAACATTATGTACACTCTAATTAACATCAGACAATTATCAACCTTCAACATACTAGCTCTCAAACATGCTAGTTTTATGTGATAACAGTCCAAATGTTTAAGTCATTCAAGGAAAACATTGTTTCATGTGCATCCTAATCCAATTATGAGTTCTGCTTAAAAATCAGTAAAATATCCAAAAAAAAAAATACAGGCAAAAAAATGACTTATTTCACACAAGATTTAATAAAGAAAAAAATAGACAGGACTAAGAATATTTAATATGTTCTTACAGAAAAAAGTATAAAAAACAAAACACCTCTATAAATACTAAACAGTAAACTAAAGTTTGTCTAGGGGACACACATTGAAAAAACAAAGATACTATTAATAAATTAAATGTTAATTTACAATGCTAATGTACAACAATTGTTATGTATAGATTTATCAATGTTTAAATAAAGTGCTGTTCTGTCTAAAGTTAGACTTCAAAACCTATAACAAAAATGTAATAACATTTTCTAACAAAAAAAAACCAGATGACTTAAGGCCATAGTTTTACTTAGTATATAAGTCATACATTACAATAATTTCCTAAGGATTATGCGAATACATAGCTCATGTAACTACTCCACCCGAGTGTACAAAAAGATGTATTATGTGTTACAAGATTTTCACCAATGATGTAAATAATGTCATTTGTACCATGTCAGTCTAGTTGGAAAACCACAATATTTGGAGTTCAGAATAACATCAATCATATTTTCCTATAATCACAAACAAACATTGCTTTCTGCTTACAATGAAGAAACGATTAACTGTTTTTATTACCTAATGCTCTATATAAATGTCAATTTGCTATTTTTAACTGTTTTTCAACTTTTCTGAATGAAACCGGATTAAATCTGTTATGTTTTACTGTGCAATGCCACTGCGCATGAAACAGTTTTGACTGTTGCCCTCGCGTGCGAACTGTTGCCCTCACGTGCGAACTGTTTCATAGAGTGCAGTGCCAAGGGAAGTAACCACATTAAAAAAAATCCAAGCCTCCAATGAGCGAGATCATTGCAAGCATCTTTAGAGTTACCAAACGAAAAGTAGAAAAAAAGTAAATTCTGTTGAAAATATCTACGATATGTCGCGGTTTGAAGACATTGAAGAGAGGGATCTCGAACTTTTGCTGAGAATCGGGACTCGCTAAGCACACGTAATGTCATCCGCTTCTGAAACTATCTTTATTGCCAGGTTATATCTGTACTTGCATTAGGTAATAAAACACTTATTGCATGGGTGTTTGGGGAACAGTCAAAACTATTATCCCTCGGTATCAGGGACAACATTAAGAACTGTTGCCCGAGGCCGTAAGTTCTTAAGTTGTCCCTAATACCTCGGGAAAATAGTTTTGACTGTTCCCCAAACACCCATGAAATAAGTGTATATTGTTGTTGTTTGAAATGTGTGTCAATTTGAAATTTGTAAAAATGTAATTTTTAATTCACTTTGGCTAACAAAATTTAATTTGTTGAATGGTTTGGGCTTTGACCTTAAGTGACTTACACATATATCAAAAGGTCTACTCATCCAGTTACACAAAATTATGAGAAAATCAACTATATTTCAGTACAATTGAAGTAATGTGACAAAAAACCCCAAATAAGCCCTAGACAATAAATAAATAAAAATGCATTCTTTCATGTTAACTTCATTTAAAGTTTAAATATGACTAAGCTGAAGTAGTAGATAGTACGCACAACTCTCCAAAAAATTAGAAACTCCCAATTGCACTAAAACAGACCCGTTCCCTAAAGAAGAGTGAGAAAAACATTAAAGTCTAAACACAAAACACATGTTTAAGATACTAAACAAATGTACTAAACATGTTTTAAATCTTTTCGGCTCTTGAAACATCCAGAACAATAATTATCAGTCTTAGCACTACCATAAAAATCACAATCAGGATTTCTACATTTAGTTCCTTCAGGACCTTCCGTTTTAGTGTCAAATATTTTCTTACTAGGAGCTGGAGACTTGGTCTTCACAGAGGACAGGGTATTAGCACCATTTTTATGTATAACATTTTTATCAAATGGAACATTGTCATAATCAGGGGATGGGGTTCTTTGACGAGTGGTTGTTTCTATCTTAGAGTCCCTAGGTAGTGATTTCACATCAACTTGAAACTTTTGTGGGCCTTGCCCATCTTTGGACTGGGTTGACAGTTCATTCATATCATAAAATTTGGATTTTCCGACTTTTGTGGCATCCGCATCTTTTTTGTGATCATGATGTACTTTATGTTTGTCTCTTTCCTGATCTATCACATGCTTTTTTTGATCAGCGAAGCATTTAGAACACAGATAACTTGTTTCCATGGTACCATACAGATTACATCCACTGGTTACACAAGGAGTCATTAACGGCGTGAATGGTTTAAAATTTCTGGTCTCCGTGGTTACGTTATCTCTTCTCCGTAACCTAGGAGACCCAACTTCTAGTTTAAACCTCTCACCAGCATCATACAGATAATTGTCTATCATTTTCTGATGAGTGCTACTTGTATTTTTTGTAATCTTACAACACCAGATAGATTGTTGATCCAGTTCGTTCAATGCTGATATACTAAATGGAACCTTTGAGGTTTTAGATATGGACGATTTCGGACCTTTTTTGTCTTCTTTTCCTTTGCCTAAATTTTTCAACTTTTTACCAACACTTTTACCAAAGCTTCCAAATTGCTTTGATACAGAATTATGCTTTTTGTCTTTCTTCTTTCCTTTTTCATTAAAGCCACCATCATCAGAGTCAAAAGATCCTGAAGAATGACGATCGTCCCCATTAGAGTCAAAACATACCCCAGTAATAGGGAGTTTTTCTAAGTCCAGATAGCGCTTCAACAAATTGATTTTATTTTCTTCTGACATTGAGAAGTCACCTGAAGCTTTCTCCCATTTATAATGTATACCAGGATCTATAGAGAAATGTATTGGCAGTGTTTTTAACTCATTGCTTACAATAGGGATAGCCACTGAAATATACAGAAAATAGAACAATTTATAAATAGAAATAGAGAAAAAACAACTCTCCTGATGAAATCAAATGTGTCCAAACATCAAGTTGAGAAATAAAATATTTTTTTTGCAGTGTTTTTCACAATTTTTGAAAAATGACCCATACCCCTAAAATTGAGAATCTTATCAGCATTTTGGTTCAAATTGGGAAAATATTATGTCTAGCCAATTCAATAACAATAGCAAACGTATCAATGTTTTTAGTTTTTATTCTCCATAAAGTTTGTTTGTTAGAAATTTACAAAGCAAGATCTCTCAGACAAAATATTCTTAAAACAATCAACAAAGCCTCAAGCTTTAAGCGCCATGGAACAGAAATTTAGCCTTTCCAGGAACAGGGACCGCCATATCATAACTTATACAATGTGTAGCTCTGGTACTAAACCCAAACAAAAACAAATAAAAAATACAAACCAGGCAATTGGCTCATTTCATCTTCTTTACTTGTTTCCATAGGCACCAGTGCAGAGAAATGAGCAGCATCATAAGTCAGCAGTAAAGGTGATCTATAACAATGAGAATGATCACATTCTACAGGTAGATATATTCCACCAAATGGTATAGGTGCCATGGCATCACCATTAGCATCACGTAGAATAGTGTCAGCAACAACTATGATTGGACGTTGTATTACATGAGCTAGTACAAATACATGAAATTCTTCCAGGCTTTCATAAACAACAGGTGAATCGTTGTCGACTTTTTTGGTGTTATCAGTTTTGGAAGACCTGTGGAAAATACAAAGAGATAATAATTATTGATACGACTGACAAGGATTTTAAATTACATTGGTTTAGAGGTACAGTCCAACTTAAGCTAAAAGACACATCTTAACAAAGAGGATCTATGGACAAAGGACACTTTAATTTCCCCTCAATGAAAATGCTCTTTAAATAGACTATATTCAGACTTCAATTATTTGGGTTTTCCTCTGCATTACAAATAAACTTTCAATGTCACAATAAAAATTTTGTGTACAAAGAACACTTGGACTTAATCCATATTTTGTACATTTCAGTTATACCTGTAATGAGTAACAAACATTTTACTGCCTGTGCACAGATAGAAATACCCTAATTACTAATTAGGTCTATTTACTAAGGACAGTAGACACCTGGGGTCTGCTGACAGCTGAAACTTTTGTAGGCTCTCACATACTAGCAAAACTCCAGGACGTGCACTTAAGGACCTAGAGGTCTCAGGTTGAAACCCAGCCAGGGGCACTGCTACATTTCCTTGAGCAAGAAATTTACCTGTGATTGCTTCAGTCCACCCAGTCATAAAGTGTACTTTCAATGAAGGTTTTATTCCACTAACAAAAGTAAAAGAATCCCCAGCATCCTGATGACCAGGGGTCATAGCTGTAAAGTTGGTGATTATGCATCAGCACCAACCTTATACAATAAAAAGCATTTATTTCTACACTGTTATATATTATATAAAACATGTATATCAAGCAGGACTTACTTAGATGATGCCTGAGTTAATGGACTATCACAGCAACTATTATTTCTGTACATAGAACCAGGTAAGGCTCTTGGTGTAGTTGAGGCTAAATGTAATACATTCTCCCATTCTGACTTCCATTCTGTCTCAGAAAATATCAAACCAGCCTGGAAACAATAAACAACAAAACTTGTATCATCACTGTGACACAAAAAATATGACGATAAGATAGCAATTGTCAAGTGATATTGAAAACCACTATATAGACAAACGTAGACGTGGCTTGAAGTTGGAAGTTTTAAAAATACTGAAAACATACTTTCAAAATATTGGGATAGACAGATTTCATATAAATTGCAAAGAGTAATTAATCTTTTAAAGGCTAGAATCACTTAATATACTGACTTTTCACTCATGTATTAACAATAAAATAAGGGTATTTATTCAGGTTAGGTCAATCATGAACAGTTTTCCTTTTCCATATTAGGCAGGTTATGAATTCTGTGTTTATAATATTATATTAACAATGTAAAAACATGTTTTATGAATCAATTTAAGACATCACATAAATTTCTACAAACACTAGTCCTATCCATATACTAAGTATACATAGTTATCAGCAAAATTATCAATTAGCCCTACTATCAGGCTATACAGTATGATTTTCAAGTCATAAATACTTAATATGAAAAAAAAGGTCCCTATAACAAGACCGTCCTACTATTAAGACCATTTATTTTGATGGCCTTAATAGCGGAACTTTACTGTAATTGGTATTTTTTGTAGCCCAAATCAATTTTCACAAGTCCAGGGCTTTAGACTAGTGAAAGAGGACCATGACTGGAATATTTGAGTAAACAGATAATAAGAGATAATTTATTCACCTCTTTATTTGCCTGTGTTTGTTGATATCTCCATCTTCTATATAAAGCATCACGATAATACTTAGTGGTTAAAGTATCATATAAAGCTTTTCTTAACATTAACTGACGATCATGTATTCCCAACATTGCTGAAATAAAATATAACTCATTTACCATTTGGTATTAAGATATGATAAAAGATTAAATATTGCAACACCTCTGATCTCCAAACAGAAAACAAGTTTAACAAGAGCAGCCCACAGACTATTCAGGATGCTTATGTAATCAAAATCAATCATTGATATGCAATCCCATTTAATTATTTGAAGCGATAAATTTCCAAGCAAAACTTCTAAGAACTATAAAAAGGGCCATATTTCAGTCAAAGTTTGATGGGTACACACTATTTCCCTTATTTATCTATGTAAAAGTCCTGTGGTAACTTGTTAGGAACAAATGGCTGAATAATGTCAAAATTCTAATGGGTTGAAGACCCAGATAGCTCAAACTTTTTGTCACATACCTTACAGTAGCTGTAGAGTCCATAAATGTGCATAAGCATGAAACTTAGACTATAAAATGCCATTTTATTTTACTATTAGAGTAAGAGGTTTCAAACTTTTATAATACTTACCTAATGAAGCAGCATGTAGAAGACAATTACCATCCCCTGATGTTGCCATAGGTAATAATCTTTGACATATACCCCAATCTGCCCACCAATTTAATCTACCTGTAAAATTTAAATAAACACTTTATTGGTAACATGCATGAGTGGCAGATGAAAGTTTTGAAGAGCTACTTTTCAAAATACTGAAGAATTGCATAGAGAAATTTATCTGTTCTGAAATCTGACAAATTAATACTGAAAACTTTCACCCATGCATTAAGAAAATATAGAGTCCATAAATGTAGCCTTCCTGTGTTTTCTTTTAGTTTAAGCTAACTGTCTAACCCCTCTTAAGCAGCCAGCCAAGGAAAATAGCCAGTCTGATTGCAATTCCAGTTTTTAAACATTTATTTGAGGAATCCTTAATACTAAAAGGAATCTCCGAATAACTTACTACAAATTCCTTGGGGATCCCTGGTTAAAACAGTAAGTGTCAAACCCTGATGAAACTAAAGACTATCAAATGTACATGTAATAATTTTTCTACTCTAATATACTAACCAGCTTGTTCCAATGATACCAATGTTGACATTTCTATCAAATCTCTCTCAATAAATTCTCTGAATTCATCAGCATATCCAGATATATCTGGTAGAACAAATGTTTGTACATACATGTTGTCATGACAATCTTCAGCTATATCATGTAATAAATTCTTACGTTCCTCATCAACTAGGCTCGTGTTCTGTGATATACGAGACAAACCACGCTTCAAAACCTTTGGTGCTGAAATAAAATCCACACCATCATTTTCTTCATTACTAAGCATAAATTTTATTGTTAAGTATTTGTGTTTGGATGAATTCACAAACTACTAAAATGTTTTGTTTATAGTTAAAATGAATAAATAAATTTTCTATTTTCTATGGCCGATTAATTTTTACCATGGTGATTTTGTGATAATTTGAATATGAAAACAATCATTTTGTTAAAATATGCATTTTATATGCGAAATTTCTAATTAAAAGAAGAAATTTCAATGCATTTCTAATTCTCAGGAATATTCAATATTTATTGACAATTTACAGACTATTTTAACGTTTGACTTTAATTTAATATCTCTTAGACAGACAGACAGACAGATTTTCTCAATGGTTATATATTCATTTAATTTTAGCAACCATTTCACAATTGGAATATTTTTTAAAACCAAGAGAACCTTTTCTCTGGTATCAAAATTCCTGGACACTAGGGTCAGTCCTGAAAACTTTTGCTGAAATTGAAAATTCTGTGAGAATTCAAACAAAGATGAAAAAAGTTCATACAAACATGTGAAATTAAAACATATCATTCTTACATGTAGTACCCTGTAATTTTGTAGGAGGGTCAGGGGGAGATAACTTCTTATCATCTTCAACATTTGGTTGAGGTTTAATTGGTACCATATCATCTTTTTTGTAGAATGGTTTATCAGAAGTTGAAAATCCAGCTTAAAAAAATACAATATACTGCAGATTTAACTACATTTTTATAGGAAATACAATAGCCAGTAACAGTGCTCAATCTAGAGTGTGCCATTGGCCCCTTATAAATGCAAAGGTGCTTAACTATTGTCCATTGGGCCCAGTGGGCGCACTTGCCGAAAATATATTCATATCACGCATTAGACATATTTCCATTTATTATGTGACCATTTTAACATTAACACCCATTCTGCTAAATTAAACATGCACCTGTGACTGCTTCATGTCATCACAAGTACAATACTAAGATTAATTGTTTGAATTCATGAACCAGTCTGTCACTATGGTGTCATTTCCAGCTTTGTTTTTAAAAATTGTTTTTTGTTCAATAATAGCTAATACCCACACCAGTGGCTAAACTGCTGATAATCTTACCTTTAACTACAATAGTATTATCATTTCCTTCAACAGGAGATCTAGAGTATTGTTGTCTATTTGGTACAGGGTGTTGTATTGGGTGCTGAACTGGATGTTGTTGTGTCAGCTGTTGTTGTAGAGGGCACAGCTGTCCTGGGTGTGGCTGTCTGGGGTGTGACTGTCCTGGGTGTTGCTGTGCAGGGTGTGGCTGTCCTAGGTGTTGCACAGGTCGTTGTGCAGGGTAGGTTTCAGGTCTAACATTCTGTGAGACATAGTAAGCTGGTTTACTACTAGGACGTACTGTATTCATTCCAGGATATCTTTCTTGTGTTAAAGGTTGCCTAGGTTGTCTCCCTTCCACCTAAAATATACATGACATCTTAATTTTAATTTGGTCATGAAAAATATTTTTTTAATTTTTATGTCAAGCTAGCATTAATATAAGGTAAAATTTGGGCTCAGAAACCTAAGCTTGTCCAGGAATAATGAGAAGGGAGTGAAAAGACTGACTATTGAAATATTGAATATCTTTAAGGTTAGGCCATGCCATATTGGAATTGTGTTAAGCGTCCACGCATTGATTGGTCGACAGAAAGTTCATCTCGACGTGACCTTCCACAGAGGCAGTAGAGATCCTGTACGACAACGCTCTACAGGTTATCTGTTTACGGAGATTGCATCAAGTTTAACCAATAAGCCCATGTGACCCCTATTCTATTAACTCTTCAAATTATGATAATACTAATAATGACTGTATTCAACTATTCAACATTTTGAAAAATCCTATCTTACATGTAGACCTCTGAATGAAATACTTTAATCCCACCTTACACCAGCTTGATAGAACTGGAAAAACGCAAATATGAGTGACCCCTTCCCTCACACACAACTGGCAAAAAAAGAGCATGTAGACTGTACAATATAAACTATAATCATATATCATAAAGATAAGTCACTCTGCAGTATTAGTTAGGCTGGAGTTATTCCCCCTAACCAAGATATGAATCATATATATATAATCTAATTTTACATAATATGGTAAGTATATATTAATTATATTAATTAATCCATGTACAGGGAAATATCATTGATACATCACTTCATACTGACACCCACAATATAATTAACATTTTAAATCAATATTAAACCTTTTATAATATATCACGGTGACAGCTGGTGTGTCATACGATCAATGGACAAGCTTATATATTATATATATATGATTTATATAATAATAACATACTGTACCATACAACCTCAGTTAAAGTTAAAAATGTGTTAGTTTTTTGTTTGGTTTAATGCCCTAGCAACACATTGTATAGGTCATATAATGGCAGTCAGTCAACCTACTCACTCCTTCTGGAAAGGCTAAATTTCTGGATTTAGCTGTTAACCAACTTCTAAGTGCATACTTTTGTCAGTGACTGACTACTGCCCTACATAATTAAGAATCATTGGTAGGAGGGAGAATGGTCGTAGAAATAATTTCATGACCAAGCTCCATTAAAGTATGCCCCGCCCGGGAATCAAACCCACGACCCCTCGATCAGTAGACTTGCAAGCTACCAACTGAGCTAGCCAGATGGCTAATAAAATAAATTTAAGTGCGGTTCAATGTGTGCTACCATATACATGTTCAGCCAACTTTACAATCTTGTACGATAATTCCTAATCCTTGAAAACACCTCAGGCTGGTGATCTCTCATAGTACTGATTTACATCTGGGTAGAATGCAACAACTGTAGGATAATTTCTTGCTCTTGAAAGGAAATTAGCAGTGCCCCTAGAAGGGATCCTAAGCGATTTCTAAGCACGCGTCTTTCTACTGGACAACTGTTCCTAGTCCTCACTTTAACTCAGGAAATGGGTAACTTACAACATCCAGTACAATATTTTAGACACTCCCCATCACAAAATTGAAATAAATGGTGTTAAATTCTTGTGTTTGTACAGGTCCACTTAATGAGTTTTCTTACATCTAGTCAGTGATATTTAATTGACTAACACCAATCTTTTATATAGAGACCTATAAGCCACATTAACAGAGTCTATCATCACATAATCTACAACAAAACTAACAAAGTAAACAAATAGTTATTGTTTCACCAATTCTCTTTCCAGACAAATAATTGAATGATATCAAATAGCACATAAAAAAAATAAACAAATAATCCCAAATTGATCTTGTGAGTTTTTTAATGTTAACTGCAAATCCTCTACACACAAACTGAATCAAGTGGTAAACTAGGTTATACGCAAAATGCTTTTGATTTATGCAGAGGGTTCAGAGTAAACAATTACAACTCACAGGCTAATGTGGATGATTTCTGTATAAAATCAAAGCGCTGAAGGCACTGAATTTGTTTGGGTTTAAAAAGTAAAATGAGATTTCCGGCTCCAACAACGTTTGTACACGAAGAACAGTTCAGTGATATTAGTTTGATAGGTAGAACAGCATTGTTCCGGTTCAAAACACTTCAAACAATTGACCTATATGAGATACAGCAGGTTAACCTAACAAGCGAACACACTTTTGATTTGTTTTCGCACAATCACAACAATTTAAGGGGGTCATTGTTAGAACAATGCAATAATTGCAGCTTTAAAGTTATCATTTATGCATATTAATTCTACTGCATCTGTATGTTTAAATAAATAAAGTCCACTAATCAGACATCATCCTAAGTCATCAAATACGATCTTTAAACTTTTCCTATAAAACCATTCTATTACATAAGACGATGTAACATCTCTACTGACAACTGGCACAAACGATGGGTCGCAAACAACGGGTCGTGACTGAATAGTTGATACCATTCTATTACATAATACGATGTAAAGAGCTCAACTGAGACGCTTAACTCATAAGCTACAATACATGCGCTTCAGTATAAACTGATTAACAAGTGTATTTCAGGAATTATTGCACCTGTCATAGCAGACGATCATTTTGAATTGCTCTATACTTATATACTAAGGGGCTACTTCTGGATTCGGTAAATTTTCAAAGTGGGAAAGGGTCTAAAATATGGTAAATATATTTGTTTTTTTCCACATCATCAAGTTTTCTAGTAGTAAGTTGTATATAGCCTAGATCATTCTAATGATTGATTGACTTAGACTATTGCCTTACTACCCTTCAAATTATTACTTGTACCTAACCAACACTAAATTATATAGTACTAAGACGGAGCACACTCCCTGACACTTAAATATGTCATCAAGGTCAGCAGGTCACATGATACCTTTTACCTCCGGGAAAGTATCTCATAAGCTTTCATACATTATTTAAATACCTTAAAAGGTTCACAATACACTTGAAAGGTTGATGATACACTATCTAATTAGAGTAGTCCATAGCATTAACAATATTTTCCTTGATAGTTTTGTCTCATTTATCTTACAGATAAAAGATGTTATCGGAAATCTTTCAGCCTTATTTAGAGGAAGGTAATTTATGGTTGGACTTATATTACATAACAACAAGTCTAGGTCCCTATGGAATCATGATTATGTGGATACCATACCATCCTTGACATTTAGGTTCAAACGATTGAAAACAATTCTGAAACAGGATTCAAAATAAATTTAACAGTCAGGCATACAGATGTGTAGCTGAGAAAAACTAAGTTGGCTCACTTGTAACACAGATAAACATGTAACAGATAAACTAACCAACAGATAGACTGACAAATCAACTGACAAACATTAGCAAAACAGAGTGTCTGGCATATTATACATACCTGTATTGGAATGATTCGTTCACGTTCCACTGGGAACTTGGGTACTTGTTGTGGAGGTTGTAACGATGGATGAATAGCCATTCCATTGCCTACAGCAGGTCCCATACCAGTGACAACTGTACCAAACATTGCATGTTCATTAAATGGAGGCTGTAAGTCTGTACGTCTAACATTAGGTACAGACTGGGCGAAGGTTTGTCTAGGGTGACCAGTCTGTCCTGTAGGTTTCTGATACATGTTGTTACCGTTATACATTCTTCATGTTTATTTCAGTCTGAAAATAGAAATGAAGCGAAGTCATAATGTGGTTCAATACTAACAGTGTCCTGGGATTCTGAGGATCCCAAAAACTTGGGAGAAATCTCAGTGATTCTCAGGTAAGGATTAAGTCAGAATCCCTGAAAATTACCTGGAATTGTTTATCACAATTTGTACTGTGACTGCAAATATGTATCCAAACTTTTTGTCTTTTATTGGAGGAATCCCTAACGTTAAGGAGAAATCCCTGAGTAACTGACTAAGGATTTCTTTGGGGGTACTCATCCTACAACAAAAATTAAAAATATGTGATTTCAAATCAAGGATACAAGGGGGCTAAGTGCTAGCTAGCCATATGCTTAGGAAACTGGCAACAGCGCTTGTATTCCCTAGCTAGCTCTACATAGGAGAGCAAAACACTTTTATTATGCATCATAAAGTATTTAGTTGCCCTGCCTATGGATTAAAGGAAAATGTAAGTTCACCAAATAACCACATCTTCCATTGAATTTGACAGTTGAATGAAACAGTAATAAATTTATATTTAAAATTTTCTGATACAAGAATTTAAACCACAAAGATAGGTTGGTTCAGTCACATGCAGTGGTGACAAGTTACACAAACACCTGCCTGTAAGTTAATTCATGCAGACCATGTTTAAATGTTTTGGAGAAAATACAACTATTTTGATGAACAGATATTATATACATTCAATTTTGACTAGAAACCTAGGTTGAAAACTAGGTTGAACCAAGGTCTTGATATACAAGTAATTATAGTGGTTCACATGAAACAACTTTATGCTTCAGTCCCATAAAATCATGGCTTGTTGAGGACCAGTACTTGCATACAGCCGTAGGCTGTGGGAAGCGTTGCGTATTAAAAATGACAGTACACACATGGCACAAAACAACACACCTGTACAGAGCCGTAGCTGGAAGATATGCAAGCTTAATCCATACTCAGCCACGACTTTGTTTACAATATGACTTTGAAACTGATGAGTGTGTCCAAGGCTCATCTCACGGACCCTCGTAAAAATGTAACAGTCTGTACGGATACCCAAGAGTACACACAGGTCCTTGCGGAGCTTGATTGCATGGCTCCCGTATGGTGCCCTCACGGCTATTTTTTTGTTTATGGGACTGTAGCATTAGTTGGCAAGAGTAAAAAGTCATCACCAATACTGAAATAGGGATGTTCCACATAACAATACAGACAAGTAAAATACCTAAAAATTAGCATTATCTTTCTTCCTCTATTTTCTATAATGATCACCTAATTAGTAATTAATGTAATTAATTGTATTGTTTGTATGGAAATTAATCTAATTAGATAAACAACTTGCTAACATCAATTAACAAGTTAATTACATCATCTACATGTTACCAGTAAATGCAGACTGTGAATATTTTGTGGTGAAGATTTTCAATGATGTTTTATGAAGTAACCTGATGACTCATAATTATATGAACAAAACAGAACAACACAGAACAGAACAGAACAACACAGAATAGAACAACACAGAACAGAATAGAACAACACAGAACAGAATAGAACAACACAGAACAGAATAGAACAACACAGAACAGAATAGAACAACACAGAACAGAACAGAATAGAACAATACAGAAAAGAACAACACAGAACAGAATAGAACAACACAGAACAGAATAGAACAACACAGAACAGAACAACACAGAACAGAATAGAACAACACAGAACAGAATAGAACAACACAGAACAGAATAGAACAACACAGAACAGAATAGAACAACACAGAACAGAATAGAACAACACAGAACAGAATAGAACAACACAGAACAGAATAGAACAACACAGAACAGAATAGAACAACACAGAACAGAATAGAACAACACAGAACAGAACAACACATAACAGAATAACACAGAACAGAATAGAATAACACAGAACAGAATAACACAGAACAGAATAGAACAACACAGAACAGAATAGAACAACACAGAACAGAATAGAACAACACAGAACAGAAATAACAGAGAACAGAACACACAGAACAGAACAGAACAACCCAGAAAAGAACAACCCAGAAAAGAACAACCCAGAACAGAACAGAACAAAACATATGTTTATTAACTTGTACATTGTTACAATATGTATATCACAGGGTTTGACAATAACAGTGTCCCAGGATTCCTAGGATCCCAAAATTTTAAAGGAACACCTGTGGTTTTAGCTTGGGATTCTATCAGGATCTCTGAAAAGTGCCCAGTTCTAACATGAATTTGAGTTTCCATGAATTGTTTGTCTTCATTTGCTACTACAACCATGTATCAATTTTTTCTCTTTTACTGGAGGAATTCTTTGTGATAAGGAGGAATCTTTGAATAACTGACTAGGGATTCCTTTATGATCCCTTGTAAAAATAGTCAGTGTCGAACACTGCATCATTACAACATATACAAATACAAAATGTACATTCATTTAAACACAAATACCATTCAAATAAATAGTACAAATAGAAATACAAACAACTGACAAAATTATACATGATTAAAATAATAAAAGAAACATACTAAATTATTAATGAGGATGAAAATAAACTACATTATTGACTTATTATTGAATTTCTTCTATAACAGGTTAATTTGATATACTAACACAATTCAATCAATGCTTTTTTTTATCTTTGCTATTTAATGATTGAATAAATTAAAACATACCGTACTACGGCTTTTATAAAAATAAGTATCAATATAGGAATGACTTATATCATTAAAACATGGACAACGTAAAGTAAAATGAAATTCTTCTTCTAAATTACAAAAAATACACAATTGTTCATTTCTAGGGATTCTGTTACTGCCATATCTAACAGTTTGTATCCTTAAAGAATGTGATGATAATCTAATATAAATATATATATGTTCCTGATCCCCAATTAAACATAGACAAGTTAAAAATGTAATATTTGATGTCTTGTGCCAATCTCAACAATTTTTCCATCAAAGTAAACAAATAAAACAATAGACATTTTCTGACTTGGACTAAGAAAACTATGGCTCCCCTCCAGTCAGACATTCATATACTGCTAAAATATAATGGAAGCAATATGGTCAACATATTAAATGATGAAGGTTCTAACTAATGTTGATGTTGTGGCTACACTGAGGCAAAGGACTCTAAGTAAATTTTGGAAATATAAAATAATTGAAGAATAAGAAATAATTTTCCAGGAGGGCATATTTCTGCCTCCCACTGTCTCACAGTAATATCATCCCTGGTTAAGGTACTGAACATTCTTTCTACCTATTTAAAGGTACTAAAACCTCACAATAAAAGCATGGATAAAAGTACAAAATTGTCATAAGTCTTGAACTTCATGACCAGTCAGGAAAACTGTCATTCGTGTAAAAGGAAGCGTGATACATGTACCTACAACAGTATCAACTATCAAATCTAAACAGTTTGCACAAAAGTAATCTAACAAGTCACATAACTTACAAAATCAGAATAACTGATACTAGCAAGAGAGGATGTTAATGACATGTATAATTTATACATTCAGCAATTCATACTTTTTATGCTATTTTCAATATACAACAGTAGCTTGTATTTGGTTACATGTACATTTGAGTTAAACGACAGTTTATTGAGTTTGTGTACAAGTACTTGATTTATGCAAAATAAATATTTTGTTTATACAAGTATGCTGTAATGTATGCATTGGTCGCAAGGGTCCAAGACCTTCCAGTTTTCTTTAATGGATAGACTTGTAAACATATAACTTACAAAACATAAACAAAGAAACAACAATCACAATATTTTGACTACTGTTACCTGGCCAGTGTAGCCTTAATCTACAAATAGTTGAAATGAATGAATACCAGTAACAACAGTACAATGACCCTAGCTGACCTCTCTCTCCAACAACAATAGAAATAATGAATCATCTGATTGGCAATACTTCATATTTTATCATACAATGATATATACAACATTCCAACCCTAATGTACAACAATCCATTCATACAGAATTGTACCATACATTAAAACAACAACAACAACAACAACAACAACATATAACCCATTTTACAAGTATTCAATTAAATTGAATTATTTCAGTCAATGACTTCATTTATACTGGGTTTAATACTGTGTCAACATAATTTAGGTTATTTTACAACACCCAGGGCACCTAGCTTTCCTGGACCATTGTCTATAACTTAAGTACTCACCTACCTATTCACAAGGCTGGAAAATTATCTATATTTCTTATTAATGGAGTAAAATTAACATTATTGTCAAATTTTCATGGAAGGGTATAACCTTCAGGGGTGGGATTCAAACCCGTACCCCCTTGGGAACACACGGGTGGGATTCAAACCCATACCCCCTTGGGAACACACGGGTGGGATTCAAACCCATACCCCCTTGGGAACACACGGGTGGGATTCAAACCCATACCCCCTTGGGAACACTCGGGTGGGATTCAAACCCATACCCCCTTGGGAACACTCGGGTGGGATTCAAACCCATACCCCCTTGGGAACACACGGGTAGGATTCAAACCCATACCCCCTTGGGAACACACGGGTGGGATTCAAACCCATACCCCCTTGGGAACACTCGGGTGGGATTCAAACCCATACCCCTTTGGGAACACAAGATTTGAAATCAAGGCACCCTACCAACCTGGGTTTCAGTAAATGACTTAGAAATTGGTTTTTTGTTGAAATAAACTTGTAATGAAGGGTCTAGCTGATCCCCTTCAGTTAAAAGGAGTGAAAATCATTAATTATCCCTTCACAGGGACCCAAATTTTCAGTTAATCAATGATATTCTGATAACCACTTTGGGATAAAGCAGACTCTTTTACTATACTATTTACAGTGAAATGTCTCGAAAAAAAACATAATATTTGTTTGATCTGATTTCTCATAATTGAGATCTAACTGTATAATTTTCCTGAAACTATGACATAATCTGTAAAAAAAGAAGAAAAGTGACACCTAAAAACTACAGCAAATACCATAGCTGTATATACCAGACAGGTGAATACAGCAAAAAACAACAACATTAAAATATAATTTATCAACAATTTTAACTTACTTCATATTCAAGAATGAAATTCCATACATTCAGTGAAAATAACTTTTAAACAATTTTACCAATCTAATCCACCCCCACTGGTTTATCTACAATACTTTTCCAACTTTATCACAAACAAAACACTTAACAATACATCACAAATGTATAAATTAAATGATAAATCCCAATAACAATCCACTAAGAAACTAACTATAGATCCAGCACTAAATTTAAACCAAAATTCAAAAATTTGAAAAAAGTATATACCAGAATTTACAATGAAGTAACCACAAGTTTTCATACATCCTTTGGTAAACCACTTAGTCTGTATAATGTAGTTATATACTGTACAGTGTACAGCTAACTATCTACTGAGTCATACTGTTTTCTCTCTATACCTCCCCCCCTCTCCCCCCATCTCCCCCCCTCTCTCTCTCTCTAACATACAACAACATGAATGTAAGATCTGACTCAAAGTAAAAATAAGAAAACAACAAGAGGCTTGTCTAGAAAGGTATATTGGATAATTACCAGTGATAGAAAGTTAAAAGAAAATACTACAAAGTTCTGGTGCATGAAGACTAGGAAATATCCTTAATGTAATGATGATACAGTAACATATGATCACCAAGTATACACTGCCCTCCGAAAGTTTCTCCACACATCAACAATTTACAGAGTACTCATTTAAGTTTCGAAAAGTTGTAAAGCAAATTATTGTTAAATGATTTTTAATTTTGCTTTTTGAAATCTGTACATTCTTTCTGGATATGAAATTACAAAAATATCTCATACTTGATATTAGTTCATTGTAATACATAGTTTCGGTGGCTGATAGATAACTTTTGCTGCAGCACATGAATGAAATGTAGCCATACAAAATTTGTTTTCATAGCATGAATAATGAATTTAAAAAACATTGATATAGTAATTCTTTAAACTAGAACTTGGAATTTGTTGCAATTTAATCATTTGTAGGGCAGTTTATAGTGTATACAGTAAAACCTTGTATAGAAATACAATAGATCCAAATAACACAACTTCACCTAATTTGATTTTAATCTGAATTAACACTCTCAGCTAGCCTACATGATTATTTTATAACCGACAAGCCTGCAGTACAGGGGCACATTCAGCTGACCTTTGTTATTTTAACCCTTATCAATAACGATAACAGGTCCCACCAATTACACTGCTTAGCATGACTGAGAACCATGCTGCAGGTTATCACTCTGATCAACATCAGAGTGGCTGGATGCAGTAAAATACTTAAAAAATTGCGTTGACACAGTTACATAAAGATACACCAGTAAATTTATACCTCATAGCTGATCAACATGGGGTCCTGTAACCTAATGAGAAGCATTAAATTTTAAACAATGAGAAGCATTAAATTTTAAACAAAGTTAAAGAACTCTGTATGCTTTAATTAATGACATGCCACCAGCCCACCATTATTAATTTATTGATGTAACAGTAAAGCAAATATTACAAGCTCAAATAACAAGGCTTCAAGTAACCAAGTTAAATAAACCTAACTTAATTATTTATTAATTAACAGACTGCTGACATGAATGAAATAATGCCTGTATGAACTAAAGCACTCACAAATTTATTTCAACTTGATTGTGAAAATAAGTTCTTGAAACTAAGATTAATCACTTTCAGTTTCAAGTCTACTTTTACTGGTCTTGAGTAGTAAGGATGAAGTTTCATGCTCAAGGAAGCAACAAGGTGGGTTTCGGATGTGATTTCAGCCAACAAGCATCTGGCTATCCGATGATTAATCAGTGCCCTTTAAAGTCCTGTATGAAAAACCTCACTCACTGTTTAAAGAAAAAACAATTCACAGTTAATGATTTATTGATGAAAAAGAAACAAACAGTCATCAGCAAATTCCAAAATTAGCAATTGATAGTTTATCAACATATGATTTGAACTATTAAGCATGGAAAAGCTTTGCATTAAGAAAATTACTTACTGTAAGCAAAATCAGTTTTTCTCAAAATTTCATTAATCCAAAAACTTTTATACACATTGTCACTGTATAGATGACAAACATGTTTTAAGGTTTAATAGGGCTGGTGACACATACACTTGTAACACTACATCTTAAAACAGTACAAACCGGTACTTATCAGTACATATTGGGTATACATGTACTTAACTTATTAAAGTAAAGTAATCTTATTACGTCAGGTCAAAGTTTCCACTCGTCAGGTCAGCGTCTTCACTCGTAAGTAAATCAATTAGTTAATCACAAACTAGATTATACAAGTAATTTGAGCACTATAGATTAGTCAATACTTAACAATTTGGGGCTTAGCGCATAACAGTCGTAACTCAAATTAGAACTAAAAAGATTTACGACTGTTTTGTGCTAAGCCCATGAATTGTAAACAACCAACTGATTAAAATATCACGAAAAAAAGTACTTAAAACAATTCATACAATGATATTATGTGCAATGTTTTAAATAATGACTATGATTTTTTATGTAAAAAATAGCTTAATATTCATCATGCAGAACAATACACAAGATAAGTTTAATCCAATGATCATGTTTATTGTATACATGAGGGAGGTCATACATTAAACAAGAGCAGTCAGTAGAGACAGCATGCTTGACTAAGTATTTGTCACATGAGATGTGGTTGATGATAAGGAACATATATATTTTATAATTTGAAAATGATACCTTAAGACAAAAGGAACAAATTTAAAAATTTGAAATTGATACCTAAAGAATAAAACATTTGCAGTAAAAACAAATATTTTTTCAAGAAATCTCTCAGTTCAAGGGGAGATAATTCTGAAAAAAATGTATTTGGAGTTATGAACCTTGTCACATGAGATGTGGTTGATACTAAGGAACATATATTTAAAGTTTGAAGTTGACACCTTAAGAAATAAAAAAGTTAAAGTAAAATATATTTTACTGCACAAAAAACTTTAATCAGAAATATCGACTCAGATGCCAATACTAGGCTAAGTAGGAGCTCTACATTTCTTCGAAAAGTCGAGCTAAAAATCTTACAATAGGAATCATTGCAAACTAATAGCAGAAAATACTCCTTTAATGATTCATACTTTTTTTAATTAATAAATAAGAGCTAATACTTCGTGCAAGAAGACCAAGATGGTACAATCATGTGATGCGCTCTACGGGGTGCATCAACTCAAAAGTTTGAGCATCCCATCCTCTGATAACATGGGCGGCCAAGAAAGTCCTGGTCAGAGTGCATGAAAGCCTATTTGAAGACATACAGCCTGCATAACAGTGATCCCCTAGACAGGGTTACTTGGAGGACAGATGTAAGAAAATCTAGCTGGCTGCTGCCTACCCCAGTTCCTGGGACACCGGCAGCAGATGACAAACTATCCAGATTTGATTGATGATGATTGACTAATAATAAGGCACAGATTAAGCCCGAATTAATTCATTAGAAGACAAACAAACCTAACATCTTTGAGGTACATAAAATTGCCATAGAGTGTATACATTAAGCCTGCTGATTTAAATACTCACTACATTACTTCTGTACTCACTATCAATAAAATATATATTATATCACATTACTTCAATAGGATAATTGTATGAGCCACTGACAGTTGAATGAAATTCAATGATAAATGGTAATTTCATTCTTACTTTTAACAAACTAGAAAAAAATTACACATATAACAAACTCAAGTCATCCTTCAGATTTTCTCAAGCACAAGTTTTATTAATCACATGATAAAGCAATAGGTCTGTGGTGATCATAGGTGGCCATATAGTCATTTCTAACAGCCTTGCTGTTGGGTTAACCATTTAGCGATGCAGTTGAGTGTCTCCCCTACCACCCAGGAGAACCAATGTTGATTCCCAGTTAATGCATACGGTTTTTATTCTGCCAATTTACTTTAAGTCCTACACTTAGTATAGTGTGTAAATGTGAATATCATACAGTAATACTCAGATCTCTATAAAACAACAACATGTATATAAAGCTAAAACATCTGAAATAAAAAATGTAAGAATTATTTCCTTAATGAGGCAATTAAAAGGCAATTTATGTTTTCAATATGACTACAAGATCTAACAAATTTCTTCCTGCCTCTTAAGTATGATTTCTAATGCTTAACAGTCAACCAATCAAAAACCTTAAACATGATTCAATCTTAGAACATTATATTGAAGGGATTTTTAAATTAATTTTACAGTATTTACTTAATCCATGATATGACACAAGTTTTATAGTTTCACTAAATACTACAAAAATATTCCCAGATCCAGATTTCCCTTATACATCAGGGACTTCTCAAATGCCCCTTCTAAAATTTCTTAAAAATCAAGCAGTTTTCCTTAAATCTTGATTTCATTTTGGAATTTTCTTTTTTTCTACTATCAATTAAAGGGTGTTTGTCTATGACTCACAGATTAAGACACATTAATTTAAAATAACATAATTATTTATTACACGATTGCAATACAGTGAAAAATCCACCTCAACTCAAAGTTTTAAAGAGCTGTTAGTCTTATAATTATAGTCAGATTTCAATGATACCTATACAAAGCTAAGCAGAAAAGTGCTCATCAGATCTCCAACACCAGTTTTATACAGTACTTGGCAAATAGTATACCCTTATTTATGGTTTGCCAACCAAAAATTTAATATGATTTCTGAAGAGGAATTTAACTCCATTTGACTAATTTACTAGCACACAGTCACTCAACATATAGGCACCACAAATCGGTGAAATTGACAATTGAACCATAATTTTGAGTTCGTTTTTGGTTATTTCATGTGTTTTAGGGTATAAAATGGGACAATATAAATGAAATGTTCTGTTTTGTTCTATGATAGATTTATTCTGCCAATCTTCACAATATTTTTTTTATTTGAAATTAGAGAATTTAGAGCATTTCTTACAACTTTAATTACAATTAAGAACTGCATGATTGGTCCCTAACAAAATGCACACAAAATACAATATTAATTTTAAACAATGAAAAAATAAAGACTTATACACTTTAAATTGCAATAAAAAATCCCAAATGTAGTACAATTGTACAAATGTAGTAAATATAGTAAGCCCAAAGCCCCTTCCCCAACTATTTGATAAAGCCCAGCAAAACCATTCACTGAAAATAATCTACAAGTTCAATGTAAAGCCATAAACATAAAAATATCCATGAGGGCACCGTACAGGCACCATGCGATCAAGCTTCGCAAACTCTTGCGTACCCATACGGACTGTTACATTTTTACCAGGGTCCGTAAGATGAGTCCAGGATACACGCATCAAATTCAAAGTCAAATCGTGAACAAAATCGTGGCCAAGTATGGATTAACCTTGCATATCTCCCAGCTAGGGCTCCGTACGGGTGTTGTTTAGTGCCATGTGTGTACTGTCACCTTAATGCACAAGGCTTCCCATGATCTACGATTGTATGCATGTATGGGTCTGCAACACGCCACGATTTTATGGGACTGAGGCATTATAGTCCCTCACACTTCATCTGAGTTTTAACTAATTGCAATGAAGATCTCACAAGATCTCAAATTATAGATTTCATTAACATTATATCAAAATTTTGTATAAAATACTGAAACAAATATGCTTCAAGAATGCAGGATGAGAAAGTTAATGATACATGCACATGTATGAATGCAGAAAAAATGAAACAGTTTTTTACCTTCCAGATAAAATATCCTAAGTATTTGTATTCATACTTCAACATAAAATGTATATTATAAAACTAAAAATAGATCACTAGGTTTAAAACTAGAAAACTAGGACAAAACCTTCATTGATCATTTCTTACAGCACAGTAAATAAAATACTTTATAATACAAATATTTTACAATATATCGTTTCATGCATCATAGAACATGATAAGTTTTGTATGCGATATTTAAATAACCATATATAGTACTTCCACATATAAATATTGAAGTCATAGTCATTTGAAATCAGAGTTTAATAAAACGGAAAATGATAGCGTAATTTAAATCACACGACTCTTAGCCAATTTTAGTCATTGAATGGTTTTAAAGCAAAGAGTGACTAAGAACAGATAACAAAATCATAAAGAAGTTTATGAGATCTAATTCAATATGAACACATGGGAATGGGATCATAGTTTTAAATCACAGTTCAATAATAATGACAATAATAGTAGCTCAGTTTGAATCATGCACTTCTTATACATTTTTACAGTCATACTGCAGTAGGACCAGTCATGCTACTCATGTTATTTTGAAAAAGTCTGCTTCTTGTCTCCCCCAGTACTAAGCTAGTAAGATAAACTTTCTTGCTCAAGGAAACAACGGGGTAGGTCTTGGATGGGATTCAAACCAACATGGAGCTGGCTATTCAATAATTACTGTACTAGTACAACGTCATAACCGCTTGACCACACCCGCTCTAAAAAGGTCTAGATCTTTGTACCCAAGCTTTTAGCCAATGACTTACAACATATCATTGCCGTACAAAATATTTCATAACCATATTCCATGAAGGTAAGTAGTTTAATACAATTCATAGGTATTTAAGTTTTTAGAGCTGCCCCAAAGACAGAGTTGAACATAGAAAGCCCACAGCCATGACCTTGAGCCCCCAGCACCCCACTCTTGGTTCCCAACCAAAAATACCCAGGTATGGTAATCATGGTGTAGTAGGTTACTTTAATACTCATTCTTAAAAATTCAAAATCTCAATTACCAAGATACAAGTTTCTTAATCCTTGCACTTAATTTAAACAACCAGACTTAAAGTCATTGACACTTAAACAAAACAACAATTCATTTGAATCTGGTGACAAGAAACAAACATTTATAAAGCCACAAGATAAACAATTTGTTATCCACTTTGTACATTGTCACAAATGACTGAAGTAATTAACCATTAAATAGGTCAACACCCTGTAAACATAACAAGATACTACGTCATGTACATACAGTAAACATCAAGGGTAGTGGTATGTTAATTTAATTAAGAATTTGACCTGGATATCGCGGGCTTAGTGCTAAACGGTCGTAACTCACCTTTTTTAATATTGAGTTAAAACTGTTTAGCCCTAAGCCCCCAGTATATACAATAGCACTTAGTTACTGATAAGTGTCTCACCATTCCTGATTACTGATAATTTTGATCATTGATACACAATTCTATCCACCAGTACAAAACTAGTCTACATCTTTCTTTATTTTCATGTAATTAAGACTAGTTATGTACTGACCCATTGAATTGTGTTTACATTATGTCATATACAACAACAACAACATTAAGAATCAAAGCACTAACAGCACTTTTCGACATGGGGTTTTGATGGAGTACATAAAGACAGAATAAATAAAAGAGATACAAGGAAAATTTGCACCAACCACAAGAACACACAGATATTGAGGCTTGCTCACAAGACTGTAGTGAGTGCAATGTGTAAAAGAGCCAGTTACTACAGTCTTGCCGGTAACCCTTGATATAATGTATAAAGTTTAAATATTTAACTGATCAGTCAATATTGATATATCCTGGCATAACTATTTGGTCTTCAATAAACTTCTTTTTTCCAGTTTATTGAATCTCATTATAATGAATGTAATTTTTAAGTAATAGGCAAATATAGATCAACTTAAATTGATTGACAAGTTAGGATCAATAGCATGAGGCAAACTTCAACCATCTATTTCTACAATTTAACTAATATAAATTGCTTGTAAAAAAACAATTCTTTTCAAATATTTATTAACTTCTATTATTCTATACCAAAAAGACACTAATTTCCAAGAATTTTTTTCAAAACTTCACCAGACAAAACCTCACTAGTATCAGTCTTTGATTTTAGCAAGTCGACCTTCAACTGAGTCCATCAAAATTGCCTTCAATCCAGTGACTTTTAGAATCTGAGTGGTCCAATGGCCCACTGACTTTTTACGGCCACTATTTTCCTAACTTTACTAATGATTAAAAAAAGCTTGATACTATGGGCTTTACTTCCAATAGTTTTCTGCATGTAAATAGTTTATACAATTTCAGGGTATATTATGCTAAATCATTAAAATGAACAGCATATTTTCACAAATCACTGAGAATTATAGGTCCAGTAAACTTTCATTTGGTCAAGTAAAAAAATTCCATTTGCTGGACCAAATGTTCAGTGGTAATGAAAGTTTGTCATGAAGACTGCAGTATTGTCAGTTGATATTACACTAGGTTATGCTTATACAGCATTTAAAGGTAATTCCTACTTGAATGTATAATATAAATGTTGAATAATCCTATTATAAATCAAAGGTATTAGGATAAAATAATGTATGAAAATAAAAGGAGATATTAACATTGATCTAGATAACATGATGCAATCAGACTACTACCATTATCAAATAAGAAGCTTGAAATCTATAACAAGCAACAAAACATAATGCAACACAACAAAATCGAGAGAAAAAAAGACGAAAAAACTAAATTACATCTGATATTTTTTACATACATTACATGTATTTTTGATAGGGCTGCCACGATATACCATGGTTTAGAATACAATCATTCACAGTTGGGTTCACAGTTAAGACAAGGGCAATGACAGTTGGACAGAAAATACATGATCAGCTACCATACCCTCCATAGTGATCAGCTGATCGTGGGTCATAAGTTTTGCAAAAAGTAAAATGTGGCATTTGATTTTAAATCAAACAAAAGACTCCTCAAGATAAAAAACATACTTACAACATGAATTAACTTTCTATTAAACTTTCACTACCGTTATTTTAACATTACTCCAAAATGACAAGTGTTGCCAAAAAAATGTTGGTGCATGAAATTGAATCATAATTTTAACTACAACATGATATCAACTTTCAACACTAGCAGAATAAAAATGATGTCATAAACCTATATGACACTGTTAATAATGAGTTGGTGTATGTAGTATTATGTATATAAATCATATTAAATGATCAAGATAAAATGGCCCATGTGTATTGTTGATGAACAACTGGAAACATTTAATATTGCTCACATGAAATAGTTTTGACTTGTTTTATTAAACAGTGTAACCTCTCTTGAACAACACCCCTGGGAGAGACAAAAAAGTGTTGCTGTTCAGAGGTTGTTACTCAACAAAGGTAAAATTGAATTAAAATTATGACTTAAGGAAATGTCAAAAGCTGTTGTTGTGCAGAGGATTTGTTCTGTAGTGGGCCATTCTACAGATGTTATACTGTACATGTATACAAGCTGAGTAATGCTACAGTCCCATAAACTTAAAAATAGCTGTGAGGGCACCGTACGGGGGCCGTGTGATCAAGCCCGTACGGACTGTTACATTTTTACCAGGGTCTGTGAGATGATCTATGGATACACGTATCAGTTTCAAAGTCAAATCGTGAAGACAATCCTGGCCCACTCTCCGTAAACAGATATCCTGTAGAGCGTTGTCGTACAGGCTCTCTACTTTCTCCATGGAAGGTCACGTCGAGATGAACTTTGTGTCGACCAATCAATGCGTAGCTTTCATCTAGACGAAAACACTATTAAACACATTTTGATTTCGTAATTTCGATTTTTAGACCAAGGTTTGCATGCTTATTTAACAGCAGTATTACTCACAGTCTGCGATTGGGCGGCTCATTTCAAATTGCGTGACGTAGACGATGTAAACAAGTTACGTATCATAACAATTTCGTCATGAATATTATGATGAGAAAAGGTCACCTGAATGTGAACTTCGTTTGGAAAAGGCCAGATCTAAATTAGCAAGTATGCGAGTGTAAAATTTTAGATCGGGTTTTAATCAGATTGATCCTGGCCGAGTATGGATTAAACTTGCATATCTTCCAGCTACGGCTCCGTACGGGTGTGTTGTTTTGTGCCATGTGCGTACCGTCACCTTAACAGGCAAGATTCCCACAGCCTAAGGCTGTCTGCACGTATGGGTCTGCATCACGCCACGATTTATGGGACTGAGGCATAATGGGATCACTGAAAAGATGATCCTAAACAGGAGATCTAATCTTCCAGTCTAGCATATCAGGGTTCAATGAGTAATTTTAAATATACATACATTTTTAACTGAATCTTTGTTCAGCGGACTATTATAAATTGTTGAATAAGCGCAAATTTCGAAAAATTGTGTGTTGAATTGTGGCAAAATTTTAACATTAAACATATAGGAGAAATATCAGGACCATAGATCTATGTCAAATTTCGAAAAATTGCATGTTGAAAAATAGTAATTCAACTGTATGTATATTTTTGCATATATGATGCATACATAAAAAATTATGCTTTAAAATATAACTGCATTCATGCAGTTAATGTCATCACTTTAAATATACATATATATATTAACCTTCAAAGAAACTATCCTGTTCTACGTCAAATTAACTGCACATAATTAGGGACTTTTGTCAGTTATCTTTCCCTGATAAAATATGAACCAATCCTATTGGTAAGTAGGTCCTTACAGTTGGAATCCCCAGATTTTATCATTGAAGTCGTATGTAAGGATAACAAAATATTTCATCTATCATCTTTCTTGTCCATTAAGATATTAAAAGTAGTGACACAATTTAGATAGTTCTTTGCCCTAAAAATATTTAGCTTAAATTTCAAACAAATCATATGATTTACAAAAAAGTTATTTAAGAATAATTTTGGCAAATTGATATTGACAACTAAGGGTAAAATCCGAGAAATCCAACTAAATGGACCTACCTACTTGAAGAAAAAACAAGGGGAAATAACTGACTAAGGTCATTTATTATTCTGAGTATTTGATTTCATTCCAGTAAAAAATCTAATAAGTTTCAACTTTCCATACTCATACTTTCAATAGCCAGGATATTGAATCATCAAGCTTTTGCATACTTTTTACCAAACTCAATAAAAATATTGCTTTAATGTGCATGCTTTTCCTGTAATGTTTTGTATAATGAGAACATCACATTAGATAATTTTGTCAACATGATATTATTCAGATCACATCTACACCATTTGCATTTGTTTTAAAGTTGCCTGATATTCTTGATTATTTACAACATAATAAGAATGAAACTATTCTATGAAATAAGCAAAAAATAAACAAAGATATATGAAACAATCTGATCAAAACATGACAGTGCAACCTCTCTTGAACCACACCCACTGGGAGGGACTAAGGTGTGTTGTTGTTCAGAGGTAGTTGCTTGGCAGAGGATAATTCAATTAGAATTATACCTTTGGGAAATATCAAAAGCTGTTGTTGTGCAGATAATTTGCTCTGTAAAGGGCCACTCTGCAGAGGTTATACTGTATTCTATTAAATTAGCAACAAAAAAACAACAAAGATATATGTAGCAATCTGACAAAATCAGCTCAGAACAACCTCTCTTGAACAACACCTACTGGGAGGGACTAAGGTGTGCTGTTAAGAGGTTCTTGCTCGTTTATTCAGTTAATTCAGTTAGAATTATACAAATGTACTTAAGAGAAATATCAAAAGCTGTAACTGAGCAGAAGAATTGTATTGTATAGTAGAGTGCCATTCTGCTGAGGTTATACTGTATATAAATACTTTAGAAAATCACTATTTAATCAGAGTGATTATGATAAATATAATTCTCAGGTTCCAGACAATCACATTATAAGACCAAAACAAATAAAACAATGTAACAATAATGAAGTGATTGTAACAAAACTCAGCCCTATCATCTCATATTAGATGTTGTTCTCTATAAGCTAATTGATGTTTTAAAGAATAAGGAGCAGAAAAAATAGCCTAACTTTCTATTTACTTAGACAATAAACTGTTCATACCTTATATCAATAGTGGTTTTTAGCCAAATCAATATTAAAAACAAAAGCAAAAATTTCCTTCTTTCATTTACCATTACAAATCTTAACTCACACAAAATACACAAGATTGATAGTGCCATAACTTAACATAACCCTTGAAGTGAGTAAAGAAAAAGTTCTGTAACTAATCAACCAATTGTAGAGGAAATAAAATGTTATACGTTTGAATACAGATTTTAAAATCAATAAACTTTTGAAGTAACATAAAACAAAGAAACATAATACTTAAAACAATTGATGGGAAATCTTACAACATCAGACCAGCCAACTTTTGCAAATCCTAATGAGGGAGATTTATTTGCGACAAACATTTCACTATTCACGACACATATTTCACTATTCGTGACACATATTTTACTATTCGTTACACATATTTTGCCATTATCTTTCCAACATACTTTTTAAGACATAAAGAATTTTCATATTTCAACTACTAAAAGCCACTTCTAGTTATCATTTTATTTGTACTATGTACAATGTCTTTACTTTTTTATGTATTACAAACACAATGTATGATTGTTGATAACTGTGACTTGATAAATTGAGAAGCTATTTTTTCTATCAATTTTATTGCTGGGTCCGTGTTTATTCCAGAAATCGATAAACAGGGGAAATTACGACCATACCTTTAAAAATAGAGAGATAACATGAAATTGCATTTTTAATACATGTAGTCCACATAGCTGGAACTTGCCGCATACGGAAGGTTCAATAAACAGTACAATTTTAAAACATCTTTTTTTTTAAGTAATGTAATAACCTAAATCTGAATTTTTGTAGGTCCTACTTAAATTGATCATACACCCTCAACAGGGATGCCAGTGGCAAACATAAACATTTCAAACAATGGAATCCACGCACATGCTTAAATTTTACCAGTACATATGTTGCTGTCAGTAAGAAAATGTCCGTCATTTTTGGAATTATTTTAACTGCGTATATGCACGAAAACGGGAACATTTGTTTAAATTTGTTGTTTCCTGAATCATTGCTTGCTACAGCGTTTTTTTTCACCCGATTGGGAATGGGTCCTGTACCCCTCCGATTGGGAATTTTTAGTCATGAAAATGGGAAAAATTGGGAAAATCACGCACAACTAAGAATAAATTGGGAATATTAATAAACAAGTGTTTAAATACAGAAATTGTAAAATATCTGCATCATTCTGCCTTTTAACAGTTACATTAAACTAGATTTTGTAGTTTTTGAGACATGCAGAGGTAAATTACACAAATAAAGGAACTTTAGAATTTGACCATCCATATAATGACCCCTAGAATTTGGACACTCCAAACAACAATATAGTGCCATTGTTAATAGGCTTAAAACGAAAGAGGGTATACGCGAGTCAGGTTATGTGACAAGCTGTTTATCCTAACATTTGGGAAATGTCATTAAAAATTATCTTCAGTCACATTATCTACTCAAGCTTGATGGAAATGTGTTCAAAGTTACCAGCAACTTATCTTCTTATGTAATGAAACTATCTGATAGACCACAACATAATTCAGAAATAAGGAGGCTACCAGTATTTCAGTGTCTGAGTCGTTTTTAGATCTGTTATGATCAATTTAATCAAATAACCTTTCCTATAGTTTTACTCAAAATTTTCCTGAAAAGCAATTCAGCTTGGTTTTAAAATGTCTCATTTTCCCACAATAAAAAACCATTAAATGTCCGAAACTGTCGGGTACGAAATTTTTGGGGACGAATGTTTTACAATATACTCTGAGTAACAATTAAACTACTGTTGGATTATTTCAACCATTGCTGAATTATTGAGAAATCATCATGACATGAACAGCTTTCAATTTCTATGCTTAATGGCTGCTAGTTTCATAAAAAAATCGTAAAATCACGGGTCCGTGAGAAATTAGTCAATGTAATGACCTTGACCGGAAATAAAATTTAAGCACAATTTTACGCGGTAAGACAAAGGAGTTTGCTTGTAAACACTAAATTTTACATCATTAGTTTGATTGTAAAACTAATGAAGCGGAACAATGAATGTGTGAAAGAGTGATTACACAAGCTCTCAGATGATAATTATACAAGATGACGCTATTCACCAACATTAACGTATTAGCGATGTCATGTCGTAAAGAACGGCATGAATAAAGATTCTAATTTATATTTAATTGATGATAAGTGATATTGATTATTGAAATTTGCCGACTCTTGCCCATTTAAGTGATAATTGACACACGGTCATTAAATAACTGTCAGTTACGATACTTGGACAAATAAACAAAAGTAAAATTTTATTAATTCCAAAACCCGTTTTTTTGCCGATTTTTTTAGTTTTGACAACTTATGCTGTTGTTTCTCTTGATTTTGAAAATACCAATAAAAGAAACGATTGGGAAGGGTCCGTTGACACAATTGGGAAGGTCCGTTGGCGTGATTGGGAAGGGTCCGGTCGTCATTGGGAATGGGTCCGTTTTCCGGACCCATTTTAAGAAGGAAAAAAAACGCTGTGCTATATTAAGAAAAATAAATAAATAAAATTTAAGCTTAAACAAAAATACTAACATATATTTCACGACAATTTGCGATAGCGTCGGTTGCGAAAATATATGACATTGGCATCTATATGATTGAAGGAAGTTTGTTTTCGCGGGACAGAATGCTAAACTGAATAATAACAGTATTAGTTGTAAAATGATGTAAAAATAGCGGTTTTTTTTAATGATTTTTGAGTGGAAAACACGATTTTATCCACAACTGATATTGAGATTCAGGTGGTTTTCGCGCGTATATCCCGAAAATGCGCCCGGTATTCGAAATATTAGTGTGTATCCCGCGCCATAGAATAAACCCTGCTGGTTACCCAGTTTGTATTTGCGCATGCGTAATCTACAGTACCAGCAATCCAGTTTTAACTAGTTTTTACCGGATCGATTTGGGTTTTTGAATGGTCAAAATGACCATGAAACGAATGAAAATCAACAGAAAATTCGACTTTCATCTCAAAATTTAAAAAAAAACAACATAATACGTGAGATTCTCTATGATTGGAGGAGTTGAAAAAGTTGACTTAAATCCGAGAGTATCCCGGAAAATGCGGGAGAGTTGGCAGGTCTGCAACATGGAGTCTTTAATCTCTGAATCAAGAACATGTACTTACATCACAATGCAAGCAAAATAAATTCATTAATCATTAATTAACTATGAAGACATTTAATGTTTCAGAAGCTTCAATATTATGGAGTTTTACTTCAAATACAACTACAATGACTGATATAAAAGAATGAGTCCAAGGAACAATAGGGATTAATTTGCTTCGTAGGTTTTTCTGAAATTATGTGTAAAATAATTTTGTTCAACTAAAATGCACACAGTACAAAGTATTTGCTTAAAATAACTACCAACTTGTGTTTCTTTTTTTAAAATTGATAATATAATTCTTAAACAAAATACACTGCTGAGATTTAAAGCAGAAATTAGAAGAACATAAAACATAACCAAACTCAATATATCATTTTACATGTGATATTATTCATCAATACATAATTTTATTTGTGGATCAATATATATTCATGACAGTCACGACCAAACATGGCAGACCAATAAACATATCCTGAAAAAACAATTTGAAGGTCCATATAGATCTGCAGGTTTACAGGACTGACGGTCCCAAAACTCTAGCCACTGTGGCTGCCAAATCAGGCAAATGACTTAGTCCTAAATATAAGACCCTATGTATGTTTTTTATCATTTGGACATTTCTCTGTTACGTAGGGTCTTAACGGATTGCTTCAAAAACGCATAGCAAAAATTTTAGTGTACAGACATCGAATCAGGTCTGAACTCGTTTTAATTCGAAAAATTTGCAACAAAACGATACACCAATAGAAAGATTAGCGAAAAATACACATGATAAAAGTAAAATTATTTCAAATTCTAACCTTAGACAGTCAAATAATCCATTTAAACTCCTTAATTGACGAGTACTTTCAGTTTGTCACAATAACCGTGCAATAATAGCCAAAGCAATCCGAATTCAAATTGGGTCACATGATTTGTAAGAATTGATTTTGAACGAATTTATAAGGAATGCTATTGAGAGCAAGAACGACAACTCTGTAAAAAAATTTCGTTTAACTGAAGCGACACTTTATTTACCGGCAAGAATTCAGTTCAAAATGGCGGCGAACGGCGACAACCCTGGATAGCAGTGAAAGTAATTAGTGTTTCTGTAAGCGAAAAAGCTGATTAATACCTTTTGATTTTTGGAAAGAATAAAAGTAACCTTTTGCTATGCGTTTTTGAAGCAATACGTTAAGACCCTACATAACAGAAAAACGTCCGTATGATAAAATAGTTATGTAGGGTCTTATATTTAGGACTAGCAAATGACTAAGAGAATGAGAAATACATTGATTGAATGCATGTTTCCATCGTTTAACAAAGGACAACAATGAGTGGATGCAGAACCATGTTTTGTATACAAAAAATAGATATATTAACTTTCAATCATAAGATATGTGTAAGTCTGTAAGAGATAATTAGTATTTTATCCGAAATTTATTCGTCCAGTTACACATCAACTTATCAACAACATCAAATTACTCAATAGTGCATAACAACAGCAATTTAACAAAACAAATCAAATGCATTCGATTAAAAGGATAAAAAGCACAAAATTGTTATAACAATTACCTTAGACTAAAATTATAAAGTCATCAGTTTCTTGTTTTATTTATCAAAATTTATGCGGTAATGTAAACTTCCGGTGGAATGCAGTTTTCATCGAATTATCTCCCTTAGCAACAGGAACCTGTCATTTCCCGCAGTAATTATTCATGATAATGATTACCAGAGACTTTCATTCATCTTTTCTTATAGAATTTGTTCAAAAACGCTAAGTGAACGTTAATAAGCAAATTTTGCAAAAATACCCAGTTGACTATAACGATCCTTTTTACTATTCGTAAATGTATTAGTGTTTTCACTCAGACGATTGAATTTCAAAATCCAAGCGCTTGATGACAGGTAAAATGATTAAAATTGTTATTTCATCTTTAATTCTATTTTTTATTGCTTTATATTCTATTGATTGACATTTGGTTTAGATTTTCTCTGATAAATATGTGTTCCCAATCTTTACTGTATGCGAAGTTGTATGTCATCCCAGTCTGCGAAATTAAGGTATAGTCCGGGCCCGAGGCTATAAAAAAATTGGTGGGGCTATAACTTTTTGTCAGAGCATAGTCCGATTGGACTATAAAAAATTATCAATTTTTTTATTTAAATATCGCACCACTTTTCTATACGCTTTTTGGCGTCTAAAATTATCAATAAAATCGTGAAACTGTTTGACAAAAAAGTTTGAAAACGGCGGAAAAGAGTTAAACAAACTTTCATAGTATATTAAAATTTAATTCGCTAATTGATCATCGATTGTTAATTCTGATATGAGTTGTGAAAAATAAGACCGCCCACGGCGATTACAAGCTAATTACATGTCAATTAAACTTAATTGTCGGTCACACGCTGGGAGATTAACTCGCCGACAAAAGTATGTAGTTGTACATGTATTGACAAATACCGCCAATTTACGTAATCTAATGTTAAATATTTGACAAAAAATCATCAACGTTTAATAGATATAAATTTTATTGCAGTTTAGAGTAATTCAACTTTACTTATCAATTTCATATCTAACTTCCATCGTATTTGAAAGGCTTATTGTTTTAATGCTTTCATCCTAATTTAACAATGGATGCTACATGATACAATATAAGTGTAATTTTAACTTGTTTCCGCGGACGCGCCGTTAAAAAATCCCCCAACATCGCCGAGCGTCTTAAAATAAAATGACTTGCTCGTGGCGCTAATAACGTAATTCTCTCGGACGAATATAGGTAACTTAGGCATATGCGAACGTAGTCACGCGTGTAAACATAACTTTGCGACTCCAAATCGAATTCATGACATCCTTGTGCATACTTTTGTCGGCGAGTTAATCTCTCAGCGTGTGACCGATAATTAATTTAATTGACATGTAATTAGCATGTAATCGCCGTGGGCGGTCTTATTTTTCACAAGTCATATTTTGATTAACAATCGACGATCAATTAGGGAATTAAATTTTAGTATACTATGAAAATTTCTTTAACTCGTTTTTGCCGATTTCAAGATTTTTTTTCAAGCAGTGTCACAATTTTATTGATAATTTTAGACGCCCAAAAGCGTCTAGAAAAGTGGTGCAATATTTTTGGCGCATTTAAGAACTTTTAATGCGATTTTTGCCGTTTTTGTGCGGGAAATCCCGTCCTAGGAATATTCTGGTTCACACTGATTGGGCTTGCTATGATTTCGAACCAAAGTATGGTACGAATTATCGGCAAAAAATGTAAAAATGTCTTGAGAAAAAAAGCCGGTCGGCCGGACCGACGGCTCGATCTAACTGCCGGACCGAAACGAATTTTTGCCGGACCTGACCGGCCTTGTTTTCACCAGGGATTTTATAATCCTTTTTTTTTCACTCACAAGTAATAATTTAATGATAAAGTAAACAGATCTATGTAGGTTAAAATTTAAAATCATACAACTAGATTTGTTATAAGATTTTTAGAAAAATGTTTATGATGAGACGTCTCTTAGCTGAAAACTAGTCAGAGCAAAAAAAATATTTTGAAACAAAATAAGACTCGAGCTAGCCATTTAGATCTACATTTGCTAATACATGTAGTGTCCTTAGCAGCTTTTCTTTTTATACATTTGACTGCTGTATATACTGCTAAAACAATCCACAAGAGAAATCAATTTCAGGGACAGACAGTGTAGACACTGGCAACAGCACACACCGCTCATAAAGGCTAATTTCATTTGAGCTCAGTGCAGCATCACAGGCTGTCAGCGTTCCCAAAATTCTTTTTAACACACACACATATATATGTGTGTTAAGAATAACAAATGTGGGAAGCCGACATCCTGAGTTCAGCATTAGATGTTTATCCTACTTCCCTAAAACCTGCCTAAGACGGAATACCACTTCTCCCAAAAATCCACCACTTCTCCCTATTTGAAGGAATTAGGGACAAAACGGACCATGAGACGAAACGGACCATGCCAAAACGGACCAAAGTAGGGACGAAACGGACCATATTTGTGGGACAAAACGGACCATAGTCGGGACAAAACGGACCATTGTCGGGACAAAACGGACCATAAGAAAAAATAGATTATATTACTAGACAATAAATATATTGATTTAATGAAATAAAAGTTGAAGTAGTAAAGAGTAAAAATATTGACTTTTTTTCGTAACAAAACACAACATATCTTTATTTCACCCTTGCAAACAATTACAATAATTAAATAGCTATTGAGTAATTGTGTTATTTTTTTTTCATTTTTTTTCATGGAAAACTTCTTATCTTAAATAACACCAAACTGATGACAATTATTGACTAGATCTAATATTAATTGAAAAATATGTTTTGTTAGTTTATTTCATTGTTTTTTTTACTTCATTATTATTATTATTATTATAATTATTGACTTCAAAGTGATATCCTTACATTTGATAATTAATGATATTGTTATAAGTATAAGTATGTTTTGTTATATTATTGATCATGAATTTATAATAAAGTATATAATTATAACAGCTTTTCTCCTTTTTTTTATTCTTATCACGAGTCATTATTGTTCCCAGCAGCTATAAGAATTTTAAAAACTATCTATAATCATGACAACCTCTGGGTACGAGAATGATCTGTGTAACTGTGCGTATAAGTAATTATAATTTATCTGGAACAAGTTTGTCATCATATAATCATTTCCCAGAGTTATAAGTGGCGTGCAGTACATACATGTAGGAAAGAACATGTGCTGGACAATATAAAAGCAACTTCAAATTAAATCACTCTGATGTATTAGCTAATTAGCTCAAGGAAACGGCTTAAAATAGCTTAAGAATAGCTTAAAAACAATGCACAAAAAACACGCAAACTGTTAATCACAATTGAGGCTATTTTAATTACTATTTACACACAATTAAATTACACTAAGACATAAACTATATATATGATGTAATTAATCACACTCATAATAATTTATAATAATAATGGTTATATTTTTTCTTATGGTCCGTTTTGTCCCGACAATGGTCCGTTTTGTCCCGAGGAGGACACAATATAGCTTAAAAACAACACGAAAACTGTTAATCACTATTGAGGCTATTTTAATTACTATTTACACACAATTTAATTATACTAAGACATAAATGATATGTATAATGTTATTAATCACACAATTAATAATTTATAATAATAATGATTACATTTCTTCTTATGGTCCGTTTTGTCCCGACAATGGTCCGTTTTGTCCAACAAATATGGTCCGTTTCGTCCCTACTTTGGTCCGTTTTGGCATGGTCCGTTTCGTCTCATGGTCCGTTTTGTCCCGGTACCATTTGAAGTCCAGGGAGAAGTCACCTCTCCCTGAATTTAATAGTCTATTTCATAAAAATGAAATCCCTTCAATGGTTGTGAAACTTTCATCCTCACAGTGTTTCCCCCTTTTGACCAGCATCCAGTGTCTTCACTTGTTCCTAAACAAGTACAGTTCTACTTGTTTTAGAGCACAAAATCTGTGGGCTCATTGTTTTTGTAGGGACTCGTTACATTGTTTTAAAATATGCGAGTCCCATGGGCCTATGTTTCAAAATGAATCACCGGACTAGAAAATATTTTTTCGGACTATAACTTTTTCCATTGGATATAGTCCGAAGGACTATAGTCCCAAAAAGTTTTTGGTGCAGACTGTCATCCCCTTTTAAGCCCCTTTTTACTTTGGACATAAGTTACCTTCTTTCGTCTAGACACAAATTCGTCTAATTAAATTTAATCATAGCGAGCTCGAAGAGCGGGCTCGAAGGACCCGCTCGAAAAGCGAGCTTTACGGTAACGCGAATATGTTTCTATACAGTATGGTATTTTGACAATTAACCGGAAGTTGATTTTTGAACCTGTTCTGCGCATCGGAAAAGAATGACAGGAAGTGATAACATGGACTGAAGCTATTGGCGTCTTTTCATTAGCTTAAAAGATTTACAGCTGCCTCGTGGCCTTTTTCACTTACAAAATAATTTCAAATGTGTGTTTTTGACGATGCTTATTCCATAATAACAATTCAAAACAAATTTGTTTTATTCGTTCTTTTTCTCTATTTATTAATGACTTTTTTACATCGAAAATACTTACCAACAAGATACAAGATACAAATATTTATTTCAAGTCGGTGCATATTATAACAATGTAACATTAGCTATGTATAGCTATTTACCGACAGCTATTTAACGCACTGTTTATGACGTCGCTAAGAGACATTCATGATAAAACCGGCACGTTTCCGTTACTTAACGCTACCAGGCATTGTTTAAAGAGGAAAAACATGTCTATCTTAAAAAATGAATGTTTTATTGAGGCTTTTTTATCTTCATCTCTATTCAAAAGATAAATAATAATGTACAATACATTTCTTTCAGAATTGAAATATGATTCTGACATAAGAATGAGATGTTGTCAGATTAAAAGTACCAAAAAATACAATAGAAACCGGGGATATGTTTTGTGGGTTTAAGCCGTATATATAGTCTAATCAAATGTTTTATTTGCATCTTGGAGAACATGATATTCTTGTGAGGATGCAGGTGTAGCCCTACCTTCCATTTCTCTGTGATGTGACGCTTTTAAGTACAGCAAAACACATAGAGTGATCATAGTGTATAATTAGTGTTTCGATGATTGGTCTTGAAAATTGATTTCCTTTAGAAGGTTCTTTTTTCTCTTTTTAATCTCCATTAGAGCTGCAACGATTCACCGGAAAGTCAATTCGATGCGATTCGATATTTTTTCTTTCGATTCGATTTTTTTCAATTCGATTCATTTATTGATAGAATTGACTCTAAATATGCATTTATTTGAGCTTAAAACTAAATGAAATTGATAAAATAAAAGTGTTGCTGAAATTCTATAACACAAAACCCGAAAATCTGCTGAATAAAGATTGCTTTTTCAAGTACGAAATGGATTTGGTACGAATGTCAAGGCCACGAAAAAGTATCATTAATGTAATATTGACTATAAATGTATAGACAACATGAAACATAAATTGTATCAGAAGATGCAGTTCCTTATAATACTACTGTACATATAACATAAACCTACACTGTGCTGGCAAAAATCGTAATAGAAACCTTTGCTCTTATCATTATGACTTATGTATTTTACACGTTTAAATCAGTACAGTAAAACTTGGTTATAACATACTCGGTTATAACATACACTCGGTTACAACATACCATTTTTCCTGGCCTGTTTTTCATCCTTATATATAACATACTTAGTATGCTATATGGATGTAACATACCTCCGTTATAACATACCTTTATTCTATGGCCCAGCGAGTATTTTATATCCGAGTTTTACTGTATTGAATCGAAAATCGCTGGTCCCAAATCGAAATGGAATCGACGCCCTCACAATCGAATTTCGATGTATCGATTCGAATAGTTGCAGCCCTAATCTCCATTAGTTTCAGACTTTTATGGGTCTACAAGTTAACAAGTCAAAAATGTTGGTTACGTCTCCGCATATAAGTTTGGATTCGTCGAGCTCGCTTTGAGGCTTTGCCTTAGTCATATTATAATTTGCACAAGAGATATTCTGTTTCTTAGTTTGAAAAGATTTTTTTTAATAAAAACAAGAGCTGACATTCTTTATCTGTATTAAAATTCTTCTTGTGAGTTGGAGCAGTAATCCAGTGGCGGGACGCACACTTGGTGTCGGTATGAATAGCTGTTCATAGCTAATGTTAAAATGTATTTGTTACAAATTGTCTGACAATAAATAAAGTTTGTATTTTATTGTATTGTATTATTGCTTAGGTTTCGAGAGGTCCTTGGTTTGAATCCCACTAGGGGCACTGCTAATAACCTTGAGAAAGAAATTTATCGGCAATTGCTTCACTTCACCCAGTAGTAAATGGGTACCTGTTAGGGTCATGCACTGTCTGCTGTGGCTTAACTTATAAGCATACATGTGTATATCTTATCAAGGTTCTATCAAAGGGACATGTTTAATTAGCAAGGGGAGATCATTGCTTAAGTTACTACATTCTGCATTAATCTGATAACATCTCATTCTTTCATGACAGTATTTGCAGGGGAAAAGGCTGTAATGATACAATATATCTTTTTACTAATTTTAGCCAAAGAAAAGAGCCCAATTAATTCAGCGCATTAACCTTTTCCTATTTATAGGCAGTGTCTCATTATTTTCTTGAAATTCATTGATTTTGCACAGATACAATTTTGTGTTACCGTAAAGCTCCCTTTTCAAGCAGGCCTGCTCTTTGAGCTTGCTATTCTCAGAGGCTTTTTTCAAACTAGGATTGGAATGTGAAGCTTGCTTGGTAAGGAAGGGGTGAATGAATGAAAAACTGTGTGCTTGTTTATTTACTTAAAGTTACTATATTCTCTTTCTATGTATAGATCCTATGTATATGATGGTTATTGGTGAATGTCATTAGTAAAAATGCTTGAAAAGAGTAACAGATATTTAAGATTAAAAAATAATCAAGGAAAAAATGTATGTGTGGTTCGAGAAGTATACAGACGTGAAGATATTCCATGTTTGAGTGAAAAATGTTTGTCAGACTGCAATAGTAATATTGAAGGTTGGATTTTATTTAATTTTAGTTTCTATTAGATTTACTATAATTTATACCTTAACTTTTGTTACTTTGATAAGTGATGTACAGCCAAGATTACACCTGTCTAAACATCAGCTGTTCATTGTTTGTCCAGGTCAACAACAATTCAGTTGACAACCAAAACTAAAGCTTTGGTTACAAAAATATTGGAAAGAAATTATATGACAGACATTTATGGAAAGCCTTTCAGACAACCACACTAAAACCAAATTTAGTTAATTTGCAGGTTATCTCATTACTTGTAAGCTTTCTATGTGCAGCCTGAGAAAAGTATAACTAAGTTAACTATCAGTGATTGACAGGCCCAGCCAATATTTGATACTTAGCTAAAATACATAAAGAGTATATTCACTATTATAGTAGTTTTAATGGTTTTGCATTGTTTCAGAAAACACAGGATTGTTGCCTTCAGATGTGACACACTATGTTGTTCCTGAGCCTCAAATTGCCAAAGAATTCCTGGAGATTTTTGAAAATCCTAAAATTCGTGGAATTATCTTTACTCAAACTGCAGCTCATTTAGTAAGTGTAATAATAATAATAATTCTTGTATATGCCAAATGGCTCATTGTTAACACTACATGCAGATTAATCTCACTTTCAGCTGCAAAGCTAGCTCAGCTGGGAGCATACAAGTCTACTGATATAGGGTCATGGGTTCGATTCCATGGCGGAGCATACTTTCGTGGAGTTGATCATGAAATGATTTCTATGGCCATTTTCCCTTCTACCATAATTAATTTTATGATATATTATGCTAAATCATTTAAAATTGATTCTATATTTTAACATAGTGTTCGGATTTTTTTAGGCCAGGAAACTTTCATTTGGTCCAGTAAAAATATCCAATTTGCTGGACCGATTGTCCAGTACTGATGAAAGTCGTGAAGAGTGCTATACATGTATGTTTTATTATATATTTTATTCAGGTACAACATGATGGTGGAAGAAGGTTATATAATAAACTACGTACAATGGTTAGAGATAGAAGACAGGGTTGTGTTATATTTCATAATGAGTTTCAAACTTATGCTTATTGTGAGAGAGAGCCTGGAGAAAACATGGCGGATTGGCATAATAGGTAATCTATGGCACTATAGTATAGACAATAAAAAAATAATGTTGATCAGAAAAAGAAATTTCAAAATAAATAAAATGAACAAGGAATTATTTCTATGGTAGATTGAAAAAGTTACATTTTTAATAACTCTTTCGTATAGATAAATAAAAAGCTTACATTTGTTTTTAGGTTAACATATAAGACAGCTGATTGGTATTTCAATCATTTAGCAGCTTCAGTACCTGTTGTTATGATTACCAAGAATGAACAAGTAAGTTCTAGAAGTTGCTAACCACACAAACTACTTGTTGAAGAAAAACTCAAGATTTTCAATCATTTATTCATGATTGAAGGAAATGTCAAATATATTGTTTTAAGTTTCACAAAATCAGTCTTCACCTTATCCCACTAGTCCAAAGCTCGGGGTGAGTGAAAACTGATTTGGGCTAGTTAAAATTACTTTTTTATACAGTCAGGCTTGTTGATAAGTTTGCCATTACTATATAGCATGATAAATTGGGCTAGTTCTTAATAAAATTTTAGGCAATGACTGCAAAAGGATGCATATTAATTATTTTCAATTTGGAAAAAATACCTATACAAATGTGGTATATTATAATGATAATGATAATAATAACTATTTTTTGGTATTTTCTCTACAACTTGTTAAGTAATTTATTTTTTTAGTTTATACATGAATTTGGACATATGACTCCAAACTTATTTGTGTTGAATATGAAAGATTATTTGGAAGGTTTCTGGAAAGATGTGATACCTGATGTAACAAACCTATACGAATCATTGTCTGAGATTAGTTTGTCTAAAAATAAAGGTGAGTTAAAGTATTTCAGGTAGTTGCTCGTGTTTGCATTTGAACATGAAACAATTTTTTTTGGGGGGGGGATTGAAATTTCAATCAGACTTTTCAGAATATATAATGCAGGAAAGTAATTACAAATATAATAAATATAGTGAATTTATTATCAGCATGATACTTGGATGGTTCATAATCTACACCTTTCTAGGGCTGTCATAAGTACTTAAAACTGAAATGTTTAAGCACTTGCATGAAATCAATTAGAATCGGCTAATTGGCGGCAATTTTGAATTGCCATTGCTGTTAGTCTATTACATGTATGATCAATAACTGATACATATTTCAGATACAGAATTTACAAATTATTTACCTATGGAAGTTTTAACTAATGGTATTAAATCTGGTAAATATATACAAGGTTTTCTACAAGTAAATAGACATAATGCTTCACAGGAAGCTTTCATACGAAGATCAAAGTAAGTACAAGTTTGTAGTTGTTCATTCTATGATTGATTTTCATCTGAATTTTTCAGTATTTATACTGAATTCAGTGTTTTGAAAATCAATTACTCTGTGTAATTTATGTAAAATATGTCTTTTTTAGTATTTTGAATGTTCATTTTCTGTATTTTCAAAACTTTCAGCTTCCACCCTTGTAAATTCTTCAAAATTACATTTATTCTTTATTATTGTAAGACTTGTGATATATGCTCTCCTAAACTTTAAATCATACAACCTTTGTTTGATTCCTGATTGCAGCAAGTTTTACCTTCCTTGAAAATTCAGCAGCTATGGACTTTCTCAATATCTGGGAGAAAATGACAGATCCATATAGATCAATAAGCTTATAAATAATTATGGAATGCTGAAAATATTGATAACTAGTTGAACAAAACCAGTAATATAACCAAATTATGTTGCAAAATAACTCTGCACATAAATCATTAGATTGATCAACATTTCAAGAAGGACCATGATAACCCATGATCCAAGGATATGATTTGTATTTATGTGTGTTTTATTTCTATAATTTTATATTTTCTCTTATACAGGATAGATTTAACTGTTGACAGTGGTTCTGATATATTAATACCTGGTATGATAGCTAGAAATCGAGCTGTACATGGTGATCTGGTTGTCATAGAGATTGTAGCTAAATCTGATTGGTTAAGTCCTTCTGGTAATATACAAGAACCTTCTGGTAAATATTTATAATCTAAATGTCTTATGTTGCAGTGTTTTTTCAAGCCATTTTGGGCCAAAATCAGCTTCTTTTCCTCTCAAAAATGTTTATAGTTATTCTCTATTGGTGCTTGAAAATTCCTCTTTTGTACTACAAAATGTGTTTTTTGGCATTTCTACAGCAGCATAGTGATTTCTTAGATGTAGATACCAGTATATTGTTTCAATAGTTGAAATTTCAAACAAAAAGACAGAATTTATTCTTTTGACAAGAAAGTTATTTTTTCCTAATTAAATTTTTGTCACTATTTTCCCCTTAAAAAAGGCCCATTTAGTGCAGCCAACATATTGGCACAAAGGAATTATACCATCCTTGTTAGTACCCATTTACACCTGGGTAGAGTGAACTAATAGCAGGTTAACTTCTTGTTCAAGGAAATTGGCAGTGCTTCAGGAATCATGAGTGTTCAAATCTGAGATGTTTGGAACCCTAAGTGGGCATGTTACCACTGGACTACTGTTCAAATCTGAGATGTTTGGAACCCTAAGTGGGCATGTTACCACTGGACTACTGTTCAAATCTGAGATGTTTGGAACCCTAAGCGGGCATGCTACCACTGGACTACTGTTCAAATCTGAGATGTTTGGAACCCTAAGTGGGCATGCTACCACTGGACTACTGTTCCTAATATCATTTAGATAATCTTGTATTACAGAGGAGAGAGGAGATGGTGACAAGATAAAGACATCAAAGTCTAGTACAACAAGTATTTTACCTACTGGTAAAGTTGTTGGTATTATACAGAGAAATTGGAGAGAATATGTCGCTTGTTTCTCTCAAGATGAGGTAAATACTGTCATACTCTTAACACATGATTATGTAGCATTATCTGTCAGCTTCAAAATTATGAGAGTCATTTCAGACTACATTTTCCTTATTTTGAGAATCATTATTATAATACACAAGAGGGCCATGGTGGCCCGTTATTGCTTAACTGAGTATTATTGAGATAAACATGAATCAGAGTAAAATAAAAATTCATAATGAGATCTTAATAAACACCTGGATGTGGAAACATGACATAATTTTTCTTGGTATTATTCTATCACACCATCAATCTCACCAAATGTCTCAAAAGTAGGTAGGCCATGTATAGGAAGAATTATTTATTGTCAAAGGTCAATTTTACTATCTATACCATATATATTTAGGACACTAGCCATGGAAATTGTATTCATTGTCTCAGGTCAATTTCTACTAGCTGTATTGTATATTTAGGAGACTGGGCGTGGTGATAAGAAAGCTGGTAAGGTTCTTGTTATACCATGGGATTATAGAATACCAAAAATAAGAATAAGTACAAGACAAATAGACTCTTTACAAGACCATAGGTAAGCTTATATCATTATCTTGTGGTTGGTAAATTAAGACTCAACTAGTTACATCATCATCAAGTAGGGCAGTTGTCAGCCACTGTCAACAATAATGTGCTTAGTTCTTGGTTAAAAGCTTGGGTCCAGAGATCTATGCCTGTTCAAGGAATGTGAGTAGGACAAGTAAACATTAGATTCACGCACAGCCGAACATGATGGACTGACTTATAAATCCATGTAAAAAATTAGAAGATCCATCTGGATCTGCAGGTTTACAGGACAGACTGTCTGCCCAGAATTTGAACTCATTCACACTGTTTTCAATTCATCAAAATATGTAAAATCACTAAAATGTATTTTGTCCTGTAAGACTTGGTAAGGTCCTGTAATATTTTAATCTTCACTGGACCTACTGTCCAGTAATAAACTGTTGAGTTTAGCAGTGACTGTTCATGTATGATGAATTTTATATTAATTTTATACAGAAATAAATCTATTTGTTATATATAAATATATGTTATATTTTAGAATTCTTGTAAGAATAGATAGTTGGGAAGTTGATTCAATGTATCCTAATGGTCATTTTGTACGTAGTCTAGGAAAGATTGGTGATCTAGAGACAGAAGTAGCTGCTATATTAGTAGAGAATGATATACATGTTCCACCTTTCTCTGAGGCACAGGTAAACATTATCTCTGTTATATGAAGTGAGGGCTTGTCAAAATAAATATCATTGCTTCATTGATGAAGAATCTTGGTCCTTATTGCAAGAGGTTGCCTTGTTAGTGATTAGTATTTGTTTAAAGAACTTTTCCAAGACACAGAATTATGATGATGATTTAAGGTTTAATTAGTGTCTGTCTGCCTCCTTAAGTATGTGTTAACCATTCCTTCCAAAAGGATGCATTGTATGCAAACCCCAGGATGTTACTCTTTATGTCTGAAAGGGAAAGTTTTAACATAAACTAGGCCAAATTTTGTAAATGCTAAGATATTATTTGATAATGTATGAAAATTTTTTACAATAGCTGTTTATTTCTGGAGGTCAATAATAAAAAAATAAAGGGTTCGTTTTAATGAAACGACTTATACTTGTTTTTATGGTAATGTTTGTTGTCATCCTACAGTTAAAAGAGTTACCTATAGACACAGAAGAGAGTCCATGGAAGATGACAGATGAGCAGATAAGTTGTCGTAGAGATTTAAGAGAATCACATCTTATATTTAGTATTGATCCTAAAGGTTGTGAAGATGTTGATGATACACTCTCTGTAAGGTAAGTCTATATTTTCTGCTATCTTATAAGTAAAATAATTGATGTTTTGCCTAGGATTTTAAAATGCCGCCCAATTGGCACCATAGCTCAAAATTGTTTGGGACAAAACTTATTTGGCTCAGAGGAAACGGATGTTTTTGCAATCGATATTCTTAATTATTAATGCACATTTTTCAAAATTCATTCTTACTGAAGCATGCAGTAGCAAATAAATGTCTTTACAAGCTTACAATCAAAATATATTTTCCATATTATTGGATTATAACTAATCTTCTAGTTTATTCCAATATCACTATTAACGCGGATGTGCCACTTGGCAGGATTAGTAGTTAAATAGCGTGAGTGTTTTGAAATAGCTTAGGTAAAATAATTTTTTTGCCATGCCCCAGCCAGTTAAGGGTTCACGCTGTTGATGATAAAATATTACTGTTGCCTTAATGTATAAAATACCTTTTCAGGAGATTATGTAATGGTAATATAGAGTTAGGTGTACATATAGCAGATGTGACATATTTTGTACGACCAGGAAGTCTGACTGATATAGAAGCACAGAATAGATCAACAACTGTATACCTAGCAGATAGAAGATATGATATGTTACCTGCTGTACTGAGTTCTAACTTATGTTCTCTTATTAGTGGAGTTGACAGGTACGTCTTTTTTTAGCTAATCAGCTGATTTCAGCTAATATAGCTTTCTACAGTCATCAGCTAATAATTTTTATTTCTGATGATCTGAATACAAAATAGAGTACCAGAGGCTTTGAAATGTCAAAATCAGAAATATTGTGCTATTTAACAAATTACATCCTAGTGTGTGTAGTTCCAGCACGTCTAAGTAACTATGACTGAATATCTTAACAAAATAAGGGAACAAGTAGTAAATTACAATGGATAGTTTACTTATTCCAAATTTTACACATTTTTTAATAGCTGAAATCTATCGTTGAAACAAAAAATCAAAATATGTCCGGTGAAGATTTCCAATATGGCGGATATGAGAGTATAGAGAAATGACACATTTGATAGGTTTCTATTTTCATCTTCCTGAAATGAAAGTACACTATATTTCCTCTTTGAGTACTCTGTACAGCAATTTTGTAAGCAGTACGGAACCTTTTAAAGCAATTAATACTTAAACATACCATAAATAATATTCATATAAAATTTGACAGTAATCACAAGGTTTTCACTCATGGGTCGATTTTTGCCCACTCTATCCAAAACATTTAACTATTTATTTGCATCTTTAAAGTAGGTTTATAATCTATGATTAAATTATTTTACAAAATGATGATGATTTCAGATATGCTGTTAGTGTTATATGGGAACTTACGCCAGATTATGAAGTAATAAATACATGGTATGGTAGAACAGTGATCAGATCTCAATATAAACTATTCTATGAGGTAAATTTGAAAATTTATAGATTTATACTTCTTTATGTCCAACAACTTACTATGTATGCATAGTTGCCACCTGACCTATTGGTTAAAATTGTCATAATGATCATTATGTCTTGTCTGCATAATTTCATATAATGAATACCTGATAAAAGAATTCAAAGGTGAAACCAACCTACAAGAATCTATTCTACATGGAATTCATAGTTTCTCATTTTTCACTGCCATATGGGCCATCATATCATTGCCCATTAGAAATTTAAGTCATCTAGGGTGATTTGGCAAGTTTTAATATGGGACATTTCCTCTGATTTTAGATTTCAGTTGTCTTTTACATTTAAAGTTGGTTCAAAATAATCTTAATTTTTTGTCCTAATTTTCACTGGATATGTGATGTATATTTACAGTTAGCTCAAGCTGTTCATGAAGGCATCATTGATGCTGAAATTGTGAGAAATATTCCTGAATTACATAATTTATGGGGTGAAGAATTAGAAATTAGGTATGTATCATATTCAGAGGATTTTTTCCAGGGATTTCTAAACTTTCAAACCATTACCACATTGTATACTGTTACAGAATATTCATGATATCTACGCCTGTATTAAATATTTTTTGTTGCTGACCGTACATAAAATGTTGGGACAAGCAAACATAAAGGAAGCATCTCATGTTTAATAGGAAAGGGCTTAAGCTTAAACCATTAGATATATGTTAAACACAGTGGCGAGTATAGCAAGCCTGAGAAAAATTGCTTTATGCTATTTAAAAATGGTTTACAGTTAAAAAAGTACAGTCATGGACAAGTATATTTCAAAAATTCTGTTGGCCTTGTGGAAGGGAAGATGAGTACTGGTTATAGACAAGGGTCCAGTAATGTGAGGTGTGCTTGCCACTGAAAAATTACCCAACTTTTTGTTGAGACAATGTTTAACCTTAAACCAAACAAAAATGCGCTAAAATGAACAATGACCAAAATCTCAGTTTAGAAAACCCATTATTATAGCTAAGACTGACCAGTCAGTCAGGCTAAAAATTATCTATGATATTACAGATTAAATGAACTTAAAGAATCTATAGATATGTTAATGATGGTAGCCCGTGGTTTAAAGACTAAACGTGTGGCTAGTGGAGCCCTAGAATTAGAAAGTGTTGAAGTTCAAGTACAACTTAGTGAAACAAAAAGTGTAGAAAATCTGAATCCTAAACAGGTAAGTGTAAGTGTAAGAAACTAAGAATAGAAACTGAGCATATATAACCTACGATGAATGGAGTGTGTGTGTCAGACATTAAGTGAGCACAGATGAACAATTTGGGGCATGACTTATAATTATTGTTATGATTTAGGTCTGCATGATTGATTCTTTACACAAAAGAAATTATAATAGTAACTAGTCATCCGACTGTGTTAAAAATGATATAGATGTGTACCCTTTAAGTTAATTATAGATGAATCTGATATAAATAAGGAGTGGGTGTGGCCAAGTGATTAGCAGTTATCATTGGATAGCCACCTTTGTGTTGTTTTGAATCCTATCATAAACCTACACCTTTGTATCCTTGAGCTAGAAACTTTATCCTACTAGCTAAGTACTGGAGGACCTAGAAGTGGACTTGAAAGTGATTAATTTAAGTTGTAAGAACTTGTTTCACAATTGAGCAAAAATAAATTAGTATAAACTAAACTACATATGTACAAATATGAATCAATCAACAAGAAAGTATAACTTCTACATGTATATTTTCAGTCTTTAGAAATACATGATACTATAGCTGAATGTATGATATTTGCTAATCATTGGGTTGCTAAGAAAATTACTGAAACATTTCCTAACAAGGCATTGGTAAGTATGACATATAACAACTTTAACAATGCTTGTAAAATCAATAGTTTTCTTTTCCTAACACCTAATTTCTGTTCAGTTAACCCATTTTGGATGAAGTGAACTTTCTTATTTTTAGCTCGACTTTACGAAGTAATGTAGAGCTCTCCTACTCGCCCCGGCGTCGGCGTCCGCGTCCGCGTCCACATTTCTGATTAAAGTTTTTGTGCAGTAAAATACTTTCTTCTATATCTTTGTTATTTCTTAAGATATTAACTTCAAACTTTAAATATATGTTCCTTACTATCAACCACATCTCATGTGACATGGTCCATAACTCCAAACACGTTTTTTTAAGAATTATCTCTCCTTGAACTGATTGAAGTTTTTGTGCACAGATTAAAGTTTTTGTGCAGTAAAATACTTTCTTCTGTATCTTTGTTATTTCTTAAGATATTAACTTCAAACTTTAAATATATGTTCCTTTCTATCAACCACATCTCATGTGACATGGTCCATAACTCCGAATGCATTTTTTTCAGAATTATCTCCCCTTGAACTTAGAGTTTTCTTTAAAAAATGTTTGTTTTTACTGCAACTGTTTTATTTCTTTAGGCATTGATTTCAAACTTTAAATATATGTTCCTTTTTATCAACCACATCTCATGTGACAAGGTTCATAACTCTGTATACATTATTTTCAAAGTTATCCCCCTTGAACTTATAGTTTTCTTTAATAAATATTTGTTTTTAATGCAACTGTTTTATTTCTTTAGGTATTGACTTTAAATATATGTTCCTTATTATCAACCACATCTCATGCGACAAGGTTCATAACTCCACATATATTTTTTCAGAATTATCTCCCCTTGAAATTAGAGTTCTCTTTAAAAAATGTTTGTTTTTACTGCAACTGTTTTATTTCTTCAGGTATTGACTTCAAACTTTAGATATATGTTCCTTATTATCAACCACATCTCATGTGACAAGATTCATAACTCCTTATACATTTTTTCAGAGTTATCCCCCTTGAACTTATAGTTTTCTATTTTTTTCTTTGAATTTGTTAAGGTTATATTTTCAAATTTTAAAATATGTATGTTCCTTATCATCAACCACATCTCCTGTGACAAACACTTACTAAGTCGAGCATGCTGTCTCCTCTGACAGCTCTTGTACTTTATATTGTAAAACATTATGTACCAAATGATTGATTAGGATAACCCATGATATTCATCAGATCTAACTTAAGATAATTTAGATTTAACTGTGTATGAAATAATTGATTACTTGCTTAAATCAATTTTCACCAGTCCTGAGCTTTGAGTTTAGTGGGCTAAGGTGTAGTGATGTCTTCTTCTTTTCACTTTGCTTTGAAGCAAGGTATTGGCCAGTCTTGGTGAGCAGAGGAGACAGTCATACCAAACACATATACAAACTTATAATCAGTCAATGAAACACTAAACAGTTTATTACTGGACAGTAACAGTAGGTCCTGTGAAGATCAAAATTTTAAAGAATCAAACCAAGTCTTAAGGACTGGAGAAGTTTTACAGATATTAATGAATTAAATAACTAAGCGAATTTACCTAAGCAAATGTAGATGAAATCAATTTTTTCTGGATATTTGATTCTGTAAACATGCAAATCTAGACGGACATTCTAATTTTTTACATGATTTGTCCGTTGATCTGCCATGTTTTGCGGTGGATGCTTATAATACCTTTATACATGTACCAGTATATACTAAACTTTTACATTCTTATATCACATTTACAGCTTCGTCATCATCCATTACCAAAAGATGAACAATTTGGAAATCTTAGAAGTTGTGCATCATCTTTAGGATTTAAAATCAACACAAATTCTAATAAATTACTAGCCGAATCATTAGATAGATGTGTTGATGAAAATGATCCTGTTGTAAACAAGGTATAGTTTATATGCAGATGTTAAAAATGTATTTTCAATTAGCCAAGTGAGTCACCCATAATACACAGAGTAAATAGTCAGCAAGTACTGTTCGCGCTATGCATCTGTTTACCATGAACAACCAATGAAACCATATCATTTCTCTATACTGGAAGACAAATGGTAGTGGTATAGCAAATTGTATTGGTTAAAATATAGGTCAAGAGTTGGCTTAGACGGCTATGCAAAAAATTACCTCGGCTTAGATTCAAAATTTATATTTTTAGGGATAAAGAGTTTCGTCTTTAATAAGATCCTGGTCTAAGCAAACTGTTAAGTGTATTTAAATTTACATCTGGATAAATATGCGGTATAATTTGATTTAATTTAAATACTAAATACATTGAATTTGCATAATTAAATTTGTATGTCTAAGGTTTAAGAGTAAATTGTGTATCTTTATCATGAAAAATATTGTATCTTGCAATAATTGACATTACGTTGAGGCTACTATAACTATGCCCTTAGACAAGTGATTTATTTGTTTTACAAAAAATTCTGTGTTCAAAGACATATGAGTGATGTGACTTTGTTTGTCCTAGTATAGATAATCCTTGCATTGATGAACAGATTATGAATATTTAAAAGTGGGAGGTCTGGCATAATGTCAATTTGAATATAATTGATATGTACCTTGACATATTATTTTTTCTATTTCATATGAGCAGTTACTGAGATCTCTGGCTACTCAAGCTATGTCAAATGCCGCCTATTTCTGTACTGGATGTCTAGCACGTGATCAGTTCTTTCATTATGGATTAGCATTAGATGTATATACGCATTTTACTTCACCTATCAGAAGATATGCTGACGTTATAGTAAGTAGATATACATGTATAGATATAAATTACAACCAATGGTTATTATTATATAACATAAATGGATAAAACACAGCAGGAGGTTATAGTAAGTAGATACATGCAATGTCATGTATATGGAAATACATTACAACCTATGTTATACAGTATATTCTGCAGAGCGGCCCTCTACAGAGCAAATCCTCTGCACAACAACATTTGACATTTCCCTTAGGTGCAATTTCAGTTGAGTTTAACCTCTGCAGAGCAACACACTTTAGTTCCTCCCAGGGGGTGTTGCTTATGAGAGGTTGTACTGTATACATGAAACAAAGGTGGATAAAACACTGCATGTTTGAGTGCTAGGATACTAATTTCTAGTCACTTTATGTGAGTTGATTTCATGTGGGGGGTTTCAATCAACATTGATGAGCCCTGGTGGCGAGTCGTGTCAGCCGACAGATGTTTTTACTAACAGTGAATGGCATTATCAAGCTCTATGCATTGTCCCTGTCTGCTTTTATGTAGATACTGTTTGTTTTCTGTCTCTGGCAGGGTCAGAAACATAAATGTGTTTCTGCTTGTACTTTTTATGAGAGTTAAGTGTTTATAACACTGAGATTAAAGATAATAAGTATACATTTTTTTAAACATATTTGCTGATTGTCCCACAATTTTGTCTCAGTTTTGGAGAATAAAGAGCCAAAATTCACAAATATAAAGGCAGGGGTTGTTAAAAGCACTGCCCATGAGTCAAGTTTTCCAATTATGTATTTGTTTAAAAATTCTAAATCTACTATCAAAAGTTTCTACTATCAAAGTTTTATCTTTACAGGTTCATAGACAACTATTATCAGCAGTTGGCAATAAACATGAAGTTAAATCAAAGTTACCATCATCTACAAATCTTGATGAAATCAGTCAACATATCAATAAAAAACACAGGGTAATAATGGACCTAATTTGGAACTCTGATTTTTTTTTCTGTCCGTGCGCAGGCTGTACAAACAAAACTTGTTACAAATTATAGCTGAAGAGCATGAAATACAGAATAATTCCTAGTGTTCTTTGTACACATGTTTTCATTGTGACAGTAAAAGTTTGTTTGAACTGCAGGGAAAAACCCTAATATTTTAGTTCTTGATATAGTTTATTCAAATAGCCTAATTTAATGTTTTTATATTAATGCACCTAATTTTTTAATTTGCCTTACTACATGTGTATAAAATTAGTAATTTTCACTAGCCTTGTTTTTTGCGCACACATTTTCAATGTTATGATGAAAGTTAGTTTGTACCTCAACAAAAACCTAAGTACTTGAGTTTCAAACATTGACTTTTGTTGGCATTATGGCATTTCCATATAATACACAGATTAATTTCTAGTGTTCTTTATACATTTATTTTCATTGTGGCAGTGAAAGTTTGTTTGCACCACAGGAAATTAATGTATAGATAAGTAATACACAGTTAACCATTGCCTGTATTTCAGTCATCACAATATGCTCAGAGAGAATCACAAGAATTATTTCAATGTTTATATTTCCGTGGACGTGGAACTGAGGATGAGAACTGTATCGTAGATGCTGTTATATTTCAATTACGAGACAATGGTGTATTTACTTTCATTCCAAGGTAGGCATCACTAATCATTATTTGCTTCCATTTTTGTGATCATCATGCTAAATGACTGATGTTGGTATAAAACATTGGTCATGGATATCTAGTGACTAATCTCACATATTCTTAGTTTATACTAATTTATTTTAGCTTGATTGTGATTTTAGCTTGATTGTGATTTTAGCTTGATTGTGAAACAAGTTCTTACAATACCTTGATCATTTTTTAGTCAACTTCCTGATCCCCCTGTACTGGGCTATTAGGATAAAATTACTTGCTCAAGGAAACAATGGGGTAAGTTTTGGATGGGATTCGAACCAACTCAGAGATGGCTATCCAATTATAACATTGTCAAATATTCTTACATTTTGTTCTTACAGTTGGCTCGCATGATAAGCATGATTTTTGAGAAAGATAAATCTTTATTATGTGTCAAATATCCTTTACTTCAGAACCCAAATAATCTCAACGATCATTTTCTCACATTTTCATATTCTGCTCAATTTTTGTCCTACTTTGTCAGAATTTGATACAATATTTCACTTTTCTCACATTTTTCACTTTTTTCTCACAATTTTCCTCATTTTCTCACAATGTTACACATTTTTCTCACTAATTTGCTTACATTTTTTCATGGTTACCACAAATTTTCTCACAATTTTCCAGATATGGTATAAAAGGACCAGTCTATTTAAGAAATAAAGATGGACTGGTTGCATATATAACTGAGAATGATGACATAGAATGGACTGGTGGAGATCTAACCAAATATGATACTTATATTGATGTTAATTCTGTACTTGGTCAACAAAAATATTATCTTCTACAACATATTACTGTAAGAATATTTTAGTATTCATTAATTTTGTCATATGAGGACTGACTGGGATTTGCATATTTCCTGGTTCCAGCTTGTAATACTTGTACATTGTAGCTATAATGTATGGGATATAGGAGCTCTTTCTGAAAACATTCACGAAACATTAGTTTCTACTCTGTTTTGTCAAAATACCTAACAGGAAATCTCTTTTTGTCAAATAACAAATTGTAAGATTTTATTGCAGTTTGCCAGGCATGGCCACTGCAAGTGATGTATAAGAAAGTCATAAGCAAACTTATTTTGTTATTTACAGTATACATTTATTGACAAAACACTGATATGGCTTTGGAAATAAGACATGGAGGTGTACGAGGGGTGATTGGAAAGTTCGAGGAATTTATTTATTAATGGTACATGGGATAACATAGGAAAAAATAAAATACATCATTCTGTACGTATACCAAAGACTGATATAAAGCCCAAATATTTTCTTGATACATTGGAAAATAAAGTTTTCATGAAACATTTTACAACACTAGTATACCGTACTTGAAGCACGCCGACGTCATCATTGGGTTACTTAAACGTCGAAGTCAAGTTTCCTATTTACTGTCTGCACATAATCACCACCTATTTCCATACACTTTCTATGGCTTTGTACCCACATATTAAATGTAACATTAAAGTATTCCTCACTGAATGAATAAATAATTCTCTTGTGCAATACAGCACACTGTAAGCCATCAATCCTTATATAGTTGGTTCTCCACTCACGCTGCCTTTCCAACAGTTACTGTCAGTGTCAGTTGACCTCATCTTTCTTCATCAAATACCCATGCTCTACCTTCCCTGAACCTCTGGTGCCATTTGTAGACAATTGTTTTTTTTCACATGTTGGTAATGTATCAGAAGTTTAATATGTTTAAGCGTATCTGCAGGTGACAAATTGAGTCAAACACAACAATTTATGACTGCACCCAACTCAAAATCATTTGTTGACGTCATTCGTTGTTTCGAAGCCACGACTCTAAAATCTCTGCTATGAAATAACCATTCAAAAGAATTTCATGAAACTTTCAGGAAATTATTTCCAGACGTCACGCTTGTGTAATTAATGTTGGCGCATAATTCGTACCAAAATTGAGTGCGTAATACCATGTTTAATGTTTAAAAAATAGGTGAAAAATAGCGTGCTTCAAGTGACCAAACAGTGGTTGCTATGGATACCATTTATTCTTTCTACATATTGATAATCTGTTCACCAATATGATTTTTAAAACGCAAATGAATTGTTTAACACTTACTTGAGCTTTAATGTCATTTGACAAAGGAATAGATATTTTAGAAAGGAATTCCGCGAATTTATCAATCACCCCTCGTATAATTGTTATTATTTGATTTATCATTGTTGAACAAATTACAAGCATTATAATATATTGTTATACTTCAGGTAAAGTTAAGTTTACAAGATTCTTGGGCTCATGCCTCCTCATTAAGACTAGAACTATATTCTAACAAGGCTGAGAAGAAAGAACAAGACAGTATGAATGATGTTGCTAAGCAACAGAAAGCATCAATGATAGAGGTATATTATACATTTAATACTTTTATTTTGTAATGAAAACATCTTCATTCATCATCATGTTTTATCACTTTGATATTGACTTAAGCTTACTGTCTATAACATTAGATTTGTTGATAAACTCTTTATCACCACAAAAAGCACAATGGGGACAATAATGATCACTTTTTCATTTGGCCATTGCTTTCTGGACTGGGGAATATATAATTTCAGTTGCTGAGCTTGAATCCAAGAACTGTTTAAACTTCTGCTCTATATTTATATCGTCATGTAATATTTACATTATAATTATTGGACTATAGGTATAAAGTCGGTATTTGCAAATTTTATTTAACCATCATGGGCTCATACAGAATATCTGCTGATAAATTTGCCATAAAATTTATCAAACTTGAGAAAACATTTGAGAAAAATGGTCTATACTACAAAGGACCTATCCAAAGTTTATGAATGTAAGGGTGCATTGCCTAAGCATTTCGCTAGGTATTGCTTCGTAGCAAAATCATAGGAAATGACTTGCTACAAGATATCGCTTCATTTCGCAACATAGCGAAAGCTAGCGAAAAAATCTTCGCTACCCAAGAGTGCTTTAACAAACCAAAATGGCTGCCTTCGCAGTAATGTGACTTCCTGTTTGCAGACAATTTGGTTTTTATGTTTGACTGACTAAAGATGAATTGAAATCAATAAATATTTGTAATTGTTCATTTAAATATATGTTTTTGCAATGATTTTATACTTTTTTAAAGACTTATTTAGTTTAAAATCGCCCCAAAAACATGCAATTGCAATGAGTGCAAAAGTGTTTATCGGCACAGGCCGCCATCTTGGTTTGTGACGTTAATAGAAAGCCGTTTCCTAAGAAGAAGCACTACAAGAAAGCGCTTTTTCATAGTGATACGTAGCGAAATCGTTAGGCAACGCGCCCCAATACTCATAGTAACAATTAGCTTTTCCCTAATTTCAGGAAGTGTCAATGGAAGCAGTAGAAAAACGTCTACAATTAGAATCTTATGATTTAGGTGATAATTTTACATCATTAAAACAACAATATGGACAATCTACTAATAGCATGTATGCATTGTTTGAACAATTGAAAGAAAATTTATGACATCAGAAAAGAAAGGTGATAGGATGAATATTGTGTACTTTACTATGCAACAATGAATGGACTTAAATCAATGAAATACTGATATCTAATAATATTATTTACTAATATTTTTTCAATAAAAAAGAAATAACAATTATTTTCTCTGTTCAATTTTTCTACTTTTGGATTTATTGTAAGTTTAATTTAATGATTGATTGTGTATACAGTAAGTCGATTGATTTAAATGTAGTTTTATTAATCTTGAATGCTTAAGTACTGTAGTGAATATTCATATCAGCAGGGTTAATTACTATGTAATATTAGAATAACATTGTACTATATAAATAAACAGAAAACATTTCACCCATATAGTTTTGAACCTGGAGCTAAAATTTGAACACTCGGTCATCTCCGTGGTCTACCCAAACATGTTTTAATACAAAATATACAGTATCTAGCACTGCCAGTTTTGGCCGGCAGGTTCATTGAATATTTTTTTGATATCCAAGTAACCATAGTTTAGATGAAATACAATGAATAAGCAGTGGAAGGATGCATGCCAGATTGAGATGTCTCCAATCCAACCGGTGGTAGTTAACCTGGACTATAAAATATACTTAAACGCAAAAGTTTTGCAACATTTTAGTGGTCAGTTTTAGGCACTAATAATTGTATATACAAACATATCCTGACATAGTATTGGTGTGTAGGTTACTTATAAAAACACTGTGGGTAATTTTCATCGATATGCTCATGGAGTGCATCGAAATTGCACTTTCCTTAATTTTTACACTGCACGCGCACAAATTCAAAATGTTATTTATTCCATTCCTTCAACACATTTGAAACATTAGTGTCGTATGAAAAACAATAAAATATTGACAGGATTGGGTTTCATGGTTACGCAATGAAGCTTTCAAATGAGCATCCTGCAAGTGCATTGGGAATGTTGAAAGCTAGTGTTAATCAAGCTGTTGTCGACAAAGAATTTTGAGTGCACAGGTTGACAAGTCGTTTTGCAGAGTACATTTACACAGTAACTAACCATCCACGTCCGCATCTTACGTTACGTCAGGACTGGACTACACGTTTAATGCACCTGCAAAACCACCAGTAGACAGCAACGCGAACTGAAGCAGAGATACCTGGGCGTAACAGACCAGTGGTTTGCTCGGAAACCGTATTTGGTCGTTTGCGAGGCTTTGGATTTGTTGCCGTTGACACTATGTCGGCATCCTGTTAACAGCATTTGACAGACGTTGGCAACGAGATTGGTCAACTCTACACCATAGATTTGCAGCAAGGAAGTGGAAAAATATCTTATTCACTCTCGGAAACCAAGATTATGATTTACTTCAATGACTGCCGTCAACGTCTGTTCCGTTGGACAGGAGAACGGTACTCACAAGCGTGTGTAAAGGAATCGTTTTGGAACTGCTTCTTAAGCAAAAATGCATTGACTAAATGTACACTGAACGTTGGTGAACTGCAGGCAGCTATGTGACGAGAATGGTTGTCGTGTGTGTTCATTTAGAGTCGCGTGTATGCCCGAAGGCTTTGCACGACTATGAACGAGAATGGAATGTTGTGCTGCTTTAATGTATCAGGAGGCTCGTGGGTTCATTGCAGCTAAGATGCACAGCTGTTATTCGTGCCAACGATGGTCATTCGCGGTATTGAGGTGCGTGCCATAAATAGGTTTTTACTTTGTGACTTTTCGTTTTTTTGGTTGCATTACACAGATTAAATTACGGCATAATTCGACAATGATAATGTAACTTTTTATGTAATTGTATGGCCAAATGAATGAATTGTATATAAGTAAAAACCAAATTGAATTTATTTGTTATTTGTCTGAAATTTAAATGTTACCAATATTGTAGCAAAACTTTTGCATTTAAGTAAACAATTAGGTTAAATAGAATTCTTTGAACACAGAATATTTCTTCTAAATTTTTAACAGGGGTCAATGAAAGAATAGAGATATAAAGCAATTAGTTGGGGATATTCAAATACCAATACCCTACGCCATTCACCAGAATAACTTCATAGGCACTTACATTATTCAACCGATAGTAAGTATAAGAGGAAACATTGTGAAATACTCAATTATATATGAATAAAATATAGTTTAACATACTCAACATGTTAAAATTAAAATGTTAGGAAAAATTATAGGAATGGTGGGACAAAATATAGTATAAAAGGACACATGAAATATATGAATAAAACCCAAAATATATAGAAGCTGGCTGACAGCCTGCTATCAGCTAAATCCATAGATTAAGCCTTTCCAGGAATAGTAGTTTCATTGAAAGCAGAGATATGACCACTAGTGTGATGCTAAGATGTTGAACCCACTCACAAAAAAAGAGCCGATACATGACCAACAAATTTCAATAAATTATGAATTTATTTAATTCAACATACTCGTAGAAGGTTAACTCAATGCAGAGATATAACCTATACAATGTGATGCTATGGTGTTGAACCAATTCAAATAAAAAATCAGCTCGTAAATAACAACAAAACTTTTCAATAAATTATTTATTCATTTTATTCAACATACTCATAACATGCAAAAAAATCTACTACAGTAAACCTTGGGAATTCTTTACATTTTTAACCAAATTTTAGAATGTGCTGCTCTGAAAAATTGTTTATTTTTTCAATCAACTGTCTTTTATAACAAACTAAACACTTGTCTAAATCACTCTGATGATGGCAATACTGAAAATAGAAACATTTATACAATCATTAGTAAATTGATTAGAAATTCAGATTTCATTAATTTTATTTGGTATGATTGAGATACATGTTTGTAAAACTTGGCACAATCACAAAAGGTTTTGAATAAGTTCTCCTTCAAAGTGGACCTCCCATTTTTACACAATATAAATATTCATAATCTGTTCACAAATGAAAGGAATTGTCACAAACATAGTCACATGTCTTCAGACACTAAGAATTACCTTGTTAAACAAATTTGCCACTTGTCTAAGGGTGTGGTTATAGTAGCCTCAGCATAATTGCAATTGTTATGACATTGCAAACTATGTGTCTTTCAACTATGTATAACATAGTACTACTAGCAACCCTAGTATATGCTGATAAGCCTATCGGAATTTTACCGATTTTCTTGGGTAGTTGTGTTTTTTTACGAATTTATCTTTCTATTGATGTAAAAATTATGTTTTTACAAATTATTGATTTGATTTAATGAACGATTAGTACATCATGTCAAGTTCATAAGTAGAAATCTACCATTAAAATGGTACTTACACAATATTATATTATTTACAAATCAATTACATATTGATTACATATCAATACTTACACAATTATATTAATTACATATCGATTACATATCATCTACATCTTTCAAGTATAATTCTGGTTGATCATATCCCATTTCTTCTACTGTAGGTATACCTAATTCTTCTCTAGTTGCTTTCACACCATTCATTAAATCTTGATATAATTGTGTATTACCACCACACTTCCACTGTAAATATATACAAGTTAACAAGTTTATTCATATAAACAGCAGGTTTTAGACCTAAGGCCACTACAAGTTGATCATGTGTTCTACAGACTTTTCTGGGGAAAAATGGGGCGAGCGAGCGAAGAAAAGATATAAGTAAAATTTTAATTCAGTTGCTTTATATAGCAGTTTGACCAAATTTTCATGAGCAAGCGAGGAAATAAAAATATTTTTTTTGTGTGTAAAATCAGTAAAAATTAAGGTGCGAGCGAATCCATAGAACATATGATCAACTTGTTGAGGCCTAAGACTAAGTGGCAAATATAAGAACACTGACACATCAGTTCAATATAAAATGATCACATAAATTATTACAACAGTATATCAAATTATACACGGTATAATAGTGAGTTACTTATTATCACATAATAATTTATAGACATAGTGTCATATATACATTTAGTATAGGTTATAGTTTCAAATGAGAAACAGATAACAAAACAAAAATCAATCACTCCTGTCAGGACCTGTGAAATCAAATGATAATAATTATACAATATACATGTAAACATTATGTAAATGTTCATAATGCTGAAATGCAGTATCTTACAAACAAGAAAAGAAGAAAACACAAAACCGATGCTATATTTAAGGACCAGCTCTGAAAACTCATGTGTATATAGTATTCCAATAAACATCAAAAATAACTTAAAGATAACCTAAGTGTGCAGTTAATAACAACATAATTATTCAATATTATAGTACGTTTCAATCACTGATTTAACGATTTCCATGCAATGAAGTATTGAGCATAAAGTGATATACATGACATTCAAATTTCAATTTTCAGACATTCAAACTATATAGCATAATAAATCAGACTAGCACTAAAAATGAAAATGAAGACAGAATCTTCTTTTTGAAATTAAAAAAATAACTCGTTACTTACTCTTACTGCTTCCAAGATACGTATAGCCAAGGCATAATCATTAACTTGTCTACAAGCACGTAACATAGAATCTACGACAGCTGACTCTGGTACATAATCTAACCCCTGAAAGACCAAATACATTTATTTAAATGATTTAAATACGTACTTACATTAGAAGGTAAGATTCAAAACTTGCAATAACTCTTTGTTTTTCAGACAATTCATTGTAGATAAATAATATAACTGAGACCTCAATTAAATTCATGTCATTTATTTTGAGTACCAATTGAGTAAAAGATTAAGAATTTCTGAAAATAACAAAACAAATCATACGTTTAAAACTCGAAACTCAATACTAAAATTTAACTTTTGTTTTCAACAGATGTCTCTAAAAATATGTTATCATCCCAGAATGGAATAAATATTTGAAAGCAGTTTTCAATTCTGATTCTACATTGCCAAGAATGATTTATATTAAACTTTGTAACTAATAATTAAAATTTAATTTTGGTTGAAATTTTAGATTTGGAATTTATTTTCAAGTTTTATAACCACATGCCTTGGGTTAGAGCAATGAGATACTTTTTTAATACTTTTGATTGAAATTTGCGACAATTTGTTGTGAATGCAATGCAAAAGTTTTACTGAATTATCAGAATCTGACAAATCTATGATATTTCAAAAAGAGATAAAATATTTACCTGCATATATTGAACAAGATTACGTATATCATATCCACTAACATTTGGTCTTGTAAACTGTGCAATGAAATCTTTTGATGTGTCTCCTGTTTCTGTTGGTAGGTTACTGTTGTATGCTTGTGAGGTAGACATTACTAAAAATACAGAACAATAATAATCAACCTTCAGTCAAAGCATTAAATTTTGAGTTTAAGATAATTGAAGAGGAAAGACTTCTCCACTACTCCAGTAGCAAACTTTTTAGGAGTTAAAACTGTAAGTTGAATAACATGGAAATTCAGAGATTCATTCACACAATTTTCAATTTAAAAAATGAGTTACTTTACAAAAAAATCCAGTTGATTTGTGATAATTGTTATTAACAGTGAAATTAACAGCTTTTTGTCAATTTGTGTGCGGTTGAGTGATTGACTTGGTGAAGAGAACACGACTGTTACGAGTCCTATATAATAAGACCGTACGATACTATTTTTTCATTTCGACATTTTCTGTTACATAGGGTCTTAACAGATTGCTTCAGTAATGCATAGCAAAAAATATTAGAGTACAGACATCGATTTAGATCTGAACATTCTACATGTTTTATTACGAAAAACTCACCCTAAAATGATACATCAATGGATAGATGAATGAACAAGAGGGTTCCGAGGACCCTGGAACGCTCACCTGAGTATTAGAAGCTTAGAATAGCTAACAGAATATTTTAAACAGTTTTAGCTGATGAAAACTGTGATATCTGAGGCATTTAATTTTGAACCCAGGTGCATAATTAGAACAATTTTTGTACAGAAATTTTAAAGTGACATAACATACTAAATATGAAAGCTAAAGGTCTTGTCATTTCTGCAAAATTCTGGCATGATATGACCCTTTAGTGTTGGTATGTTGTAAAACCAAACCCAACAATTTTTGTTGTTTTTTTTCAAGTTTTTTTTACATTTTATGATATTAGTCGTTATAAATTTTGTGTCTATTGAGGTAAGTTGTATTTAGGCTTACAGGGGCATAATTTGTACTATGCCTTGTAGTTTTTGAGAAGAAGATTTTTAACATTCCCCGATACAACTTTACGTAAATCTTATGACCCCCCCCCCCCCAACAGGGCCAATTTAAATGCCCAGATCATAATTTGAACAATCTTTGTACAGAACTTTGATATGATGCTACGTGCCAAATATCAAAGCTCTAAGCCTTCAAGTTTTAGAGAAGATTTTTTAACATTTCCTTATATAACTCTATGTAAATCTTGCAACCCCTAAGGCGGGGCCAATTTTGACCCAAGGGGCTTAATTTGAACAAACTTTGTAGAGAACATTAAGATGATGCTACATGCCAAATATCAAAGCTTTAAGTCTTAAAGTTTAAGAGAAGAAGATTTTTTAACATTTCCTTATATAACTCCATGTAAATCTTGCGACCCCTAAGGCGGGGCCAGTTTTGACCCAAGGGGCATAATTTGAACAATCTTTGTTGAGAACCTTAAGATGATGCTACAAGCCAAATAAGCCTTGCAGTTTTATAGAAGAAGATTTTTCAACATGTCCTCATTTATATCTGTTGACCCCTGGGATGGGGCCAATTTTGACCTCAGGAACATAATTTGAACAATCTTTGTAAAGCACCTTCTTCAGCTACATGCCGAATTTAATAACTGTAGACATTACGGTTTTTGACAAGAAGATTTTTTAAGAAATTGTTGACGACAGATGGACGCACATTGGTCAGACCCCCACAATAGCTCACCTTGAGCACTTTGTGATCAGGTGAGCTAAAAATGCACATGATAAAAGTATATTTAATCCATTTTCTTGATTTAGATAGTCAATAAATTCATTTAAACTCCCTCACAAGTACATTCAGTTTGTGGCAATGGCTGAGCAATAATTGCCAAGGCAATCTTGAGTTCGAATTAGGTCACGGTATTTGTAAGAATTGATTTTGAACGAAATATATAGGGTATTAAAGCCATTCAGGTCTGGTCTGCATATAATATTGACAGTTTGGTAGCAAGAATGACTACCCTGGATAGAAAAAATTTTCATTATTTTGTTTAAGCAAAGCGAAACTTTATAAACTGACATAAATTCAGTTCAAAATGGGTGACAGCAGCAACAACCCTGGACAGTAGGAAAACTAGTGTTTTCATAGGCAAGAAATGCCATTTGCCCAATATTATCTTTAGCTTTATTGAAGGAATAAAAGTATACTTTAGTTCATCGATCGATGTTGATTTGACCCACATTTATTAATTTAAAAAATTTTTTTAGCTATGTGTTTTTTAAGCAATCTGTTTAGACCCTACATGAAAGAAAAACTTCCAAATGATTAAGTTATGTATATACTGTCACTAGGGGTGAGTTGCTTAAGCATATTGCTACCTATCACTTTGTGTCCTGGTACCTTTAATTTGATATCACACACTTATTTCTTTTGTTGTAAGAACCTTGGGTACAACTACAGAGCACAAAGCGATACATAGCAATATGCTTGGACAACTCACCCTAGTTCTCAACTTCATGACATGTCTGTCAGTTTATTTGTTCTTAAAATCTAAACATATCGAGTTCCTCAAATAAAAAAATATTTCTAAAATATAATTAGCATAACTAACAGGAAACAAATACAAAACTGCAAGTGTCAATTGAAGGGTCGACCGTCAATTAAGGGTCAAAATGTTATTTGGTACCTCGTATCTCAAAGTCAAGGAGATAAGTGTCATACATTTTAACAAAAGCAAAATGTCTTTCCATTTATTAGAATTGAAATTGTTATAGAAATGCATTGATTTAATCCGTGTTTACGTGAGAATATGCACATTCCCGTTACCCCACCCACTTAGTTTCAGCGTTCCCTTCAGGACTACGAGAGATTTTTGCCAACTCCGTAATACAAACCTGTCGCAGGTTTTAATGATTGGCATCTTGAAGTGGCCCGGGCGACAGATGCGCCTCTAGCAAGTACGGATCGAAGCATTTCTAATTTATTTGATTATTTCAGAACCAAATTATCCGGTCCGAATGTCCTTGCTTTATTTTCCTCTGTACGCATGCGTGGACAAGAAAGTCGAAGATAAAACCCGTAATTTCGGACTCGAAATACACTTTCGTCCATTGACTAGTTCGTACCATTTACAAAATTAACCAAGCTTGCACATCCGTCTTATATAATTATTTTGTATAGAAAAAAAGATGTATGACATTTTCACTTGCCCATGAAATTGATGTCAACATTTTGGGACACATGGAATTTATTATACAATCCAATCATATAAACTATATATATATACGTTCCCTTTAAATTGTTTTGCAAGCTGGGTTTTAGAACTGCTGTTTGAAATAAATTATCATCATCAAAACCAACTCACATTATCACTTTACTCTTCTTTATCATCAATAAGCATTTTTAAAAACTTCAAAAATACATGTACATTCTTGTGGCTGTGCATTTTGTGTACATACAGTCAACCATGTCCAAGTGCATCTTCTAATGAGAATACATTGTGGCAGGGCACTTTGGAATGGTAAAGTTGTCTAACTCAATCTAATTATAACGCCATCAACAATTCTCTGCTAGCCAACTCATTAAAGAAAGACGTGATCTACAGGATATATGTTTATGGAGATCGACCACAAACTCTGACAAAACTAAACACATCAACACAAAATACAAACAAATCTTTAGACTTAAAGATAATTTATTTTTTCTCTGAAGCTATTTACACAAGATTTCTGAAATAAAAATTCTGAAATAAAATCTGTTATATTAAATGATAAATATTTCATACATTATGTTATGATTACAGTATGAATTTTCACCAATGAATTTCTAAAGAACATAATTTTCTTAAAATGAACAACAAAGTTATAATGCAAGTAATATGAGATTATCTTCCAGTGATGAACAACAGACAACCACACAAATACAAAGACAACATGATTATATAGGTCATTTAGGATAACTTGAGACAAATTTAAACAATATTCTATGTAAACAATGTCTAATGTTATCCTAAACAAGCTATAATGTATAGATGATTATCATCAATAAAATTAACAAATTTTGATGGCAATATGATTTAACAGTTCATATGAAAAGTAACATCTAAACACATGTATCTAAAATAACCAGGTCGCTGGATAATTTAACTCTTTTACATACTTGGCTTATAGTTTGTTATATAAGCTCAGTACAGCTTATTTGACTTTGTTATACAGTCTTGATGAGGCAAAATAAAGCTTATTTTATTTTAGCTAAACTCTACATTTTAAACAAGTAATTAGACGAAATCAGACATACTGAAGTGCCTACTGGAGCATAGCTACATCAATCCTGATCAGGGACAAAATCAGACAAATAAGATTTTTTTATTCAGGACTTCAACTGACCACCATTCAATCTACAAAATGCCAATATTCTGTGTGTACCAATATTCAATATTTGATTAGAATAAGTCTTTTGAGCTAAATTTTTAGGCTGAGATTAACTAAAGTTTTACAATTATGCGCCCTCAGATTAGAAGACAAATGAGAGTTGATGGATGATAAATATGATGACTGCTTAAAGATAAAGTACCGGTAAATGAAACAGAAAATTAAACAATGTTACAGATTATTGATAAAGAAGTATAACTATGACAGTTATAGGATATTAGCCATTATGTATTTATAATACATAGTTTCTATCATATTTTTTATATAAACTAAAATCATATATATCATTTATTAATAATTTGATGGTAAATAAATCAGTTACTATCAAATTCAATTATCTTAGATTCTTAATTATTTTAACTGTAGAAAAAATTATTGCACATACCATATTTAAATACGAGTAAAACTAAATCCAAGAGAAAAAATGAAACAGAATGAGTGAGAAGTCATAAATCCTTGAAAAGTTTAACTGTATAAATGTTTGAGAGTATGTTTCTATGATGACATTTTAATGATAATTATAACCATTATAATTAATAACAAGTTTTATGTAAATGACAAGTTATAGTAACATTTAATGCTATTAATAAAAACATAATACAAAACAGTTTTTTTACTATGTATATATACATCTTTAAACATTTCAAATGTTATATAGTGTGATAGTTTTCATTTACTTATTCCTTAACAAATAAATAAGGACAAGAATTACATAATAAAAGCAGTACATTATAGTTTTAATATAAAAGAAATAATGTTTATGTAAAATGAAAAAAAACAAATAATACTAGAACAGCTAACAATATAAAAGATGATCATTGTTTGCTACTGATTAAAATATAATGACCTATAAGTGTTGTACATATTGTCCCTTGAATAAATAAACTAAATTTGTAACAACACAGGCATCATAACATTGATAGCTGGTTATGATTGGACCAATAAGAGTGCGCCTGAACAAAGAGATCACAATAGTGTCTGGTAACCCACAGGAAAGTGAAATCAGAAGAGAGTTGTTTTAAGCGAAGAGAATTCATAATCACTCCTAGAAATAGTTTTTGTCAGCTATCCAGATAGCATAAAAAAGTGGAAAAAAACATTAAGGTAAAAAAAAGTATAAAAATCATGATAATTGTAAAATAAACTACAATCATGATGATGTAAATAAATTGTAAGTTGTATATGACCATGACAAGTTTTCATGGGTGAAAGTTCACAGTTTTTAAAATCCTGAAATTCCTTCATTTCATAAATTCACAGCCTTCACATTTCATTTGAAAAGAATCTTTCATGAGGACTTGAAATTTCCTAACTTCAGGACCAGTTTTGAAAACTTCTTAAGAACAAATGTTACAAAAAACAGCTCAGCTGATATGTAGTTCTATATATAGAGAAAAATGTATCAGAAACAACTTAAAAACTACAAGAATAAATCAAATAGAAACATCATTGAATGAAATAAAACATGAAGGCCTACGAGAAGGTTTAAATGTGTATTTAAGAAATTATAGTGAATTCTTATTTAAAACCCTTGATCAACTACTTTTTTTTAAATTAATTAATTTCATAACTAACAGAGAAAAGAAAATAGTATAAAAGAATAAAAAATATCTCACCAATGTATTTTGAAATATTTTTGTAGTTTTAGATTTTTGTTAGAATATTCAACATTACCAGCAGCAAGTTTCCTAAGAAAATTGCAAGCTAGCACTTTTCCCTGGTACCCTACTTACACCAAAAGGAATAAGTATGTGATATTAAATTGAGGGTACCAGGGGGTGAAGTGCTAGCTAGCAATATGCTTACAAAACTGGCCACAGAAACTTCTATAAGTCTGTTTTGGTATTCATTCAAAGTAAAAGATCATTTACAATGTCTAACACTTACAATATTTACAATGTTTATAATATAATATGAAAATAATAAGAATAACTTTAAGGTGATTATGATATTCAATAACATACATCAACAACAGTAAAATCCTTAATGAATTTGAGCAGTCAGTTGACAGCATGCTCAACCATTTAGGTGCTTGAAGGTATAGTAACAAAAGGAATTCTTATTTACAACTGATAGACTTGAGTGAAATCTTAAGTTAATACTCTTAGTGGTTGAGATTATAGAATTTGCATGAAAACCCTAGTAGGTCTAAAAGTGGTTTACATTCGAAATTCATGCTTGAGTTATGAAACTTATTATTTGATCTTAAAGGTACTAGTTTACAGATTTGGTTGAGATTTTTCTATGTTTTCAAAATACCATTCAGTGTCTGTAGTTGTGTCAAAACAAAAATTCTTATTGTTTCAAGACAAACTGACCCATAGATTTCAAGAAATATACAATAAACGTCACAAAAATGCACTAAAATCATCTATACTGTGACATAAGGGGTAGATTTTTACTACTTAAAACACCATTATTTGTAGTTGTAAGTCCATTTGCATATTTTCAATATCAAACACCTAATGTCCTGCATCAAAAAATGTTTCCATACAATTTAGGTAGTTTCAGAATAAATTGATATTTAAGTTGAAAACTGTGAATGAGTACCTTTAAGTTATAATCCAATATACATGTGTAAAGTTTTAAAAGAATCTCTCCAATGGTTGTAAAGATAAAATTTCCACACCAAACCTTAACTAGGTGTTTATTACCAATACTCAACTGAGTAAGATAACTAGCACTATTCTCTGAATAGTTCAGCTAAAAATGTAGGTAAAATGATGATGTAAATCAATGATAAAAGAATGATAATAAAAATGATGATATAAACTGATGATATTATGAAATGATGATGTTATAAGATGATGTTAAGCTAAGACAATAAATTGATTGCACAACAGTTAGCACAATGCACAGTAAATCTACAAAATAAAGCATGACTCACTAACATACAGATAAACATTAATATGTCAATATATCTTTTATCTTGGTCAATAAAGTTGGATTACAGAATTATAGAGACTTATGTACATAGTACATGATGTCTAATATATGAATATACTAACTTCAAAGTCTGGACAAATAATTTCCATTAACAGTTTCATTCTTTATTCTATTTACACCATAATCATTTTTCAAACAGTATCCATTAATTGAAACATACATTTCAAAAGCTAGCCCCTAAATCTGCTAGTCTTTAACCCTTAAAGCTATCAATACCAGGACCAAAAAAAGCTTATCATAAAGATGGCCCTCTTATCAATGATAAGTATAAAAATTCATATTTTATCTTCAAATGAGAAAAAACTCAGACAACAAGCATTATGCATACATTAGCCCCACACCCTTACCTTCAACTTTATAATAATCAAACAGTCAGCTGCATGATGAAGACTATTTGAAACTTCATTGCAGCAAACATATGTAAGTGCCAAAATTTAAATTTTGGTCGATTGTAGTTCAGTGACCAAACCCTGACAAATAATACTATTATATTGGCTTTGAGTTATAATTTATTATATTTTAATGAAATATTATTTTATTTATGCGTATATATTTTACATCTATTTGTACTAAATTTGATCTTTATTAAACTTTTTTTAATTACCCTGAAATGCAAAACAGTATTTGGAATCAGCTATAAATTAATATAGTTATTTTTCCTTTCATTTAAATCAAGGAAAAATCATGATTGTTCATGGACGAATAAGCACAAAACTAGTCTAACTATATGTAAATAAAAAAGGATGTCAACTACTTTTTTGCTGAACCATGATCAGTATATTATGATCATTCTTAGAGAACTGAAGTTATGTTGAAGTATTGTGATAATTTCCAGGCCATTTATTTAGAATAAATTTTAATTATCATAGTGGAACCATGATTCAATGTGATTCGATATTGTTTATATCTTGTATATTTTGTTTTCAGTCAGTGAAAGTGTTAAACATTCCAGATAAATCATTGAATTCTTGTCCTTGGTCTAACATACGAAACATTTCACTAAAATTTTCATCTTGTTGGTTCCCAGCTTGATGCTGCTGTGTACTAGTCTGTGGCTGGGCACCATCATTAGCTCCACCTTGCCATCCTGTTTGCCACATATTACCCTGGGCTGAAAAATAAAAATTGCAAATTTTATCACATCATGAGAATTCCAATGAATTAGATTTCATATTTTCAAACCTTTTGAATTTTCATAATAGTAGTGATACATTTAGATAAAGTCCTTTTAAAGATTTATAAATCTGATGACATATACAGTGGAAACCCACTATATCCGAAATCCTTTTGACTGGAATTCCCTTTATATGCCAAGTTTTTGTTGGTCCAAAAATATTTAGCTCTATATACATTGGTAGAAAACAGTTAAGACAAACTTTCTTTAATAATAAGGATAAACTAAATCAGATTAAATGTAACAGATTGATGTTAGTTTATAGCAATATAAGATTAAATAAGAGCTGTATGCAAGACTTTCAGGGTTCAGTACAACTTCTGCAGAGTGGCCCTCTACATAACAAATTCTCTGCACTACAAAAGCTTTTGGTATTTCCCTAATTTTCATATTTTAATTGAATTTTACCTCTGAAAAGCAACAAACTCTGAACATCAACACTATTTAGTCACTCCCAGAGGGTGGTTGTTCAAAAGAAGTTGTACTATATAACAAGATACAGACTTACCAGGTGATGATCCACTAGGACTTATTTGATTAAATCCTGGTCCAGCAGCTGCAGCCCCTGACTGTGCACCAAAGTCAGCTCCACCCTGATATATATATATACATATATAGTGTACATATAAGTTTTATATATTTGTTTGAATACTTGGTTGATGAGAAAGTTTAAATTTTCAACGTAAACAGAAGGCTGTGTGTTGTAAGGGTTTAAATTATTATTGCCAATTTCAAGCAAATCTAGGCAGTTTTTTCCAGATGTATTAGATACATCATAAATAAAATTTAAAAAATCAATAAAATGAACTTCTTATTATTATGAAAAACATTATGATCTATTTTAACATAAGCATGCACATTTCCACTCTATATTTAATATGAAGTCATTTATATTTCAATATTGAACACATACATGGCTGTTATAGTTTACCCCTCGTTTATTAACTTAAAGGTAAAATTATCTATTTTTCTACAATGTATGTTATAATCGAAATAACATACAGAGGTGCTTTTCACAAAAATTCTTACAAAAAAATGTTCATAAGTCAAAAGCAAGAAACAATTATTAATACGCTCATTTTTTGTCTTATCAATTACAATTATTATACAAATTGTGTAGAATTGTGTATAACTTTTGAATATCATATCATAGTTATGTTTATTATCCGTCTGACTTTGATGTGCTAATTATATGAAACTGACTTACGAACACTTTTTTCGTAAGAATTTTTGTGAAAAACACCACAGTTTTTTATTTCTTTATTTTGTTATAGAATAAAACCTAGACACTAGTTTAAATGTGCTTAAAGCATTTGATATTTAATTATAGCAGACAAAACTCATGCCTACATTTTATTATACAACAAAATATAAACAACTGTTTGTAAATACAATTCAAAATACTTGATGGATTTAGACATTGTAAATTAATTATTTGTATCAAATATCATTTCTCAACATACCTGACTTTGTCCAAAATGACCCTGTGGTGAGCCCCAATTAGCTGAACTAGCTGGACTCTGTCTTTGATTGATACTCTGTTGAGGCAAGGTAGAGGATGTTTGTTGATTGGGGTACTTCATGGGAGATTGGGAATTAAATCCACTATAAATATTGGGCTGCTGACGACTGATTTGTCTGTAAGGATCCGATTGAAATTGTTCCCTAAAATAACATTAGGAAATATGAGAAGAGATAAAAGTTATACAATGTGAGCATTATTCTGTTACTGGTTGCCATATGGGCAAAATTGGACATTTTTTTCACACTAAAGCACTAGAGCTCTTTCAAGATGCTCTTACTTCATTACTAATTGACTGATTTGGCCAAGTTGTTCCCTCTGCGATTGTCTTTCCAGTTGAACCTCGTCCGCAGTTACAAGGCATTGCTAGTGTTGAGCAAAAAGGGCAAAAATACAATTTTGGCTCTTTCTCAACCCTAAATTTGCATTTCATTCAGCTGTATTTTCCACAAGATAGGTGTCAAGCGCTAGATCATACAGAGACTAAGAACATGTTTTTTTTATCACCATTTTACTCCATTTTTCTACACTAAATGACACTGACTTTTTTTCTAGCGATGGAGGGGTGCCACACCCCCTTTTAACACTATGCTCATGACCCCCCCCCCCTTCAATATCATGAGATTAGGCACAATGATTAAAGTCAGACACATTACTTATTCACCATGGAGGCAATAACTCCATCCTAGGAACATTTATCATTTCAACAGCTTTACACAGGAACTCTTTCACAGTTCCAAAAATATCCTGAATTCAGAACAAGCCGTCAAAATACTTACACACCTACACAGAAACAGGCAGTTCACTATCAGAAATATAAAGAAAAAAAACTTACCTAAAATCTTGTTTACTTGTAGTAGCACCAACATTCAATGTATCATTATTTGTAACAATTTGTCTCGGTGTATTATAACTATTTATAGCAGGATTAGCTTCACCACTCTGATCCATAGGTAAACCTGAGCCAGCACCTGAGGCAGGACCTGCTTGTTGACCAGTCCTTAAATATATAGTATTTTATACAGACATAAAAATACTGATAATATACAAGACACTTTATTATGATTTATCCTACCACAAACAGAAGGTTTAGAAGGAAACCTATCAACTGGATAAACCTTAATTTAAAATTGCATGTTTTATTAAATCCGTCATCAAGACAATTAAATAGAATTTATATTGCACAACAAACCCTGATTAATATATTACATATTAATGGTTAAAAGTTGAAAATTTTTCAAAATTCTGAATATCATGTTTTACTCAGCCTTTATTTAACTCCAAAAGCAAATAACCATGTTTTTTTTCAAAACCTGAAAAACTTCAGGACCATGCGAAAAAGCATAAACAAATGCATACACATCAAGTTATTAGAGACATGCAGAAAACTGTGTCTGTAGCGCAGACAGTGGCTCACTGGGATTTTAAATCTAGTTTCCTAAAGGGGGTACAGGTTCAAATCCCACCCTGGGGGGTTATACCATTCCACCATTTTGATAAAATGTCAATTTTCCTACATTAATAATATTATCAATAAGGTATATGGAAAAGTTGCTGGCCTTGTTGACAATTAGATGAGTACTGGTTATAGACAAAGGTCAAGGAAAGCTAGGTTAGGTGCACTGGCACTTAAAACAACTTGGCAACTTAAACTTTTGCATTATTATCAAGTTACCAGAGACTAAAAGTACTTACTTAGCTGCAGTATTTGTACAAACAATATATTCAACCTCTTCAGTGTAAGGATTTTGAAAACTAAAACTAGTTGTACGTAACCACACCCACTCTCTGTTTGAAGCACGGAATCTATACATCATTGACATAGCTTGACCTTTTAACTTTAGAACTGTAAAGTATAAATTAGTGAAATTTTATTTATAGTTGGCAAGACATTTTATCAACAAGTATACGCTCTTTATCGAACAATAAAGTACAAGTATATATAGTAATCATTCTATCAGAATAAAAAGCAGGGAGAAGTAAAAAAAGAACAGGGTGCTCCTGCACAACACAACGTATATCTGAGGTATTTCAGCATTATAGGTAGATAGATAGATTCATTTTGATAAACAATTTTACAACATAGCACACATAATAAAATAATTAAAAGGCAAACAGTATACAAAGTGAACACAGTCACTTAAAATGATGTAAAATAAGGATGAATAAGTAAATAAACTACTTAATGCTGGTTTTAGATTTTGCTCATAATGGCTGAGAATTTATCATCGTTATATGTGAATTGGTTTATCCTCAAAACAGGATTATGTCCTTGGAAGGACTTCATGAGGGCCCTGTATATGATCAGGTGCAAGTGTAACATACCTTGATCAAATGTGTCTTTCATATGAGATAAATCTTCAGGATGGTAGAAATCATAGACTGATTTATTTAATAAATCCTGTGGTTGATAACCAAGTAGGCCAGATACCCTGCAATACATTTTCACATACTAGAAATATGTACAGTATGCAGTCTACAAAACAAGTAAATCTGTGAGCTAATGCTCACTAGTGATACCCCCGCCGAAATCTAAAAATATGCGACAAACAGGAAGTAGATGAGCAAGGAGCATGAAATCGCTTTACACCATATGGGACTATGGGATGAAGCAATATGCAAAGTATGAGGCTGCTGCATGATATAGTTGCTGAGAAAACTGCGACGGAAATTTTGTAACGGACGGACGGATGGACGGACGCACGGACAAGGGTAAAACAGTATACCCCCCTCTTCTTCGAAGCGGGGGTATAATAAGGATATGAAAGTGGTTGTCTGTACAGATCATTATATGAGGAAGCACTATATCTCATTTGCAGAATTTTGTTGCTCAAAAGAAACTGCTGGTTGCCCGAACTAAAAAGTAGTTGTCCCTGGCATCCTGGTACTCACTTATTTAGTTAACTGGTATATATGGCTATATGGTTTCAGCAGCATTCATGGTCAAGTGGTTAAGATGGTGTAATTGTCATCATCAGATAGCAAGATCTGTTAAAAAATCTACCACATTTTTCCTTGATCAAGAAACTTTATTCGTACAGCTCGGTACAGGGGGGCTAGGAAGCAGTTGGGAAAATGATTAATTTAAGTAGTATGAACTTGTTTCATAATTAAGTTTAAATAAATTTGAATAATAGTAGTAGTATATGGTTAATCACCGATATGGTTCATACTGATTCTTGATTTTATGATTTCAGAAGCTTTTACATAGGAAAGTAAACTTTTTGTCAGGTCCCAAAAATCCTTAACTTTACACTGAGTCCTTAAACTTTCAATTATGCATCTATGAAAAAATTCTGAACTATGCAAGTTTATTAATTTCTTACACTTCCCTTAAGCCCAAAAAATTGTAAGCTTGAGGAACTTTCAATCAATCATTCAATATTTTTTTTATCAAAAGGTCAAAATGTTACAACTTACCTTTGATCAACAAAGGTCATCTTTCCATCTACAGTAATTCTAGATATAAATTCATTAGAGTTTTGTCCCAATATGTCAGAGCAGTTTGGTGCACTAGTAACTTGTAGACGTCCAATACCAACTAAACAACAGTGACTACCATGTTCATCTTCACTATGGTCCATCTGTACACCTGGGGTTATACATATAGAAAGGAACTTAGTAAATAGTTCATATTAGAAACTCAATTTATGTTTTTTTCCAGCTTAATAAGGTTGTTTGAACTGAGTGCATCTGTGCAGAATGCAGTTAGTTTACAAATTATTGCTGAAAAGTATGCAGCACAAGTTTTATCCTATTGTTCTGTGTAGAGTACACACATTTTATTTCAATTTTGTTCAGCACAGTTTTTCAGCAAGAAAAACCCATGAACTTGAGTTCCAAATCAATTTTTTTTTCACTTTGAAACCAACCCCCAACTCCCAGCTGAATCAACCATGGCATTTACAGAATACATATTGGATATTAAAACTTAGGGATATTGAAGTAAAAATGATATTGAGTTTATTTATAGAAGGTCAGGAAGTATCATCAAAATATTATTTCTTCCTTTAGAATATCATGGGTGGAAGTCAAAATTTATGAAAATACTGAAATAGACAGTTTATAATTATAAATTGTGTAGTGTAATTTATTTCCAAATACTGAAATCAGTATTTACACTGAAAACTTTCACCAATGGAATATTTGGAGATGAGGAAATGCACTTTGGATTACTAGAGTAGGTTGAAAATATAGCTGGACAAGATACAGAGGAGGAAGTTTTGAAAATACTGAAAACCTACTTAAGATATAATGAAATAGACTGATTTCATATCAATTACATAGATTAATTTATTCTAAAAATACTGAAATCAGTATTAATACTAAAAACTTTCAGCCATGAAGATAACTTACTTGATGGTGGCCAGTTTTTGATATATCCAGTGACGTGTATAACAGCATAATGATTGCCATCAGTAGAAGGTCCAAGTGTGTTACGTTGTCTAACTCTCAATGAATGATTAGCTGTCATAGGATCAACTTGTAGATTACCCATCTTCATACGACATATAAATCCACGTCTTGATCCCATACATAAACGCATTGATGCTGTAATTAAAATAAAAAATATGAACACATAGACGCTGAAAATAAAATTCAGAAATATATAAGCATTGAGCTTATCTAGCAAAACTTCTTCCTTTAAAGTCTTGGACTAAGTGATTACTTGAAAAAAAACTATAACAATATGATTTGTTTCAATCTGGGAGGTAAATAAGGTAAGAAAAAGAATAAATATGTGCAGAACAGGATTCAATCAATCAATGACAAGGTTTTTATGAGGACAAATTGGTGGTTCAGTACAAAATAGGATTCTTTCTGTATTAAGATCTAGTTTTGCTATTATTCATAAAAATAAAATGGATAGAAGAAAATCATAAAATGTATACATGGTCTGACCGATGTAGGTTGCACTTTGTTAAACAACCTAAACTTTATGACATTCATAAAAGTACTAAGATGGGTGGATTAGAACAACTGTAGGTAAATATACAGTTATACAGTCTATACAGACTATTTGGTAACTCCTACCTATGGGAGTTCAAATACATTTTGCTATAGCAAATGAATAATTTGCAATTTACAGCAGTTACTTAGCTAAATATAAGATTGTAAACTTACATTGATGTCCCTCTTTTTTAACAGTACCAGCTGCAAATATAAACATACAAAAGTATACATGATTTTATTCATCTAAATAGTTATTACTAAACCATAAAAATGTACAAAACATTGTACATTAATGCTTCAATCACTGTTTACAGTGGCCATATTTTTATTTTTAGAACCAGAACATCTCAGCTCTCAGACATTATCATTACCAAGACAATACTTGCCTTAGTCTATAATTTACTCTTGTTCATGTAATAAGAACTAGTTCAAGTCACAGGACCACCATAACTGCCACAAAAATGCTCAAATTTTGTTGCTATAGCTAGTAACAAGTGTATCAAACTCTGATAAATTTCCCTCTGGTCTGGTCTTGACCATAAAATTAAACTATATATAAATCTCCACAAAACTCTACTTTTTTGTATAAGTCATATGACGGTGGTTGGTCAACTAATTCACCGATTCCATGAAAGGCTAAATATCTAGATTAGGCTGTTAATCAGATTCTAGGTGCATACTTCTGTCAGTGACTGGTAAATTTTTTTATGCCCTACATGATTTAGAATCAGTGGTAACATATAGAATGGCAGTAGAATTTTTTATTGCATAATGAAGGTTGTTGCCCGCATGACTGTAGTAACTTGCAGTTTTACTAAATGCACTTGCTACGGTCTTGCGGGCAATCCTCGATATAGAATTGTGCAACACCGACTGAGCTAGCTGGGTGACTTACAAGACTCTTCAAAGTCAAGTCCAAAGTAAACCAGTAAATATATAAAACTTACTTTTAAGATCTAATATTCTGCCAGTATTTTGTGATTCAGATGTAGATAATTGTTCTCTAACTTTATCTACGTCATCTGGATGTATTAACTCATATAAACAATTACCATACCAATCATTCTACAATAATACAAACATACAGTACCATAGGCAAAAAATCCAACAAAAAATTAAGTCTAAAAATTTCAGATTTTTATGACATTTTGACTAAACAAAATCTGTTATGATATTGGTGTTTGAATTTAGCCAATGACTGTACACTTCCACATACACAAAGAGGTGTTGGTGTCATGGGTGATAATTCAAAGATATTAAAATCCTGATTTTTTTTGTTTTCACCCTGTTTCAACTAAACAAAATCTGCAATGATTATGATGTTTGAAATTAGCCTACGACTTTATACTTTGCGAATGCAAAAAGGCGTTGGTGTCATTTGAAAGAGAAAAGCCTTAGACATGTGTGCATGCATAAACTTGTGAAATAGAATCATTAACATGTATAATTGACAACTGGCCACTAATTGAGCTTAGGTAAAAAGCTATCATTTTCAGAGTAATACATTCTATTTGTATATAATAATGATTCTGATATGGAACCATGCCAGTAACAATTGGTAAAAAGCATCTATTCAAGATTTTTAAAAGATGTAGCAAAAAAGTATAATTTATGATAATAATTACCTGTGATTGATGTAATACAGGTACAATAGAATCAGAAGCATATATAATTCTTCCTGTATCACACTGTACAACAAACAAGAAACCATCTGCAGCCTAAAATATTGAAAAAAATAAAGCATATATCAATATAATAATAGACATAACATTATTATGTTATTAGAATTATTCAGAAAGTCTATATCTTACTCAGGTGCTAAATTATGGAACTCACTACTATCATACATACAAACTGCCAAAAACATCAAAGATTTCAAAAATCTTTATCTTAAACACAAGTACCCTGAGTGGGATTGATATGTGACAAAAATACTTGGCAAATATTGTAAATATTATAATATTCTTTAAATGTTCTATGTTTTTAAACTTTTGTTTCCAGTTTGTTTGTTTGTTTGTGTGTTGTTATTTGTTAATTTACTTGTTATTTTACTTTTTAATATATAATGTATGTGGACCATATTGAAAATTGACATATGTGTTACCCACTATAAATAAAGACTTTACTTACTTACTTACTTACTTACTTATTATTGTCACCTGGGCCTGTCAAATGTTAATTCATGTTGCCCAGACAAAAATCTACTTTTGGTATCTATCTATAAATCTCCCTGGGGGAGTCTTTTCTCCACTTAGTGCAGCCGACATATTGGCGCAGTGGAAAAATACCATCCTTAAGGTACCCATTTACACCTGAGTAGAGTGAAGCCATCAAAGGTAAATTTCTTGCTCAAGGAAATTAGAAGTGCCCCAGGCAGGGTTTTAACCTGGGATCTCTCAATCCTACCACTGGACTAGTGATTTACAAAAAAAATACAATTATAAATCAAACTTCAGGTGGTTCTCCTTACCTCTAAAATTAGATGTTTAAGTTCTTGATCAGTGAGAAAAGATGGTTTATAAGAGCCATCAGTACTTGTATTACCAGTTCCTGTAAATATATATAGTGTGTGTACATACAATCAACATAAGATTTTTTACATTCAAAATAAAAATTCAAAGCTACCCATTCACAAATTTTATTTTTTGACATTCTAAAAGTACCTGTCAGTGTCTGTAATTGAGTTAACAAAATAAGTCTTAATATTTTAATGCAAACTGACCTATAGGTTGTGAGAAATATATAATAACAAATCACAAAATGTCCTTATATCATGTAAAATGTTACTAACAAGGTAGGTTTTCACACATTAAATCATAATTTGTTACAGTAGTATGTCAATTTGCTCTAAACTTGTCATATTTTTCCACCAGGTTTGGAGAGAAATGCATTAAAACTGTTTGATTTATACAGTCATCACCTTAAACTTTCACAAGCACTAGCCATATATATCATTTTATAAAGCAGAGAAAAATTATCAACTTGTATGACTTTTTAAAATAATTTATTTTTACAGGCCCTATTAATTTTCACTATCCCTGATCTTGAAAACAGTGGGTTAAGGTGAACATTGCTTATAGACAAAGGACATTACACTACAGTCATCTACACAGCTCTTTTACTAAGAAATACAAAACATGAAACACATATCTCTCAATGATTTCAACTAACGAGATAAAAAACATGTGTTAAATTTATTGACAGATTTCAATGGACATCCAAGGCCTTGTTAAAGTAAATACAATTCATAAACTCTAGCAACATTTTCAGCTTACCTCACTTGATGTGGGGGTAAATTATAACAGCCCTATATTTTACCGTCTAATAATGTATAGCATGCACCCATATGCACATAAGATGTACAGTGAAAATGCATGTCACTAGATCTATGTTAGAAATATAGGCAGAGGACATTACACTACATTCATATACAACAGGAGTTTATGTACAAAGCAATAATAAAACCCTCCCACATACCTCTCAATGATTTCATATGTGAAACAGCCATACGTAATATAGTAAGTTTATCAGGTTTTCTAGCTAATGTAGAACATGTAGGAACCATGTCACATAACTCATTGATATAAGATGTCATCTTATTTCTTCTACGTCTCTCTATCTCACAGTGAGATTCTCTAGCAAACTTCTCCTTGTCTGCCTGCTCACTACCTCCAAATGATAAACCTTGTTGACTGTCTTCATCATCAGAACTGAAATATAAATTTATTTTCAATTTCATATTGCTCACATTCTTCAAACAAACAGGTTGAGATGGTTCGGCCAAATAGAATGTAGCACAAGCTGGACCTCCCTAGTTAGAAATATTAACATTACTGCACATTGGGGCTAACCTGAGACGTCCTGATTAAGTGAGATCAGCTGACACTCAAAATGGACAGAAGAACTATCAACAATACTTGCCGAAGCCAAAATTTTACTTGCCTTAACACATGATTCTTTACATTAATTTTGACAGTTGGTAATATAGTCTGGTTGCTTGATCGAACAACATAAATTGGATGCAAGTTATTTAAAAAACTATTTCTGAATGGAGAGTTGAAAACACTGTGCAGAGAGGAAAGGAAATATCAATGGATTTGAAGGTATATACAGGCAAATGACTGTGCCTAAAGTATAGAACCAAGTTTAGTCTTTAAAACAGTATTAAGAACGTAAGAAATCACTTACTAATAACATTTGTCACTTATAACATTCAACTGAACGAATTAAAACATGTGGCATACACATTGTTGAAAACAAAAGAAGGATACTGAGGGAATCACCAAGCTATTTATAGATTGTTATATGTCGTACTTGCTGAAATTAAACATTTTCATTGGTTGCTCTTGTCTTTTCAACATTCTTTGGCGGTAAGGATATCTTTTTAATAGAATTATACTAATGTTGCATAATAACAAACTATAGTATCTTCTCATCAGTAAATAGATATTTTAACACTAATCTATTTTTAGCTAACCTGACCCACGTGGGCCTAGTTAGGAAACACTCCAAATATCACGAGAAAATGAAGAAATATTTTGCCAAGTAATATAACAGTGTGTTTGTTGCATTCACAGTTATAAAAAATATAATTCAAAATCAGGAAATATGAAGTTGAACTTTTGCCTTGCAATTCCTTTTAGAAGTCATATGGTCAGATATTCAATGAGGTTGAGCAAGATAATCATATATGAAAAACCCTTGTTTATATTTTGTTTGCTTTACATAATTATATTGTTACTTTAAATATGTTGAAAATAAATACAAATCCGAGCAAAATGGGTCAATGCAAAACCAGTCTAAAAATGAAGTAAATAAAGAAGGATGTAGACATGTTTTGTGATGACAAACTTGAAAGCAGATACATGATAAAATGCATATCTACAACTGAATGCACTACAAATGCTCACAAAAAACAGCAGGAAAACAACACTTGCAACATAACAAGTGTTGTATGACACATAACTATGTATTTTGATTCTAAACAATTAAACTTACTTTATAATGTAATAGTCTAAATAAATTTTGTAAGCATGGCATGTTACTGTACTTTGAATTTTAAAGTTTGGACTCATCAGTTTACTGGGAAAACAGGCAAGTCAGAAATATTGTGGTACAGTTTCAAAGTATTTATTATCATTCAGTATGTGTGGCTCAGTAGAGCACTTCACTACAGTGAGTGTTAAATTTATTATTGTTAAATTATTCAATGACATAACAAACATCAATTTTCTAATTTTCTTGAATCAAGTAATTTTTTAAAGAAAAAGTACCCTATCAATGATCAGAGTTAAAGGAAACTTTCATCACATAGAAACAGCTAAAAAAACATCTGCTAATCTGCTAACTATAATCCCAGACACTTAAAAAATCAACTATTAACAAACACGAAATATCAGTTTTTCAGACTTAATAATTATAAAATCCCAACTTACTCTCTACTGCTAGAACCTCCTTTTCTCTTCTTGTTACTTTTAACACTGTCAGGTGTACCTGTAATATAAATGTATCATTCTAAGACTTAACAGATTAGCATAATTAACAAAGGTTTACTAATACTTTTTGTCTCTCAAACAACGTGATTACAATAAAGCACATGGTTATGTTTGTTGGCAAATATTTGATATTCATATTAAATGATTTAATATATACCTAATTAATTTAATAATTCTCAAATGACATAGCAAGGTATTGCCTGAACCCACAAGCTCAAGGCCAATATGTCTAGTGAAAATTGATTCTGTCTAGTGAAAGTTTAATTTTCATGTACATTATTTTGTAGTTAGACTGGTTGAAGGTTTTGCCTATTACAGCTCATTTAGGATAACACGTGACCATGTTTACATAGAATTCATTTAATTAGTCTCAAATTATTCTAAATAAGCTATACTTTGAAACATACTCAATTTAGCTAATTCTAGTGAAAGTATAAGGAGATAACTGAACACTATGATTGTAAACCTGGTTGACCTTAAATAAATGACAAACATGTATACAAGTACATGTTACATGTACAACGTTATAATAAGAAACCAACCAGTGTAACAACATTAATTATTGTTTTACAACATAAACTAATATCCGCTAATATAAATCATTGATCATATTAAAATGTCACCTAAAAATCTTGTGTCATTGTATTACATTATTAGGCAAATATGACTCAACAACAAACACTTGGCAACAACTATACTTTATCTTATATGGGCAATTGTCTAAGCATGGCAACAATACTTAGTTTTAAAGCCCAATGAAAAGATGCAAATCCTACTATCAACCTTAGATAACCAGTCATGTTAAGTTACACCTTACACAGTTCCAGGCCAGACATTCCGAAAAGTGCCGGTCCGACGGACCTGACCAGTAAATTTCCATTGGGTCCAGTAAAAAAGTCAGTCATAGCTGGTCCAATGTCCAGTTCAATTTCATTTTTTTTAAATCAAAATCAGGACAACTATCGGCTATTTTATCAAATTTCTCGACAGTTAAAAGAAATTATAATGACTGAGTAGTGACTAGAAAACAGTAATATGTCATGACATATTGACTTCCCCAGAGGAACAGATAAGCTGCGTATCTGCGTAAATACGCAATTAAAAATCTCAAAAACCCTATAAGAATAAAAAATTTGCGTATCATAACCCAATTAAAAACTCCTTTACTCATAAAGTCTCGAAATCGCCGCGTATCGAACGTAAAAAAAATCGAAACTGGTCAGATAAGAGATGCGAAAAATGAAACTTCACGCGACAATTACATGCCAATTACATCTCATTAAAACCCAATTGTCGTTCACACGCTGGGAGATTAACTCGTCGCCGTCTTATGATTACACGCTCGATAACATCTGTATATACCTTTATACCTATACACGTCAGAGTGCATTGGAAATAGCACATATATATATTTTAATTGTTTGCAGCAATTAAATTAATATTAATCCTTTGTTTGAGGACAAATATGTGTTTGCAGTTTGAGCGGAAATTGAGGTAAACAATTTAAGATGTGTGTCGGCATTTTTTCACACTTTCTTTGTCGATGTTTGATAGCGTAACAATGACATAATTGCAATGTCTCATTATGTAATCATGGAGTCTAATATAAATTAATCGTCTTGAAAAATGTATTCTTAAAACAAGCGTGACCTAATTTGTTAAATTGTATTATATATAAAACTTTATAAAAACGATATCGGCGATCCTAGGAAGTCATTTTTTCTTTGTTAAAATTACCGACGATAATTGTCAATAAAACTGTCTTGTATGATTTAATTTTATAGTGTTTTGTATAATTTTACAACAAAAATATTTTATAATATATAATTTAGTATTGTATTTCGTAAAAAAAAATCCCTTCAATCATGATGACTTATTGTCATATATTTTCGCGACCCACGCTATCGCAAATTAAGTAAAACATTCTTAAATCTTCATAATTAATGTAATAATCTTATTATTTTTCATTTGTTTTTCTTAATTTAGCAAACAGTGCCCCAGGAACCGACAAATTCGAACTTACGTTCCCGTTTTCTGGTGTTCGTTGATAAAACAAATGTCAAAATGCCAGACATTTTTTTTTACTTGCCAACATTTGTTTCGGTGTAATTTTAAAAATGAAGCATAATTATATGTTTTTTAAATTCAATTAAAATACTGAAGATGGTATCATAACTGTACTGTGTTTATCATTATCATTATGTAATTATGGTAATTAATGACAAAGAGTTAGAATAACCAAAAAGTTAGTTGAATAAAACAGTTTGTTGATTAAACAACATTTCAAATAACCAAATAACTGACATGTTATTTGATACAGAAAAGTCGTTTTCAAATTAAGTCATTATTTTGTAGATTTCTCCACTTCTGTGAACTAAATGCTGGTGAGATCTTTGAAACATTTTCCTGCAATGTTCTGTCTGCTTGGTCAAAGCAAAATTCTTCCAAACAAAACAGCCAGCGTTGAAAGGGTTTTCAGCATTATGAATTCCATGTGAACTGTTTCATGCAATAGGATGCGACAGTCTCTTTTGGATCCTCTAAAGAGGACATGTTGTCATTATAAGTCATTAGACTATAACCAGCTTGAGGCTGTTGTTAATTGCTTAAAGAACATGCATCTAATAGTAAGAGTCTGAAAGATCTTGCTTTGTAAAGTTCTGACAATCAAATTTAATGGAGAATAAAAACTGAAGTCATTGTTTTGAATGCTATTGTTACCGATTGGCTTGACATTATATTTTCCCAATTTAAACCAAAATACCGATAAAATTCCCAATTCTAGGGGTATATGGGTCATATTCCCAAAATTGTGAAAAAAACACTGGTGGTTGATGTCCTAGTTACAATATCTTCAATAAATATTTATAAGTATATTTGTGCATACCTAGTTCCATGTTTTTTTTATTAGTACTCAATTTATCGTCATATAAATGGAAAATACTCAATCCAGTGAAATATCTTGGAGTAAAAAAAATTACGCACTCTATTGGAAATAGCATTACTCAATTGTCTGGAAAACTGGGAGTAAATACCCAATACACCCCAAACCTTATCTGTTCCTCTGCTTCCCCTTATTAATCTAATTAGTATTAGAAAAAATGTTGTTGATAAAGACAGTCTTTACAGGAAAACAGGTTGAAAATTGGCATACCAACAAAAAAGCCTAGAACTAAATAATATAATACAAAATAACCAAGTAAACAAAGAAACTGAAAAAAACAACGCTAACAACTACCGGTATCCAAAAATCCATAATTTTTACTCTTAGAATACATTATATCTGACAAACTATTGGTACACATTATAAATATTCAAATAAACATATCATATAATTTTGAGAAGGAAATGTAATATATAAATAAAAACTTGAATCAACTTGTGTCAAGAGCAGTGATTACTGACCACCATTTTAGTATCAACAAACAAACCTATTAAGAAATAATCATGTAAATCAGAGAGTTAAGTATTGATTTATGATGTAAACAACAACAATCTGTCATAGTCACAACACACCATGGTTGTTTAACCAATGCTAGTGATACAACTGTGGCATTCAGAACATCTTGACCATTCATTGAACGAATAATCTTGGAAGGATTTGTGGGGGGGGGGGGTTCACCTAGAATATCGGCTTTTTGCTACATATGGGAGGAGAATCACAGGCGAAGCACTAACCAGTTATGCAAAATACATGTAGTCCTCGTCGTAAACGCACAAGGCATTGTAAAAAATGTTTGCATTTTATGTAGGTGACTATATTGTTCTACATTATCATGGACTAAATATTACAAAATTCTGGAATAAAACTGAACATTAATTACTGCATAAATGATTGAGGATTTTTTTACTTTGACACTGGTTAGAGTATTCTGTTTGGGAATGTGACACAAAGGTTGTTTCAAAATGGTGTCTAAATATGTTTGTGGTTATTTGTAGTGAATGGCAGAGGAGATCTAAATGCAAAGGGTGGAAGTTGAAAGTTTAAAAATACTGGAAACCTACTTCCAAGACACCAATAAAAATTACATAGAGTATTTTATTCTCATAATACTGAAATACTGAGTTAATACTGAAAACTTTCACCCAAGATGGTAACTTTTCATTAGAAACAATACTCAGATAGGGGCAAGACCCCATATCAACACTCCTCAATCACCCATAGTGAATAAAAATTCTTATGGGTAACTTAAGATTTTGAAATGGTGACCCAGCTGTTGAAAATGATATTACAATTATGAATGTTAGTCAGTACTCAGTAAGTTTTAGATACTAGATACTTTCTATCATTTACTTGTTATTTGGAACCAAAGGTGGCCGTCACGTCCAAATCAAAATCACTATATAATTATATACATATAAGGTATATTTCTAAAAAAAGGGAAATTTTCTGACCAAGTTCAATTAGAGGATAGTTTCTCCATTTTATTTCACAGATTTATTCATGCACACATAGCTAAGGCTTTACTCTTTTGAATGACACCAACATCTTGTCACATTGTGCATATGCTAAGTAATAAGGTTGTAGAAAGATTTGAAACACAACAATCAAAACAGATTTGGTTAAGTCAATAATAATGTCAGCAGAACAAAATAAACTGCCTGTGTTTGGAACAATGGATAAAAACAAATTGAGCTGGAAACAAAATGTCCATTCAATATCTAAAAATAACGATCAATTTTAGCAGTAGAATTATAAGATAGTATATTATATAATATAAATACATAATACATGTGTATAGATCATTCACCATAAGAATGAATGACAATAACTGCTCCAAACTGAAAACATCTGATTCCAAACAAACAACTGATTTTATCTCTTTGTCTCAAAGAACTCGTGACAGTTCTAGTAACAAACAACTATTCCTGGACTTTCCAGTACCGGTAATAAAAATACAGAATTTCTAACTTCAATATAAAAAAAAATCCTGATCAACAATTCCTTTCAAAGTTAAAGTGACTAATGTTTAACCACAAATGTCAACATAAGAAAACAGAATATAAAAAAATGGTTACCAATAAACATTATATTTCCATTCAATTCAAGACAACGAACGCCTCGAAGAAAAACCTGACTTTAATATTGAGAAGTTGTGAGACCCCAAGTCTCTAGGAGACAAATGAGTCGTGTAATATGATACTATAGTCACGCCATAATTGTCATGTTACTATAACTGAGAACTTATGACAAGTCAACAATTATCAAAGAATACATGAAAAAATGAGTCAGCAAAACATGAGAAAGACAATATACAAATATTGGATAAAACAATGTGAAAATTTTAACTAAGAACTATAGACATGTCAAGTTTTTTTCAAAGAATATATAACACAATTGTTAGTCATTCGTTGTCAATAAATAGTAAATCTAATGACTTATTACAGAAATAATGACAGAGATTACATGTGGATCAACTTTAGAGGACATTGACAGTCCATTAACACTGCATACACTCATACAAATATATGTAGTTTATAACACTATTAAAATGTTTGGCTTTAAGCGGCTCTTAAAGAGCCTTCATCAGTATTAAAGTTGAAAATAAAAGACACTCCCATTATGGGTTACTGTTTTTAAAACCGAAAAAAAAAACCAATTATGGTTCAACAATCTTTTGAGATTTTTTTATGGGATTGGGGAGTTTTTTCGGACCAAACTGGGGAAATGTTAGTTTTATTTGGGGAAGCAGCCTGTACTCCGAGAGAGTTTTAGCCCTGACCTTAATTTAAAATAAATACAAAATAAATACCAAAAACGGTACCATCATTATAGTCCATTCCTCTCCATACGGGAGTAAAATAAGGTAGAAAAGTTCCAACAGGATATTGTATATTAATATTACTCATACTTGAACTATGTCTTAATGAAGTAGGTTCCCAGCAAGAAGGTAAATAATTTCTTCTGTCATCCTCACAATGTTGTCTTTTATAATGTTTTCCACATGAATCCATTTTAAAATCACATACCAAGAATTTCACTAATTCATCAATTCATAGATCATGATGATATTGGATTCTTGTATAATCTTGGTGTAACACGATGATGTCACACTGTTACACAAATATCAAGTTACAATTTCTTGTTTAATTAGGATTTATTTACAATGAAACAAAACCATGATTAATATTAATTATACAATTATTTAGCATCTCTATGAATTGAATTTTTATTTTATAATATATACATAACACATATGATATATTGTAAAATGAAAATTCTATTTTATATACAGATATACAGTGTCATCCATAATTACCTTTACCAATTTGGAAATGTTTCATTTATTTTAAATTTTTACAAATACTTAAGAATTTAAAGGCACACCTTTGAATATATGTACATGTATAACAATAACAATTGTATAAAGCATCATTACTAAAAAATTAAATGTAACAATCTATTATAACTATCATTATTTGTTAAAACATCTGAAATAAAATTTACTTATAATAATGAAAAACAAGTTTTTTTCGCAATTTTGGATGGCACTATATATACACAAACTATAAATTTTATGACTCCAAAATCTAGCTTCAGAAAATGTAAAATTCAAGCATTGTATAACATAAATGCACAAAGTCACATAACAAAATATTATAATAATAAATACATCCTTATTCGACCATATATAAAAAGTGAGTGTGTCGACTGATTGACTGAAATTTTTTCCCCACTAATTATAACATCTAAGAAGTTTTGGACAAAATCTTATTATATATACAAATTGAATGGTCCTAATAAATTAGATATTATCATATATACCTTTCAAGGTGTAAGGTGTGTTAATGGAATAATTGAACTTTCTAAAACTACAGGAAATCTTCTAAAATCACAGAAAATATCTAATTTTGACTACTTATAAATAATTATCACTCATCTTTATCCTATATTTAGAATTTAAATCAATTACAAAGGTATTACTAAATTTCTATTAGTAAATATATGGAGAGTGCCAATCCTGTACATTGTACATTGTATTTTCATTGAAAACTAGACAATTAATAAAAGAAAGTCTTAATCCTCACAAAACTAAATAAATAAAGTTAACAAAACAGCCTTGACCAATCTACTTTGTTCACCCAAGAATAAATGGGATCAGACAATAAAATAGTTTTGAATTTCCAAAAACAACTCTTGTAATTCTACTAAAATTTACGTTACATTAAGTTTTGTCTAATCAACTGAGCAATGCCACTTGTCCAATATAGTAGCTACATGCTTCAGAATTTCACAAAAAACTTATTAACTTACATAGAACTAGTGAATGCATTGCAAGGTTAAATTCAATCTGATTAAAACCTGATCTAATATTATCCGCTTGCCTACTTGCTGATTTAGATCTGGCTGTTTCGTTGCCAGGGTCACATTCAGGTAGGGCTCTACACCGGTATATGATATATATCGAATACCGGTATTGTAGGTTCGATAGATATATCGGATCGAACGTTTCTGTATCGATCAAAATATCGACCAATGACGGTCATACAAATAAAATCCATGGTCTGCAAATCATTTGATATTTGGTACCGCCAAATCAACATTCTTCTGCTTCCAATTCGGTATGTAATAATATGTTGACAAATAATATCAAATTTGACATTCCTATTAGTAATTTATGTCTTACACCGGATACGTCATGTTATGCATTTTTCAACAAAAGGGAAGTAACTGTTGCGGTAAGAATATCCATTATATGTACATTCGTTTTCAATTAGTCCGGGAACCATCAGCCAGAGACATAGATATCTCATTCCCTGCTGTCAGTATTTTTAAATACAGATCAATTTTGGGAGCCAGAAGTCTCCTGGATTTGTTCGAGTAGATCCCCAATGTAAAGAGATTGGCCAGAAGCGATGTTCTTGTTAATAGCTGAGGTTCTGGAAGAGTATGCGTTTCCTTTTGCCTTTGTTTAGTGTCATGTAAATATGAATTATTTGAGACAAATCTAACTTAAACCAAACATCAACAAAAATGATTTCATTTTATGTTAATCCTGCACATACGTACATAAACGGTGGCATTATATCACACTCTCAGTCATTGTTGATGTTAATACACAGACTTGTGTCACAAAAACTCGTCTGCAACATTGCATTTGTCCGAGAATATGCCGCCTCCGAAAAAAAGTTTTGGTTAGTATATTGTACAAACAATCGACGGACCAGAGTGTACTATATGCTGCAAAAATGTTGTAAGCAAAGGAGGCATTACCACAAACTTGGCTGTGCATGTCACTCTGTCAGCAGAAAATGTCTGGACACATGCTCATTATTCTCATACCCAGAGGCTATCAAGATTCTCGAGAAAGATCGAGAAGATAACCTCTGGGTACGAGAATGAGACTCACTAGATGCAATGATATTTTTTTTAAAATGCAAACGTCAAAGACTTTAACATCTAAAATATTAATAAGACAGTGCACTTATTAGTATGGTGTTACAACAATTAAAATAAGTGAATAAATATCACTGTTTTGCAGTTTTATAAAAAAAGTATTTTTATTATTAAAATATCATATGATATATCGAGTATCGATCATTTTGTATCGATACGAATATCGTATCGATCATTCTGACCGATATAGAGCCCTACATTCAGGTGACCTTTTTTTCATTATAATATTCATGATGCAATCATAATGTTTAGTAACTTGTTTACATTGTATACATCATGTAATTTGAAAAGAGCCTTCCAATTAAAGACTGTGAATAACATCACAGTAAAATTGGCTCTCAAACCTCAGTCTAAAAATAAAAATTACAAGATCAAAATGTTATTTATAGTGTTTCGTCTAGATAAAAGCTAATAATATGTATTTACACTCCCGGCAAGACTTTCCAAGCACCCCTTTCAGATCCTGTACGACAACGGTCTATATGATATCTGTTTACGGAGATTGGGTTAAATTTGACTTTAGCATAAATAACATTATGTACGTACTAATAGATCATATGCTAAGTAGGCTACATTTTGCCTCCCAAGTTTCAAAGAATATTATTGAAGATTTTATATCAATCAGTAATATCCTACGCTTCATTTTGATGCTACTTACTAAATATGCTACCTATAACCTTACAGTGCTTGACAAGACAGCAGACAATAGACTTTATCCAGAATTTAAATATTGGGTTTTACCCTCCGGTACAACCAAGCTTTCACTGTTACAATGAAAACATGTGTAAAAAGAACAATAGGATTTAATCCATAGATCGTGCTGTTAAGCAATAATGTGTAGAAAAACTTTGTTTGTACCGCCTGTGCACGGATGGAAAAACCCATAAATTTGAATTCCGGATTAGGTCTATTACTATTTACTTAAATGACCCAATCACATAAAACAACAATAAGCCCAACATTGTTTAAAAGTGTACTAGTAATGTTTATGCAGTAATTGTGAAAATACTGAAAGTCTACTATTAAAATACTGAAACAGACAGGTTTCATATAAATTACAAATAGTTTATTCTCAAAATACTGAAATCAGTATAAATACTGAAAACTTTCACTTATGCTGATCACTTTTAAAAAAAATTCAAATACAAGCAAACTTCTATCACTTTCATAATTTCAACATATTACTAGTTAATATATTCCACAACAATTGATAATTTATCAACAAAACACCAATTAAGAGCAACACAAGATACCATCCCTATACACTATCAACAATATTCAAGATTGTTAACTGTTCTGCGAGCCCTGTTGCTGTTGAACAGCATATCTGTAACCATGAGAACCAAGCTTAGCATCATATTAATACTACTGCTGTTTTTTCATCCATAAATATAACTTACATTATCCAATACTAAATTAAAAAGTACAAACCAACAAATAGATATATAAGATAGTCAGTCTCATAAGTCTACAAAACTTGTGTTTTGTTTCTAATACCAAGCAATTGAGTACAGCTGATTTATTTACTTGAGTCACTCTCGAATTTCATAGAGAATCACAAAATATAAAATGAATGCAACTTTCTCCTCAGATTCCCTTTAGGTGATTTTATTATATATGCTACAACATTCATAGTTAAAACAGTGTACCAAATTAGGACAGGGCATTTTTTTCTTCTATAATAGGGGCTGATGTTCGGCCCCTTCACAATTCAAAATTGCACTTTTTTTTCACAATGCGGCAGAAAAAAATTTACAATTTCAAAAGAGATTTCACAAAATATCAGGACTTCGAATCTGTATACTACTCCTTCTCAATTCATTGAATACTTTCGGTAACACTTGATTTTTGCCAATTGCAAACACATAGTTTTAATCGAGTTAAATGCAGGGCTCGCGCTGCCGATCGCCATTTGAGCCATTGGCGACAATTTAGAAAATTTTGCTCAAATAAATCGAATATGGCGAAAATCGTTAAAAATCGTATTTTCGCCAAATCAAAAGCCGGATGTACGTCGTCTCATAAGTTCATAACTTATCATTTCAAATCTTGTGGCAGGCTCTAAAATCGATAATTAGCCATCATTAACACTAGGTGTTCGCGTATACAATCAACAAAGTGACACTTATGATCCAATAATTATGAATTACGTAATACACCTTGATCAATTAAACCCATATCGGGGTCGTGCTTAATGCCCGTATTGGCCGTACAATCTCCATAATAGTGATCGTTTTTTGCTAAAAAAAATCAATTGACAGCAAATTTCGACTTTTTGTGCGTGCATAGAACATGTATACAACTTGTAAAATAATATAACAAAAAGTTCGGTAGCAGAAACGAATAATTTGATGAAAATTAATTTCTTAAGATCTATTCTTTTTAAACAAACTAAACAAGCTGTACAAATTCCAAAAAAGAGCTGCAAGAATCATCCTTGACCAAAGTTATGATGCTCCTACTGAGGCTTTATTTGCAGACCTTAAATGGATGAAAATTCATGATCGCATTCCATTCAAAAAGGCAATTTTTGTATACAAATCTGTAAATAATATTTTTCCTGATTATATGTCCAATATCTTTCAAACAACAACTAATACAACTTTAAGATCTTATTCAAATAATTTTCTAAACATTCCTAAACCCAGAATAGAATTCTGCAGAAAATCTCTAGCATATTCTGGACCAAAAATCTGGAACAATATACCACTCCATGTACGCCAATCAAATAGCCTCCGTTCTTTTAAAAGAGCATACCTAACTTGGTTCTACTCTGGTGGGAATACTCTAAGCATGTGATAATTATTTTTGTTCTTTGTCTTCTTTGTTCTTATTTGTTTTCTTGCATATGTACCTGTTTTAATATGTTATATAATATTTGCTCATTTCTTTCATTTTCATTATTGCTTATTTCTTTCAATTTCATTATTATATCATACTGTCATCATCATTGTAAATATTGTGGAGGCTCTCAGGGAAGACTGGGCTTGCCCAACTGAGTTGCCTCATTAAATAAAGTTATTATTATTATTATTATTATTATTATTACAAAGAAAGGTCAAAATTGATGACATAATAAACACGTTTTCCAAAAATAACAAGGTCACATTGCACTTTCTATTTTTAACGAAGCTAACATTCTTACACAACAAGTTTGCAAAGGGTTATTAAAAATAAGTAGGATAATTATCACAATTAATTCTAAATAATTGCGAAAATTTCAGTTTTAACTGTAATAACATAGGCCTTATTATTTGGGGTTTTTAACCCTTGATCGTATTATCAACAAGTATAATTATATGTTTTTTTATGAATCTGCCAAGAACATGCCCTTGCGTCATTGCCGCGCAAGGGCCGAATGTGGCATAATTATTAAAACAGATGCGCTATCGTCGCGTCAAAATTCAACCAGCGAAGTTTGTATTTGCTAGCGTTTTAAATATACTAATCTGATTGTTCGTTTACAACGCAATAATCAAATGAATAGGACAACTAGATACTCAATGCTTGGTGACATACAGTACCAACGAAGATCCAGGTTATTTCACCGAGAGTCATAATCATTTTTGTGGGATCACGAAAATACGTTACAATTGCATTTTGATGTGTAAATTTCTTTTTCATCATCAATAATGTACACTGCTTTATAAGAATACAAGAACATTGGTTAAGTTTACTAGAAATTCATGCTAAGTCTGAATTGTTAACAATATTAATAATAATGTCAGTTATGTTTATGTCATTCATAGACATTGGTTCTATTACTAGAACATCAATTTAAACCATTTTTGTTTTAATGCTTATGTATAGTACAAATCAAAGAGCACAAAACATGCTAATAGTGGGGATCAAAAGGTGCTGTATTATCTGATTATATTTATGACATTTGGCTTTCAACAGACATGTGAAAGGGCTTCAGTGCACAAAATGCTATTAAACATATAGAGATATGCTGTCCTAAATAGACAAAAGCATAGAATTATTTATCAAAGATTTAAGTAAACAACAAAGTCATTGCCATTGAACAAGTATTTTCATTGAGAACTGTATGTTAAGCTACTCATATCATCATCTAATGAGACAAGAAAAAGCTCCTATTCAAGTTTTTTGTCACAACTAAATTTTTGTTGCGACTTAATTTTTGTCGGGAAATTGGCTCAAAGAAAAAAAGCCAGAGCTAGCCCTGAAATGTATTTGCGCATGCTTACCGGGTTGAAAATACCGGCTTGAAGCGGATTTTAAACTAGTCAGAAATTATAATCAAGCAGTCATTGTGCTACATTTCCGGTTTCAATATGTCACGAAATGGGAAATACTATGTGAAAAATTATCAAAACATAAAACGCAAGAACAAAATCTATTCAATTTTGGCATAAAAAAAACAAACTAGACAACCGGGCAGAAGTGCTACCACCAGATTCAGTATATAAAGAATACATTGTTTACAGTTTTTTTTTCACTATTTCATGACGCATCATGCTTTTTTTCACAAAATGAACAGGCCCAGGCCCCTTCACAATTTTGACAAAAAATGCCCTGAAAAGTGACCTTGACCTTTGACCTTGTGACCCCAAAATCAATAGGGGTCTTCTACCCGATATGGACAATCCTCCCATGAAGTTTGAATATTGTGGACCAAATGGAACTTAAGTTATGCTCCGGAAACTGTTTTCAGTATTAAGCAATTTAAGGTAATAGTGACCTTGACCTTTGACCTTGTGACCCCAAAATCAATAGGGGTCTTTTACCCGATATGGACAATCATCGTAGAAGTTTGAATATTGTGGGCCAAATGGAACTAAAGTTATGCTCCGGAAACCAAATTGCTAACAGACGGACGGACAGACGGACGCCAGGGGGTATAACATAATATGCCCAAAATTCTTTCTGGCATATAATAAAAAATGATTCAGAAGGAATTTTTAACAAAATGCTTATAAAAGATTTCAAATAAAGGTGCATTCAGCATGGCACTGTTCTGCTGAGTTAACTATTATCAACAGTGAAATCAATCAACATTTGGTAATGAATACATATTGTTTTAAATAATAATTTGTATTTTTTTTATTTACATTATTACAAGTTAAAAGAATATTTAGAAATTAGGATATGAAAGTGGTTGCCAGAACAGGTCATTTTAGCAGCTAGCACTATATCTTGTTTGTAAAAATTTGGTTGTCTAGACTAGAAATTGGTTGTACCAGGCAAGGGGACACCTACTAATTTCATAGAAGTTTTATCTGTATCTGTAAGATTACATAGAAGGGCCACTGCTGGCATATGTTTTATACCTCTAGGCTCTAATTATCTTTTACAAGATCTGTGTGCCAGCTTTACATGTGATGTTGTCACTTCAACTTTAATTATAATTTATAATTAAAGTTGAAGTGACAACATCACATGTAAAGCTGGCATAATAAATGAAGTCACTTACACCGAGATCTGCCCTAATTAATTGAACAAGTCCCTTTGATTGGACCTTTTTAAGATATATATGTACATATGTGTAGAATTTTTTTACCTCTCTTTGAGGCTTAGTTTTAGTTATATTTATCAACTGTTGTCACAGTCAATATGCTATGTCTATAGATAATTATCTGATTCAGATAAATGAGAACTTTGATGTATCAGATTTGGGAAACACTCTAGTCAGGTGTTTGGCACAAAATTGGGAGTAAAATGTTTAATCTGAACACTCAAAATATCACTAAACTACTGAATTTACACATAATACATAGAAATCGTGACATTTCCATAACTAGTCAAACATGTACGTGATAGCATGTCGAAATTAATTTCACTGAGGGCCAGGAGATAACAACTTCGATATGATGCGTTTATAACCCGTTCCCAACAAAATTTACTCTATTTACCTGAGCCACATGGTCCGGGAGATATTGAAGTACTCGCCATATGTGACGACAGTAGGTACAATAAGCTTAAATATAGTAAACAACAATAAAATAAAAAAGACAAAAACAATGGCCTAGATTAATTGATAGACTGAACTTTATCAGCAGACGCTTGGATTCTCAATATTTTTAATAAGCGTCCATCGTCATATTTTGTAGTGAACCCGTCTACACGGTGCGCATGTAAATTATAAAGTCGTGAAAAAAATCCCTTTGGAGCACAAACTCCCCGCAGTGGTTATCTCCCTTTATGAAATCACAGTAGTTATCTCCCTTTATGAAATCACAGTGGTTATCTCCCTTTCATCTTTTCTTTTACATTTTAATATTTTTAATAAATATAGTCTTATTTTAGTAAAATATGATGTTCAAAGTAAATAAAGGGAAAAAAATAAATAGTATGAATAAATTACTTGAAAAAAAAGAATAATTTTACCCTGACAACGGTTACCTAAAGTGCGTAAAATAGCATGAATAACAAAATGTTACGCAAAATAGATATTAAATGGATAACTGCATTCTATAAATAGACGGTGAAGATATCACCTCTATACTAAGACGCGCAACCGGCTCAAAATTCGGCGTTTGGTACGCAACAGAATAAAGTGCGGCGGATGAAGACAAAATCGTTGCATTTTTTCGTTTTTTTTGACAGACTCGTTGTTGAAATGTAAAATAAATGATCACTCATAGCTACAGGATCATAAATCTATCAATACAAAGTACTTTTAAACCTCTGTAGGTATAGGTGCATAGTTAAACCGTGTAACCTAGTTTCGAATTCAAATTACTGTGTAAAGAATGACAGATGTAAACACGTTATGACGAAAGTTTAACAACCGGTATAAAAGTTTAATTTAATGAGGTTAGTTGGTTGGATAGTCAAATTTTATTGAGTAGACACAAAATTCATTCTATTTTTGTTCAGTATACTTGAAGTGGGGAAATTGATAGAATGTAAACATTGCCACGTGTTTTCAGGTAAATAAACAGTTTTACCCGTGATGCGCGGCGTCTCCGTACAGAGGTCAGTCAGACCGTTTGTGTACAGAATGGGATAACTGTACTTATTCTAGTCATTTAATATATAAATGTTATTTTTTTCAGTATCATACACATATAATCTTATCCTACTTACTTAAGATTTCTAACCAAAAGCATCATATAAGTAGCGTGAGTTGGACCAAGGACCCCAATGGGTGGACAACGCAGCTCATATGAAATTCTTTCAGAATTGAAATGTGAGTCTGACATAAAAGATTGAGATATCAGATTTTTCTGAATACAATAAATCACGCAGTTATCTCCCCTAGCTTATTTAATTAATAGGCCCTCGAATAAATATATCACTGAAGCAGCTAAAATAAGGCCATGTTTACAAGCGCGGATCTACAAGTTCATAATTTAAAGTGACATTTTTAAAAGTCCCAAAACATACAATAGAAACAGGGGATATGTTTTGTGGGTTGAAGCCGTATATATAATCAAATGTTTTATTTAGTAAAGCAAAACATATAGAGTGATCATAGTGTATAATAAGTGTTTCGATGATTAGTCTTGAAAATTGTTTCCTTAAGAAGGTTCTTTCTTCTCTTTTTAATCTCCATTAATTTCAGACGTTTATTGGTTGGTTACGTCTCCACATATAAGTTTGGAATCGTCGAGCTCGCTTTGAGGCTTTGCCTTAGTCATATTATATTTTTTTTCGACCCGGAAAGTCGTATCGAGCTTTTGCATGCGTTTCAACTTTGCTCACGAAACAAAACAGATTTTGATTTAGTTGTTGGGTCCTCTGAGTCCCTTGATATTGGTAGACCACATTTATAAACAAGGGCCCACCGGGGCTCCAACTAAATGACCACCCGAATACAGGTTTTATCATTTTGCTATGTCTGTCTATATCATGTAGAGTTTATGTATGTTTGAAAAAAGGTAGACAGATTGTAGGCAAAGCTTAATGCCGGACTACTTCCATTTCAAAAACTATTTACGAGTCGGTTATATCAACTATTTACGAAAAATCGCATCCCTATAGACCAATGCCCCAAACAAACTCCTCACAGTGCTTACGTCACGCTTTGCTACTTAATCACTGCCACCTCGTAAACCACGTGACGCTAGTAATACTATCTATTTATAGAATGCCCAAACTTCCCACTGTGCTTACGTCACGGTTTGTTATTTCTACAAATTGATAATTAAAACTATTTTTTAACTTTTTATACTTTGAACATCATATTTTACTAAGAGAAGACTAAAATTATTGAAAATATTGAATTGTAAAAGAAAAGATGAAAAAAGTTTTTCGGCTCTCTGAGAGACGAATTTTACTTCACATGGATTCTTAACGAAAACCATTTATACCTATACTGTATATAGTATAGGTATAAATTTAAATGGTTTTCGTTAAGAATCCCTGTGTTTTACTTGTGGTGGCAGTGGTTATTGATTTGATAAAGGGAGATAACCGCTGCGGGGAGTTTGTTCCACAGGGTCCAGAAATATGAACACACAATAGTAATTAGATCCAAGTAGTTCAAAGAAACGTACTTTAAAACATAGGCCTACTATCTCTGGTCATGAAAAATGATCAGGCCAACAAATATCGCATTATGAGTAATGACACCAATTATTGTGATTCCAGTATGCTTCATTTAAACGTTATATATTAAATTCTATTATTGGCTGATGCTGGCCAACAAGTTAAATATTGTCGCACTTACCATGGATTTTATGTTCAGTATAATAATGTTATATAAAAACCCTGCACACCAACGAAACACTAAACGTAGGTTTGGCCTAGTTATTTTAAGAATTAAATCAAATATTTTTACACTTTATTAATATATCATGACAAAGACTATCATGAATTTAGAAATTTATTCTCTAAATATTGTCCTGAGCGATGATTCTGTGCCCTGTGGTGACTGGTCACGTGAATCAACCTGATTGGCTGGTATAAATAAACAATTATTTCTCGTCCATGTTGAGACAGTGAGTAGATGGAATTTATTTTCGGGTAAGTTTTTTTAAGATTTATCGATTACTGTTGTGATTTATGATATATAAACATGCTGATAATGTCACCAAAACCTGTAAAATTCGTAGATACGATGATTATTTTGAGTCTGACTTGCTGCATTACCGAAAATTCGAATCTGAAAAATCACGGCTACAAATCATCCATTAATTAATGGCTGCATGACGTGCAAATTTTGGAGAAATTAGAAAAAATGAAAATCCGAACCATCCTCCCTCTTGATTGAATAATTTCAGTAAATTTTGTCAACACTCGAACATTTAGATAATAAACTTTATAACAGTTGATGGATTTGGAAGAATGATATGTTTTTATGTTGGATTTGGCATCGTTTCCAATTGGAGTTGCACATGGTCAATGCAAAATTTCATGGGCGCTCGTGCAATAAGCATACATGTTGGTGTGAACTTATTTGGGTTTTAGCAATACAATACAATACAAACATTATTTATTGTCGGATATTTGTAACAAAGATACATATTTAACATTAGCTATGAATAGCTAATTGCTCTACGAATTTAATGGCTTCCCCTCACCATGCCGGGGAAAATGTACCTGTCCATTCGTGAATTTCTGGGCTGTAAGTCATTTTTAAGTAGCATGAAGCAATTTTTCTTGGTGCTTAACAAAGATTTAATGGTTATGTAGATTTTATTATCAATATGTTGCATTTTTTCTGCAAAATGTACAATGTGGTTGTGGTTCGATGTTCGGACCCCCCCCCCCCCCTAGAAAAGTTCGGACCCCCTTTGAAAAAAATCCTGGATCTGCCCAAGGATCCTATATTTGAAGAATATGTAACGCTAATGTAAACCCTATCGCTTAACTAGATTCTATCGATTTTCACTGTCGTTTCAGTTACGTCTGCTAATTTATCGTAAAGTGTATTAATTGGGGGAAGAGCGGGTTTTTTTAATCCAAAGTGGCGGTAATCGGCGAAAGATTCAATTAATTGCGCGATCGCGATTGTAAGTTGTCTTTTTATTTGGAATTCTTCACACTCAATTACGACTAATTTTAAATGTAACAAATTCTTAATAGTAATTGATCTTTTTGAGTACCTTGTTTCCTATCTTTACGAAAAGTGGTATAGCCTAGTGTTGCTGGGAATATTTCGCTTGTGAGGTGGTTTTCGGTGAGCCAGGACTCAGTTCCTACAACAATATGATGAATATCAGGATTATGAATGTCCAGTAGAACGTGAAATTCATGTTTTTTTGTTGACTATGGCAATTTAGATACATGACCTTAAGATTATCCACTATACCTACACAATGTAAACTTCATGACACAATACTAGAAACAGTGTCTTCTGTGAAATGCCTTGGAGTTACATTATCTAATGACCTCTCCTTTAATAAACATATTGATCTTGTAACCCTCAAAGCAAACAGGACTCTGTATTTCCTCTGTAGAAACTTAAAATTCCACTCAGAAAAGTTAAAATCTACTGCATACAAGAACCTGGTCAGGCCTCAGAGTACAGTGCTACTGTCTGGTCCCCACACACAGCAGTCCACCTCGACCAGCTTGAGTCTGTACAGCGTAGAGCTGCCCGCTGGGCGAAACATGACTTCAGCAGAACCTCAAGTGTCACTGATATGCTCTCTTCATTAGAGTGGAGATGCCTTGACCTTCGTCATATTGACCAACGACTCATCATGCTCCATAATATTGTAAACAATTAAGTTGCCATCCCACTTCCCCCCTACGTCAAACCCCTAGAAAGGACCTCAAGAAAATCTCACCCAAATGCTTTCCAAAATATAGCAACAAAAACCTATTATCACAAATACTCCTTCTTTCCAAGAACCATCTTCCATTGGAATAACCTACCCCCTGATGTTGTCACCTTACCAGGTCCCAGGTTCAGTCTGGCTGTTAGCCAGATTGAACATGTCTCCCCATAATTATGCCTGCCATGTTTTTAAACTGTTTTTAACCTTACTTATTTACTTCATACTTTTATCATCTTTTACTCATTTCTTACTAATATTCTTGTTGGTTGACGCGCCAATAGGGGTTTGACTTAATGGAAGATAGATAGATAGATTAGCAGAAGGAGAGGGAACATTTTTAGTTTTGGCTGATAACCTGGTGGGATCTGACCTTGGGTTGTTTTGTAGGGGAGAAAATATGTTGCTTGTGTTTAGACTGTTGTCTGGTGAAGAAAGTGTTGAGATGTTTAAATTATCACAGTGAGAACATAGCCAGGAGAAGGAGACATCTAGGTTAACAAGTCGATGGTAGGAATCTGCCTCTACACCTTCACAGGATATGTGATGCCAATGTTGGCAATTATCACACTCCAAGGCTGGGTCTGTTTCAAGGACTCACTGCAAGTCCACAATCCCACACAGAGGATTTTGATTTGGGCCAAGATTGAGTTCAACATCGGACAATATGGTCAATAGGAGGATTGAGAAATAAAGGAGAGATTTACTTTTTTTAGGGTGGATTGGATAGTTGAACGTATTGGCTCTCTTATGTTTGACATTTGCAGAGGTGTAGGGTCTTGGTACAGTGAAAACTTGTTCTTTTGGTCTTGAAGTGATACTTGAGAACACTGAGAGCATAAACATGCATATATATATACCTAAAAACATAGTTTAAACATACATTGATTAGTCAGATGCAGGACAGGATGTAAACAATGACGGTGTTAGGATACAAAAATTAAGACCAGTGAAAAATGCCCTACCAAAAATATTTTTTTCTTCGCTCGCTCGCCCCATTTTTTCCAGAAAAATCCATAGAAGATATGATCAACTTGTTGTGACCTCATATAATAAATGTTTGACAATTACATGTAAGCAGACATTTAGTAAGCACGTGACAATTTCGGGTCAAAACCTAACCCGTATTATGTAGAATCATATATTTCAATTACTCATGATTTTATCCCATATGTAAGACATTTGTCTATTGATATTGATTTCTAACTCTGTTGAGACCACTCCGGATTAAAGAGACAAGCATATGTCATGTGACCCGGAATTGGCAAGTACGACCCGTAACTATCAAGTTAGCAACATGCAATTTCGTAAATTGTAGAAAATTATAAGCAAATAAACACAATTAATTTAGTTAAGCATGGTAATGTGGAAGTATTTGCATGTAAATTTATGCAGGTTTGATTCTTGTCTGGTTCCCAGTCGTACTTTGGCTGGTAAAGGTACGTCAGGCAAACCATGATCATGTCCGCGCCCTATGTAATGAATTAGATATTGGGTAATTATGTTTTCAAATGAGCATTTCTCACTACACAGACTTAAATCAAGGGATCAATGTATTAGAATTACAGTTAGTACCTTTTTCAGTTGTTTGGTTTCATTTTTACTAAATAAAGTATCCGAAATTCTAACGAGACTTATCCACGTCCGAATTGTGTTCAAGTGAGACTTGTTTGTGTATATCGTTCGATAAATATATGTGTAATCAGAAAAATCGAAATCGAATGTCCTAAATAGTATCAACTTTTGTCAGCAAATGATCATGCAAAATCAAGAAAACGCAATGCCTGAATGATAACTGAGGAGGCTGCCATAATTACGGATTGCCTGACCTGAGTAAGGGGAAAGTAATTCAGACTACTAGTCATTATCCTTTAAAACACAATGAACCGCTTTTTGGTTATCAAAATAGCGCATTAGAACACCTTTAAGTGAGGATACAACATTAACTGGGTCTATGATTAAGTTCAATAGTTCTAAAATCAATGTAAAAATCAGCCAGGAAATTGGGTGTTTTTGGAACAATGTCCTACAAGGTACAATGATTCAAGTTTGAAAGTAAACTTTGTTTTAAAACAAAATAAAATAAAATATAAAAAAAATAAAAACAAATTAAAATAAAATAAAAAATAAAATATATATGAATAATAATGAAAAACAAAATAAATGAGTTTTTACTATGTTACACATATACTGCGCGAAAGCGCAGCCTACATTTTCGATTGGTCGCCATTTCACACATGTGCCACGCTTGGGTCGATAATTAATGTCTTAAAAAAACATGAAATTCACCAAAGTTGAACAATTTAGTCATAAACGACCAACTTATTTATGACGGTTGGACATAATTTTATTAATGAGTACATAAAACATTTTTCGAAGGATTAGTTTAAAGTGGATATTCGTGGATATAAGTAGCTAGCCTTTTCGTGAAAACGGTGAATGAGGCGGACTAGCGCTCTCACTTCGTCTCGCCATGACCGTGAACTTTCGTGAGTTTCCTTCCGTTACGAAACCATCTAATATAGGATCCATGATCTGCCCCTGCTCACAACTTGTATGATATAAGGTGTGTTTGGGCAAACTCTACTTAAACGACAATTGTTGAGGTGCTGATACAAATTCTTATTTCTTGAAATAACACGGACATGTGTGATGTGAGCTATGTTATTTCATCCCATAGAAAGATTGAATTTTGAGTCAAAATTAGCAAATGTCCAGATAATTTATATCAATTAATTATCAGGTTAGTTTCTTATTTCTCTGCAAAAGGGAGACTTAGCTTTTTTTATACGCCCGTTTTGAAAAAACGGACATATTATGTTATGATGTTGTCCGTCTGGCCGTCTGTCAGTCTGTCCGTCTGTCCGTGGACAATTGCTTGTCCGGGTGATAACTCAAGAAAGGATGCACCTAGGTTCCTCAAATTTTATGTGTGGATAGCCCTTGGGTGGAGGAGGTTCCCTATTGATTTTGAGACCCCAGGGTCAAAGGTCAAGGTCACTGGGACTTAAAATAGGTAAAACTTGTCCGGACAATAACTCAACAACGACTGTACCTAGGTTCACAAAATTTTATGTAAGAGTAGCTCATGTGTCAAAGATGTTCCCTAGTGGTTTTGGGGCCCCTGGGTCAAAGGTCAAGGTCACACGGGCCTCATATGGGAAAAAAACTTGTCCTGACAATAACTGAACAACCAATCTACCTAGATTCACCCAATTTTAGGTGAGAGTAGCCCTTGTGTCAAGGATGTTTTTTAGGTTTTGGGGCCGCTGGGTCAAAGGTCAAGGTCACAAGGGCATCATATTGAAAAACATTGTCCGGACAATAACTCTACAACCACTGTACCTAGGTTCACAAAATTTTATGTGAAGGTAGCCCATGTGTCAAGGATGTGCCCTTTAGGTTTATGGGGCCCTAGGTTCAAAGGTCAAGGTCACAGAGGCATCATATGAAAAAACTTTGTCCTGACAATAACTGAACCACCAATGTACATAGGTTCACCAAATTTTATGTGAGAGTAGCCCATGTGTCAATGATATGCTCTATTAGTTTTGAGGCCCCTGGGTCAAAGGTCAAGGTCACAGGGGCATCATATCGAAAAACATTGTCTGGGTAATAACTCAACAACGACTGTACCTAGGTTCACCAAATTTCATATGAGAGTAGCCCATGTGTCAAGGATGTGCCTTATTAGTTTTGGGGAAACAGGGTTAAGTTTAAACCTTCAACCAGAAGATATCAAATTACCAAGCAGTGACTTCAAATGTTCAATCAATATGTTATTAAAGTCAAAATGGCAAGCAATAAAAAACTTGTCTGGACAATAACTGAACCACCAATGTACCAAGGTTCACCAAATTTTATGTGAGAGTAGCCCTTGTGTCAAGGATATGCCCTATTGGCTTTGGGGCTCCTGGGTCAAAGGTCAAGGTCACAGAGGCATCATATTGAAAAACCTTGTTTGGACAATAACTCAACAACAACTGCATCTAGGTTCACAAAATTTTATGTAAAGGTAGCTCTTGTGTCAAGGATGCGCCCTATAGGTTTTGGGGCCCCAGGTTCAAAGGTCAAGGTCACAGAGGCATCATATGAAAAAAATTTGTGCAGACAAAAACTGAACCACCAATGTACCTAGGTTCACCAAATTTTATGTGAGATTAGCCCATGTGTCAAGGATATGCTCTACTAGTTTTGAGGCCCCTGGGTCAAAGGTCAAGGTCACAGGGGCATCATATCGAAAAACATTGTCTGGGTAATAACTCAACAATGACTGTACCTAGGTTCACCAAATTTCATGTGAGAGTAGCCCATGTGTCAAGGATGTGCCTTATTAGTTTTGGGGAAACAGGGTTAAGTTTTAACCTTCAACCAGAAGATATCAAATTACCAAGCAGTGACTTCAAATGTTCAATCAATATGTTAATAAAGTCAAAATGGCAAGCAATAAAAAACTTGTTTGGACAATAACTGAACCACCAATGTACCTAGGTTCACCAAATTTTATGTGAGAGTAGCCCTTGTGTCAAGGATATGCCCTATTGGTTTTGGGGCCCCTGAATCAAAGGTCAAGGTCACAGGGGCATCATTCAAATGTTCAATCAATATGTTAATAAAGTCAAAATGGCAAACAATGGAAATAATGCTATATTTAATAAGTAACATGAAATTAGTTCCCCAAATTTTATGTGAGGGTAGCCCATGTGTCAAGGATGTTCCCTATTGGTGTTGAGGCCCCTAGGTCAAAGGTGAAGGTCACAGGGGCCATCATATGGAAAAACCTTGTCCGGACAATAACTTAACAATGAATGTACCTAGGTTAACAAATTTTATGTGGATCAGCCCATTTGTCAAGGAATAATGTGCTGATAGCTCTTTTGTAGAGGATGTTCCCTTTTGATTTGGAGACCCTAGGGTCAAAAGTCAGTCTCTGGGACTTAATTTGTATTGAAACATTTTCTGGACAATAACTCAATAATGATAGTACCTAGGCTCACTGAATTTTATTTAAGGGTAGCCTAAATGTCTAGCATATGCCTCTTTGGTTTTAGGGCCCTGGGTGGAAGGTCAAAGTCACAATGAAATCATGAGGAAAAACCTTTTCCAACAACCAACTTTATCTAAGATTGATCACCAAATTTTATGTATCAATACTCTTTCGTTCAAGGGTGAGAACTTTTGGTTCTGAAGCCCCAGGGTCAAGGTCACTGGAAGTTTGTGTGGGAAAACTTTTTGCCAGTGATTACTCAACCATGGCTGTACCTAGGTTCTCAAAATCTTTGCTTTGGTTAGCCCTCCAGTTAAGGACCTATTCCTGGGTCATTGGTCAAGGTCACTGGGACTTCATATGAGATAGAACACAGCATGGACTGCACACGGGCGTATAATGCCCCGCCCAGCGGAGCTCTTGTTTCATTTAAGTATAATCTAATAGCCGAGTTGGCTCTATAAAGTTTAAAGTTTTCCCATTGTAACCTGTGTTCAGCTCAGGCGCGTATCTGCCATTACGCACTTTAGGCATGTGCGTAACCTTGATTCCAGAAAACGAAAATCTTTAAGTGCCAAAAAATCTTGAGAAAATGGATGCCCAACCCGGGTAAGGCATTATTAGACTCGACTGTGATAACTTTACTCTATTAAAATGTCATACAAAATGAGTCATATGCGCAATACACAAATAATCACTATCTCCTTGTGCATATTCCGAAACGAACAGTAATTGTTTCAATTTTCTGGGGAAGGGCATGCCCCCTGACTCCCTAGTATTTGTGCATAATCCCCAAAACGATCTGGATAAGCGTCTGGTTCAGCTTGAACTTGTGAGTCTTTTTCTAACAAGAATGATTGACTTATTAACTGATGCACTGTAAAAGATTTGTTTACAGCGTTTTTTTTCCTTCTTAAAATGGGTCCGGAAAACGGTCATTCCCAATGACGACCGGACCCTTCCCAATCACGCCAACGGACCTACCCAATTGTGTCAACGGACCCTTCACAATCGTTTCTTTTATTGGTATTTCCCAAATCAAGAGAAAAAACAGCATAAGTTGTCAAAACTAAAAAAAATCGGCTAAAACGGGTTTTGGAATTAATAAAATTTTACTTTTGTTTATTTGTCCAAGTATCGTAACTGACATTTATTTAATGACCGTGTGTCAATTATCACTTAAATGGGCAAGAGTCGGCAAATTTCAATAATCAATATCACTTATCATCAATTAAAAAAATAAATTAGAATCTTTATTCATGCCGTTCTTCACGACATCGCTAATCCGTTAATGTTGGTGAATAGCGTCATCTTGTATAATTATCATCTGAGAGTTTGTGTAATCACTCGTTCACACGTTCATTGTTCCGCTTCATTAGTTTTACAATCAAACTAATGATGTAAAATTTAATGTTTACAAACAAACTCCTTTGTCTTACCGCGTAAAATTGTGCTTAAGTTTTATTTCCGGTCAAGGTCATTGACTAATTTCTCACGGACCCGTGATTTTACGATTTTTTTTTATGAAACTAGCTGCCATTAACTTGATTAAGCACAGAAATTGAAAGCTGTTCATGTCATGATGATTTCTCAATAATTCAGCAATGGTTGAAATAATCCAACAGTTGTTTAATTGTTACTAAGAGTAAATTGTAAAACATTCGTCCCCAATAATTTCGTACCCGACAGTTTCGGACATTTAATGATTTTTAATGATTTTTTATTGTGGGAAAATGAGACATTTTAAAGCCAAACTGAATTGCTTTTCAGGAAGATTTTGAGTAAAAACTATAAGAAAGGTTATTTGATTAAATTGATCATAACAGATCTAAAAACGACTCAGACACTGAAATACTGGTACAGTAACCTCCTTATTTCTGAATTATGTTGTTGTCTATCAAATAGTTTCATTACATAAGAAGATAAGTTGCTGGTAACTTCAATCAAGCTTGAGTAGATAATGTGACTGAAGATAATTTTTAATGACATTTCCTAAATGTTAGGATAAACAGCTTGTCACATAACCTGACTCGCTTATACCAGAGACATAGATAACTAATTCCCTGCTTATACCCTCTTTCTTTTTAGGCCTAATAACAATGGCACTATATTGTTGTTTGGAGTGTCCAAATTCTAGGGGTCATTATATGGATGGCCAAAGTCTTAAGTTCCTTTATTTGTGTAATTCACCTCTGCATGTTTCAAAAACTACAAACTCTAGTTTAATGTAACTGTTAAAAGGCAGAATGATGCAGATATTTTACAATTTCTGTATTTAAACACTTGTTTATTAATATTCCCAATTTATTCTAAGTTGTGCATGATTTTCCCAATTTTTCCCATTTCACGACTAAAAAAAATCCCAATCGGAGGGGTACAGGACCCATTCCCAATCGGGTGAAAAAAAAACGCTGGTTTACTTCATCAGGTTATTGTTGTAGACATGAGAAAAGCTTACAAACACCTCATTCTTTATCATGCATTTTTAAGTTTTGATTAATCTTTTCAGATGTTAATTAATGCACATTAATTAAGGCATATTGATTGATTTGTTTTCAACAAATGGTGACTTGGACATTTATGGTTCTAGAATCCTGATGTACATTATCATCAACTTTATAGTATCAACTGTGCATCTTGTACAAGACATGACAGGGGTAAGCACTTTGATTCTTACATCACCTTATCCATGTTCAAGTTTCTCCATAGCTAGCTTTACTCAAGGGACCACAATAGAAGTTATGGCTCTTTTTTGTCCTAACACTGGTGTTTGATGTGCTTGTCATAGCAATTTGTCACATGCTGTGATAAAATGTTCTCTGTTGTAATTTTCATGTACACTAGACCCAATAAGTATTATAATTTACTCAATTTGATAAGTTGGTATTCTTGTACAGAGGATGACATTTTATTGCTATTTCATCCCAGGAAATGGTGGTTTGGTGAACTGTGTACTTAGTATGTAACGATATCATGATGCTGATTTAGGGCACACAAGAAAACCAACAAACAATTCAGTTTGAAGTCATATCCAAAGGGAGATAATTTAATGAAAACTGTAATTTGTGGAGAAAAGACTGTTTTGACTAGATGATACAGTTATTGTTTGTGTTAGAATTTCAATAAATTAATCTTCACCACAACTTGTCAGAAAATCTGTCTCTGCGATCAACATTAGAATTACACTACTATAAGAAATAAAATCAAAATGTCCTTGTTGCAAGGAAAACAAATCAATGATTCTTTATTTCAGAATGTTACTGAGGATAGTTATTCCATGTAATGTTTAGGATTGGGTTTTGTGACCAGTGACATAGTTCAAAGTGTATTACAGCTAAGTGGATTTTTTTAAAACTATATTTATTTACATGTATATGTACTGAATATTGATATCTTATAAGAGTTTGTATTTCTTATAGATATTGTTTTTTTGTTGGTTTTAAGGCCATAGAGACACATTTTATTTGTAATATCACGCCAGTCGGACAACCTACTCGACAAAAGGCTAAATCTTTGGATTTAGTTATTAACCAGTTACTAGGAGCATACTTTCGTAAGTGGCGGACAACTGCCCATGACGTCATTTAGGATTACTGCTGAAAATTAATATGATATACACATATATGGCATATAGTGGCATATAGTAAATGATTTTCACGATTAATTTATCTAATTTGTGTCAATTTGATTAACTTGTGTTCGTCGTCTTGAAATGAGATTTTGATTTAAAATTTGTTGTTTATGATCAATAGGAATATATGTTAGACAATATTTAAAAAGACCGCGGTTCACTCGGATTTTTAGGTCACGGTACAGTACACTCGTACCGGCCACTTCCAGTTACTGTTTCACGGTAGTTCGGTGAACCGTTGCAGCCCTATGAAAATCCTACTTGCCCGATCGGACAAGTTTTAAGCAATCTTTTCTTACCCAACCAATAGGAACACGTCATGGTGAGCATATGAGTTGATTTTAACATACCTGCATTTATAATTAACTTTATTTTGAAGATAACCTTTATGGAAATATTTTCGCGGGTTCCGGTGTTAGTATGCACTAACATGCGTTCGGATTTAGAAATAATTAGGACACGAAAAATTGATCAATTGATATGATTTCCTAGGCAAGTTTAAAGTTGTTTTCGCGAGTTAACTTATTCAATTAATTGTTGTTTGAAATGCATATGATATTCGCGAACCTTTTGTTAGGCGAATATTCGTGTCCGAATTTCAATCATGGTTCACGAACTCTCGAGAGCTCGGACATTCGTTAAAGCCCTAGTTGCCAGCATTCTATTAATGATTCCATTTAATTTTTTTAATAAATGATCAATTGTTTTTCAGGATTTTAACAAAATGATGTCATAACAAGCAGTTTACAATCTTTCCAAGGAACATAATTCACTGGATTTCTTGAAGGAGAGAAGATGGAAGACCACTTTGGTAGGACCAGCACAGTGACAAAGAAGAAAACACGCTAAGATCTTTACATTTACTTCTAGTTTTTTGCCAGGTCAATGCTGTCTTTACATAGTGATTATTGTTGACCCCATTTTCAAAATGGTTACTTTACTATATTTAAAGGATAGTTTAGATATCTGAAGTAATCATTTTCCCACAAATCTGACTTCATTGAAATATCTGTTAGCCATTTTTTACCATTCAAATGTATGGAAACTTGCAGGTTAACTGGAACTGTAATTGTTGTCTACTCATGTTAGTCTATATGTAAATGTATAGTTTAAGGTAATGGCACGAGAGTTCTGGTTAATATTGCAAGTTTTCATGGTTTGGTGTAAAACTGGCTAGCATTCATTTTACTGAAGTCTGGTAGTTGGCTAGATTAGTTAGCAATAGTTATTATAATATAGATAGGACTTTTTCTCTAGTCATTTTCTTTAGTACAAAAATCATTGATTTTCTGAAAAATGTGTTTGTACTGACTTTACAGATTAGCAGCTCTGGTTCCCCCAATTTAGTTTTGTATGTAATGTCACAATAAAGTTGATGTTTTGGATTTTAGATTCATTTAACTTAAGCATAGTTTCAATGATAACTATGTAAAAGAAAGAGAAAAAGTCCATATTTAGATCATCTACTTTTCCTCTATTACCCTATATCTTCATTGTAGTTCTGAACAACACGGCCATTTGAACTCATTTTGATTTTATTTTAATTGTTGATCAAAAACACTGCATTCATATATGTTTGTGCAAGTAGCGTAAGTTCTTGCTATCTATTGTCTAGTATTTATTTCATTGTAGAATTAATTTGGTATTTGTGTTCCTTACTGTAATGATATAATTGTCATGAACTCGAGTTATATTTCTTACAAGTTTATATTGAAATTATTTACTTTTATTATTTTATTATTATATAATTATCATGAACCACTGATAAATTTCTTACAAGTTTAAAGAATATATTGAAATGATTTACTAAGATTATTTCTATCAGGACATTAATGGTATATAGCTCACTCACATTGACCTTAGACTAGGTTTACAATATTAATATCACATTAGATAAGTTAGCCATAGTGTTTTCACTGAATAATTAGTTTTTGTATTCATTTGTCTCTGGTCAACATGTACAAGCTATATTTATAAAAGTTGGAGGAAAAGTATGATGTATTTAGAAAGGGGTATGGAATGCCATTGTTCAATTACTCTGACACTATTGGCTTTGAAAAATTCAATTTTGCTTTTGATTTGTTTTGGAATGAATTGTAATTGTATCCATTTTAAGCCATTGAGGTGTATTTTGACAGTTATAATTTCATATTGAAAAAAAAAAACAGTTTTAAAGTTTAAATTGAACATTGAATTTGGGACTAAAGCCTATTTCACATCACGATTGCGGCATCCGTACGACAACATTTTCTGAAAAATCACAGAACTTCGTACGAATGCCGCAAGACAGTCGTGCGTTTTTTCAGATGATCGCATCGTCGTAGACGGCACAAGTCAAATTTTCAACTTGTTTATTTTTCTTGCAATCTCGTTGCCAATTTTGGATTTTTGGAACCCGCAAGACAGTCATGCTACTGCCGTAAGACAACCGAATGTCATTCTTGAGACAGTCGTACGTCAGTTAAAGAATTAGGCGTTCGCATGAATATCATACGACTTTCGTACAAGTTGTGTTTGTCCTGCGATTGACGTACGGATGACGTACGAAACTTTTCGAAATCTCACGACAGACTTAGGACAGTCATTAGTGTTTGTACGACAGCCTCGCGATTATCGCAGGGCAGTCGTGCGTAAACACGTGCGTCGAACAACCTACAGCTCATGAGAGCGTCGTACGGCGATTACACGGAAAGTTTGATGTATCTGCGGCGGCTGCAATTCGTCTGCGATTTCGTTCGCAGTAAAAATTGTTGGACTAAAAAATCGCACGGCTGATATGAAACAGGCTTTAGGGATGTTTGTTTCATTTATTCATAGTCAGTGGTAGAAAATGTTGGCATTTCCACACCTCAGTGTAATGTCTATGACTCCTTACCCAATTTACTTGTATAAGTCTATATGTTAACATTAGTATGTTTTAGAATTCTGTAATTGTGTCTATTAAATCAGATCTTTGGTTGTTGATAAATTACTGAACAATCTTCATTGCAAACTTGAGTTGATACCAATTTACCATTTTATATGATTTTATGAGATTCAATATTGAACTTATATTCTAAAATGTTTTGCTCCATAGTTTAGATGCTTAACTTAAATCTTGATTTTTAGGTATAAAAATGATAACATTTTGTGTTCAAAGAGTTACAGATAATTTCTACCTTTTTGGCTATATCAAAAATAATTTAACAGTACAGCATAAACATGAGTGAATGTCTTGGGTAAGGAGTCTTTTAAACTTAGTACAATCCAAAATAACTTGCATGTTAAATGTGAAAAACTGTCATGGAACACACTGTTTACAAGAATTGACTTAGTTATCTTTGGCTTTTGAAAATATCAAACTCTTGTCATAAAAAATATCAAATATTAGTATATATCATGAAAACAAATTGTGTAAATTGGTGTGTAAGACAGTTTTTGTTACAGGGCTCAATATTATGGGTCGTCTGATTGCCCCTGACAACCTATTTATTTAGGTTTGGGTAACTTGTTAATACTTGTAAAGCCATGCCATATCAGAATTTTGTTAAGCGTCCACGTGCGCATAGGTTTAAGAGTCCTCAATCAAAATAAAAAACAAAATTGTTATTTAAATTTTCTTAAATAATTTCGATTTTCTGGAATTCAATACAGTTTAATTCAGGGAAAATTGAGTTTGGCAACGACGTTATTCATCGTAAGCAATTTTTCATAACCGCATCATTATTACAATATATATTTTACGTGAATTTTTTATATAAAATTCAGACCATTGTTTCATATTATGAGGATGTTCTATTGAAAAAATATGTATAATGCATTGTCTTTTGTTGTAAAAAATATTTGTGTTTTGGTTTGTGTGTTTTTGTGAATAGGTACCTAGGTTAGTCAAATTTGAGTTGACGCTTAACAGAATACTGATTTGGCATGGCCTAAACATTTGGTAAACATCAGACATGTGAAATAAAGAGCTGGTTGTCCAACTGGGCAACCTACTTAGAGAATTTTATTTATTTTGTTGTTGGGTTTAATACCTTAGCAACTTGCTGTACAAACCCGGGTTGATAGCGCAGTTGGAAGCACGCCGGGATTTGGAATCTCTCGTCTGAGGGGGTGCAGGTTTGAATCCCACCTGGGGAGGTTATACCCTTCCATGAAAATTTGACAATAATGTCCATTTTCCTCCATTGGTTAGATAATATGGAAAAGTTTCCGGCCTTGTAGAAGGATAGGTGAGTACTGGTTATAGACAATGGTCCAGGAAAGCTAGGTTAGGTGCACTGGACGCGGTGAAATGACCTAAATTGTGTTGATACGGCGTAAACTCCAATAAATAAATACAACTCATTGTACAGGTCAGTAAACTACGGTCAGTCAACCTACTCACTGTGCCTGGAAAGGCTAAATCTCTGGATTTACCTGCTAATCAACTACTGGGCACATACTTTCGTCAGTGACTGTCCTACATGATTAAGAATCAGTGGTAGGAGTGAGAATGGCTGCAAAAATAATTTCATGACCAAGCTCCACGAAAGTATACCTCCCCCAGGAATTGAATCCATGACACCGTGATCAGTAGATTTGCCTTATACTAACTGAGTAAGCGACGGGGGGGGGGGGGGGAGGGGGGGGCTGATGAGATTTAATGTTGAGTCCAGTGTTATATAGTTCATTTCTATTATTTTGTCAGTATTAAATAGTAAATCTGTCTGCGTGTAGATTCTTGCTCATTTGTGTGATGTTTGACATCAGATTATTATAATTCTTAGAAAAAAATACAATGCTTAAATTTAATGATTTTTGTGGTCAAAGGCTGATTTGGCTGATATTTTATGCCCCTTTTGGGATGTTTAACAAAATCTATTTTGACTTTCAAAAATCATTTATTGAAGATGTGAAGACATTATTGGTGATCCATCAACTTAATTGAAATATTTAGGAACTGGCTTATTTTAGCAGTTATAACTTTGGATTGGTAATCATTGGATAGTCAGCTCTGTGTTGGTTCAAATCCCATCAAAAACATAATATGTTGTTTCCCTAAGTAAGAAACTTTATGCTTCTAGCTCAGTACTGGGGAATCAGGAAGTGGACTTGAAAGTGATTAATTTAAGTTGCAAGAATTTGTTTCACAATGAAGCTAAATTAATTTATTGGGTGATGAGTATTGCTCAAGCCCTTTAATTAAGTATCTGTTCCAAAAAAAAATAAAAATAAATAAATATATATATAAACTAAAATTGAAGTATTTGACTAACAATTGTTATGACAGATATGTTATAAGTAAACTTGCTACTAACATTCTACAGGACTATTGAAAGATGAGAAGCTGGTATTCAGGTATGAGTTCTAGAAAATTAACAGGTTTTTTTTGGCTACAGTATTTTTTAGTGTATAAATCTATTATGTTTGATTGAATATTACTTAAAATTATCAAGATGTGTAAGATGTTATTAGATTCTGTTTTAAATAATTGTCTTTAAAAAACCGTTTGTAAATAATTTTCATGACAACTTTAATTCTCTCAGTGAAAAGTGATAGGATTTTTTTGCAATAGTTATGTATTGTCCTTTTTTCTCAACTGTCAAAGCTTGAATAATTTCAGGGTGACTTAGTGCATTGTTTTTGTACTGACGGCCTATTTTTTATTAAAAATATGTTGACTAAAACCTATTATAGGGCATAAGAAGCATTACTCAATCATAAGGCACAATTTTGGAAACTCATGGGTGTATTACGACAATTTTTACAAACACATTCATCGTGAAATTATTCATGATGAGACAGTTGAGAAAAAGCAAACGATGTACACTCTGAAATGATTCACATTATGTAACAAGGCACTGTGCAAAATATAGAAATTACCTGATAATAAAGATTTATACACTTCTATGTTCTTGTATTGGGACCACCTAAGTTTAGTGCTTTTGTATTATAGGAAGGATTAATGAATAAAAACCTGTCATAAGAATTAAATTAAGATATGTAAATTTTCTTACAAAGATTGAGTGACATTTTGGTCTTATAACATTATATACTATTTATTTTATGTTACAATTTTAAGATATAATTTAGGTGGTCACTTTATTTGAACTGTACTGTAGTTGAAGTCATGAAAGGGGATTTGTAATGCATGTGAATTACATATCACCTTTCATGATACTTAACCTTAGTCATATAGCCAACTACCAACCTTTAGTATACACATTTATCATTATGTAAAAGACAGTATTTGACTTGGATATTTTTTATTGTACTTGTTTGCATTTATATATTTTATATCACAGTATCTTAACTTGAAGAGGGGAAATTCATTCCAATTGTTAGGTTTCTTATTTATTTGTTTAAACTTCATTTTGTCTTGCATTTATCAATCTATCATTAATACTTATTTGGTAACTTGTCTGATGCATTCCCAGAAAACAAACTGTAAGAAAGTTAGGATAGATTTCAAAATCAAAATTTGTTTGCTACAACGTATGACCAATAGGGGGGAAGGGGGGAGGGAACTTCGGTGGCAGTAGTGTCAATACACTAGCAGTTTGACTAGTCAGTTATGTATAAGATTCCGGCGAGTTTGATGTTGGATAACTATTAGTATTATCCCAAAATATTTTAGTCAGTAAAACTTTTATTCAATTATGTTTGGGGGGTGTACAGGGGATCTGGCTCACTGTTATAGTTCACAAGTTCTCATTACAATCAAGCCTAGTACATTCTAAAGTCTCTCTGATTGCAACAATTGTTGCATGGTGGTTAAAACTGCTATTATTGTGTAGTCATGGCAACAAATTAAGATAAGTTGTTGGAATAACACAACTTAGTCTCCTTAGGTGTTCCTATATTCTTAGGATGTCTTCAGCTGTTTAGATTTTAATAATTTGTTCCCAAGAAGTGACTTCAAAGTTTCTCTATAGCTGACATTGAATTTCTTTAACTATATATCCTTTGTAGAAACTTTGCAAAGGGTATTGTTGCAATTGTTTGACAATATCACCATGGAGATGCCGAATTTGAATTTACGGAAGTATAATATGAGTTGCAGCAATGTTGAAGTTATTGCAGTAACATTGTCTTAGTAAGAAAGTCTCATTTAAGTTTAATTTATCTCCAACAGCAAGGGTGAAATTTTAATGTCGTGTACTAAGATATGAAAATCCCTACTGATCTATTGGGTGAACCTTGGTAGCACTTATATGATGTCTTCACTAGAAAACAAACAATTTTAAAGAAATGTATCCCTAGACTTAGGATGTTTAGTTTCCAAGAAGTGAGCATGTCAGTGAGTAACAAGTTGTAGAGATCTAATCTAAATGAGATTGGTTGAATTCTGTTGAACAATACAGTGAGCTAGATAAGGAATGATTTCATGGTTTCATCACTGCATCTCATCTAGTTTTTGATTTCCCTGTGTGAGGAGTTAGTTTTACCTCATTGTTTGCTTAAAGTTAGAGTGCACTATCTTACTATCTATTTTACTTATTAAGAAACTAAAGGTTCTGTTGTGGTCAGGTATGCATGGTCACAATAAAAACTGACATGCTGTACCATTAGCATGTTTGTGATTGTCGTTGGCAACCTCAGTTCTTTCTTCTGTTACTCTCTAGAAGTACCGTGGGCAATTTGACGGGAGAAATCTCGTTTTCATGAATATGCATGAGGCAGGCAATGTTTTTTTCCCACAAATTTGGGAAAATGACCCATACCCCTAGAATTAGGAATTTTATCAACAATTAGGTTTAAATGTGGCTAAAATGTCATGCAAATTTACAAAACAGTTGGTATTTTTAAATAGAAATAAGGCTGTGACAATTTCCAGTAGATTAGGGATGAGACGATAATGGTCATCACATTGTACAAAATGTATTGATCTGAAAGGAGAAGATATAAATATTTTAGATACCATGTGTTATGGGTTATTTAATATTTGAAAAAAATACAAACATTATAATAATAATAATAATAATAAAGACTTTATTTAATGAGGCTACACATTTGGATAAATCCAATCTTCCATGTGGACCTCTTATAAAACATCTACAAAGTTATTTACAATATTTACATAGTGAAAAACATATAATAAATTAACAAATTAAAAGATAAGTAAAGTAGAACAAGCCTGAAATAAAAGAGTGAATATTAACAGTGAACAAAGACCATTTCATTTAGTGAGATTTCCATTTAAGGTATTGATTTTTGAATGATGATAAATATTTAAAGATAACCACAACAGAGGAATGCTTCCATCAATCAGTTTTACAATTACATTAGCAATTAGGATCACAAAAGAATTAGATAAAAACATTGTTTTGTCAAGTTTTATACAAAAAACAGTGCACAGTTGATGTTAAGTTCTGTGTAAGAACACTTTGTGGCCAAACATATTGTTACTGTATTGATATATTGCCATATCGTCTCATCCCTTCTGTAGGTAGGATACTTTGATACTTAACCTTTTATTGGGAGAGTTTCTTTAACACAATATGACTCTGATATATTAGGTCAGGGTGGTTCTAGCCCATTGTGGAGAATGTCTTCTGGCACAAGAAGGCTTTGATGTTTTGGGTCAGGGTAGTCTTAGCCCATGTCTTCTGACACGAGAAGGCTTTGATGTTTTGGGTCAGGGTAGTCTTAGCCCATGTCTTCTGACACAAGAGGGCTTTGATGTTTTGGGTCAGGGTAGTCTTAGCCCATTGCTGACACAATGTGGTGATGAAATCATGGAATCATTCTTTTCCCCTTTAGTTTGTAATGTTTGAGATGCAGATCCTATTTAGAGTATAGTCTAGATTAAGAACTTTAAGGTTATTGTTGTACATATGTACAGACACACTCGTAAGGCAGGTATTCCATGTGCATGTTGTCTGCCAATATGTCATTTCTGCAAACATTTGTATAGTAACAAGGTGAAGCCTTTTATAAATCATTATGATAAACACTTATGCAGGCGTCACACTGTCCCAAAATTGAAACCTGATGGACACACAAATATGCAATTTCAAATTTCATGTGAAGATGGTCCTAAAATAAGTTGACTACCAATCAACATACGAAACAAGTACAATTCCTACAGAAGGCTATGTAATTGCATCCAATCCACACATGATCATTCCTACTAAAGTTTATGCAACATATGCAATTCACACATGGAGTAGTCTACCACAGGACTTGCAAAGGCCATACAATTGGTTACAACATTATAGTGTTAGTGTGATGTGTTTGAACGTGGTCATGAAGCGTCACTTGACCCCTGGGTGGTATAAAAGCGGCAAATTTCAGTAGCTTATAGTATTGGGAGCACAACTAGGTTTAAACACGAATTTGGATTTGTTTTTACTCTATCATGCCACCAAAAGTAGGAAGAGGCAAGGGTGAGAGTCTTGATTATAAATACAGAACCCAGATGAGGAAAGCAGAGGCATGATTTAGAGGTCCAAGAAAACTGTACTGAGCATTCAACTTCTTTTCCACAAAATTACATACAAGCTGAATCCTTGAATATTTAAGTTCAATATTTACAATTTTTATACCCCCGCTTCGAAGAAGAGGGGGGTATACTGTTTTACCCTTGTCCGTGCGTGTGTGCGTGCGATCTTGCGTGCGTCCGTCCGTTACAAAATTTCCGTCGCAGTTTTCTCAGCAACTATAACATGCAGCAGCCTAATACTTTGTACATTGCTTCATCCCATAGTCCCATGTGGTGTAAAGCGATTTCATGCTCCTTGTTCATCTACTTCCTGTTTGTTGCATATTTTAAGATTTCGTTAAATGAAAGTTACATTATGATAGTCATATTTCTCACTGCGGGGGTATCACTAGTGAGCATTATCTCACAGATTTACTTGTTATACATCATGATCCCATCTTGATGTTATCATACCAAAATAGGATGGCAACTTAACCGTAGGTGGGGGGGGGAGCTTCAAGTAGTTGTGTTGATTTTTTGCATCTTGTTCTCTTTATATTGTCTTCTTGAGGCTAAAAATGCCAGATATAGCACCAAAGACCTCATGAACTAAAGACAAAGACTACAAAATTGACAAGATGGCTTTAGGACAACTTTACAAAGCCTAAAATTGGCATTTTTTGACATGCCTTAGATTTTCGACCGCTCACAAAGTTATTGCCGGAGTCTGAAAATATTAGCCGGGGTCATGCAATGGCTGAAGGTACCCTCTCAAATGGCCTGATGTTATAAATTTTATAATGGTCAGATCCTAATTAGAATATTTCCTTACTCATGTGTGTCCATCAAGTGTTTATATAGGGACAGTGTGACACCTGCTTTAAAATTATTTTGTTAAATGAATTTTAAATTTGCTTTAAAAATCAAATTCTTATTATTTTGGATATGGAATCACAAAATATTCCTAACTTGAACATTGTGATACATTTACCATAGTTTTGGAGGCTGATTTAAAACTTGCTGCAACTCAAAAATGAAATGTACCCTCAGAAAATTTGTTTCAATTGCATGAATAATGAACTAAATGTTATAATTTTACTTCTTGAAACATAGAATTGGTAGCGATTTAATTATTTGTATTGTGAAGAAACTTTTTGAGGGCAGTGTATATGAAGATAAAGATAAGATGGTTGTAGTCTGTGACCCTTGATGTCACTGTTGGTCTGTTTTATTGAGCAGGCTGTAAAAATAATCCAGTGGTCTGTAGTTTGAGATCAAAGAGTCTATTCTGACACCTGTTCAAGTTGATAAATAATTTGATGTCAAAAATAAGGTCTAAATGCAAATATTTCCTTGATACTTCCAAAATTGAATTTGCACTGAGAGTAGAAGTTGAGAATACCACACAGTGTCAGGATTGACAATACTGTCTGGTTTCCTCATATCTCCTGTATTTACATGTTATAAATAATTTAGAGATACTAGATGGGAGCCCGTGCAAGCACGGGCTTTAGGTAATGACAATAAAGGGAAATAACCGCTGCGGGGAGTTTGGTCTATTTTTAGTTATACCCCCGCAAACGAAGTTTTCGGGGGTATACTGGAATCACCCTGGTGGTTGGTTGGTTGGTTGGTTGGTTGGTTGGTTGGTTGGTTGGTTGGTTGGTTGGTTTGTTGGTTGGTTGGTTGGTTGGTTGGTTGGTTGGTTGGTTGGTTGGTTGGTTGGTTGGTTGGTTGGTTGGTTGGTTGGTTGGTTGGTTGGTTGGTTGGTTGGATATGTGGTCTGTCCCAAAAATTAATACATTTGTAGTATGTTCATTTCTTAATGTATTTGAGTAGAAGCTGTTATATACCATGATTTAATGGTGTATACAAAACTCATGTAACTATGGAAACATATCTCACTTGTTTAAAATATTTAATTGTGTTATATATTTTAAATCTAATTAGATAACTGTATAGTTTGCTTTTTTTCTCAATAGATTTTTTTCTTATCTTATTTTATAGAATTTGCACAGGCGTTTACAGTTGATGTTTATATGCATGTTATATCAATTCCAATTCAAAATGGCCGACTTGCGGCCATCTTGAATTCTTTTTAATTTAGTTTAATTACTGTATGCTTATTTCTCAATAGATTTTTTCTTAACTAATTTAGATAGAATTTTGCACAGGCGTTCACAGTTGATGTGTACATACACTTTAACTCAATTCCAATTCAAAATGGCGGACTGGCTGTCATCCTTTTTTCAAAATTAATACAGTCTTATATTGACTTATTACCATACATATTTTGAAAAGAAAATGCATACAAGGTCTCACTAATACAGTTGATCAGTATGACTATTCTTCATCAATTTATATTCAATATGGCTGACTGGCAGCCATCTTGAATTTTTATTTAAATTACTGTATAGTACATGTATGTGTTTTTTTTACTCAATTTTAGCCAAATTTCGCTCCAAAGTCTTTATTGATGTAGTTGACTCGTACATGGATTTACTCTGGATACAAATTCATTATGGCAGACTGGCAGCCATTTTGACTTTGTGTAAATAACTGTATAGTAAGCTTATTTCATTACCAATTTTTTCTTGCTGAAGTCTGATTGATTTATTGATTGATTAATTGGATTTTACGGCTTATTAATGCAAAAAGGTCATATTACACCGAAAACAATTGATGATACTATTACTTCAATAAATAATGAAGATTTTACGTCCTATATTTTATGATAAACATTTATTTCCTTCAAGTATGGTTTGGTTTTGTTTTGGTTTTACGGCGCACCAACACAAAAAGGTCATATCGTGCCGAAAGCAATCAATGATACTATTTATTAAAACGATATTAATGATGTAAAGCTCTATATCTTATTATATACATTTATTTCCTTCAAAAAGTTAAGTATCGCATATGATGGTACAGACTCAAAAAGTTCTTTAAGTGAGTTAACTTTAAAATGTTTGTCACGGATGTCTTTAAGATCCTGACAGTCAAGGAGAACGTGTTTGACATAGAAATGCTCGTCACAGGGTATACATTTAGGTGCTTCCTCTCTTTTGAGAAGGTATGAATGTGTTAAATTGGTATGACCAATTCTACATCTCGTAGTAACTATTTATCTCATTGATTAGCAAATATTATTGACGAAGATGAATCAAGGGTTTATGGCTTTATGTCATGTAACTTATTAAATATAGCATTATTCCACATTGTTTGCCATTTTGAGTTGCTGAAGTCTATTATGTACTGCTATTTTTATCAAATTCTTAATTTTAAACATTTTTTTTGATGTATTGATATTTTATCAAATTCATAATGGCTGATTGGCAGCCATTCTGAGTTTTTCTTTTTAAAAAGCGAATGATTTGATAATTTTTGTACAGACTTTGAGAAAGTAAGCAATTGTTTAAGTTGATGTGCTTGGCATTTTCTTAAGTGGAATTCAAAATGGCTGACTGGCAGCCATGTTGAATTTTCTAATATCTTGTACAGCAAACATCTTTTTTTTCTCACCTTATTTTGATAAAATTATTGTGCTGACAAATTCTTGTTGATGAAATTTTTATATGTATTTATTTTTTTATGTATTTCAATGGACCAACTAATAGCCATCTTGATTTTTTCTGTAATGTTGTGAAAAAAACATCTTATTTTGTTATAGCTACATGAGATTTTAGATATTATTTTAACTTTACTACTGTGAAAATAATGATCGGTAATTTAAGCTTTCTTATGGGGTATTTGTGAAATTCTTGATACAAGATATTGTAAATACTAATTGTTTGATTTATATTGTGTACATTGCTGACTACCGTTTTTACAATTGCCTTATTTTTTACTTATTTATAGAAAAATTACAAACACATTCTACATTTTGCTCATCTGGTTACAACATACTCATGATGAGTTTAAATGTGATCACTCTTTGTCTGTTGTTCCACTTTACATTCATAATGACCAAATGGTGTTCATTTCATGTAAAAAATCATTTGAAATATGACAACTCTGTTCATTTTGCTTTTTCATAAATCTATAGTGAATTACACTGTAATTTGCTGTTTATTTCCAATTTGATATTTGCATCCTATTCTTTTTATGATTTTTATGCTTCTTACAACATTTACCCTTTTGGACTTCCACAATGTTGACTTGCTTTTATCTTGAAATGTTGCTGTTGTGGGGGTATTTTCGCCACTGGTGGCAGTTCTAGTTTTATCTAGAACTATTTTTAGACACAAAAAAAAACACTATTTTTGTTGATTTTTGGCAGTTTTTGCAAATATCAAGAAGCTTTGTAAAAAAAGAATTGTCAACTTGATATGTCGGTATATAGGTGCTCCAGCGACAAACAAAAGATTTATTCAAAGCTGCGCAGTTTCTTCCACAAAACAGGAAACTCGCAAATTTAATAGTATAGATTTTCTGGATTTTTATATCTCTTAATTTAGTAATCCCTGTCTCATGTTGTCGTACTCAGTCAGTACTTTCAGTTTTATTTTACTACCAGTGGCAATAGTTATAGTTGGTGCAGTAAAATCATTCAGAGGTTAATTAGGTTTATTTATTATTTTACTTGAATTGGGTCACAATATTGATGAATTCTTATCAATGGCTGATTATGTTTGGTATTTAGCTAGATTGGTTGGATTAAATGGATTTTCCTGCTTGTTAAAGGGACCCTAAATTGGGCTATAGAAATATTTTCCACTTTGTATGAGACAATGTTAGTTTGTACACAGTACACTAAATATCATGTTGATGTATATTATTGTGGTGAGTAAACAACACCATTTAATCATACTATAGCTGTTGAAAAGAACACTTTTGAAAGCTTATTATTTAATCCAGTACTGACCAGTACTGCATCATTTGCCCAACCAAATTGCTTAGACAAGTGTGCCGAGTACAAAAATTATTTGGGACAAATGTTTTACATTTACTCTGACGTTTTTAATACTTCAAATTACTGTTGTATGATTTCAACCATAACATTATTATTGAGAAATCATCGTGAAATGAACGGCTTTCAATCTCTATGCTTTATGGCAGCTAGTTTTATTTAAATGGTAGCCTAAAATCGCACTCCGTGAAAAATTCGTTTATGACAAATGACCTTGACCAAAAGTTAAGCTTTATCATTTAGAAGCGGTAAGACAAAAGAGTTTGTTTGTCAACATTAAATTTTCCACCTTTAATTTGATTACAAAACGGACATATGAATGTGTGAAAGAGTAATTATGCAAAACTCTCAGATAAAAGTTAACGTAAAAGTGCGTTCGAGTACATCTTTTTCGGATACAAACATGATTCGGATACGTAAAGAGGACTCGCCTACTGACTAAGATTTTCGCTCGCTCGTCGGCGTAATCACTCGTTTCGGGTGTCGGGCACGTGGGTTACGTCGAAGATTAGTTGTTCTTGAACACATTTTCTGCCGAATCCACTATTATAGCGCGCACACAAGAGTGAATTATCTCCCTTTGACAGGCTAGTTTTCCGCAACGCGTTGCCGTCCACAGAAATCGTAATCAATTAATCGTCGCTGAAATTTTTCTAACCGATGTCGGCGATAATCGGAACATCACTATTGCCTACTCCATTTTTTTTCTAGAAAAATCCGTATAACATATCAACATGTTGTGGCCTCGGTCCATAAATTTGAAATAACAGTTAAATGATATGGCAGAGCAATATTCAGTCAAATATACTTGCAAGGTTTATAAAAAATAAAGTCTTGGAAAGTGTGTACTGTTTTTGACTGTCCAAATTTTGAGTTTCCCAATTGAAAGGGTCTCAAAACCAGTATGGATAAATAAAATTACATGCGATCCTAAATAAATGCCAGACAAACATTATCTGGGGAATTGTGCCAAGTATTGGGTCTATAAAAGATTTGTCTAGAGTACTTTACAATGTTTTTGGATTAGGTCACAACAAATTGATCATATATTCTATGGTTTCGCTCGCACCATAATTTTGACGGTTTTTACAAAAAACATATTTTTATTTCCTCGCTCGCTCATAAAAATTTGGTCAAACCGCTATATAAAGCAAGTGAATAAATCCTTTTTTTCTTTTTTTGGTCTTAGCTCGCTCGCCCCATTTTTTTTTTCAGAAAAATCCGTAGATCATAAATTATGATCAACTTGTTGTGGCCTTAAGTTTTTATATATTCTCTGTAATCAAACTATTAATGAATTCTTAAGTATCCGTGATGGGAGCCGGACAAAAGGTCCCATGGACAAAAAGTCCCATGTCATTTTTGACACGGGTGGACAAAAAGTCCCATGTAGTTTTGCCACCCTGGACAAAAAGTCCCATCTCAGTTTGTCTAGGGTGGACAAAAAGTCCCATCTCATCTCTGTTTGGTCCCATATTTTATATGACTTAAACAAGTAAGAAGTTATGATTTTTACTCAATGACCACACTCTACTTGTTAACTTTTATATTATGCAAATTAAATCAATAAAATGTGCAGTCAAACTGATCACAATAGCTATTGAAAATGTTATTGTTTGTCACAACAATAAGAAAACAAAGCTAGATGAAAATCAATTAAGATCCATTCAACAAGATAAGTAGTAATAACTAGGAATTGGCAATCAGTTATGCTTATTATGAATTAAATAAATCTATCAGCTTTAAAAAATCATCTGAAGACATATGGATAAGATAGAAGTTGTTATTACAACTATTAGAATTAATTGATAGATGGAGACAGTCCACCTATCACTGGGACAAAATATAACAATAAAAATGTTTAATTTTAACAGTTTGCATTAAATGATAATATATTCTATTGATCACCTAACAATGGGACTTAAATGAATGAGGACCTTATCATCCCATTAGTCAAATTGAGATGGTACCAGTTGTTCAGTCTGTAAAATTGACATGGGACTTTTTGTCCACCCCTGTCTAACTTAGATGGGACTTTTTGTCCAGGGTGGCAAAACTACATGGGACTTTTTGTCCACCCCTGTCAAAAATGACATGGGACTTTTTGTTCGTGGGACCTTTTGTCCTACCATCATCCGTGATTGCTATGCGATTGCGATGAGAGATGCATGGGCAGCTAACCAATATGTGTCTGTTGCATTCTGTTTATTTTGGTTTCTCCTATTTGTAGGAAAAGAAAGTTGTATAAAAATGTCATTTTTTATGCAAAAATGAAAATTAATTAAATATGGTCCTAAAAAGTGATCAAACCCGGGTCAATAGCGCAGTTGGTAGCACGCCATGATTTGGATACTTGTGCCTGAGGGGGTGCGGGTTTAAATCCCACCCGGGGAGGCTATACCCTTCCATGAAAATTTGACAATAATGTTGATTTTCCTCCATTGATTAGATAATATGGAGAAGTTTCCGACCTTGTGGAAGGGTAGGTGAGTACTGGTTATTGACAATGGTCCAGGAAAGCTTGGTTAGGTGCGCTGGATGCAGTGAAATGACCTAAATTGTGTTGATACTAGAGCTGCAACGATTCTCCAGAAAGTCAATTAGATGCAATTCGGTATTTTTTCTTCTGATTCGATTTTTTTCAATTTTATTCATCTATTAGAATAATTTACTCCAAATTTGCATTTATACATTTATTTGAGACTAAAACTATTTATTATTGATCAAATAAAAGTGTTACTCAAATGAAATTCACTTGAACCCGAAAATCTGCTATATTAAGATTGATTCTTTAAGTATGAAATGGACTAGGTACGTATCAATCTGATTAAAACCCGATCAAAAATTTTACCGCTCCCATACTCGCTAATTTAGATCTGGCCTTTCCATACGAAAGTCACGTTCAGGTGACCTTTTCTCATCATAATATTCATGACAAAATTGTTATGATATGTAACTTGTTTACATAGACTACGTCACTCATTTGGCAATGAGCCACCCAATCGCAGACTGTGAATAATACCACTGTTAAATTAGCATGCAAACCTTGGTCTAAAAATAGAAATTATGAAATCAAAATGTGATTTTATAGTGTTTTCGTCTAGATGAAAGCTAAACATTCATTGGTCGACACAAAGTTCATCTCGACATGACCTTGCATTCACTTAGTAGAGATCCAGTACGACAACGCTCCACAGGATCTCTGTTTACGGAGATTGGGTACGAATATAAAGGTCGCTAAAATGTATCATTAATGAAATATCAACTAAAACAAATCTATATATACAACATGAAACATAAATTATTTCAGAATATGCAGCTCTTAATATACTGCATATAACACCTTGCTACTTGATTTAATGAAGAAAAATAACCGTTGCGGGGAGGTGTCTTTTATGTGCCCTTTTGCTTTTATGCTAATAACTTTTGTGTATCTGTTTAAAGGTCTGTATTCGTGGGTGCCGAATCAAAATCGAATCGCCGCCCTCACAGTCGAGTTTCAATGTATCTAGTTGATACGGCGTTAACTCAAATAAATGAAAAAATTGTATGTCAACATAGCCATGTGAAAAGCTAGTTGTTATTCATATCATTCATATTGAAGTCCAAGTAATATTAATAATAACATGATAAAACCCTGCTGATTTAAATAAATATGGATTACTATTTTCATAATACAGTCGAGTCTCACCTAACGACCGGTCCGATAATAAGACCAACTACATAATACATGCAGTTTTTGAAGAAACGGAATTATTTTCTATATTTATTTATTATTATTTTCTGTGAAGTCCGATAATAAGACCGTTCCGCTATTCCGTAATACGACCCCTATTTTAGACCCAACCAGTCTAATTGCACTAATTTTGGGTCTAATATTATGACCAGTCTACAGCAGTCGTTGACACGTTGTGTAATAACTTTTTATCAAGTGTATACAACTTAATTGATTTTTGACATTTATACAATTACGTAATATGTATGACAAGATACCCATAGTAACCACTAAATAAGTGATAAAAACAGCCTTAACATTGATCAATAACAAAAGAATTGTTTGTAAATGTAATTGTCAATGATTGCAAATATTTAGTGAAGTGAAATGGCCATTAGTCCCTCAAATCAACTAATCTTCGTTGTGAATTAATTTTTTGATAATTTAAGATTAATTAAAAAGAAAGTTGAACAGACGGACTGCGATAATTTATATTTTTGTTTGATATATCAAATTTAAATTAGTTAAGAATGCGTTTCGTCTGCTTACGTAAGGGTTCTTACAGAGCGTTCTAAACAAAGAAAACGAAAGTAGAATTTCCTTTACAACTATGTGAAAAGTCGTCTGTCTCATTTATTTGCATACGATTTGTAAAATTAAAATAACTGCCAAAATTAAAATTAGTGTCGGACAGGTATAAACTCCAGTATTCGGAACAGCACGATGGGTATAAAGTCCTGGGACAGTACGGAGTTGGGTGAATTTTGCGGTGACAAAATTATGTTGTCAGTCAGTTTCTTGGTTAGATTATTAATTCACAAAATATCATTAAAAGCATAGGCAGATCTAGGGGGGGGGGGGGTTTCAGGGGGGTCTGGATCATCCCCTAGAATTTCCTAAATGGACTTGTCCATAAGTATTTATTGACTTTAAGTCATGAAACAGTTTTTTTCAATGCTTAAAATAGATTTAATGGTTATGTAGTTTTTATTTTTTATATGCTGCATTATTTTGCAGAAAGTGTATAATGTGGTTGTGGTTCGAAAGTTTGGACCCCCTAGAAAAAGTTAAGAACCTCCCCCCTTAGAAAAAATTCTGGATCTGCCCCTGAAAGAACTGTGATTCAAACAGTGTCTGAAATTAATAAGTTAAATGCAGATGTTTGGAAAAAATAGCATGAGTATTCTTACTTTCTATTTCATTGTAACCATTAACAAGACATTTTAACTAAATGAATAGTCGCTGGCAACGTTAATTATTTTTGATACCTTACTGTTATACTCAATATATAAATAGGTGTGTTCGCTATTAAGACCGACTCGCTATTAAGACCACTTTCTGTAAGACCGCCAGGTGGTCTTATTAGTGGAACTTTACTGTAGTGATAAATTATAATGATAATAATTATAATAATATAGACTTTATTTGATAATGGCTACACAATATGATGAATCCAATCTTCCATGTGGACCTCTGATAGAACTTGTACAAGTTGTTTACAATATTTACATAGTGAAAACATCTAATAAATTTATAAATTGAATACTGAAGTATTGTAATAAGTATCTAAATACACGGTAAATGTTTGTGCCACTGACGTTAAAATAAAATTTAACAATACATTTTATATCATTAATAAAAATATTGCAGTTACTTAAGATTATTAAGTACAACAGTAAATTAAATCTATGTCTATATTTTAATAAAGTATTTGTCCAAAGTCATGAAATTCAGTACTGAGTTACACAGCCACCCTTTATACAGAAGAACCTCTGTATAATATAATAACACAGTACATAGAAGTTGACAATTTTGCATGTTGTGAAAATGGAAAGTTGAGAAAACGACACTAAACTTGATCACGAAAAATCCCATTGAGAAAACAGGACATTAGCAAAGACTGGACAGTCTGAAAAGTCCTGGGACTGTGTTATATTCTCAGGTTCTACTGTATCTAAAAATTGAATGACAATACTTTCAGTTGTGAAAACCATTGTAACATTTAGTTGTCAAATAATGTTCAAACCTTTATATTGTATCTTTTGTACCAGTAATTTGACTGCATTGAAAGAAAAAAATATCTGTGTGGTAAGGGTTTGAATTCTTCTCCGGGAGGTTAATATACCCTTCCATGAAAACATGTTGAAAATGTCAATTTTTCCTCCATTTAATAATAAGTTGGAGAAGTTGCCGGTCTTATGAAAGGGTTGGTGAGTACTGGTTATAGACGAGGGTCCAGGAAAGCTAGGTTAGGTGAGCTGTCCACAGTAAAATAACTTTGTTTTGACACAGTGCTAAACCCAGTATATAAAAATCATCACTGCAATGTTTTATCAAATTAATTAAGTAATTCCTTAATATTATTAAGTATACACATGTTAGTGTATTGATTAATATTTTGAGGTTTCATTGAAAAAATCATACTTTTAGAGTTGTTAGATTAATAAAATCAAAATGAAGTCTTTTCTTCAATGTCATACAGCCTGAGCACCTAAGTACCTAATTCAACCTTTAGAATGAGAGTATGCCAAGTGTAGCTGTGTAAAATCATTGTTCACATAGAATGCTACATATTAATAGAACGATAGTCTTACCTTCACTTCATGTATCAAACAAATGATGTCATGCATCGTTAAATGATTTTGTTTTCAATATAAATGACTTAAATAAAAAATATTTCAAAATATATGTAGTTGTTACTAACGATGCTAGGTAGTGATCTACTATGGCTAAAGTCACATTGAAGAAGAAAAAAAATGCTCATACAAGAAGAAAAATAGGATGGAAAAAAGAAAAATTGAAATAAAAAGAAAGAAAAATATGATAGAAAAAAATAGGATAGAAAAAAAAGAAAATGAACATAAAAGGAAATAAAAATATGATAGAAAAAAAGAAAAATGAACATAAAAGGAAATAAAAGTATGATAGAAAAAAGAAAAATAACAAATCTGGAAATCTAGATTATAGAATACAAAAAAGGATAACTTGTCCAAACAGACTTAGTCATGTATTAACCATGGTTCAGGGTGGTTATACTGTTTAAGATTGTTGGATTGAAGTAAACCTTAATGTACTTGTACAATGGACAGTAGTCGGGTATAGTATGGAATCTAGCTAAGGTGCTTCTACATATATGCAGTACTTGTATTGAAGTACACAAAAATTAACCCGAAAAATGACCATTGTTTTTTTACCAGTAATGATGTATTGTAGCTTTATTTGTTTTTGAAACAGGAAGGAGAGGGTATAGAGTGTTCTTCTTTAATTTTAGGTATAGCAATAATTGTTTATGTGAATGTGATATTTACATGTGCTCATGACTTAGTGTACTATAGATAAAGGTTGATAGTGTACTATATAGATAAAGATTGATTTCTGGTAAAAAGTATTAAGACTGATGATCTGTATGAATATGACTTCAAGGGCTGAACAAAATACTAGTGTTACTCAATTTAAAAGTAAGGGGAGTTACAAAAAGGTTTTGTTCAGCCCTTGACTTTAAGATGTGATGTAATAACATGTTACATGTGTATCTAAAATAATTGTAAAAAAATAAGGTCTGTATGCTATGATCATTGATATACAAAATCTTGGCTTAATCATGTTACAATGGTTTTAAAATGATTATTTTAACAATTTTGAAATATATAAAAATAATGTATACTATCAGGTTAACAGGCGCCTTCCCCTCTTGAAATTTTTTTAAAATCATGCAGTTTTCCCCAAATTTGGAGTTTACCTTGGATATTTTGTTCCCCTTTCTATGAAACTGCGATAGAATTTCCTCAAATGTTCTATATATAAAAAGGCCCCAGGCCCCTTCCCCAAGTACTGAAAAAAGCTCTGACTATTTATTGATCAATTTTATTCAATTGTCACTGGCACATACATTAACAGTTGAACAACGCTGATTGGCATACTTGAATTATCGATTAGGATTTAGTCTTAACACAGAAAATTATATATCTCAATAAATACTAAAGTAACCAATAATTAGTGATTTCAATTAAAATTACTAAGACATCAATGGTTTGTCAAGTCTGAAAAAATATTTTGTAGTCGGTAACACCATTTGAATAACTAGTGTAAACAGTATCATATGTAGGGCTGCAATGATTTGATACATTGAAACTCGATTGCGAGGGAGCCGATTCGATTTCTATTCAGCATCCGCGAGTTTCGATTCGATACTGGCCTTTAAACATGTCTACATAAGTTAGAACGATAAAAGCAAAGGCCCACCTAAAAGACAAAGTATGTTGACAGTAAAACTGGGTTTCACTTTGTTACATTTCTCTAAAAGTTTCCATTACGATTTTAAGTAGCACTTCATGGAAACTCTGTTCCAAAAATATATTTGTAGTATATGCCCGGATCCTACGCTAATAGAGTCAGTGTATTTGAATTTTCTTGTTCTGACAAACTGAAAGTTTAGCTCCGCTCGCACAAGTCAAGGTTAGTTAATTCAAATTTTAATATATTTGCCTTCCCAGTGTAGGTTTATGTTATATGCACAATGGTATATCAAGAACTGCATCTTTCTACAATTTATGCTCAATGCTGTCTACACGTTTTTAGTCGAAATTACATTAATAATACATTTAGCTACCTTGACATTCGTACCCAATCCATTTCATACTTAAAAAAAGCAAATATTAATTTAGCAGATTTTCGAGTTTCGTGTTATCAAATTTCAGTAACACTTTTATTTAATCATATTACTTAGATTTAAGCTCAAATAAATGTATAAATGCATATTTGAAGTAAATTATATTAATAAATGAATCAAATAAAAAAAAATCGAATCGAAAGAAAAAATATCGAATCGACTTTCCAGTGAATGATTGTTGCTATAATCATATGGTTAAATGAAATGTTTCTGATTGTATCTAAGTCTGTACATGTGTACCATCTTGGGGTATGAAGTCATGTTCATTTTAATTCATTAGATGTATAAATTAATTACTTTGTGATTGAACTATTTAACTTAAGAGTACAAAAAAAAACCTGAGTTTAAATCAAACTTAATTAGATTATATTTTACATTGATTTTAATTTATGTGCACATACTATTTCTGTCTTGAAAATTGCTGGAAAAATTTATTTATTACCTTTTTTGCCTAATGCTACTTGTTTGATTGAGTTTATAGCACATTAGTGTAAATATTTTGTATGAGAAATAATTATATAGTCTCAATGAACCTAATGCTCCTCTGAAAGAATTTACTGCACCAACTTCCCAGCTGTCATGATCTTCATGCTCATTGTCAGCTTTATATTTGTGATCACTTTTTGTAAGTATTTCTATTTGTTCCTCAGTCTGACAGTCCCCTACTTCTCTGCATTTCAAACATTACAAACTGCATCCCCCAAACTTAATTGAATACAAAAAAATGCTGACACAGTTGAAAGGAGGGATTTAGTTATAGCAATAACTTCGGCATACAACTCAAAGGAAACTTAAATATAACTGGCCTGGATATTTCCGGTCATACTGCATTGATACTCGAGACCACTGAAGATTTATGTAGGGTTATTGGTCATATTGCGTGGCTGGGGGGAGGGTTTTTGGCATTATTTTGAAATAATCTACCTTAACTGACTTTTTGTTTGTTTTTTGCTTTTTTATTATAATTTCTTCTCTAAGGTTACAAGATACTGTGATATAAGATATTTTGGTAGGAATTATTTGTATTGTTTTGTATTGTATTGTACAGGGGTGTGAAATTTCAAATTTATTCCACTTATATCTGTTTATCTCCTAGTCCACTGCAAAATTTCACTCGTCTAAAGATTAAAAAAAATATTTTTCTACTGACAATTAAGATAGTTAGTGTTTCTTGTCAACTACCCAAATATGACTTTGACAAGTCAGCCATTGAAATTCCACACCCTTGTATTTATTATGATTTAAAGCTCTCCTGGGCTATAAGCTCAGGGTGAGCTATTAGGATCACTCAATGTCTGTCGTCTGTTCACACATAGTTTCCTTAACGCTCTAGCAAGCACATTTTTGCCTCAATTGTCTTGAAACTTAGTATGGATGTTAGCCCCAATCATATCTCGGATATGTTTAGCATGGGTTCCCTTTGGTCCAAAAGTAGGTCACAGAGCTCAAATATGTTCAAACATAGGTCACAATTCCTTCCATGGAAATCTAAACTTTCTACAAATGAAATATTCTGGAATTTTGTCTGAAATTTTGATATGATAAAATCCCAGTCTGATTTATGTAAGTGTATTCTAGGGTAAAAATCTAGGTCACTATGAACCCGGGTTGATAGCGCAGTTGGTAGCGCGCCGGGATTTGGAATATCAAGCCCGAGGGGGTGCGGGTTCAAATCCCACCCGGGGAGGTTATACCCTTCCATGAAATTTTGATGATATTGTCGATTTTCCACCATAATGGAGAAGTTACTGGCCTTGTGGAAGGGAAGGTGAGTACTGGTTATAGACAATGGTCCAGGAAAGCTAGGTTAGGTGCGCTGGACGCCGTAAAATGACATAAATTGTGTTGACACGGCGTTAACTCCAATAAATTAATAAATAAAAAATAAATAAAACTAGGTCACTATGCCCTAAAATGGAAATATCTTGTTGACACTTTATAGCCTTCATTTACATCCTGAATATCCTTGAAAGTTATCTTTATGGTTGAGCCGCGGCCTACATAGTGGTTAGCATGTCTGACTTCTAATCCGGAGGTCTTTGGTTCGATCCCCGTCGCGGTAGGTCATACCCTGTACATGATTTGTCGGCATCAAGGTAGTGTAAGTTAGTACTGGTGATAGAAAAGTTTCCAGGAAACTGTAGTAGGAAGATCTGGCCATCATATATATAACCTAAATATGTGTTAAATGCCACATTTAAATCAATGAAAAAATCTGTATGGTTAATTTGATTATTGCTAGGTCCAGTTCAAGTATTGGTCCCCTAAGGTCAAAAACTAGGTCACATTGCTCAAATATGAAAAAAATCTTATCACAAAATGCCATATTTCCTATCGGAATACCCTGAAATTTTGTGAAAAAGTTTTTAAGCTTAACTGGGGTCAAACATTAGGTCACCTTGCCCAGATATGGTAGAACTTAGTTTACACTTTTGAGGGGTAATTTTACTATCATACCACATACCAAAGATTTCATTCCTTGATTCTTATATTTTTTTATTAATGTATATTATCCATGGTATTTGGGTGAGCGAGAAAGGGCTATCATGGCCCTCTCATTTATGTGTTTGATTGTTGTACATTATACATTTCTAAATTTATGTCATTTTTCTTGTCTATTTTTCAGTTTACTCAGAGTGTAACTATGGTTTTGCTTCAGCATTATAAACATCAACAAGTATAAACATCAACATTTCACGTAAGTATAATGTTATTCTTGTCATTACTTAATACTGAAAATTCCACCGGGAATTGTCAAGTTACCTCCCTTTGATTTTTCAAATGTACCTTTTATATACTTATATATTGTCGACGTATTTGCGGCCATTTTTGTTTATGTTCATACTCTCGCGAGATTTCGAAATCGAGGCTATAACCTGACGTCACGTTTACTACTTGGTTTACTCTACAGTATTTTTCTGTTAACTTAAACAGAATGCGTTTTAAATAGGTTTTTTTGCTAAATTTGTTTGAGATTACATAATTACACACTTTTTCTTATTCCAAAATATGTTGATTTTAATATTAACAATTTATATACTGAAAACATAAAAATTACTTAACCACAAAGTTTGTCTGCAATGTTTTTCGTCAAATCTGTGATACAAGACACACAAAAAATATTTTTAATTGGCCTTTTTTCAATGAGGTCACAGCCCGCGAATCTGAAATACTTGTTTCAAGATGGCTGCCGTAATACAGTTGTAGTTTGTTTTTATTTTTTTTCAACTGTTTTTTATTGCATTTCGGACAGGATTATTGATTGATATTGGTGCAAAATAAAATGATAGTGTAAATTAAGCAGGTTAACAATGACATTAAGTGTTTTAAGTGACTTTTTATGTTTTGAATGCTTAACACAGCGAATCAAGGTTAGTCCTGGATACAAGGGGTACAACTGCATTTATGATATTATCAATAACTATATAAAAGGTATGTTTGAAAAATCAAATGGAGGTAACTTGACAATTCCCTGTGGAAAATACGGAATTACTTAATAGTTCATTTCCATAATAAACATTTATATTTGGTATCTATGAACAATTATCTACTACTATCTACTACTATTTCTATTTTTTTGCATCAAACAATTCTAATGACCCAAATTTTCTCATGATTTAATGACTGACTCAATGCTGCTGCTACACTCTTCATATACAGTCTTTGGAGTTTTCGCCAAAAGGCTTAAGTTATATTACAAGTTGTTTGTTTGTTTGGTTTTACGCCATAGCAACACATTGTATAGGTCATATAATGGCGGTCAGTCAACCTACTCACTCCTCCTGGAAAGGATAAATCTCTGGATTAAGCTGTTAACCAACTACTAAGCGCTTACTTTTGTCAAAAAATCATTGGTAGGAGGGAGAATGGCTGTAGAAATAGTTTATGACCAAGCTCCATGAAAGTATGCCCCAACCGGCAATTAAACCCTCAACCCCTTAATCAGTAGTATTGGGTGCTACCAACTGAGCTAGACGGCTGGCTTTACCAGTCGAAAACTATCGACGATTCTAGTGATGGCAATTGGTTGGAAAATCCTCAATCTATTAATCGAAGTTGGTTGGGCTCAACTGACTGACTTTCCGATCACAATCAGTTAGATGCCAAAATTTATATCTCTTAATTCTGGTCATTGTCTTAATTAACCGTGCAAAATATACATCTACTTCAATGATTTGAATGTTGTGTATCTGTCACCAGTGAGAACATGTAGATCTCGCAGTTAACTTAGAGTCGGGCTCCTTTTAAATGGGGAATTAGCAGGAATGCCGCGACTCAAAACAAGTCATAGAATTCTGTGGGACTTTGCGTATAGAGAAAATTCCCCATTTTGTCACCTATTTCACGACCATCAAAACAAAGAATTAAAGGCCCCTCAGGCAGAAAAGTTTGTTTTGATCATGTTTATTTTATTGTTTTTATTGAGAAAAATATATTCATGCTAATTTTGAAAATCATTTGTTTCAGGTTTGTGACTACTGACTAGTGTGTGAGCTTTTCATTGTGTGGCCGGGTATGTTCAGCCGAGAAGCCGAGGAAACTGTGGTGTGCCACCTTAAGGTAAATAAGCTGAAATTATAATTTCACTTTTTGCTGACAAATTGTGCTTTTTTATATTTTGTCTTCATGTGGTAGACAGAATCTGGATGTTATACATCAAAATAATGCACATCTTACATGGTACATCTTCTTTTCTAAGGGAGGTAACTCAAAATATGGAATTTGGCCAAATTTTCAAAATTTCTTAAGTTCATTTGTTTAGTAGGAAACACACTCCTTAGGCTTTTTGGCATCTATTCACAGTATCTCTTGGTGTAAACAGAAATTTGAAACCCTGAACACTTAGTATTTACATAATTTCTCTTAGATGAATGATAGTTATTCATTGGGAACCTACATTCCTATTCGGCATCATGTGAATGCTAGGCTACAATTTCTTCTCAACTTGCTGTTGAGTTGTTGTTGTTTTTATTGTTGTTTTTGTTGTTATTTTCTCAGATTTTTGTCTAAGTAAGCTCAGCTTAAATATTTGATGTAAAAATAGTGGTAGGAAACAGTGAAAAACCTGCTACTGAGTTCTGTCTGTTATACTCAGCGGAGAGGAATATCTGGACCATTTAGGCTTTTTCGGCTTCTCTGTTGGTGAGCGGTAGTATTTCAGCTAGCCATTTTCGTTGACATGAATGATATATGGCTTTGTTTTTAACCTTTATCATACTTTTTTCCTGTAGTAAAACTGTTGCCTTGTCTTTTCCAAACTCTATCTTACTGTTTAAATGACACGAAGTCACTGCTTATCAAAGTTACAACTGCTGCATCCTTTCTCAGGTGCTTTTCTGCTCACTGAAGCATGTAATCTGGCTTAAATGTTGGTATTGTACAGTCTTTGCAGCCCCTGCAGGCCCTTCACATTGATGATCCTGTTTATATCTCCTGTTTTTTAGTATATTCAGCACTTTTGCTTCCAGATGAACCTCAAAAGACTGGAATTTAGTGCTGTACACGGTGTAGGCTTGTTTTCCTTTGCCCTGGGCTGAAACTGCAGTGCCGCTTGGACTCTGTGTCTTATGTTGAATAGCTAAACAATTTCTGTTTACAAAATCCTGTCAATTTTGGTTGTGAGATTTTGCATACCTAGCCGAACCCTGGTCCCTATCTCTGATTTGCATTTGGGCATATACTTTGGTTTGGTTTATGTCTCAGTTATGCGGTATGTTTGTCAGTTTCAGGGACCCGGTGTCTTCTTTTTAAGTTTTACAGGTTGTTTTTTTCAGTTACCCAGCCATCTATTAACTTCTTGGGAACTTGTTTATGATTGTCTCAGTCATTTTGTTCTTTTTCAGGTGCCATAGAAAATGTTTAACGTTTATTTTTCATGTTTTTACACTTTTCCATGCAATTTCATCAGAATTCCTGTGATTTTTTTTAATTACCTCCCTTTGATCAAACATTAATGTACTGATATTTTTGAATGTATTTGCTTATGAAAGTCATGTGGAAAACATTTGCATTGTTTTTCTGAATTGAAATATCAGTTGGAATTCTTAAGCACATGTTTTATATTGGAACCAGCCTGTTTTGCATTAAAGATATACTGCGGTGTGCTAAAATGCCCGAGAAACATGCTATGACTACAGTTTTTGTTTTTATCTGACCCAAAAATATATGTATTAGTGGTTCTGATGACAGTTTTAAGTCCAAATGGTAGTAAAAGGAAATATTGTAGTTTTCTACCCATGGTTAAAGTTATACTTATGAGCTGCACCATTAAAGATTGAATCCAATTTCAGGCAGTTATTTGGTCAAAAAAGGGCCTAAATTTGCTGAAACCATTGTGTTAGGAAAACACCCGGCATTCAGTGGTAACCTGACAGAGTATGTTTTTTGCATTGGTTTTACTTGAAAGGGAATTATATACATAAAAATGGTATTTTTTTGGTATCTGGGGAACTTTATCTGCCTTCTTAAGGTGAATCGATGAATTTAAAAGGTTATTTTCTCGCGATAAATTTCATTTTTCCATACTTTGCCACCATTATACCAGTAAAATCCCAGTGTTTTGCTCCTGAAATATAAAAGATAAAACGGTATTATGCCTTTTTCCAAGGGAGGTAATGCAAAAGTAGAAAATTAGTACAACAACAAAAAATTGAAAATGTGTCAACCAACTCACATTGAATATTTCTTGAAGTAAAACACTTTTCATTTGTATTTTTATCTGTTTTCACTCATTTTAGTCCAAAGATGAGCTATAACATCACATTATATTGTCCAATTTACATGAATTTTGAGGCCTCAGTGCTATATCAGTAGTAAACAGACAGTGGCTGCTCCGAAATTTTAAGTTTGCATGAATTTAGAATTATCCTTTCATACTGTTATTGTTGTTGTTGTAGTCATCATTCTTTTTGCACTTTAGTATTGCAATGTTAAGTAGAGTCCATAGTTATGTTCAGCAGAAATGCCAGATGTACTTGGATTGTTAGCATATAGAGAATTTTGGAACTGAGTTCGACTGGCTTTGCGCTTTCGAAAGAAATATCTGGAACTTTTATATTTTACTGACTTTTTCCTGATGGAATGGTAATTTTTTCGCTTATCATTTTGACGCAGTTGTATGTACATCTGATTTTTTTGCGGAACTTTAACACCTACTACCCTTGCCAGCAAAACTGTTGACCTTACTTTTCCGACACTCCTAGAATGAGTGGCAGAATGGCATAAACCTGCAAAATTCCTACTCCAGCATGTTGTTTTAGGAGCCAAGTTGTGCACAGAAGCATGCATACTTTCACACATATTTGTATTATACAGTCTACACAGACTCTTTAGGTCATCCACACTGAATACCGCATTTATCTCCGCCTGTACAGTATTGAGATCCACACTGTTCAGTTGAAGGTGAACACCATAAGGCAGAGATTTAGTTGTGTAGGTATGTAGATGGTGCACGCACACTGTTGAGTGCTCCTGGCAGAACCTGTGATGACCACTGAGACACAGCGTAATGAACTGGATGGCTAAGCAGCCTTTGTGTACCAATTGATGTCCATTCTGCTTAAGCTTTTTTAAATTTTGCAGTTCCTGCCTCACCCTTGTCCGGATACAAGATGTCAGCTTTTGCATGTATAGGGCCTTTGAGTACTGTGCCGGAATACTAGTCAGTTTAAGAGCTTTTACATGCTTTTCCAGTGTGCGCAGTCTGTGGATGAAACATTTATAATGAGTAAACTCCATTGCTTTCTCACTTTTGTCGTCCCAAACTGCCTTCGCTACCTGCACCCTAGCATCTGTGGTAATGGACTGTACCTTTACCAGCCCGGGACTGCAAATGCTATCCAGGCTTTCATGCAAGAGTGACCTTTGGCTGGAGGCAATGGATGATTCTGTATTAAATGTCTTCTTGCATGATGTGGATGTGTGATTGCAGTGTCTTTCTACAATGCTTGTTGGCTATTGCAGTTGCAACGGGTAGTGGCCTTGTTGTAGAATGGTCTATAGCCACTCCGAAACTGCCTCAAAGCCCCCTCTTGCTCTTCTAGAGAAAGACACATCAAACTGCAGATCCACAGCGCTGCTTTGACCGACTTGTTTCTTCACGGTACTGATATGGCACTGGTTCTCCTTCATTGTCGATTCATTGAGTGATTCCGCCGAATCACTCATTTTGTTTAGCTTTTGTTGGAGACAGGAAGAGCTAGGTGGCTTGATGTTAAAGCAGGTTAGCATCAGTCACATGTCATCAATACCCGCCTTACTTTCCATGACTGGCAAAATAAGCATTTCATTGAGTGGGCTTGAAAGGGGCCCCTGTGCCTAGGGACTGTCTCAGACATGCCAAAGTTTGGCACCACCAAATGACATTTGCTACATTTGCCCGACAATGTTACATGCAGGCCTTGCCTCTTTTCAATCTTGATTTGTAAGGCGGCTGGGGATTGACACTGGTGAACACATTGAAGCAATTTCACCAGCTTCTCAACACTAACAATAATGTTTTCATCAATGATGTTACTCTCACTCTCAATGTTGGTTTCAGGTTGGGGTCTTAGCCGGTACAGTATACTTGAATCATCCATATCTTGGCTCAGGTGAATAACATCTTGAGCTTGTGTTGTGTTGAGTCTTCACTGAATAGAAATAATTTCCTCATTGTTACTAGGTGAGTTCGCATTGTTTTCAGAGATAATTTAATACATATTTTATTCAATGAATAGGATTGGATAACAGGCATATAATGTCTATACACATCCTCTCCATGTTTTCAGAGATGCCACAGTTATCAGTTAAGTTTTTATCACACTGCACTTTGTTAATAGTAGAGTGACAATTGGCTGATTTTCGAGAAGAGGTGGTCCACAAAGTAGAACACAAAGTGTTATATACCAAAATGTTCCTGGATGTCTCTAGTATATGTAACCGATAATCATTTTTTCCGTACCGTGGTGCGGACCTGGAAATTCAAGATGGCGTCCAAGATGGCCGCCAAATTTTATAAAAAACTCTGGTTTATAGTTTTTTTGGTCTGTTTGCAAACTATTTTTATCTATTCATGTCTAAATAGTATCAAATGGTGCAGAACAAGTTTCTGATGATAAATAACAATAAATCATGGCCAAAATTTGATTAATGACCAAAACTTTATTCAATTATATGCGAAAAAGGGGCTATTTTAACACATTTTTCTCAATTTTCTCAATTTCAACATTTACACATACCTCAGTTAGATAAAATAATTGTTTATATGAATATCTTTCAATGCCCTATGGATATTAGAACATGTAAAGACGCATTATTTGTTCTTTATTCCCTTAGTTTCTGCAATGATGTTAAACAAGTGGGTGGGGTAATTTACTCGATAAAAACCACAAAAAGCAATTAAAAAGAAAATACCATTATTCATTTCATTCTGGTCAATTTTGACTTGTTACAACTTAAAATATGGAGTGTATGTTATATTTTTCAATGAATAGCTTTTAAATTATTACAATTATGAAGAAATTGTTTCTTTTAAATGGCAAAAAACCCTGAAAAAATGGGTGATTGTATGTATTATGGTTTTTTTCCCCACATTTTGGACTCCAATCAATCTATATGTGTTAATAAATATCCAAAACTTTTCATTTATATCAAGGAGATGGTCTGTATTACCAAAAAAAAAAGTTTGGTAAATCTTTCTTCACAGCAATCTTTTTCAGATAATAATGTAAAAAATGGTGGGTGGGGTATTTTTCCTGGTTATATGACAATTTAATGGCTATCTTTTTGAGATGATTTTCACATTTTTTTGCTAAAAAATGTAAATTACAAAAATAGTTAAATGCTGTTCAAAAATCTTGATTGTAACTGTTTTGAGTTGATATCACATGTATTAACAATATAAACATTTTGAATGGGAAAGACTTTTTTGTTGAGGTATTTTTTATGATAACACCGGTGAATTTTTACGGGAAAATTTTAGCGGTAAATTTAAGAGGGAAATTTTAAGCGGGAAAATTTGAGAGGGAAGTTTTTGAGAGGGAAAATTCAAAACAAGCAAGATGGCTGCAGAAGTTCTATAGAAAAAATAAATGTAAGTATCTCTAATTCTATACATGTATTATATTAAAAAAGTATTAGTTGAACCAATAGAACATTTTATTATGCATTATAATCTAAGAACCATTTTTAACATCATCATAATTAGCGTTTGTTTTGAGTAATGATACTCATAACTGCTTGTCACTCTTATCTGCCAATGACAAACAATATCAATAGTTCCTTTTAAAATATCATGTAATTTGAACATTTCTCACCTAAATTATAATACTAAACTTGTTTGGAAGGCAAGACTTTCTTATTTGAGGGAATATAATTAACTAAAAAACAAAATTACCCCACTTTTTTCTTTATTATTTTAAGGTTAATCCTGGGCGATGGCTGATCTTAAATGTACCAAGAAAAGAAAAATTGATAAAGACTGTGGTGCTTTGATTACTGATGTTACAAACCATGCCAATAATCAGCAAACTACCTTTGATTGGAAAATTCATTGTTTCATTTGTGGGGGGAAATGCCAATACAAGAAGAGAGGATCATGGTCAGTTGTACAATCTTCGAGTGACAAAAAGTCGTCTCTTTACTCAAAGATTTTTCAAACAGCAAAAGTCAGGCAAGATTATGATTTACTTAATAGACTACAGTCATGTAATGGTGATTTAGTCGCTGTAGGAGCCAGATATCACAGACAGAAGGGGTGTCTTTCCCATTATATTTCCACAAGAAACATTAAATGTGTCAATAAATCTCCTAAGAAATTAAAGCATTTTTCCAATGGTGCATGGGATAAATTAACGGAAGAGTACCATCAGCAACTAATGAATGACAGATGTATTGTTGAGTTAACAACACTGAAATCTAAATATCAAAATTATAAGTTACTAGAAAATGGAGCCGAATCGTCTATTATGAAATCTTCCACCTTTAAACGTCTTCTTCTAAAACAGTGGCCTGATGTTAAATGTATCCCAAGACCTGGGCTAAGTGATCTTATTTGTTCAATGTCGTTTACTATTGAAGAGGCTTTGATTCAAGTTCATAGCCATGAAAGTGCAAGATCCTCACTAGATCATACTGAGCATGGTGATAATTTAATGGAACTGAATGTGAATGAGTCAGAAATTTCCATCCTTCACAAAGCTGCTGGAATTATAATGAAAAGTCTATCAAAGTCCAAGAAACTACAAAATGAATACTTCTCTCCAGATGAAGTAAGTTTTAAAGGACAACTGGCCTATTTAAATAAGAATTTATTAAAGTTTGTCTGTTGGCTGTCAGATAAAAATCTGTTTGAAAAAGGTCCAGATATAGAAGATATAAATCCAGATCAAAAAGTCATATCCGTCTGTAGTGATCTAACAGCTTTAATTACTAACTTAATAACACCAAAACATCTTGGATTATCTGTGTATTTACACCATACATATGGCAGTAAAAAATTAATAGAAGACCTCAACAAACATGGACACACATTACCATATGCTGAAATAAGACATTTTTTGACCTCTGCAGCACTTTATACTACAAAGCAGCAAACTACTACATCTGGTGCATTAGTTCCAAGACATGTTCAACCATCTTCACAAAAGATAATTGTAGCTGCAGCAGACAACTGGGATCATAACGAAAGAACATTAAGTGGTAAAAATACAACACATGCTATGACAAGTTTGCTGGTCACTCAAGAACCTTTAATTCCATTATCAGTAAGACTACCAAGAGTTTCAGAGAGGTCACTTGATACAAACATTCTGCCAGGTAATATAAACAGTTTTTCTACAATTTAAATTAGATAAGAAAGAAGTTTAAAATCAAAATTCTTAAAGCCCCATTATCCAAAGTAACACTGGAAAGAAATGCAAAGAAAATGGACAATTACCTATGTCAACCACCAATGAATAAATATTTAGATAAACGCAAATATCGCTTAGGCTATTTATTGCAATTCGAAGTTAAAGTAGGTCAAAAGCAAAAGTAGACTTCGGTTGTCAATTCTTGAATGTTCTCTTATAACAAGACCCCTAATTAAGAAACGGACAATTTGTCAAACTTAAAGAAAATATTCATTGTGTCTCTAATGCATGTTTTATTTTGATAATTTCATGATGACTTAATGGTTGTAAAACAGTTTTCAAGTCCACAATTGATGAATTTATCTTCATTGGTGACTTTACAAAACACATGCAGATTTGAGCTTTAAGTGAGTTTAACGGATTGCAACTAGTTACATCACATTCTTAACAAGTGATTATGTGGTAACTGGTTACATAATCTAGTTAACTTTATACCAGTAATCAATTTTAGATAAGTGATTTTCTATTTTTTAGCTAGTTATTCACTTAACTAACAAATTATTTATTAACTTTTATAGCTTAATAAATGTGATTGATTGAAGTTTAAGTGGCTTGAAAGTGGTAAGTGATTGTCTAATATGTAACTAGTTACCCACAGTTAATTGTTAACTAGTTACATGTTTAGACAACTATTTACCAGTTAGAAATTTAAGATAAGTGGAGAGTAGTAGAATCATGTCTACATACTTAATACCTGATCTATCATGGAAATCATAAGATATAAGTCTGGTAAAATAATACAGTGTTGGTTTTAATTCAACATTGATCAATTAAGTAAGACGTGAAAAGTCAAATATTAGCATTATTTTCTGTACAATTAGGTTGTTTAACACACACATATTGGCTAATCATTTTCAATCTCTTTACAGGACAAAGCCTTACTGCTGTTCTTCATTATACTAAACCAAGTATAAGACCTTCACCAACATTATCACCACCACTGAATGAAAGAGAACTGAACCCACAAGAACCAAAGCAAGCTGAAATTTTAAGGTTGAAGGAACTTTTGTATAATTTTGGTCGATGTTCTGAGTTTTGCGAAGATTTAAACGTGTGTTCACCATGGACAGTTTTCCAGTCTCATGTCCAAACGGATATGTTGTTAGATAAATGTAATATTGTTTTTAATCCTATTATAATGGCCCCACCTAACAACTACAACACTGTATATACTACATTAAAACGATTAAAGGAGCAACTTAATGCCCTTAATCAAAATGTTTGTCCAGTAGTCTTTGACATGGGATATTTAAGCAAGGCTCTTGAGATTGTATGGGCAAACCCTGAGGAGTTTGAAGGTGTATTTCCTCTTGAAGGTGGAATGCATTTTTTAATGAATGTGTTCTCTGCAATTGGAAGCTTATTTGGTGATGCAGGATTAACAAGCCTTCTGTTTGAGTCAGGTGTTTATGCTCAAGCTACTGTTGGTCAGATTTTCGCGGGTAAGGATTTTGATCGTGGTTTGAGAGCTCTTTTATTAATTGATGAAACATTGCAAAGAAGATTTTTTATTAATTTCAAAAAGTGGCTTTCTGATTGCAATCCAGATGTAAATGATAAACTTTGCAATGTTTTAAGGCAGTGTGCTGGAAGTTCTTATGATTCATCCTTGGATGATACTGAAATATATTCTTTCTTACAAGAAAATATTGTAAGTCTTGTTGATAAATTTCGCATGAAGGGTAGAGAAATGTCTACTACTTTTAGATTTTGGGATGATTATCTTCAGCATATTTCAAGCCCTTTGAAAATGTTTATTGCTTCTTCAAGACATGCTTTTTGGGATGCAAATATGTTTTCTAAGTATAAACTTATGCCACTGATGTTTGCATCTAACAGACACACATACTCGCGGTATATGACATATCTATTTTTTCAAATGTCACGCTTGCCCTCTGACTTGTTGGATGCTTTCAAAAAAGGCCATTTTGTAGCTAAGTTAACAACTGGATCTTTCAATTCTGTATGGTATGATTACATTTTAGAAGCCACGGAAAATAAGACACTGAAATCTTCAGGGGGTATAATTGGCCTCACATACAAAGAGAATGCACTAGCTCGATGGTTTTTGTCCCGCCCGCTTACTGCTGAATACTCTTTAATCTTCAAAAATAAAAATGATGGCATATTATCAGAAAGTTATACAATGCACCATACAGAATCTAATTATCATAAAGAGGCATTTAATACAGATGCCAATAGTATGCTTGATTTATTTGATTTAGAAAGTTTTATTGATCCATTTAGTTTATCTTCTCCCCCACAAAGACTTGTAAACATTGCAACAGGTGTAGAACCCCCAATAGACATTGAGTATAGTTTATTAAATTGGTATGATACTGGCAAGAGACTTTTTGATAAGTTTGCTATTGAAAGATTCTCTATTCAAGATGGCTCCCAGAATCCAAACAAAAGTTTTTATGATCCAGTGACTAAAAGCAAAGTAAAAACTATGTCCAAATCTTCATCTAATGTAAAAACTGATAGTAAAAGCATGCCTATTGATCCAGAAGATATGTATTTTAGACTTTTGTCCATCAATTCATTTAAAAAGGTGTCTTTGGAGCGTGTAATGTCTTTTGAAAATTCAACCGTACCATTGAGTTTATTTACTAATGATGGTAAGATGTGTACAACCAAAAAATCAGATTTTCTTGATAAGTTGGAAGCTCTTTTACCCAAAGAATCAGTAGAAACCACAGTTGAAGGTATCGACTGTATTTTGTTTGATGCTATGGCAATAGTTCAAATGCTTAGTCTTACACAAACACATGCCAAAGTAACATATTTTGATATGGCTTCCACATTTTGGAAACTGATTATAGAAAAAAGTACTGATATCAAAATTATACATGTTGTTTTTGACAATTACTCTGCTGATAACAGTATCAAAAATTTGACTCGTGAGAGAAGGGGACAAGATATAAAATCTGCCAATGTACCGACACATCTTTTACCTAACATGCAGATATTAGATTGGAAACGTCTTCTGTCTAATACAAACAGCAAACATGAAATCACTTGTTTCCTTACAAAACATGCAACACTTTATGCTTCCCAAATAGCTAAAAATGGTAAATTTATTTTTGTAAGTGGTGGATTTGGCTACAAAACTTTAAAAATTACAAATGACAGTGTCTCTTACATTACAGAATTATATTCTGACCAAGAAGAAGCAGACTCTCGTTTACTACTGCATGCAAAGTACAGCTCCCTAAATGGCTGTAAAAATATAGTTATAGCCAGTCCTGATACTGATGTGTTAATTTTGATGATACACCACTTTCAGTCATTATGTGTGAAAAAAATATTTTTTCAAACTGGAAGACAACAAGCACATATTAACAGGCTACGATATATTCCTGTACACTTATTTCCCACTGTTCTTACCAGAGAACAAGCAAACATTCTAATGACCGTGTACTGCATGACTGGCTGTGACACAGTTAGTTCATTTTATGGTGTCGGTAAGAAAAAGGCATTTAATATAATGATGGCAAATGCAGGCAATTTACAGCCTTTACGCCACATTGGATCACAATGTTCTATGTCTGCAAATGCAAAACAATGTAGTACTTACTTTGTTGGGCTACTATATGGATCAAAGTCTTGTAATTCATTGGATAGGCTGAGGGTGGAAAAAGCAAAGTCAGAAAAACATGTAAGGCCTAAAAAGTTCCCTCCAACTGATGATAGCTTTTCATTACACATGTTAAGATGTCTTTATCAATTAATCATATGGAAAGGTTGTTTGACTGGGGTTCAAAATTTGCCTAGTCCGACTGATTACGGCTACAAATTAGACCCAATATCTAATCAATTAATTCCACAAATGATGAGTCAACCACTAGCTGCTCCTGAACTTCATAGTGACCTTGTTTGCAAATGTACAGAACAATGCTCTGACGATTGTATATGTTATAGTCATGAGCAACCATGTACACTTGCTTGCCAATGTAAAGGTAATATTGATGGCAAAGAATCTGAGTTATGTTTAAATATATTTACATCTCTTGCAAGTGCATTAGATGATAGTATAAATGACAATTTTGATGAATAATATACTTCATAATATCATTTAGGAAGATATTTGCAAGGTGTATAATGCTATTACTGACTGATTTTCCAAATAACTTTCAAAATAAGTAAAAACCTTATGGTATCAAGGTTCAATGGCCTCAATGTATATGGTACATGCTGAAACATGTATATTGTCAAAATATATCATTGGATAAAGTTTAAAAACTTTAAGTCATTCAGATTAACAGCATAATGTTTTGTATTAGTTACAATAACTGTTTAGTTGTGTATTTATAAACAATATATTTGAGCTTTCCACTATGATATATAAAATGTTACTACAGTAGAGTATGAGTACATAGTACAATGATAATATATGTTTTTAATAACTGAGTTTTATTAGCTTTGTTGTATTTTTTTCAAATTGTTTAATCAATGTTCAGTTTATTACATATGTTATTATTGAAACCTTCATATTGTTATTGAAATGAAATAAAGTGACGAAATTTATTATAAGTTTTGCCATTGTTTTTCTTTTATAAGTTGGTATATGTTCATTTGCTAAGATTAGACACTTTTAAAATGATATTGACCTTGAAAAAACCAGACCCTCTAGTTTGACGAACATAGTGTATAATAGCAGCTGTGTACAACAATTTAGTAAGTCAATAAGTGTACAATTTAAAATGACACATTTGGCATTATGATGGGAAAATCGTGTTTTTCTGAAAAGCAAAAATTACCCCACCCACTTTCTCTAAGTTAAGTAACATATACAATGTACATGTACTTATAAATTTTAGAATTAGAACTTAATTATCCTTTATTTAGCTAGAATTTTCAACATAAAATCATTATACATCAAAAAGTAATTAAATCCTCCTAAACATGAAATTTGAAAGAACTGACTCCTGCAAATTCATTGAATTGTAGATCGTTACAAGAACAGAAAATATAGTTCTCAGGATAATTTGGGGTATACAGCAAAAGTTCTTAAAAATTATTCAATTTTAATTTTTTCCTTCCTGTTTCTTCAATTCTATCTATTTGAGAGCATTTCATACAAGAAAACCGTGAAAAACGCTAAAAATCTAATAAACCCTAATTGCTCAATTTCACCATATGAAATTACCCCACCCACTTTTTTCATGATATACACTACATTTCAGCGGTAAAAGTATGTTCCAACCACTAAATTTAATTCCTACATTGACTTTGCATAGAAACAAGTAAAGTATACAAGATATTTCACCAATTGAGTTTCCCTACAACTTTTGAAATCTAAAATAGCCTGAAAAATAAGCAAAAAAAGGCTAATTTTGGCAAAATATTTTTCCATATTTCGGTAAATATAGGTTTTTAGGTAAAAAATGTTATTTATCTATAAAGTCAATCTGATTCCAATATTTGGAGACCATTTAGGGATATTTATATGGAATTTGGAATAGTAGAGGTGCAAAACACCTCCAAATAAGCTTTTCCAGAAAATTTGGCGGCCATCTTGGACGCCATCTTGGATTTCCGGGTCCGCACCAAGGTACTGCAAAAATGCCTATCAGTTCCATATACTTGAGACATCAACAAAGATTTTGGTATATAACATCTTGTGTTCTACTCGGTGGACCACCTATTCCTTAATTAAGCCACTTTTGAGCCAATTGTCACTCTACTATAAATCCTGTATGTCCTTTTTTAAATTGTGTTGCGCGTTTTGCTTTGTTTTTGTGATTGCTGTGTATTCTTTATCTAGTTTGATATCTGCCCATGATTGAAAACAGTTCGAATTAATCCAATTATATGATAATATATATTTAAAGTGTAACTGCTTTGCAGGTAAGACTCTAAATAAATAAAAATTCTTCCTTGTAGAATAAAAAGTCATTGCTTTTGCTTTTGATTAAGTCCCAAAAGATAATCTGACTATCCTGCCATTAATGTGAAGAGCAAATAAAGGATAAGTGACTTGGTATTTGTTGCTGTATTGATCATATACGATAGACACTTTGGATTGTCTCCCTTGGATCATACTGTTGGTCATTATTACACCTTGTGGCTTTGTTACTTTCCTCAGATGAAGATACATTTGGACTGTTTTCAACTGGAAAACTAGTAGCTACTTTTTCATACAATATTCATTGTAAATTAAGCCTCATGGACCTTTAAATTGTTCTCAAAGTGTCAAAAATAATGGAAAAATCTGTGCCGCAAGTGGCATTTTTGGGCTTTTTTGGTGAAAGTTTAGTGTATTTGTGCTTCTAATGACTTTCTCAGAATATTTTCTGACTGAGAAGAAGCATCAGACAGGTTCTAGCCCAAAATTCAGCAGTACTGGTTGGTAACACCTTTTAAAAGCCCATACTACAGACAGCACTGATTTGGCAAAAATCAGCCAAAATCCACTGGAATCATCATGTAATTAAAACACCTGGCATGCATAGAATAATCAACAAAATATAAGATTTTTACATTATTTTTATTACAAAGTAACCACAGTACACAAAAAAGCACTTTAAAGGTAATTACAAAACTTATTAGGTATCCTTAAGGTGGCACACCACAGTTTCAGAGCCGCATTGTCGAAGTGGCCAGGGTCAAATTTTTAAATAATAGAAACTTTGGCAGTTGGATCGCATTTTTGAGGTTTAAAATATTTTTGATAGTTATATTTGAAGTTTCAACAGCTAGTATTGCACTTAAGTTATTAGGAACAATGGGTTTTAAGGGTATTGCCTGAGGTATTACGAAAAAATTAAAGTCAGATGCGAATGCATGGATTTGCGGAGCTAGCACAGAAATCGGCTGTTCATTTTCAAGGTACCTCAGAAATTGGTGGACACCCTATTTCCTTGTTATTTTCTGATTTTGCAGGGTTAAGCGAACAAGAATCGGTGCGGTATGTGCGGCTATAATCGGAATTAAGTTTACTGTGAGGTTTTCAGAATATGTGAAATTCACTATTTTGTCACCTATTTTCGCATCCAGGAAAGAAAAGAAATCCATGCTTGTAAAGTGGAAAAATGATTTTGATCATGCATTGTTAGTTATTTACATTGAGAAACATATATGTATGCTAATTAAGAAATTTGTTTGTTTCAGGTGTGTGATTTATAGTGTGAGAGCTCTTTATTGTGAGTCTGGGATTTTAGAGCCGAAAAGCCAAGGAAACTGTGGTGTGCCTCCACGATTAAAGGTAATTAAATATCATAAGAGGCGGAATGACGTAAGCGACTTAAGTGTTCAATGATTGCATGTGACAAATGTTGATCGCTTCATTGAATTAACAATATCATTTTCGCACCTCAACAAGGGTGTTTTGATTGATTATGGAGATACATCTCCAAATTTTGGGGCTAATTAGATATGCCAATCTTCATTATCACAAAAATAGATATTTCCGAGTAATCGATTCTCAATTTTGTTGACCAACATTGGGACCATGTTAGGATTGAATTGTTTTGTTTATTACAAACACATGTCAAATTGTCAGATCGACTTTCGCACCTTTGAAAGGATGTTTTGATAAAATTTTATCGCGGAAAGGGCTCGTTTTGCAAAATAAAATTCCTTTGGGAAGCAATTTAAAATGCTTTCTTTTTTTTAAATCCCAGTACTCGAATATCAATTTTGGTAACTGATACTCGGAGGTTCGATCGAGTACTCGGTTAACCGGGTACTCGTTGCCATCCCTGGTTTTTTTAACTTGACTTTTTTTGGAGAATAGTGGGGTGATACTACTAGGATGAGTGTTGCGGTTGATTAAAGTTTTGTGTTTGACATTTTATTATCTGTGCAACCACTGTAGAGTCAGTTATTTATGTATATGTCTATAAGATTACGGTTTTCAACGCAACTTTTCACAAGAATTCTTACGATAAAAATTATCTAAATTCAATTTCATAATTTTGCAGTTCAAAGTCTGGTAGGATAATTAAATAAAAATGATATGATATTTAAAAGGTATACAATATTTTACAAAATTCAATACTGCATGTATTTGGACTTGATTGGCCAAAAAAGACAGTATTGTTGGTATTTCTTGCTTTTGACATACAATGATTTTTATCGTAAGATTTTTTGTGTAAAGCGCCACAGGTCTAAAAGCTGCTTGGTTTAAAAATCAGGACCTTAAGTTTTAATTGACAAGAGAAGCAGTCTGTTTATAGTCAATCTCCGTAAACAGAGATCCTGTAGCGGGTTGTCGTACTGGATCTCTACTTTCTCAATGCAAGGTCACGTCCAGATGAACTTTGTGTCGACCAATCAATGCGTAGCTTTCATCTAGACGAAAACACTATTAATCGCATTTTGATTTTGTAATTTCTACTTTTAGACAAAGGTTTGCATGCTAATTTTAACAGCCGTATTATTCAGTCTGCGATTGGGTGGCTCATTTCAAATTGTGTGACATAGACGAAGTAATTAGGTTATGTATCATAACAATTTCGTCATGAATATTATGATAAGAAAAGGTCACCTGAACGTGACCTTCGTTTGGAAAAGGCCAGATCTAAATTAGCGAGTATACAAGCGAAAAATTCTAGATCGGGTTTTAATCAGATTGGTTTATAGTTAGTTTCTTATTTTAAATAAGTGAGAGATAAGCTTCCAAATATTTTCTTGTGTTTTGGTTTTTTTGCTACTTAATTAATGATAGTTGGAATTTACTAAATATTTAACCTATGACTGAAGTATGATTAAACATTTAACTTTCTATCATTACACCTAATAATAATATAAGCCGTCTGGCTTGTTCAGTTGGTAGCATGCAAAACTACTGATCGAGGTGTCGTAGGTTTGATTCCCAGGTGAGGCATACTTTCGTGGAGCTTGGTCATGAAATTATTTCTACGGCCATTCTCACTCTTACCAATGATTTTCACTTATGTAGGGCAGTTCTCAGTCACTGACAAAAGTATGCGCTTTGTAGTTGGTTAACAGCTGAATCCAGAGATTTAGCCTTTCCAGGAGTGAGTAGGTTGACTGACAGCCGATATATGACCTATACAATGTGCTGCTATGGTCACAGTGTTAAAATCAACAAAAACAAACAAAAAAGTAATATCAATAAATTCATATGATATTTATATTACAGTTACTTAGATCAAACCAAGTCATTATTAGATAAAGATGAGACCTTATGTTGTATATCAGCTTGGAATGGCCAGGTAAGTGTTAGTTACCTATTTTGTTGGTTTTACTTGCATTTATCCAAGTTTTAAATTTTATTTAAAATAATTGTGGATATCCCAGGTACTTATCTATAAAAAATGATTCTGTTATGTTTTCCTATCTTGCAAACTGTAGGAACAATGTATTCTATTATGTGTTGGGCTCTTGATTTTGAACAGAGAAAATAATCAATCTTGTGAAAATTGAACTAAGAAATTAATCATTTTCAGCCGCCCAGCTTGTTCAGTTGGTAGCACGCAAGTCTACTGATCGAGGGATCATAGGTTCGATTGCAGGATGGGGCATACTTTTGTGGAGTTAGGTCATGAAATTATTACAACAGCCATTCTCTCGCCTACCAATGATTCTTAATTATGTCGGGCAGTTGTCAGTCACTGACGAAAGTATGCGCGTAGTAGTTAGTTAACAGCTAAAGCCAGATATTTAGCCTTTCCAGGAAGATTGAGTAGGTTGACTGACTGCCATTATATTTCCTATACAATGTGTTGCTTCAACCTTAAACCCAACAAAACAAATAATCATTTGTATACATTAAATTAGTTTTAATTGTGTCGTTAAAGAAGTGTAATGTATTATTCAGGTCAATTTGCAAGAACGATAGGTGTTCTTAAATCAGAAAACCACACGATGTCAAGTAATATTGATCAATATTTTAGACATGTGATAGTTACCTCCCTTTTTATACGCCCGAAGGGTCGTAATATGTTATGGCGCCACTCGTCTGTCTGTCCGTCTGTCTATCTGTCTTCCTTGTGTGGACAACTCCTCCCTCATTTCTTGGCCAATTTTCTTCAAACTCCCTCCGATGATAAACATTGATGCCTAGTTGTGCGTAAAGTGGAGATAATTCAATTTTTTTCATTCGACTTTGAATTACTTCCCCTTTCATATATCTGTATAAGCAATATGTTATTAAAGTCAAAATGGCAAGCAATGAAAAACTTGTCCGGACAATAACTGAACCACCAATGTACCTAGGTTCACCAAATTTTATTTGAGGGTAGCCCTTGTGTCAAGGGTATGTCGTATTGGTTTTGGGTCTCCTGGGTCAAAGGTCAAGGTCACAGGGGCATCATATTGAAAAACCTTGTCCGGACAATAACTCAACGACTGTACCTAGGTTCACAAAATTTTATGTGAAGGTAGCCTTTGTGTCAAGGATGTTCCCTTTAGGTTTTGGGGCCCCAGGTTCAAAGGTCAAGGTCACAGAGGCATCATATGGGATAACTTTGTCCATACAATAACTGAACCACCAATGTACCTAGGTTCACCAAATTTTATTTGGGGGTAGCCCTTGTGTCAAGGGTATGTCGTATTGGTTTTCGGTCTCCTGGGTCAAAGGTCATGGTCACAGGGGCATCATATTGAAAAACCTTGTCCGGACAATAACTCCTCAACGACTGTACCTAGGTTCACAAAATTTTATGTGAAGGTAGCCTTTGTGTCAAGGATGTTCCCTGTAGGTTTTGGGGCCCCAGGTTCAAAGGTCAAGGTCACAGAGGCATCATATGGGATAACTTTGTCTATACAATAACTGAACCACCAATGTACCTAGGTTCACCAAATTTTATGTGTCAAGGGTATGCCCTATAGGTTTTGGGGCTCCTGGGTCAAAGGTCAAGGTCACAGGGGCATCATATTGAAAAACCTTGTCCGAACAATAACTCAACAACGATTGTACGTAGGTTCACAAAATTTTATGTGAAGGTAGCCCTTGTGTCATGGATGTGCCCTATAGGTTTTTTGGCCCCAGGTTCAAAGGTCAAGGTCACAAAGGCATCATATGGAAAAACTTTGTCCAGACAATAACTGAACTACCAATGTACCTAGGTTCACCAAACTTTATCTGAGAGTAGCCCATGTGTCAAGGATTCGCCTTATTGGATTTGGGGCCCTTGGGTCAAAGGTCAAGGTCACTGGGGCATCCTATTGAAAAACCTTGTCTGGACAATAACCCAACAATAACTGCACCTAGGTTCACCAAATTTCATGTGAGAGTTGCCCATGTGTCAAGGATGTTCCCTATTGGTTGTGGGACCCCTGGGTCAAGTTTAAACCATCAACCAGAAGATATCAAATTACCAAGCAGTGACTTCAAATGTTCAATCAATATGTTAATAAAGTCAAAATGGCAAACAATGGAAATAATGCTATATTTAATAAGTAACATGAAATAAGTTCACCAAATTTTATGTGAGGGTAGCCCATTTGTCAAGGATGTTTCCTATTAATTTTGAGGCCCCTGGGTTCAAGGTCAAGGTCACAGCAGCATCATATGGAAAACCTTGTCAGAACAATAACTAAACAATGCTTGTACCTAGGTTAAACAAATTTTATGTGGATCAGCCCATTTGTCAAGGAGTAATGTGTTGATCAAAGTCACAAGGAAATCATGAGGAAAAACCTTGTCCAACAACCAACTTTATCTAAGATCACCAAATTTTATGTATCAATACTGTTTGGGTCAAGGGTGAGAACTTGGTTCTGAGGCCCCAGGGTCAAGTTCACTGGAAGTTTGCATGGGAAAACTTTGTGCCAGTGATAACTCAACCATGGCTGTACCTAGGTTCTCAAAATCTTTGCTTTGGATAGCCCGCCAGTTAAGGATGGGACCTATTCTGATATCCAGGGGTCATTTATCAAGGTCACAGGGACTTCATATGAGATAGAACACAGCATGGACTGCACACGGGCGTATAATGCCCCACCCAGCGGAGCTCTTGTTCATATTTTACACTAAAATGCCTTTATTTTCTTACATTGGGGCCTTTATAAAAGCCTTTATTTTTGTTTTGGCCTGCTAGGAGGCCTGGTATTCATTTAAGTCTGTAATTTAATGTATGCACCACTGACAGTTGAATGAAGTTTACCAATATGTACAATATTTTATTGTTATTATTATTATGATAGTTTTCATATAATAGAAATTGGTTATTATGTTACAGAATCATCAAGTTCAGACTTGGTTGAAGCAGATTTAAGCCGTCCACCTACCACATATGAAGATAGTATTAAATTACTCTGGGGACATCAAGGTATTGTTAAATGTATTTCATAGAAAGAAAAATTTAAGTTTCCTTCGCAGCTCAGTGAATATTCAACCCTTTCTTCACATTACTACTTTATTGAATGTAGATTTGTGATATTGCCCTTTATGTTGAACTTTGAACAACCAATGAAAATGTAACAAATTCCAATCTAACTGAAAATTTTAATACACATTTTTATTAGTTGAAACAATCTCCTGACTAAAATAAGTATAAATAGACGGATATTTTCCAACATATATCAGTTTGCACTTACACTTTTAGCAGAGGTTATAAAGTGAACGAGAGTAAAAAACAAATCGGGGCGATGCGCATGAGAGTATAGAAAATCATGTAACTTAAATATGCTACTGCAGTAAGATCTGATGGTCTTGCATTGACTTTCTTCTTATAAGTACTTTGTACTCAGTTATTTATCAAATTAAACTGATTTAAACCAGATCTAAAATTTTCTGCTCACACACTCACTTATTTAAGATCTGGCTACTTCGTGTTTCAGGTCACATTTAGCTGACCTTTGCTTTTATTTTATTCATGATGAAATCATTGGGGTCATTGACTTATTTACATCATCTATAAGACATAATTTGCAAATAATTGTCCAATCACAGCCTGTGAATAACACTGTTATTAAGGGAGTTCGTCAGGAAAGAGGTTTCTAATGGAATTTTTTTAAAACTTCCATTAATTTGTTTATTTGTACATTTGAAGTAAATTTATCGAAAAAAAAAGATAGGTCACCGAACTTTTTAAAAAGTTACAGCCATTTAAAGATGACCCCCAAAAACGTCTAAATTTCCCGCCAAAATACCTCAAAATTACCATATATCATGCAGATGCATAGGAAATAGTCTATATGTCATCAAATGAAGATTATTTTTGTGGTAAACAATATAAATTGGATATATTTTCCTATATCATGCAGTTTTACAGTATCTAATAAATTGAGTTTTGTAAAACTTTTCGTTAAAAATTGACAAATACCCCACCCACTTTTAAAAAAATGTTCAAATAAGTGAATGTTTGCATTTAAAATGAGAACGACCCTGTAATGGAATGTTTTATTTTTTGTGTTAGAAATGTCAAATAACGATTTATTTTCGGAGAAAAGGGAAAAAAACAATATGTCACCGAACTTTTTAAAAAGTTACAGCCATTTAAAGATGACCCTAAAAAAACGTGAAAATTTCCCGCCAAAATACGTAAAAAATACCATGTATCGGTCAGATGCACAGGAAATAACCTATTTGTCGTTAAATGATGATTATTATGGTGATAAACAATGTGAATATAATTTATCTCCCCTAATCATGCTGTTTGACAATATTTTATCAATTGAGTTTCGCAAAATCTACTTTCAAAAATGATAAATACCCCACCCACTTTTAATTTTTTTCTCAAAATGTTGGTATTGTACAAACTAGTATTTTGTGACCTGGTTATGATTTTTTAAAAAAATAATAATTAGTGATACAATGTCTAATTATCAGATTAAAATGAAAAAAAAACACAATAGGTCTCCGAACTTTTTAAGAAATGCGACATCTTATAATCACAATCAAAACGCTAAACTGAGCAGATTATAACGTTCCAAAGTTTATTTGTAGTCAAATTTATTTGAACTTTTCAATACTATCTGCATGTTTTTCATAGTTTAAGACTGAAGTAAAGTAAATACTGATTACAAAATTGTCATTTTGTCAAAACATGATACGTTTTTGATACATTTTAGCCCAATAGGGGTTACCCCACCCACTCCTTAAAACCCATTCAAAATCTATGTTTTGTACTCACCATGGAATTATGAATCTGTTTGACTATAGACCTTCATAAAAAGGTGATGAATAAATCTTTACTCTACATATTTATTAAAAAGCATTTTTTTAATTCACCATGGCAACCAAGTATTCTAAATGGTTGTGAAAAAGGGAAATTCACATGTTTTTAATTATTTTATACTATATTTTGTTATTATGTTCATCCTTACAACTTCCATTAATAAACTTATACTAATGTATGAGATAATCTATTAAAAGTATTTCTGTTGCCATACTTACCATAATAACTACAATTGTATATATATTCAACCCTGTTTAAGTGTGTTGCAATGCTAATCATAGTAACTTCAACCTCATATATGGTATGTGTTGTATTAAATGATCATTCACTGAGGTTCTTACTAGGAACCATACATAGTCATAGTTTTCATTTCCAAGTAGTACTTCCTTAACCATGTCATGAAGATGATTTGTTACTGAAAACTAGTTACTACACAGAACAGCAGACAGGCATTTACAACTGTGAATTACTGACTTCTGCATGCTTAGTAGAGAGAGCCATTTATATTGACATGGCTGTTAGAATTGTCAACAATACAACTACTGATAACTGATTTTTAATCAGTGCATGGGTTGTATTATTTGCTATTGTCTTGTCAACATCAAACCAAACAAAACCAAGCATATATAAGATAAAATGAACAAACAAAAAGTAGTTCTAAAATTCATTTTATTTCAATTTTTTATAACATTTCATCAATCACTTGTGGCTTTGTGAAACAAATATTTTATTGGTAGTCCTATTGATTTAAAGTCTGTTCCCTAACCATCTGAGTATCATCATTATGGCACACTTCAATATGTCAGCTACCTGAAAGTAAGACACATAAAGGTGCAGGATGTAATAAATCATGTATACAGAAACTTCAGAATAAACTATCAAATTGCAATTGGCATATCAGCAGTAATTATTGACAAATATAACAAATAAAAGTCTAAAAAGAATGATTATATATATTTACTTAAATGTAATTTAACTTATTAATATAATACATAAAAGGAGACAAATGTTTTATCATATTTCTCTCATTGTTGATAAGAAACCATATTTTTATTGTGCCATGATGTCTACTCGACAATATACTAGTCACAGTTTCTCTGTTTACATTCCAAGTTATAAATTGGCTAGCTGTAGTTAACCAAAAAAAAGAAAGGTCCATGGTGCACCCCCCTCTCCCCCGTTAAAATAACTAAGTTCAAGCAATAAAACTTAAAATTACATCGTTGGTGAGCAAATCGTAGGTTTCACCCGCTTAAAAAAAATATTGAGCTGCCCCTGAACAGCTTTAGCACATAGATGGTGGGTGGGATATGAAATGTAAACAAACCTTTTATTGTTGTGAATTGAGTTACAGCAAACTTATTTTCTTATATCTACATCAAGTCAAACAGGATGATCAAACTCCATGAAAAACAATCTGAAAATTTAAATAATAATGTCTCCTTGAATAGACTTTAAAAATAAAATAAAAGTTAAAACTAAACATCAATGAATTTGTTCAACGCATTTTGTAGATCTACGATTTTGGCGACGTGTTGTCTAGACAAGTTGCCTCCGAATTGAAACCATCCACACCGAATAACACATGTCAGCATATAAATTTATCAAAATATCAACGTCACCAATGTTTTCAAATTAAACGTGTTAACAATTTTGTGAATCAAATATAAATCACCATGACCTTGGTTATTGTTTACATATTGCGTCATCCTACTTCCGCGTCATAAGTGAAGTTTAAAATACACTACAGTCATACAAATATTATCAACCAAAATGACACACGTATATTAAAAATACATAGAATGTTTAAGGATTTAACATACCTGCAAGCGTGGCCCTTAATCGAATTTATTTGATGAAAACATGATCGCTCAATCTCCAAACATGACCCTGTGTACTAACGTTGAAGCAAGTGCACGTAGACCTACGAACGACAACTCTTGATAAGAGTGTTGAAAGTGTATGCTACACGTCGATTGATTTTTTTTTCTCGACTAAGATTATTTAAATTTCACACAGATGTGAGCGTTTAAGGTACATTATTTGATTTTTTCGTATGTTTTTGTGACAAAAAATGACGTTGGGAACATAGGATATTCTTAATTTAAAAAAGTCGACTATTTAGCAGTTAGCATACAAAATTGAAAATACGTTTAACGGTGACGACGTAACGTAGTTTATCCGTGTAAATCACGACAAAAATTGGCGCATGCGCAGATTGGGTAGCGGACTGCCTTAAATCAGCTCACAAGACATGGTATAAAAAAAGAAATTACGAAATCATGATGCTATTAGTAGTGTTTTGTCTAGATGAAAGCTACACAAAGATTGGTTGACGCAAAGGTCATTTCAACATGACCCCTTGTGCAATGTCAAGAGATCCTAAACCACAATGGTCTATAGGTCTATATTTCTGTTTACAGAAATTGTAATATAATAAGTTGCCAAGTGGGATGACCAAGTGTAAATTTTACTTGCCTGTAACACATGTTAATTTGCCTAAAGAAAATTTTACTCTAAAGAAAATTTGAGAGTTATAGATACCATCTGAATGCCAAATCTGATGACATGCAGCAATCATGTGGTTATGGAACCCAAAGTTCAAGGTCGTTATGGGGACAATCACAAGATTGTTAACATAGAGCACTCTAAGGATATATATATATATATATATATATATATATATAATATATATATATATATATATATATATATATATATTATATTTACAGGTAGCAGTAAAACACGTGACAGTCTTGATTAAACATCGTGGTGAATACAAAAGATTTGATGGAAATAAAGAAAATGTTGCAGATCTTGCTGTAAGTATTATAACTAATTGCTTGTTTGATTGGTTTTATGTCGGTGATTAAGTTCTTTAAATCATTTAAAATAAACTTAAGTTTTGCAAAAATACTGGAAAAAAAACGTACAGTGTATTTTCCAACATTAAATCTGTTTTCTTTAAAATTGTATTTCAGTATTGTGAAATTAGTATTAGATGTAATAGATCTTTAGGTGTGCAACCTTTTTATTTACATCTATATGCTTTTACTAACAAATATATCCATGTGCTCTTTTGTGAACACCTTGTTTGTGAGACAAAATGTAACTGTAAAACTTACCACTCTCAGTTATTTATTATTTTGGGAAAATTCACGCTAAAGAATTTCAATTTGAAAAACAGTAACCTTTATGAAAACCTTTATCTATGAAGGTCTGTTTATGATATAAATGTTTATATTCATTTAGGGCCTTGTATCAACTCATGTAACAAGAGCTATGCAGATTGTTCTAAAAGATCCAAAACTGGTAAGAGTTACTTATTATATTTCATTTTGATTGGATTATTAAATGTTTTTTTTAAGATCTGTCTCATTTAAATCAGATTGCCAATCTGGCTAGTTAAGTAAAAGGTAGCACACAAGTCTACTGATAGATAGGTAGTGGGTTAGAGTCCTAGACTGGACATACTTCCATGGATCTTGATCATGAAATAATTTCTATGAACATTCTTACTCCTACCACTAATCTCAGAAAGTTAAGGGCCATTTTCAGTCATTGATGAAAGCATATGTCTAGTAACAGGTTTAAAGCTAAATTCAGAGATTTTGCCTCACCAGGAATAGTATGTAGGTTGACCGACCTCTGTGATATGATGTGTTACTATGGTGTTAAATCCAACTAAAAAAACAGTTAGTGGTGCTTTTCAAAAAAAAATCTAATGATAAAGATCTTCGTTAGTTTAAAGCAAGAAAGAATAATAGTATGGTCATTTCTTTCGCCAATCAATTCCAAATGCTACTCAGTTATGTAGAATGTTGTACACTTTTTGAATATCATATCATATTTATGTTAATGGTTCTTCTGACTTTGAACTCGGAAACTTATAAAATTGACTTAGGATAACTTTTTTCGTAAGAAATGATGCACAGATTCTTTGTACCTAATATTTCTGATATATGTTTAACATTCCATATTTCAGGTGAAAAGAGTCAATGATATATATATGTCAAGTTTAAAGATTGCTGTAGAAGTATGTATAATTTCTTAGGTTTAGAATGTTGATAGTGATTACTGTGTGAATTGCCAAAAACCTAGAATGATAACAACTTTGATCGTTTTGTGATTCTGTTAATTTTTCAGAATTATCTCCCTTTATATAATATGTACATGTATAGAAAACTGCACAACCCATCCATTTCGTAATGGATTTCATCCAAACTTGAAGATAAATATGGTCATTGGGTGCCTACATACAAAGTTGAACATATTATTTGGATTTTGTGATTCTGTCAATTTTTCGTCAATTTTGAAATATGATTAATTTATCAACTCATGTGCATAGAAAATGAAATTTTCACTTTCGGCTATACCACTCAAGAAAAAATATTTTCTGTGCTTACTCAGTAGAATAAAAATAGGTCTTACGCCAAAGTTAAAGAATCTAAACGTATCTTTTGTTTCATTTCAGACGTATATGATGAATGTTGTACATAAACATTTATTTTCTACAATAACTGCATGTGTAAAATCAGACGATGCTCTTGTCAACAAAATGACGAGAAATTTAGCAGAGTTTCGTTTACACCATCTTGAAGTAAGACGAGAATTTGAGAAGAATATTTCAATGGCACATAAAGAATTGTCTAGATTGAACCAGTTTAGTATGCCTCTTGGTCGTACATTCTGTTTGAAAAGAGTAGTGACAGCTTTGACTAAACCTTTGTTCAAAAAGAGGAAAATGAAGGTTAGTCTGGGTTTTCTGCTTTTGATCTTATCTTTTTCTTATTGTTTTAAATTATAACATAGGCTGAGGTTACAATTCCAAGTCAAAAACACTATGAATGCAGATCAGATATACAGTATAACCTTTTGCTCAACAAAAGCGTTTGATATTTTCCTTAGTGGTAATTTTAATTGAATTCAACCTCTGTGGAACAACAACTTCTAAAGAACATCACACATTGATCTGTCTTAGTGCGTGTTATGTAGAGGAGCTCTACCGTATTGCTTGCAACCCTGGTCGATAGCACAGTTTTTAGCGCGCCGGGATTTCGATACTTGTGCCCGAGGGAGTGTGGGTTCGAATCCCACCCGGGGAGGTTATGCCCTTCCATGAAAATTTGACAATAATGTCGATTTTCCTCTATTGATTAGATAATATGGAGAAGTTTCCGGCCTTGTGGAAGGGTAGGTGAGTACTGGTTATAGACAATGGTCCAGGAAAGCTAGGTTAGGTGCACTGGACGCCGTATAATGACCTAAATTGTGTTGACATGGGTTAGGTTAATGTTGTGTCTTCACAACAAACTTTCATCAGTATTGGACCATGGGTCCAACAAAATGGAAAGCTTTACTACACAGAATTAAAGTTCACAAGAACATAAAAATCTAAGCAATCTATTTGTTAAATTATGTTGTACATTTTAAAGATTATGAATATTATGTAAAATGTTTTTTACTTGTATCTTTATTTACAGGATGGCTAATCTAACGTATATGAAGTACTTTCAAATGGTTAGTGTTTGAAACTGAAGAATTTAGGTTTGTAACAATTACATATCACAGTTTTATCTTTTATAATCTTTTGACTGATGACCTAAAATTATAAAGTCTACTTTCTGAAAGAATCTCATAGATTTGATTTTGGAATAGAAATAAAAATGAACTGCAAATTATTGTGGCTAGCTTTTCTCACATTTGTCAAAGACATGTTTGATTATAAAAATAAAATGTTCTAGACTTTCTGCCATCTTTAATTGTGTGCATTCAACATGAAATCTTAACCAGATTGAGATAGGTCAAAATGTTGAAATAGACCATAAAAACAACAACAAACTTTAAGGTATAATGCTTTCTTTGTACTTGACTCAAATTTAACATGTAAATTGACTCGCAAATGTTAGAGAGTTGATTATATTTCAACTAGGAAAATAAGAAAAAACACTCGCAATTCATTCTCCCAACTTTTTTATGTGTCAGAATTTAGCTTATGACGTCTGCGACACATATACTTTTGATGCTCATTGTAACAGGAAGTGATACAGGTAAATAGAGCAAATGACTGTCTAATCTATCTATCTGGCAGTTTTAAAGCTAATTGGAGCCTCATTAGTAAAAACAATAATATTGTTGTGGCAATTTCAACTCCCAAAAGAATTGTGAGATGTTATAAAAGTTACTTGCAATTTTCAAAATCCACTTGCATTTTGCAAGTATGCGAGCTTAAATTTGAACTCTGCTATATATATATTGATGACTTATTGATCATTATATTAATGCTGTGATTTCAGTTTTTATCTTGCCACAACAGAAGCTGCCTTAGATTACATCAAGTCAGGTAATTTGAAGGTAATAGCTTATTTTTATTATATCTTTTATTGATGTATATATGTATGTATTGAAAGATTTCACTTGACAGAGTACAAACAGGAAAAATCATGGAATTTTGATTTTAGGGAAAATTTCATGGAAAAATAATGGAAATTTTGAAAACATGGTGCAAGGTTTAAGGTGTCACGGAACAAACTATTTTGATTTCAACCCATAAAAAGAAGAAAAAAAATAAATTCAAAACATGAATCTCAACTTTAAATGTAGTGTCCAAATCACACTTTCTCGATATTCTGTTGTATCATGGAAAGCTGAGTGGCATCATGGAAAAGTCATGGAATTCTGGTATTAGAATATCTTGCGTTCAGTTTGCTGAACTGCTAATCTGGGAATCTTTGTTCAAGACTTTCCTCGAAAATTCCACAATAGTGTCATTTTCCCCGGTTCTTATGTTTTTAACATTCTGCTTATAAGACCATGGACTTTAATAGTCCTAATGGTGTAACTTTACTGTATTTATATTTTCAGGAGTTAAAAACATCCCAAGTTTATAATAGACAGACATCTAGTAGTTTTACAACAAGTGAAGAGAAATATTTCCAAGTACGTAATCATTGTTTTTAGTTTTAATAATAGAATTTATAACCCCACTACTAGTAGTAGTGAGGGCTATATAGGACACTGGCACCAGAGTCCATATCTTATTATCATAAAATAATGCATACATCCCTATATATAGTTCCCTGTGCATACATACATACATACTAGGGGTGTAACGGTTAACCGATATACCGGTTAATATTGCAATACGACTTCTGGTGGTTTTTAACCGGTTCGTTTTTCTCTGAACCGGTTTTCTAGTAATGTTCCAAACTGATTGTTTTTATCAGAATCTGAAATTTAAATGTTTGAATAAATGTTAAAATGGGTTCGGAAACTTGAAATACTATTGGTAAAGTGAGAGAATATTTATCTTTGAAAGTCCATCCAAAACCTTTTTTTTCTTACTTATTCAAACATTTGCATAATACGTATAGATTCTTTAGAAATACAAATATCTATGTACAATGTCAATCAAATTAAAACGATACACGTGCATTAATTCATGCTATGCATGTATGCACAAAAGAACAGTATGTATTGCAATATATTGCAATACGGGTTTCCTGTATTGCAATATATTGCAATACGGTTTTTACTGTATTGTTACACCCCTAATACATACACACTACTTTATATATAATATATATGATATTGAATGTTTTCTGCAGTATGTATGGCCCTAACCGTTTTTCTTCAATTCCATTTATATCTGAAAGAAAATGTCGGTCTCAATTTAAAGATTAATCATTCCTTTAACATCATGCAAAGTAACAAGTTAGTATCTAATACTGTTTTTTATAAAATTTATATTCATTTCAATATCACTAGTTTGCAGCGATTTAACGACACTACTGACTTCCGGTTTAACTCAACCTGGTTCCCTGGACTAATGTAACTACGTTCATATTCTATTTATATAACTTACAACACAAAAATGTTTACCTACGTAGTGTTCTGATTGGGTTTAAATTTGGTGGGCTCCATTGACAAGGTACAGGAAAAGTCTCGAGGAGTTTATCAACCAATCAGATTATGCCGGTTAACGTGATTAAACCGGAATGGAACAGTGTATCTCAATCGCTGCAAAATGATATTATAGAGATAACTATTAATTTCATGTTAACCGTTTTAGATATAAAGTTTTTGAATAACCAGTTTTGTAAAGAAATGTTTAATCTTCAAATCGAGACCAACAACCAACTTTATCTAAGATCACCAAATTTTATGGATCAAAGTTTTTGGGTTCTGAGGCCCCAGGGCAAGGTCACTGGAAGATTGTATGGGAAAACTTTGTGTCGGTGTACCTAGGTTCTCAAAATCTTTGCTTTGGATAGCCCTCCAGTTAAGGATGGGACCTATTCTGATATCCAGGGGTCATTTATCAAAGTCACAGGGACTTAATATGAGATAGAACACAGCATGGACTGCACATGGGCATATAATGCCCCGCCCAGCGGAGCTCTTGTTCATACCTTATAATAGTTACATCACTTCTTATATTTTAATGATTATAATGTCATATTTCAGGGTTTTGAACATTCATGTAAAGATCCAACATGGGTATATAGAATAGAAACAGTGCCTGGTATAGGTTGGATGATAAAGAAATTCTTGTATTTAGATGATTTATCTCCACTGTAGTCTGCTCCTTATAAGGTAATTGTATATTTTTAAACTTTGAGTTTGTCACTTGGTTCTGTATTTACTAAAGTATGAGTTTTGACTCTTTTATAGCTTTTACTCGTACATTAGTTTCCACACAATTTCTATTTAGAAAAAAATACTTGACTTACTATTTTACCCAAGAAATAAATCTCTTATAAATCAAGAGGTTGAGTTATTGTGCGTAAAAGTTGACCCGACCTGACCTTTTTGCAACAATATTCATTACATTGAATACGAATGTAGTATTAATGCTCGATAACAATTGGATTATATCGTCAAGGCTCGAATGTAATAATTACACAGGGATTAATTTGTATATTTAAAGCGTACAATGATTGTTTATTTGAATACGTTACGAGCTGAAGTGTAGAATAGGCGTGGTTTTGAGTTTCGTCTGGATATGTGTAAATGATTATTAGATGCAATTATGAAATGTTAGGTCGGGTCAATATTTAGGCACTATACGAACATTCCAAATTTGCTTGGTTAACTTATAATTTAATAATGTTTACCTTGTGTAGACAGTGTGTCTCCTGCAACAACCATGTCAGTACTTCAAAGGGTGTGGCCATAAATATTTTGGGTCAAATGTCTCTCGCCTTAACATGGTGCCAGGTGGGGGGAAAAATCACTTCAATGAAAGCTGTAGTTAATATTTTAGCATATTGGTGTGTCTTTTTATAAATTTAAAAAATATGCTTTTTTAATTGGGTTTAATGCTGTATCAACACATAGACCTACTCACAGTTTCAGGAAAACTATAAATCTGGATTTTAGGATGTTTTATTTAAAGTTGATATTCTTCAATAGAACTATATAAACCATAGTGTTTATAGACATAAATCTGGATAAAGTATTTTAATACTTAAAATATAAAAAATAAATAAAATAGTTTTCCTATTTTATCCAAACAATTCCCTTTCAATCTATTGCTAAACTATGGTATAAATCAAATGATGATGCGTCAAATATTCTATGTTCTGACCATAAAAGCTGACTCCCTCCGAACGACTTAAGGTATTGTACATGAATGCAGTTACTGTTGTTGATAATGTAGAGGTTATGAAAATATTTCTATTTATTTCTTGTTGATCTTGAATCTTCTTAATTATAATGAAGAATTTTCTTTCTATTTAAATATCTAGATATGATGTTACAATTTCACTGAACTGCAGGAAACCATGCAAGACTTACCATCAAGATATGATGTAGATATATATATGGGATGTTGAGCTTTGTCGATGTTTATCTTCTAATCTAGGTGAGTATACATTATTATATTAATATGCATTATGTTTGAATACTGCTGTTATATGACCTAAACTATGTGTTGCTACATCGTTAAACCAAACAAAATGGGTAAAATTTTCTGAACTTAGTTTCAAACTACAATGTTTTGGGTAGTAACATACTATAAATTAATGGTTATTTACATATTAGAACTACTTAAAAGGTAAACAGATACTTGTTTTTGACAAGTCTCTTTTCAGACAATTTGCTGAATGACATCAAGTAGCACATTAAAATAACTACTTCTTTTTAGGAATATCCTGGAAGTTTAAATTGTAACTTCCTAAACCTGGGTTGATAGCGCAGTTGGTAGGGCGCCGGGATTTGGAATCACATGTCCGAGGGGTGCGGGTTGAAATTCCTCACGGGGAGGTTATACTCTTCCATGAAAATTTGACAATAATGTCTATTTTCCTCCATTGAAAAAATATATGGAGAACTTTCCGGCCTTGTGGAAGGGTAGGTGAGTACTGTTTATAGACAAAGGTCCAGGAAAGCTAGGTTAGGTGCACTGGACACCGTAAAATGACCTATATTGTTTTGACACAGCATTAACTCCAATTAATAAATAAAATAAATAAAGTAACCTCCAAATCCTGTACTTAACAATTGAATCAATGGGTAAAGTAAGTCATGTTTTTTTTGTTTGGTTAACACCATATAGCAATACTTTGTATAGGTCATATAACAGTGGTCAGTCAACCTTCTCACTGTTTCTGGAAAGGCTGTCTTCCGAATTACATGTTGTCCACTTACTAGGCGCATATTTATGTGAGTGACTGACCACTGCCCTACATGATTAAGAATCATTGGTAGGAGGGAAATTGACCATAAAAATAATTTCATGACCAAGCTCCACTAGAGTGTGCCCCGCCTAGGAAACCAACCCATGACTTATGGACCAGTCAACTCCTTGGTGCTACCAACTGAGCTAGCTGGTCAGCTGGAGTAGGTCGTGTGCAGAACTAATTTGTACAGAAGATTCAGAGTAAGATGAAGAAATTATAAAATAATGAATGTTTCTTATGTTTAGACTGCTGCAAGAATTTGACAAATATGTTTGTTAACATTCAGATCATCATATCGAGGGTTGCAATAATTGCATTGCCTTAAAGAGCAAGTTACTACAGTCTTGCAGGCAACCCTTGATATATGTATGAAAGGACAACATTGTCTCATAAAATGTAGATGATAAAATGCAAGTTTAAATCTTCGATGGTATATATTACACCTGTACAGGTGTGATTTAAACAACAGAAAGTAGTGGAATGTATCGTGCTTTACTCTGCCATTCAACATGCTTAATAGTGTGCCACCTGACATAGTCAGGAGACATATGATAGGTGTAACTCTTGCTGCTGGAGGTGGCGTTGTCAGTGCCTTAGTTTTAAATCTCATAACAGAGTTATCTCGTTATTACAGTTATATATCTCGTTATTACAGTTATATATCTTGTTATTACAGTTATAAATCTTGTTATTACTGTTAAATATCTTGTTATTTCTGTTATATATCTTGTTATTACAGTTATATATATTGTTTTTACTGATATATATCTTGTTATTACAGTTTCTAGTTATTACAGTTATGCATCTTGTTATTACAGTTATACATCTAGTTATAAAAGTTATAAATCTAGTTTTTATAGCCATAAATCTTGTTATTACAGTTATATAATCTAGTTATTACAGTTATACATCTAGTTATTACAGTTATACATCTAGTTATTACAGTTATACATCTAGTTATTACAGTTATACATCTAGTTATTACAGTTATACATCTTGTTATTACAGTTATACATCTAGTTTTTACAGTTATACATCTAGTTTTTACAGTTATACATCTAGTTATTACAGTTATATATCTAGTTATTACAGTTATATATCTTGTTATTACAGTTATACATCTTGTTATTACAGTTATAAGTCTAGTTTTCACAGCCATAAATCTTGTTATTACAGTTATACATCTTGTTATTACAGTTATACATCTTGTTACTACAGTTATAAATCTAGTTATTACTGTTATGAATCTAGTTATTACAGTTAAAAATCTCGTTACAACAGTTATGAATCTAGTTATTATACCCCCGTTTCGAAGAAGAGGGGGGTATACTGTTTTACCCTTGTCCGTGCGTCCGTTACAAAATTTCCGTCGCAGTTTTCTCAGCAACTATAACATACAGCAGCCTAATACTTTGCATATTGCTTTATCCCATAGTCCCATGTGGTGTAAAGCGATTTCATGCTCCTTGCTCATCTACTTCCTGTATGTCGCATATTTTTAGATTTTTACGGGGGTATCAAAATGCTCACAGATTTACTTGTTACAGTTATACATATTGTTATGACAGTTATAAATCGATTCATTACAGTTAAACAACTTGTTACTACAGTTATAAATCTAGTTATTACAGTTATATATCTCGTTGTTACAGTTATACATCTTGTTATTACAGTTATACATCTTGTTACTACAGTTATAAATCTAGTTATTACAGTTATATATCTTGTTATTAAAGTTATATATCTCGTTATTACTGTTATACATCTAGTTATAACAGTTATACAGTCAATCTTAGGTTCTGATACTGGTTTGAGTCTTGTCCAGACAGGCTATACCATTTCAAGATAATTTCAAAATCATGTACCTTTGTTGCTCGAGTCTGAGAGTAATCTTGAATGCAAGTCTTTGATTCATTTTACAAAGTTTTAATTCATAATTTGATTTTGATGTGTTTTTCAGGCTTTTTGGAAACAGTGTGAGATCAGCAATGTGTGTGATGTCTATTTCTTGTACATTAAATAATTCTGGCCTGCTCGTATTTAACAAGTCGTCTCGGACATATTGTCCTTGAGGTGTTTGTTGCCCAATTACATGTTTAAAAAATGTGTTACTTTTCTATCAAACTGGGTACGACAAGAGCCAAATCCGAACAGGATTTATTTGTTACTATGTACCGACCCAAATAAAACTACAAAATTTCTGGGTGTGAATCGGTAAGTCATGAAGATTTGTAAAATCAACATCTCCTACTGTACAACCCAGACATTTTTACTCTAATCGGTGTGAACCTTAATTTTGGTACGAAATTCTGTGACAAATAATAATGTTACCATTCATCCATGAATTTAAAAAATGGTTTTTAATGGGGTTTTTTGTCTTACCTTGATTATGGTACGAAATTTCCTGGGAAGTATCGAAATTTTTCTCTTACTAAATTTCCACATCTTTATTTGTGATTCGAGAATTTCTGGGACCAATTGATATGTTTTTATTCGTCCTCGAATTTTCGCACCATTTTGGAACGAATTTTCTGTGGGCGAATCATAATATTACTATTCATCACGGAACTTTCTGTACCATGAATGTCCCTGAAACGAATCGAAATGCATCTCAGAACCTTTAATTATTATATGAAGTTAGTACAAAATTTCCAGAGATGAATCGAAATGTGTCAATTTGTCGCAGAATTAAAACAAAATTTCTTGTGACGAATCTTGTTCGTCGTATAATTCTCTCGTACATTAATTTTAGTACGGGATTTTCTAGGACGAATTAAAACTTATCAGAAATATTTGCACCTTTAATTTGATTCGACATTTCCTGGACGATCTCTCGAAATCTTTCAAAAATTAGTGCGAGAAAAGAAGTGGACGAACAAGATGCGATTAGTCGCAATGAATTCGTCCTGGAAACTCGTACCAAAATTAAGGTATAAAATGAGCATTACGATTTGTCTTTTGTAAAATTTTGTACCAAATAAGGTGCGAAAATTTTGAGATAAAAAAATCCTACCACTTCGGGCAAGAAAGGACCTGGTATAGAACCATTTAGATTCGAGGACCCTTGTACACAAATGATTGAAGGAAAAGTTCTGTGATGAATAGAAGCTCCACAGAAAATTTGTACCAAAATGGTGCGAAAAATTTCGAGGACGAAAACATTTAGATTCGCCCAAGTATAAACGTACCAAATTATTTTGGTACGATCATTTTTGGGGCCTAATTCGTACTAAAATGAAGGTACGTGCGAGAAAATCGAGAATGAAAACATTTTGATTCGTCTCGGGAATATACGTACTTAACCCTAATTTTGGTACGTAATATTCTGGGATGAATCGAACTTTAAATTTGGTATGTACTATTCTGGGATAAATCTTAACTTATTCGTCCTCTAATTTTCTCGCACCTTAATTTTGGTATGAATTTTCTGTGGGTTAATCGTAATATTCCTATTCATCACGGAACTTTCTGTACCATGAATGTCCCTGAAACGAATCGAAATGTATCTTGGAACCTTTAATTATTACCTGAAGTTGGTACATACCAGAGATGAATCGAAGTTTTGTCGCAGAATTTACACTTTCTTGGGACGAATCGATCTTCTTGTTCGTCATCTAATTTTCTCGTACATTAAATTTGGTACGAAATTTTCTGGAACGAATTAAAAGGTTTTTATTATCAGAAATTTTTGCACCTTTAATTTGGTACATTTCCATGACGATCTCCCAGAATCTTTCAAAAATTTGTGCGAGAAAATTAGTGGACGAATAAGAACCGATTCGTCCCAAGAAATTCCTCCCGGGAACTTTCGTACCAAAATTATAAAAAAGGAACATTACGATTTGTCTTCGTAAAATTTTCTACCAAATAAGGTGCGAAAATTTCGAGGATAAAAACAATCCTATTAATTCTGGTAAGGAAGGACCTGGTATAGACTTGATGAATAGAAGCACACCGATTCTTCCACAGAAAATTCGTACCAATAAACGAACCAAATAATTTTAGTACGATAATTTTTGGGACGAGTCGAGTTTTATTCTTCCACTAACTTGGCACATTTAATTTGGTATGAAATTTTTATGGACGGATCGTTATATTCACGGACTTCGTACTATTATTTTAATACGAAAATTACTTTGACAATTTGAAATGGGAGACAAATCGTACTTTGATATTCGTACTCTAATTTTGGTACGAAATTTTTTATGACGAATCTTCATTTTGGTACGAAAGTGGTAAAGAACTCTCTGTCCTAGATCTATTTCTTACCCAACTTTGGTACTATCTTTCAAAATTTATGTGCGAGAAAATTAAGAGGCCGAATAAGAACATCGATTGCATCACGGTTCGTCTAAGTAATTTTCGTACCAAATGAAGGTGCGAAAACTTGGGACGAATTAAAAAATATTCGTCCCTGTACATTTATATTTGTGGACGTATCGTTATGTTTCTATTCATAACATAACTAGTACCATCAATTTAGTACGAAAGTTCCAGATCCTTTCTTTCCCTACTTAGGAACAAAATTGCCTGGACGAATATATAAGTTTTTATTCCTTTAACTTTCTCACATTAATTTTGGTACGACATTTTTTGAGACACGTTTTTATTCTTCCACGAACATTTTGGTTCGAAATTTTGTGGACGAATTACAATGTTTCTATTCATCACGGAACCTGTACACTATCATTTTAGTACGAAAGTCCCTTTTTCATTCAGAATCTTTCAAAATTGCGGGAACTTTAGTATCAAAGTTTTGGTGAAAAGGAACATCGCGATTCATCTTGGTAAATTTCGTACCAAATGATGGTGCGAAAAAATCGAGGTCGAATTAAAATTTATGTACATTCGTCCAAGCACATTGTTCGTTCCAAAATTAAGATGTGCGAGGACAAAAACCATGGATTCGTCCCAGGAAATATTGTACCGGTAAGAAGGTTCTATATATTATGATAGTCGCATTCCGATTCGTCTTTAGGACTTCATATACAAAATGATGGTACAAAAAGTTGCATCACAACGATTCTTCCACAGAAAATTCGTACCAAAATGAAGGTGCGAGAAAATCGAGAACGAAAACATTCTAATTCGTCTCAAGAATATACATACTTAAATTAGTGTATTTAATTTGGTACGAAATTTTCTGGGACGAATTGTGTTCAAATCGTAATGTTTGTATTCATCACGGAACTTGTTTCATCATTTTAGTACGAAAGTTCATGGACAAATCGAAATGTGTCTATTTCTCCCAGAAACCATCTAACCTTAATTTTGGTACGTAATATTCTGGGATAAATCGAACTTTTCATTCGTCCCCGAATTTTCTCGCACCTTCGTTTTGGTATGACTTTTCTAAGATGAATAGTAATATTCCTATTCATCACGGAACTTTCTGTACATATAACATGAATGTCCCTGAAACGAATCGAAATATGTATCTCAGAACCTTACATTAATTTGGTATAAAATTCCAGAGATGAATCAAAATGTGTCAATTTGTCGCAGAATTATACAAAATTTCTTGGGACGAGCCGATGTTCTTGTTCGTCATAAAACTTTCTCGTACATCAATTTTGGTACGAAATTTTCTGGGACGAATTAAAACGTTTTTATTATCAGAAATATTTTCACCTTAAATTTGGTACGAAATTTCCTGTACGAATCCTTATGCGTCTATTGTACCATCATTGAGTGCGAAATTCCTATTAATATCGATTGAATTAAAAGTATCATATTGTTTTCGGCGCGATATGACTTTTCTGTTTTGGTACACCGTAAAACCCAAACGAACTAAGTTCCTCTTTCTCCCAGAATCTTTTAAAAATTTATGTGCGAGAAAATTAGTGGACGAATAAAAACCGATTCGTCCCAAAAAAATCCTCCCGGGAACTTTCGTACCAAAAAAATGGTAAGAAAGGAACATTTGTCTTGGTAAAATTTTCTACAAAAGGACCTGGTATAGACCCATTTTGATTCGAGGACTCTTGTACATAATTAAATGATGGTAGGAAAAGTTCTGTGATGAATAGAAGCACAACGATTCTTTCACAGAAAGTTCGTACCCAAATGAAGGTGCGAAAAATTTCGAGGACGAAAACAGTTAGATTCGTCCCAGGAATAAACGTACAATTTTTTATGACGAATCGTAATGTATGTTCCTATTTATCACAGAACGTGTACCATCATTTTGGTACGAAAGTTCTTTGGACGTAAAGAAATCTCTCTGTCCCAGATCCATTTCTTACCCAACTGGTACAAGATTTCTGGACGAATCGATACGGTTTTATTCGTCCTCTCGTGGTACGAATTTTTGGGACAAATCGCAATGTTTCTATTCATCACAGAACCACATTCTTCAAGAATCTTCAAGAATCTTCAAGCATCTTCCAAAATTTATGTGCGCGAAAATTAAGAAGCCGAATAAGAACATCGATTGCATCACGGTTTGTCCAAGTAATTTTCGTACCAAATGAAGGTTAGAAAACTTTTAGGACGAATTAAAAATCATATTCGTCCCTATATATTTGTGGAAGTATCGTTATGTTTCTATTCATAACAGTACCATCAATTTAGTACGAAAGTTCCTTGAACGAAACGAAATGTCTTTGTCCCAGATCCTTTCTTACCCTACTTTGGTACAAACTTGCCAGGACGAATAGATAAGTTTTTTTTCCTTTAACTTCCTCACATTAATTTTGGTACGACATTTTTTAGGCAACTAAACGTTTTTATTCTTCCACGAACATTTTGGTTCGATTTTTTTGTGGACGAATTGCAATGTTTCTATTCATCACGGAACCTGCACACCATCATTTTAAGTACGAAAGATCCTTTTTCTTTCGGAATCTTTCAAAAATTGCGGGAACTTTTGTAAGTTATGGTGAAAAGGAACATCGCGATTCATCTTGGTAAATTTCGTACTAAATGATGGTGCGAATTACGAATAAAAAATTATGTATATTCGTCCAAGCACATTTCGTACCAAAATTAAGATGTGAGACAATTCGAGGACAAAAACCATCGATTCGTCCCAGGAAATTTAGGTAAGAAGGTTCTATGATAGTCACATTCCGATTCGTCTTTAGGACTTCATACACAAAATGATGGTACAAAAAGTTGCATCACAAAGATTTTTCCACAGAAAATTCGTACCAAAATGAAGGTGCGAGAGAATCGAGAACGAAAACATTTTGATTCGTCTCAGGAATATACGTACTTAACCTTAATTTTGGTACGTAATATTCTGGGATGAATCGAACTTTTTTATTCGTCCTCGAATTTTCTCGCACCTTCATTTTGGTATGAATTTTCTAAGATGAATACTAATGTTCCTATTCATCACAACTTGTACCGTCATTTTGGTACGAAAGTATCTGAAACGAATCAAGTATACTGATCCAGGGAACGTGGGTTCGATTCCCGGGCGGGCATACTTTAATGGGCATACTTCCTACCAATGATTTTTAATTATGTAGGGCAGTTGTCAGTCTCTTACGAAAGTAGGCGCTCAGAAGTTGGTTAGCTCAATCCAGAGATTTAGCCTTTTCAGGAGTGAGTAGACTGACTGACCGCCGTTATATGATCTTTTAATGTGTTGCTACGGCGTAATAACAAACTGACGAAATGTGTCTTTTGTCCCAGAACCTTTCTTACCTTTAATTAGGTACAAACATTGGTATGGTACAAAATTCCTTGGACTAATCGATGTTTAATCGCCCACTTTCATAGATTAATTTTGGTGCGAAATTTTATGGGACAAATCTAAACGTTTTTATTCTTTCACGAGCTTTTTGCTCCTTCATTTTGGTACGAAATTTTTGTGGGCGAAATTTTATGTTTCTATTCATCACATAACTTGTCGTACATCATTTTAGTACGAAAGTTTCTATTTCTCCCAGAATCTTTCTTACCCTAATTTTGGTACGTAATTTCCCGAGGCGAATCTTAATTGTTGTTTTCTTCCTCGAATTTTTCGCACCTTCATTTTGGTACGAATTTTCTGTAGAAGAATCGTTGTGTTCCTATTCATTAAAGAACTTTTCGTACCATCAGTTTGGTTTAAATTTCCTTGAGACGAATCGAAATGTGTCTATCTTAAAAACTGTATGTAAATTTGGTACAACATTTCCTGGGACCGATCGATGGGTTTTTGTCCTTGAATTTTTTTGCATTTGATTTGGTACAAAATATGTTGGGACAAATATAAAAGTTTTAATTCGTCCTCGAATTTTTCGCTTCTTCAATTGCAACAAAATTGTATATGACAAATCGTAGTGTTCCCATTCATCAGAGAACTTGTACCATAATTTTGGTACGAAAGTTCCTCAGACAAATCGTAATGTTTCTTTTTGTCCCAGAACCTCTTACCTTAATTTTGTACAAAATTTCCTGGGACGAATAGATAGGTTCTTATTCGTCCCTTTATTTTTCTCACTCATTAATTTTGGTACGAAATTTTCTGGGACGAATCTAAACCTTTTTATTATTTCATGTATATGTACCTTTATTTTTGGTATAAAATTTTTGTGGGCGAATCGAAGTTCTATTCATCACAGAACTTGTCGTGCCATCGTTTTAGGACGAAAGTTCTTAGACAAATCGAAATGTGTCTATCCCAGAACCGTTCTTACCATTTTTTGGGACAAATATTATCGCACATTTTAGCAAGAAATGTTTAGGGTCAAATCATAATTTATTGAATCATCCACGAACTTTTTGCACCTTAATTTTGTACGTAAATTTGAGCTACCAAATAACCTAGGACCATTCGAAATGTTTCGATCTGGCATCGTACATTTAATTCGCTGTTTCTGTGACAAATTGAAATGTCTTACTTGACTCAAAACCAATCGTACCATAACTTAAGTTCGAAATTTACTTGGTCGATTAAAAAATCAGATTTTGACTTGATTTGACCCCGAATTTTTCCATCTGACTTTGATACGAAATACCTGGGACGAATTGAAATGCTAATTCCTGGGACGAATCGAAATGCTATTATTCGTCCTCTTATTTTTTAACCGTAATTTCGGTTCAATATTTCCTGGGTCGTCGTGCAGGTTTATTCGTTCGCTAATTTTGCACCATGTAATATCGTGGGACTATTAGAAATTTTCTGATTCGGCCCCAAATTTTCGCACTTTGATTTTGGTACGAAATTTCGTGGACGAATTAAACGGTACCGTTTTCCTAAGTTGCTTCCAATTATAAATTTAGGACAATGTTTCTTCGGGCAAATCAAAATGTTCTTGTTCATCCCAGAACTTTTCATGCCATAATTTTGGCACAAACTACCTTAGACTATTCGAAATGTTACGATTCGGCTTCGAATCTTTTACTCCTTTAATTTGGGACGAAAGTTCCTATGACAAATCAAAAAGTCTTATTCGTTGCAATATTTCGTACCCTTTTGTGAAATGAAAATTGAAAAAAAAAATCGTAATAAAACTCATACAGTGTTAAAAACTTGCACGAACTTGTAGCAGTATTATATTCCAATTGAAAGCTTGTTCATTCAGCCTTATGGAAGTGGTGTTAAACGGTTTTTGTTCATAGCGTCGCAAGAACCAGCAGTAACTTTTATATTATATATTTCAAGTACTTAATTACATTGTTATCTGTAGCTGTATTCTTTCATTCTTTTATCTATACTAAGCAAAAGGTAATAGTAAATATTAATAAAATATAAAAAATAATAACGCAAATAGGTAAAGAAACGTAAATATTGTCCTAAGTTTTCATGTTAATAATACGAAATTTTACATGATGATAAAACAATCATTTGTCATGAGTATTCAATAGCAAAACAATATATGAAAAGAAAATATTCACATAATCAAAAGCCCAGTAGGAGAATAAAGTTAACCAAATTTGATAACAAGTAAAAAATTGCTGCGAAATGCAGCAAAGTGATTGTCACGGCAAACAAAAAAAGAATTATTAAGTATAATCTAAAGGTTACTCAAAAAAGCATTATATTGAATTGTCATGTGAAGGTTTTTCAGTAATAAAATGGTATCTTGTTATATTTAACGTTTTCCTGTTCATATGAAACATTCTCGTTCCCAGAGCCTAGTAAGATTCTCTAGTTAGATCGAGAATCTTGAAAACCTTGGGTTACGAGAATGGTCTGGATCTAGACACAATCTTTATGCCGACAGGATGTTTGGTTTCAGTTGGATTTATTTCCAGTAATTCATATTTGCACGACGCTTAAAAAGATCGGCAAAAAGGAAAACATAGTCTTTCAGAACTGAAGCTATTTACATGACTATCGCTTCTGTTCAGTCAAGTGCTCCTTACATTGCGGATCTGTCCTTACCAATCCGTGTGACTTTTGGTTCTCAAAAGTGATCTGTATAATAAGGGGCGATCGTTGGACTCCGGGCAAATTGAAAATCAAAGTACATAAAAAGAGGCCTTTTAACCGCAACAGCTACTTCCCAAGAACAAAACATGACGTAACCGGTTTAAGACGTTTGCGTAACTTTTTAGGTGTGTCATAATATTAGATAGTTCGTCCACAGATTAGCCCATACCGAACGTCCAGAAGCAGTAGGATGTTGATCTGCTTTACAAAATATTTTATCTCTTTATACTGCCAACCCTTCTCTCGAGTGTTACAGGCAGGATTAAGTGCACGTTGGAAAGAGATAAATAAAGAAAAAGTTAAAAGATCCTGACAAATAGTTTTGGCAGGAACAGTGAGTAACAGATATCAACCAATTTGCTGGCCAGGATTTTGAATTATACAAATGCATAAATGTCATTAATTGATATTTTGTTCGATACGGACGCGATAGATCCGATATATCTATAGAACCTACAATACCAGTATTCGATATATATCGTATACTTGGGTAAAGCCCTTGTACTAGGTAATACCTTACGCTCCCCTCGCAGCTCAGTGAACACATAACATTCATTCGCTGCTTTAAAACGTGGTGAATTACAAGTATAAGCATTTCCAAAAATGCTTGAACCGCCGTTTAGCCGTGTATACTCCTTAGAGTAAAAACATTCAAGCAATATCCACCAGCGTCTTATATTTTCAGTAATTGATTTAAGCAGGTAACCCAACAAAACATGGCTTCGTCGAGCCCATTCACGCACCCCTAATTTGACTTTTCGACGTCCATTTTTTCATAATGTACCCCAAAATGCATCGTTTTGATTGGCTTTAGGCAACCCGGTGTTGACTACAAATTGCTCAAATCTTGACAATTGTCTATATCGCCGGTCCAACGACCAGCGATAATGATATTGACCTTTACTATGAACCTTTAAACAACGCCTTATATGGTATTATCATACTAGAGACGAATGCAACCTCGTATTACGTCATATATCGTGGCTACACTTTGTATTTAAGTGCAATAAGTTGCTCTATGTTTATAGGTGGAAGATCAGAGATGCACGTTTTAAAAAATCAATGGTTACTTTCTTTTTTGTTAATTTTTCGTTATCTTACTAATGCAAAACTGTCCAACATCTTTAAATTTCGACATTTTCGACGTAGTATTTTAGCAGAGGTAGAAAGTCAACGAGTGAATCTTTCGAACCGGTGCATTGGAAAGATGTCATACCTTTGCTTGTTACGGAAGAATTTTGTTGCCGGATACACGAATGTATTTAACATGTATCTCAATTCCGAAAAGATGCGCCTAAATACAAAAGGCAAGCTATTTCGAATAGAAATCATATATTTTTTACAAATAACATGCCAGAAAATATAGAAAATAAGAAATGTAAGGCCATTTTCACACGTGAAACAATTTACTCGGACACGAGAAAACATAATCCGTTCGAACAAATTAAAAACCGGCGAGCTTTTCACCTAGGTGTAAATGATCGTCATTTTAACTATCTTAAAATTACCTGGTCCGCTGCAGTGAAACCTCAGGTAAATAGTCCGTCAATATAGTACGAAACTCTTCATAATTAAAAAAGTCTGCAAAAAAAATCTTACATCTGCTCGATCTATAACCTGGTCCGTAACTCTTACGCTCTTTAAATTAACTTGTCCGCTACAGTTAATCATAGTTTGAAAAGATTGTCAATAGAACTCAGTAAAAGTCAATGTTACACGATTGGGCTTCTTTATTTATACAGTCCGCTAAAAAGGACAAAAAGGTATATTATTAAAATATTACATTTGAATCCTATCAAATTTGTTTTCAAATGATAAAGTCTCTAACAGTTGAAATATGTAATATTTACAACAATATACATGTAATGAAGCAGTCGGCGATTCTTTTTATAGTTGAAATCTGCAAACTTTTTCCTTAAAAAATAATTTCGATATTGGTATTTATATATTTACATTTGAATAAATATCAAATGTAATTTCCCAAAACTGTATCAATCTTATCTTTTCAAATAAAATATTGGCAAATTTCTACTATTTCTACTATACACACATTATGTTACGCATATTTGTTATACTGTATCCGTGTCCGCTGGTCCGTTGGTCCGGCCTACTCCTTTTCATGTGAGTCGAAAGGATTTGCGGAAATGTGTTGATATAAAACCCTGATTTTTTCGTGTGTTGCACTGTTGATATAAATATTGTTTTTATGGTTCCCCCAAAATGCTTTTTCTATGTAACTTTTAACGGAAATGGGCTGTACTATGACTGCATTTAAAAAAACATTAATAAAATGTCGTCAGTAGAAATCGAAAGGATTTATGTCACGTGACTTTTGCCCATTGCTAGCAAAATCTACCCATCACAATATCACGGCGTTGAGACGCCGTGAAATGAACAAGCGTCTAACTTGAATTCACTACTGCTAAAACCCTGAGTCTTGAAGACCAAATATGACGTCGTAAAACGTGGTGAGATGCTTGTCCATTTCTCTTGTAAAGCAATGTTTAGTTCCGGTAACGTCACATACTGTTCAAGACGGTGACGCATGCGTCTGCCGAACACGTCCTGAAGACGTTCATTTGGATTTTTGTCTACTAAAATTGACAACAGGTCTAAAATCTTAATGTTATAAGCCCTGAGAAATTAAGTTGTTGCCCGGGCGGAATGTGATCTGGCGTTACCTTGTTAGAGGAAAAGACCTGGACGTCCGATGGCGTATTAAACAGCAACATTAATTAAAACTTCACTCTGGTAGCGTTGGACGTTGTGGTTCCCATTTTACAAAACACAGCTTGGCAGAATGTTCAATATCACTCCACAATAATCTGTTGAATAAATTTGCTCCATGGCCTGTAGCCTGTTCAATAACCCCGATCGTTCCGTAACGTTAGGGTCGGAACAACTTAACCCAAAGACAAATCAACCCGAGACTATTCAATCCCCAACTATAAGGGAAGGACTTACTAATACTTATTAATACATGTCTGTAACTGGAATTTCATTTTTTGCCTAAATATGTCATTGAAATAATTAATTAATAATTAATTGTTTATGTAAATAATGGTAATTGTAATTAATTATTGTCCTTACACAGGGTAATTAACAATTAATTACAATTACTGAGGTTGAGAATAATGGTAATTATAATTAATTACTTTGCAAGTAATTGACTCCATGCCTGTATAATACGGTTTGATTTTTGACCCGTAATTGTCTTAAGAGGGGTTGCTTAAGAGGGGTTGGACTGTATGTACATCTGAGTTTTTCAAAAAAAGGGCACATGAGAATACAATCAGGAGATAATTATTATAAATGCGATGTCTGAATGTCTGAGTTTGCAGAAAAGGGATAACACATGAGAATACATACAGAAGACATGCCATATAAATGCGTTTTCAAGAAAAGGATCTTTCAAAATTCACATGAGAATACATTCAGGAGAGAAATATTATAAATGCAATGTTTGAATGTCTAAGTTTACGACGTTACAACGAAAGAAAATTTAAATTTTCACATGAAAATACATACAGGAGAGAAGCCTTAAAATGTGATGTTTATTCGTCTGATTAAAATAATTTCACATTGACATCTATGTTTTAACACTGCAAACCAAATATATAATTACTCAAATCACTTTTATTGTCCTCTTTTGGTCACATATACATGACTTAGCTTGTTTTGTGTCTGACCAACATACCAGTCAAAATGCTTCTTTTGTCAAAGAAAAAGCATGCTTTACGGGATGCGTTTTTTTTTCGTAAACAGTTGGTCAAGTCGACTGGTAAAGAGTTTTCGAAATGCAAGAAGTTCGGCATTAAACTCCTACAATCTGTCTACTTTTTTTCAAACTTACATGAACTCTACATGGTATAGACAGACCTAGCAAAATGATAAAACGTGTATTCGGGTGGTCATTCAGTTAAGGTGGGTCGGTACCTTACTCGGAGAAAAAAACGATAAAAATATTATGTTCGCCGATTATGATAAAATTTGGCAGGCAGATACCTTTATGCCTCTTGTTTGTTTTTCTGGTAACCTTAGCGACGTTGTCGTTTTTTCACGACGTTATGGGCGTCACAATGGTTCGCGCTAAAAACAGACATGCAAGTACATTAAACCCACATATTTTAAGTATTGAATGGCCGAGGACAATGATAATTATACCAAAATTTTCCTGAAGTGTTGTTGCGTACAACTATTTTGTTCCGATTATCTACATATCACGTTAGTCGTAAATATTGTACATTTCATCACTAAATTCAGCGTTTTCACGTCTAAAAGTTTTCACCAATTGCCGAGTTATAACGTTTATTTTCATATTAACGCAGAACGGTGGACAAATTCTAACCGCGATTTTCGAAAAGTACACACTTTTAGTGTCATTTTAATGAAATAAAAAACGAAAGTGAACGTTCTCAGTTTTTCACAATTTCGTGTTCAAATTAAAATTACCTTCATAATAGCGACGTTAATATTACGTATATGTAATATTACATAATATTTTTTTCGTTTTTTCATCCGAGTAAGGTACCGACCCACCTTAAAGCCGCGGCGGGCCCCCTATTTATGTGGTCTACTAATATCAAGGGTCTCAGAGGACCCAACAACTTAATCAAAATCTGTTTTGTTTCGTGAGCAAAGTTGAAACGCATGCAAAAGCTCGATACAAAATCGTACAGACATTGTGTTTGAAAGGACTGCATAAAAAGTTAATATCTAACAAAATATGTTTAATCGTTGGAGTTTTAAGTCCTTCTGGGTCGAAAAAAAATGATATGAGTGGTACACAGGTATTAAATAAAGTTTTAAGTATAAAAAAATCAGAATAAAAACCCCGAATGCAGTGTATACAAAAACTCTTTACGATCTTGAATGGAAAATTGAAAATCTGCAATATTTTAGTAAAATTGGTAAAGAGATTTCGTTTGGCATAAAATAGAATAATTATGGAATTCAGGTTCTAAAAAAACGATAAATATTAGAATAATGAGCTTGAATAAAGTGTATACAAAAACTCTTTACAAACTTGAACGGAAAATTGCAAATCTGCAATATTTCTAGTAAAATCTGTAAAGAGTTTTCGAATGGCATAAAATGAAATAATTATGGAACTCAGGTACTAAAAGAAAAACTTTCTAGATGAATATATATATATAATAAGAAACTAAACTAGATGTGTGCATAAATCCAATACAAAATTCAACAAAAATTGCAACCCTTTTAAGGTTAAATCTTAAAGAGTTCTTGTTTGTGTATAAAGTTTTCAGTGGACATTTTTTAGTTAAATGATTGGAACACGGGCACTAAAAGTGGTTTGTTCATAAAAATCTGAACTTTGAAACCTAAAAAAGATGTATAAAAAACTCTTTACCAATTTCAACTGAAATTGCAAAAAAACGACCGCTTTTAGGTTAAATCTACAAAGAGTTTTTGTTCATGTCAATAGTTATTTCAGTGGACAAAAACTTCGTCCTTGTGGGCCTTAAATTATGTGTTTTAGACACGGGCACTCAAAAGAGAGGTTTTTACATAAAAATCAGAACAAATGAAGATGTATAAAAATCTCTTTACAAATTTCAACGGAAATTTCAAAAAACGACCGCTTTAAGGTAAAATCTACAGAGTTTTTATTCATGTCTATAGTTATTTCAGTGGACAAAAACTTCGTCCTTGTGGGTCTTAAATTATGTGTTTTAGACATGGGCACTCAAAAAAGAGGTTTTTACATAAAATCAGAACAAATGAAGATGTATAAAAATCTCTTTACAAATTTCAACGGAAATTTCAAAAACGCATTAAGGTAAAAACTACAAAGAGTTTTTATTCATGTATAAAGTGTTTTTCAGTGGGCAAAAAATTTGGATCTTTTGAGTTTAATGTCTTTCTGGACCTAAAATGATGTGTTTGGGACACGGGTACTTTAAGAATTTTACTTAGAAACCTTTACTTAGAAAAAACTCTTTACAAATTTACACTGAAATTGCAAAAAACTACCACTTTAAAGTTAAATATGTAAAGAGTTTGTGTTCATGTCTTTTCAGTGGACAAAAACATTTAGATCCTTGAGTTTAATGTCTTTCTTGGCCTGAAACTATGTGTTTGATACATGGGTACTAAACATGTGCTTAGAAACTTAATGAAGATGTATAAAAAACTCTTTACAAATTTCAACTGAAATTGCGAAAAACTACCACTTTAAGGTTGAATTTGTAAAGAGTTTTTGTTCATGTATAAAGTGTTTTCGGTGGACAAAAAACTTACTTATCTTTTAGTTAAATGTCTTTATTGGTCTTAAATGATGTGTTTGGGACATGGATTCTAACAAGTTGTGCTAAGAAACCTAATGAAAATGTATACAAAAACTCTTTATAAATTTCAACTGAAATTGCGAAAAACTACCGCTTTAAGGTTGAAATTGTAAAGAGTTTGTGTTCATGTCTTTTGAGTGGACAAAAAACTTTAGATCCTTGAGTTTAATGTCTTTATGGGCCTTAAATTATGTGTTTGGGGCATAGGTTCTAAAACAATGTGCTTAGAAACCTGATGAAGATGTATAAAAAAACTCTTTATAATTCCAACTGAAATTGCAAAAAACGACCACACTAAGGTTAAATCCGTAAAGAGTTTGTGTTCAAGTCATGCATGTTTTCAGTGGACAAAAAACTATTGGTATTTTGAGTTTAATGTCTTTATGGGCCTTAAATGATTTATATGGAAGACAGGTACTAAAAAAGAAGTCTGTACATGAAAATCAGGAATTTAGTTTCTGCCCTTAATGACTAAGTGTAAGAAATACTTTACAGTTTTTTTACAGAAATTCCAAAAATGAGCCATATAAGGTAAAATCTACAGACAGGCGCGTAGCTACAAGTACGCAGAGTACGCAGCTGCGTACAAATTGGTCCAGAAAATCGTATAAGCACAACCGCCAAAAATGCAATAAAAACTAAGGCCTGAGGGGGGTATGGGATGTAAAACAAAAAAACCCAAAAAACTCATTATTTTACTAACCTTATGTCCAGTTACGTTTCAATGGGACTTGCCTTTAAAAATTGTAAGTCGAGTTTGCAGTTTAAATTCGTTATTTGTCTTTGACTCCAGACTATATAATTCTTGAACGCTGGTTGGAAATGATAGGTAATTGGTACGAATGTCTTCCTATATTTGTGCCCGGAATGAATTATACAAACTCTTTTTGAATAATTACCAAATCGCTCCTGAGAAAAACAAATTCGGGGATGGCATGCCCTTGACCCCCTAGAATTCTGCGTACACATTAAAAAGCCCTTGTTACGCCTCTGACAGAGGGTAAAAAACACGTATAAAGTTATTTTGTGGGCAAAATATCTTCACAAACGTGAACAAAAATTGCAAATGATAGGCCCACGCCGGCATTTTAAATTTTAAGCCTGTGTAAAATCTAATATTTTGGCAGAGGCATAGATCTAATTCTCTGATTTTTAGCGGTGTAACGATTAACCGATATACCGGTTAATATTGCAATACGACTTCTGGCGGTTTTTAACCGGTTAGTTTTTCTCTGAACCGGTTTTCTAGTAATGTTCCAAACTGATTGTTTTTATCAGAATCTGAAATTTAAATGTTTGAATAAATGTTAAAATGGGTTCGGAAACTTGAAATACTTTTCGTAAAGTGAGAGAATATTTATCTTTGAAAGTCCATCCAAAACCTTTTTTTCTAACTTATTCAAACATTTGCATAATACGTACAGATTCTTTAGAAATACAAATATCTATGTACAATGCCAATCAATTAAGACGATACACGTGTATTAATTCATGCTATGCATACATGCACAAAAGAACAGTATGTATTGCAATATATTGCAATACGGGTTTTGTGTATCGCAATATATTGCAATACGGTTTTTACCGTATTGTTACACCCCTACTGATTTTGGTAAAATTCGTAAATGTAATCGTACATGAATAAAGTAAATTCTCACTGAACAAAACAACATCTGATTGTGAGATTTTAAAGCTTTTTTAAGAGTCTTTTCGATCGAAATCAATGAAAAAAGGGAACAATGATTCTCAAAAAGTGATTAATATAGAAGCGTACTTTGAAGCGCTAAACCGTAACCTTTTATTATGGCGTATTGATTTCTTGTGGGTGTTCAAAGCCAAAGGACATTAAATAGTTCTATTTTTGAGGATAAAAATTTTCCTGACAATAAACATTTCCGGGTTTAAATCCACCATTTTATAATTTAATTAATATTTCCTTGCGAAAATCTATAAAACAGTCTCTCATGCTGATATACACCAACTCTTTACCACTCGACTTGTACCAACTGTTTACGAAAAAACGCATCCCTGATCTATATTACTAATATAGATCAATGCTTTGGAGTAAGCAAGGGAAATAACCGAAATTTGCTTTAGTACGTCTTTTTGGACTTTTAGCTACGTCGATCACATGATAAACAAAATGGCGGCGCCCTTGAACATCGTATTTCGTAAATCTTCTCGACTTATTTTTCAATCTCTTAGGCTGAATGAAGCTAAAAGATGCTTAAGATGTGTTTTAAGTGCTCGTATATGCAAGATAGACTTTCGAAAAAGCCAATCTTCATTCTCTCCTGGTCCCAATTTACGAAATGTTCGACGCTCACTTTCTGGATCAACATCTCTTGCTGACAGAAAATGTTGGAAATGTGGGACAGCGACAAACACGGATAAGGAACTTTTTTTCTGTAACTGTGGTGTCGTACAAATTGTGCCTAATGACATGACGTTCTTTCAAGTGATGAAGTGTGACGAAACTTTCGACATTGATGTTCAAAATTTGTCTGAACTTTATAAAGATCTGCAACGAAAGCTTCACCCTGACGGATACAGTCAAAAGTGCAAGGTATAATGTATGGTGTATTGCATTAAGGGAAGTCTACACAAATTTGTTCCCCTTGACTTTACAGATTTCAATTGTAAACCATTTGGTAGAACAGATGTTGAAAGTTTGTGATTAAGAGTTATGACAGTGATTTTATATATTTAAACGGGGATTCGCGACGAAGTGCTATTTTGAATATTAGTTTGATTAGTTAATTTGAATGGTACTGGTACAAAATGTCACATGAATATCTTTATTTAAACATGTGTATGTGATACTTGTTATCCCTTTGAGTCAAATTAATTGCCACAACAGTGAAATTTGATGTATATCTATGTGGTTGCAAATCCCTGTTAACAGTTAGGGCTAGGCCTAACCCTAAACCATTCAAATGTAAATACAATATAGACATGACCCTCTTCAAATCTATTTAGACACATCATTTCAAATAGTGTATACTTTGGAGTATTGAGATTTTATGACAACACAGAATTTTTACGACATTCAAATCTGTATACATGTAGTTACTGGTGTCTCAATCTGTATAGACTTTCACTGCTACTGTGTATTCTGATAATGAATCATATAGTCATGGATTGAATGAAAATGATGTATAATACCAGAAATCTTATGACATGTATTGTTTTTGCTTTTTAAAGTATATCTAAGGTAAAGCATCTAAGTGAAACTCAAGTTATACATTTGTAAAAATTAGATTAGGCTCATATCCGAAGGACGGCTAAATAAGGGGAAAACGCTGTGATAGTTACTGTATTCAGAATTATTCTTTATTATTTATTTATTTATTTACTATAGAAACCAGAGCTAATTCTTCTTATTGAATGTATAGTAAAGAGGAGATCTTACTGGTTTTATCTTTTATATTTTCAGGAGGAACGATTATTAGCTGAACAACAATCAGCATTTGTAAACAAAGCATACAACACATTATTGAAACCTCTTTCTAGAGGTTTGTATCTGCTAGAACTTTATAATGATCCAATAGAAGAGTCTAATTCAGACGTGGATCCAGAATTCCTAATGGAGATTATGGAAGTCAATGAAGACATTTCTGAAGCTAGTTCTGATATGGACGCATTACTTAAAGTTGAAAATATCAATAGTGCTAAGATAAATGTTTGTATAAAAGAAATATCTAAAATGTTTAAGGATAAAGATATTCCTTCAGCTAAATATCATTTAATAAAGTTGAAATATTATAGTAATATTGATGATAAACTTAAAGAGATTTATAGACACATGATGGACAAGCATTGAGTTACTTTGGTTTGCAGAATTATTTGATGAATGAACTTCTGGATGTATGCAACTTGAATCTTGCAGTTAATTTTCTTCAACGCAGAGGGAATATCTATTTACCTTGAAATTTGTATCACGTGATCCTTCACCGGTCATGTGATCGAAATCAGTCAGCTGAAGAAGGTGATGTGATGTCACCGAAAATTTCAAGGTAAATAAATATTTGCTCCGAGTTGAAGAAAATTAACTCCATGAACGATCCAGAACAGAGAAACCTCTTTGGATGTAACTTGAATCTTGTTATATTTTGTATTTTAACTAATTTTGTACCTTGGGATTTCTTGTCAGTATGAAGCAAAATGTTAAAAGAATTGTTCAACTCCTCTTCAGTCCCCTTCCTCTGCTATCTATATGTCTTTATTTTGCAAATCATATGTATGCATGAATTATATTCAGGGTATATAGTCACATAATCTTCAGATTATAAACAAACTCTTGTTCTTCATCAAATTCTTCCAGCAGCCAAAAATGGGGGAAATGTGTATACATTGTGATAGAATAAGTACCAGTATTATATTTACATGTATTTGTCCAAAATGCCCACATGAGCTTAAGAGATAAAGTTGTTTACTTTGTATCCTCTTAGAATTTTTTTGCACATGACCTTGTTTACTGCTCAATGTAAGTTTTTTTGCTAGGGATTTGAAAAACAAAACTCTTGTTGTCTATTTGATTTTTTTTTAAAGAAAGTTAGTAGTTATTTTGTGCGCTATTTTATGTCATTCGATTATTTGTCTCGAAAGAGATGTTGGCAAAAAACAAGTATTTTTTTTCTACATAAGTTGTAATTGTATATCACACAGCTATAGATCTTGATATTTGAGACTATCATTTACATTTTATGACTTGTTTTTTATTTTCCTAGTATTTATTTCAAGTTCGGTAAGCAATAAAAAGTTCATTTTTGAAACTTGAACAATAAACAAATGAATGTTTCTTTACAGAACATGTTGTGAATATTTGTGCAAGTTGACCTGGGACAGATTAATATATTGCACACTTGGGTAACTACACTTAATTGATTTATGTATGCAAATTGTATTTAATAATATTTTTGTACAAGGTCATTTTTCACTAGCTACACAAAGATTAAAAGTATTTAATCTGTAATGTATGATTTTCAGCAGGAATATTGAACATTCTTATGTTCTGCTCACATGCGAAATCATTTAATTTGAGTTTCAAATCAAATACATTGTTTGCAATTCTTATCAATTGATGAATGTAGTTGATTTCTTCAAAGATATACATCTCTGGTTTCTGATTCAGATACTTTTATTTTCATAATCATTTATCTGTTATTTGGAATGATAAAAAAATTAGCCAACGGAATAAAATGTCGATGACTTAATTTGACAGAATATTAAGGTACATTATCATGTTCAAACAAATTTTTTAGTCTATCTGTACAAGTGTTTGGTGATGGGACTGTTTGAAGAGTTAGCTGTTTAAATATTGTTGTGTATTTCAGTTTTTTTGTGATATTTATACCCCCGCTTCGAAGAAGAGGGGGGTATACTGTTTTATTTTTTCAGCATATATATCTGTATATAAACCAGTTTATTATTAGAATCAATTTGTGAGAACTTGTATATCTAGATGAATATAAATTTAAGCCAAGGGAAATAACTGTGACAAAAATATTAATGAATTATCTATCTATATTTGTAATTATCTCCCTTAATAAACTTACACTATTGGTATTTTCGTGTTTGTTTTAATTTGCTGTAAATCTGCTTTTGTCTATCAATAACTTGCAGTGTCACTTAAAATTTTTTACCTGGTTTATTGCTAGTTTCTGTTTAAAAGTGATGGATGTAAATCCCAACAGTTTGTGGCTGCTCAACCATGAGGACTGGCATTCTCGTTCCCAGAGGCTATCAAGATTCTCGATACTAGCATTAGATCCAGAATCTTGCTAACCTCGGTGTACGAGAATGGAGGACTGGATGTAACAGGACTCTTTATTGTTATATAATATTAGTATTTCTTCTACCCCGGTAACCTAATGTAAAATCTACATAGATGAACACAAGTGAAGACAAAAAAAACATAAACACATTTTTGTGGTGTCCTAAATGACCACTAAAAGTTTGGGATGGCCTAACCAACCAGTAAAAGCTATAAAAGGTCATCACTGGTCATCTAACATACTTAGTAAGTATATGACTGTTCAATAACTATAAATTACTATCAGTGTTAATTACTTGTGGTTATAGAAGCTATATATGTGTAGGTATGACAATTCTGACAGGTTATCATAAAATTAATGTTTACTTAGTGATATCACGGCTGATAGGGCCCCTAGTCATAGCTATAACTGTGTCCTTACCGATCATAAAACATCGGTCATTTACGTAATCTTCGTAAAATACTCTACAGTTTTGCAATATAGCTGAAATGGTCAAATAATGTCATCACTAAATTGACCTATTTCATAGACCAATGGTAAATAGGTCCTCACAACAGATTATCAATTCGAGTGTGTTATATTCAAAGCCTTTTGGCAATAACATTCGGATGATTCCGTAAACTGACGATCAGTGTGTCGTGCAACAATCGCCGAGGTGTTCCGAATGTGGCGAAAATTGTGTTGTTTATAAATGCTTTTTTGTCATTTTACGGAAACACCCGAGTGGTTTACCGAATGAGTGTATACTTGTTGAATGATGTCAGCGATATCATAGTGACCTCGGGTATATTTTAACATAAATCACCTGGAACATTATTTGTCCTTTATATCGAGCATATAAAATATAAACTTAACACCTTTAGGACGGAAGAAAATCTTCCGATTTTGCAGATTTCTAAGCTTGTACAATTCAAATGTGCTAATCGAATGCTGCCTTGTTGAACGAGACCAAAAATTGTATGGAATCTAATTCTGAATTTCGTGCATCTTTTACGTATTTAACTGTTTGCTTCTCAAACAGAAATGTGATGAAATATAATTGCATGTACAGTAAAATTCCACTATTAAGACCATCAAAATAGATGGAGTTTTAAGCGAAACGGCCTCAAAGTAAGCCTAAAATGTCTGACTTAAAAATCATAAACATCGCATGAATTTGAAATTACCCGAGACATACATGTATATAGATCTCTATGTATCTGCCATTAACAACATATGGTCTTGGTAACGAACTTTTACTGTACAATATTTTAAATTAGTATGACATGGCGAAGTGACCATGCATATATTTTGGATGTATCTCAACGTTTATTAACATCCTCCACACATGCCACACAGGGTTACCCGCTAATTCGGGCGCAAAAGGCAAAACCGGGCGATAATCGGTCGCTGAACATTTTTGGTTTTCACCAGTGAACTGATTTTGTTATTTTCTTTAGCTACTTGCACCTTCTTGCATACACTAACATCTTTATACTCGCATGTCAATAGCTTAATGATTCTCTCATTCTTTAAGATTTTTATATTAATGAAAGAGAGTACAAAATGTAGCATTTAACTAGCGACCTGTGCTTATATGTAGAATCGTCCAGATTATGGTGGAATATGAACAAAAGTAATTCTAGTAAACTGCACGTTGTACAGGTGTTGATGAAATGCAAAGCGCGTTTTGAATATATCATATACTTGATTTTTGTAGAAATATTTATTTACATTAAAACTTCACTATTCAACAAAGAGTAAACAAACAGTTTTCTGTACAGTATAATCACGTCATTATCAAGCCTTAAACTAAGATTTACGGCATGATAAAGGAAGCATGTTTGACAAGCGAAACCCAAACATACCGACAGCTAGCTTATATCTATATGTACTATCTATGTTCTGTTCTTTACTTTAATTATATTTTATATTTTCATACTAGTTAATGTGCACTGAAAAGTAAAACAGTATAATTAGTAAGCTATGGTTTGTAATTAATGTCAAAAAAGTAGGCATTGTTTTATAGTGTTTTTTTCTTTGTCGAGTATGCTAAAGAGGTAACATAAATTTATGAGTTGGGAATTTTTAAGCTTGAAGGATATAGCCACAACTTCGTCTTTTAAAGGTTAGTGACATTAGATATCTCAGTATTTACTTCAGAATGTACATGATTAATAAATATTTTAGCTGGAGTATTTTGGGCTTCGCACTAACAGGGTCCTAGACATAAAACACTGAGAATGGTCACATATCAAAACTCAATTCTTTTCTCAAGCTTCGTATTTTCGACAACATACACATATACTGTTATAGATAAAGGTTTTTACTTTTATGCTGTGTTCATACTCATATTTGCAAATATGGTTCTTTATGAACAAAGTAATCCCTTGAGCACGTTTCGAGCAAGCAATCTTATCAAATATTTTCTTGCCATTAGTCTAGGACCCTGGCTATAGTTTAAGAAATCATAAATTTGCTGTTTTACTATTTGCTTGCATGAAACAGCTTGATTAACATTTTAACGCTTTGCATGATTTTGACTACTCAGCAAAATAGGTTCAAATAGTGTTACTTTATACCTTTGCTTGCAAAACATTATTTGATAGCAACTCTTTAATAAACTCGTAGACATTTTCGTAATCAAGTTAGATTCATTCTACATTTATCCTGACATTCACTTGCAGTTATTTCCTTAATACATTATGCTTGATTATGACACACGTTCTTACATCTTATATTTCTCACTCGCTTGCTTGCTTGCTTTACGGAAGTTCAATTCTAGGTCTTAAGAAAACGTTTGATACTCAAGGAAAGAAACAGTTCGCTGGATTCTGTGTAGTATTGGTGGTTGGATTCTTACCGTCATTGGCTTTTCCATTATTACTAGTACTGGTAACCACATTGTCACTCCCTCTTAGTTTTTTGTTACATCACGTGGCGTTTGTAAATCACGTGTCACTAGTACATGTACTCACTTTTTGCAATCCTTTAGTGGTTGGAATATGACCGAAAATTGGCATTTTTTTCTAAACGCAGTGGAACAGTTTCAAGGTTTTCTATTTTCATTAACTGAGTTACATTCGTGTGTTAGTAAGATCAGTTAAGTTAAAAGGTGTCCTTTCTTTACTAATTTGAAAGACATTGCTTTAAACAGGTAACCTCTACCTTAAGACTGTGAGACAATTATCATTCTTTGTCAGTCATTTAAATTTTCTTAGAAGTAAAAAGTAGAACATAGGAAATGTCAAAATATCGTCGCCATTAACGTGTAATATCATTTTATGAATATACCGACGTCAGTGAACCATCACCGGTAAAGACAAACCTGTGAAATGTCAGTCATGGATATATTCAACGTGGAAATTTAACATTCAAACAATGTCGCTGGTCCATACAGAAATCGGTTGATTAGTTCAAAGTCATTTATTTCTATGATCTTTTTTCGCTGACAGTATTTTCTTGCAGTATGGCCATGACATGGGTGAAAGTTGAAAGTTTTGAATATACTGAAATCCTACTTTGAAAATACTGAAATAGACTGATTTTCCAGGGGTAGAACGATTGCTAAAGCTTTCGTCGTAAGGCTTCATGCTCGAATCCCATCGGATACTTTTTTAATTTCATTGGGCAGGACATTTTCCCACGGTTGCTTCTTTTGATTTAGATGTAAATATTCTAAGTACACCGATTTCAATGTTGTCAGTAATTTTCATTTTTCAACATTTATGTCCGATCGTTAATGGAAATGTGTACAGGACTATACTATCGTCTGCTTGCATGGTTTTCATGCTTCTTAATTGATGCAAAATGTGCATGTGCAGAAAAGTGGAAATGCGCACGCGCTTATCGTGCAAAAATTGCACGTTGTCAGTTTTTGTGAAAATCATTAGTGTATTGATATGCACAACAAAAAAATCAAGAAATGGCTCGAATGTCGCTTCAAGAACGAGAAATTGTCATAGGTGCGTCACCTGCAGAATAAGACTTCTATTATTTCATTTGCTTATTTTCTGTTCAATCAAAACAATTAGAAAATCTTCCCATGTCAACGTATGCGCGACAAAAATGGTTTTGCATTGATAAAGTAGCATAAAAACCATGAAAGCAAAGGTCAGTATGGTCCAAAACACATTCCCATCATCGATCAGACTTTAATGTTGAAAAATAAGACTTCCTACTATACTGAAATCGGAGTACTTAGAAGTTTCGTTAAGTATATATGCGATGAAGGTCATTTTGATAAATGGGGATATCGTGCATTGTTGTTAACTTGGCTAAGCTTGTATATGGAAGCGGACTTTAAACCATAGTCTAATTTAATCTAGTACATTCATGTATACTGTAAGCCTGTCAGTGAACTATTAGACATATTGTTATCATTATTCTAAACTATGTGAATATTTATAATATAGTACAACATTATAAAAAGCTTTATTATACTTCAATGTACTTGTATTATCATAAAAGTATGATAAACGGATACTACAGTAAACACTCATAAAGATAAATATAATAAATGATACAAAATGCTGTACATTTATATCATACTAACTTTGACTTGGGTTATGATAGATCGTTGGCAATCGGTAAACATCGTATATTTTCGTATATTTCGTAAAATCTATTTGGAATTTTGACCTAGGCTTTGATAATTACACGAAAGTCGGTAAACATCGCGTATTTTTCACATGCATTCGTAAAATGTTATTTACATTTATATATTTAGTATTTTGACTCGGGTTATGATTGTTCTACTCGTACGTAACTCGGTGAAAATCGTGTGTATTCGTAAAAAACAACGTTGTTCTGTTATCAATATGATAAATACAGTCTTAACTCTATTAGGTTTGACCAATGAAAGCATCCCCTTATTTTCTCACATAAGAGAATAACCGAGAAATAACGATTGTCATACTTATGTACATTCTGAACACCTCGGATTGTTCGAAAATTCGTATGATTTAAATTTGCGATGAACTATTTTAGAGTTCTCAAATTAGCTTTAAATGTTAAACATTTAGTTGATTGCATATTTCTGTAATATTCCTTTCATTTATACCTGTGCTCAATCATAGTATGGGTTTCCTAATTTTGACAAGTTGCAATTTAGCTGATCAGTATACATGTATTTTACCGTTTAGTTTACGAAGTATTTATGAACGCAGCGAATAAACAGATATACTTTACAGCAAATCTAGATACATGTATAACATTACATGCACCAATTATCTGGGAAGCAGAAATACGTGCATGCGTGCAATAATTGTTAATTTTTGCAATATTTCTATACAGTTTTGTCTTGAAACAAAACCAGTCATATCGTTAAATGGGATTTATGCCCGCAACAATACTCATATTACATCAAGTTAAATTCCACTTAACAATTTATTTCTAAGAGTATTCATCTCTTATTTTACAATCGTGAAACATCGGGTATTTCCGTGATCTTCCTAAAATTACGAAATCATTGAAGCAGAGGCAATCCGAGTGAAAATATATTATTGACATCGCTAAAACTAAACAGTTAACAGTATGTTAATTGCACTGCACATTGTGCTTAATACAATATATTAATGCAATGCATACTAATTATTCGTGTATAATTCGGTACAGTATAAATGACAAAACGTAATGTATACATACAGACCTCTGACACTCACACTAAATGTTACATTCATTAATCATGTATTGTATGCATTGCAGTGCAGTAGACATCAAAAATATAAAACTTAATATGTATTTTCATTACTATCATTTTAATGAAGTGAGCTCATTACTGCACTCAGATGCCAAGACAGACTTGGTTAATTTGTGATCACGAATGTAATATATTGGGAAAATGATTTAAATAAATATGGTTAGATCTGGTTGGGAAATGCCGAACAGTATGTTCGCACAGTCTGTGTATATTCATAATAACATAAGCAACATGCTAATCGATTGACCAGGGATTGAACATATTTTGATGTCTGAAATAACTATTTCACTACCCCTTTTAAATCTTCATTTCTATTCGGGACACTTCGGCCATCATTTATACAGATATTCGTGGAAAATACCATGAAAATTTCCGAATGATACATGTATTTGCATAGAAAATGGCCGGAGAGCGCCGAATGCTTCATTCCTATTCCCAATTTCTAAAAAGTTGTCGTTCCTTCCTCTTAATATCTTGTGAAAGAATGATTGTTTGATCTATCTGTGGAATATTCTAACATTACATGTTAATATATAAAATGTTTTAAAACTGTGTTTTGACCATGTTACACAATAGTAAGGTCTGTCTGTGAAATAAATATTCGTCTAATCATTTCTCTAAATCTTAATTCATTCATTCTCATGTCAGACCTTGAAAAACCTAATTAGTGGTTCAAGAACTGATGCATATTGTACAAGATAAAAAACAACTACCAACATTCATGGTTTTCTGGCCAGAAAATGGAACGCATCGTTACATATCAATGAAAGCTGGAAATGAGTACAAGCTATGATATTGTTCTTAGACAACCTACTTTGAGTGGTATCATTGCAAAAAAATCACATTTGCAAAATTGCCAAATCTTTGATTTATGATGGCAAGTCATTGCACTATGCTGATACGTAAATTATTCGAACAAAACTAGCTTGTATAAAAAGAACTGGTGAAAGAGAATTTATAGAATGTCTGTTAGCAAAAATACCCTACGACAAAAATCCTCGCAAGTCCAGCTCTCCAGAATCTTGATAACGTCTAAATACGAGAATGCCTCACATTTTAATGCATCTCTCACGAACGGACAAACTTACATCATATCACGACAAATATCAGGTTTTATAAATTGTATGTAATGTAGGTATGGTATTGTAACTAACATTCTCGTTCCCAGAGTCTAGTAGGATTCTCAATACTAGCATTGAGAATCCTACTAGACTATGGGAACGAGAATGTAAAACTAATTACTACGCACATGTCTCTTCAGTTCTGTTCTATTCTATTCTTTAAAACTTCATTTTACATTCTAACATCATTTTATCTCGTCTTTATGCTATTTATGTATTAAGATTTTATGTGTATCACAATGTATTTAAAACCAGTCTGTTTAAAATGTAATTTGTTACAAATATCATTTTGTTCCGTTTTTTAGGTATGAATCAAAATGTGATGTAAGTTGTGTCTAGTTACACAGTTATTTAGTATTTATCTATTATAAGGTGGTCTCCATCAAAACAAGTCTCATTTTATGAGATTTTATACAGTTTTTATTTTGCATCGTACAAGGAAAATATGAAATGTTTAACTCGGCTTATCAATCTTAGTGACTGCTCAGTGACTGATGCCCAATTATAGTACTAGTATAGTCATAAATGTAATCTAGTTCGAAGGAAAATGATAACAGCTTCAGGTGTGCGCTTTGATACTGTTGTTAAATGGCTGACAGCCGTCCTTGTAAAAGTGTTGGAAATAGATATCAGTCAATATAATGACATACATATAAATGTCGGATGATTGAGAAAATGTATGTTAACTTATGAGTAGACAATTTCTTAAAAAGTCTGGGCCTTATAATCAGATTAATTGCCTTACGGTCTAGAGTCATCCAGAAGCTTTTTTGTCGTGTGCCAAATGAGACAGTTTAAATCATATGTTCGCAACAGCAGTGTTTTAGTACAATATCTATAGCCTGGTCCTTGTGCCAGGAAGTATCCGTGGCCGAGATTGCAACTGTTGACCAAGACAGACAATTTCAAGATGGTTTAATTTGTTAATTATTTGTTATACTAGAGACACGTCATAAAATGCTTCTGGTTGAACCCACACAAAATGCGTTTCATCGTAATTTAGATGTAATTGTATCTAAATACGGCAACGTGCTTACATTTCCTGGTTTGTACGTATCACCTTACCTTATTTAATCATTGCAACGATTTTGATAAAACCTGCTGTCTAATTTATCAAGATTTTTTATCCTAAGGGAGATTTCTTATGTCAATAAATTATTTAGTTTCGAATCATTTGAGCTTAAAATTTACTATTGTGATTCGATCTTATCGTTTATTTTTATCTCACAAGATCTCGCGATGATTCATCACGTGACGAGACAGATACTCTTCATTTAGGAGGTCACATGACCTAATTTCCCTCCAGCATTGTGCATACATCGCATTGTATACATGTCAATAGGACGTAATGTTTTGTTTTCAAATTGTTATCATAATGCAGTAAGGTATCATATTGGTATAGTTTTGTATGCAGTGTCTGAGCCCTTAAGACATTTTTACAAGTTTAAAGGGCCATCTTACGCCAGACAGCGTCTTGACATTAAACTTGGTGTCAAATGTCCCAGCCAATATGAATTTAATTATCACCTAACTGAAAACATGATAGCTATAATCTTTGATCAATGATATAATTTGCAAAACTTTCATTTATGATAATGAAACATAATTAGTATTGAAAAGATAATCAACTTTTTACATAAGTTAACGTACTTTTCCCTCTTGTTGGTAGCATCAAGTAATTAGTTACTGTAACATCACATTAATTCGAAATCAACAGTCAATGGTTCGGATCTAACTGCATATAATGTGGATACGAAGGGTTTTATTTATGGAGAATGGTAGTCGAGAACGGTACTAGTGCTTTCCTGGAACGATGGCTAGGTTGACAGTCCGTCAAAACAAACCAAACTTGTATTTATCTTGACATACGACATACTTGTATTTCATAGCTTATTTCTTTCTACTGTCAGCTGACATCGCACCGCTATCATTTGATGTTGGTCCGATGTAGGCAAAAAATATTGGACCGATACTGTTTTGATGTTGGCCCAATGTAGGCAAAAATATCGGGCCGATATTGTTTAGACGTTTTAGTACAACCGATGTCAAGCCGACATCATTCCTATTTGCAGCTGAGGTTGAATCCGACGTCGGACTGTCATAGAAAACCATTTAGGTTTGATGTCGGGTCGATATAGAATGTTGGCTGGGTTACAATATAATATCTTTATGTTTTTGTCAAAGTCAATGTTGTCGTATATATACACTCAAGTTGTTACATTATGTGTTTCCCTCCACTTTCAAATCTTGTAAACATCATATCGATTAGCGTTTTATAAATACTCCATTGTATTGTTGAACAAAACAAATCATTGTTATGAAGACACTTGGCCATGGACACAAAAAGTGTTTTGAATGACACGTTTTTGATACTTCAGCACAAAACTAGCCTAACTAATGTAAATAAAGAAGGATGTAGACCAGTTTTGCACTGACTCTTTGGTTGTACTTATTTGGTAATATTGAAATGATCTTATTTACGATGCCAACAACATATTCCATATCGGAGGTTTAGCGCAAAACGGTCGTAACTCATTCTTTTCTGATATTGAGTTACGACCGTTTTCCGCTTAACCCGCAATATGTTCTGCCATGTATAATAAGAATAACAAAACTTATTCATTCCTGTTAAGTATTGTTTTGGAAATCGAAGAACTTCAACCGCTAGGTTGTAGGCCCTGTATACATATGATGATATATAAAGTTTTGGACTCGAAACCTTGCCTGCCGCTTATGGTATAGCTACGGGACCACGACTGTGAATATTGTTGACTACGTAACCTTAGTTTCGATATATCTTGTTTGGAGTTGATATAAACACTGATCTATTATATAGAAGTTTTCGACCTGGGTCCCTACCCTTATACTTATCACCAAAATTGTTACATTATATGCTTGGATTTTGCACGTGTATAGAATTAAGATATGTTTTTTGTCAGGTAGGAGTTGATTTATGGGCACTTTAAAGTGTCACTACGTTGAAAATTTCAAGTAATATTAGATTTACCATAAAAATCTCTCAATAGCTTGTAACCAACATATTGAATAATTTTTTTACCCTCGTATATGGTTGAGTAAAACATATTAAAACTTGTATCAATCAATCATATTTACACACATCCTGCTTCAAAAGTGGTTTAACATACGTCAAAAACAATCGTAAGTCAATAAACATAATAATTTACAAAATATAACTTGCTATAGACTTGCTATAGATAATAATAATAGAATGAGATATGGCGCAGGATTTCTGTCTGGAAGTCCCGGATTCGATTCCCGGCCCCGCCACGGTAGATTAAATGCTTTCCATGAAAATTTAATAATTATAGGGAGGTCGGCTCCTTATGGAATGGTAAGCGAGTTCTGGTAGGCTAAAGCAAAATGCCCAGGAAATTGACAAGTTGAGCGCCCGCCCCACACAAACAAATAAAAAAATGTACAGCGTAAAATCCAATTAAAAGTAATAAAATAAACTTAATTATTGAGTGAATTTATATTGTATACACTCAATCTTACCTACTGTGTTTCTACGACAAAATTATCAAATGAGCTTACGACTGTTTTTCATAAGATTATTTGTGAGAGTACCCATTGCTATGGTAACACCGCAAACTTCACAGAAATTGCCTAAGTAAAGTAATATGGCTAGAGTGCTAGTTTACTGGCTTGAAACAACATTTTAGTAAAGTTTTCTATTCAATTATTCCATGCATAGACACACCGACTCGGAATCATTCAGGTCTACTATGATTTCATGGCTTACCATGAACCATTAAAATAACAGCTATAGGTAGATCGTGCAAGTTATTTTTATCTTTTAAAAACAGTTATGAAATATCATGATGTTTATTATTCCAGAATTTAACTAACAAAGGGTTATTCTTCTTGAGGAACAACTCATACAAAACGTTTTTATCCAATCATTTCAAATGATTTTGTTACATACAGCACAACGTAGTCATTCTTGACAAACCGTCACTTCCCAGGTCAAACTCTTCACAGTCACAGTGCTTACATCACGCTTTGCAACGCTGCGTGGGGTTTGTTCCCAGGTTTCACTGTATTCATATCGGCTAAACCAGGATTTCATGAGCTTAAAATAAACAAATCATACTGTGCACGATGGCACGAACACAATATCTTTTATAATTCATTAGCCAAAAAATAGTTTAAACGAATTTTGTCTACGCGGTATGCCATTTTGTGTTATCACTTTAATTGAGCAAAAAAGTAAAAATAGACGCTAATATGATATTTTAACTTACGAAATATTAGGAGTTGTGTTGTCATTGCAGATGGGTTTGTAAACAAGAACATGTATCTAAGGCCATGACCATTAAGATACTTCTTTTTTACAATAACACTGTCATGTGACACTGTACGGGCTAGTCAACCAAGATGGCGGTCAGAAAGCGGATTAAAAGGTAAACATAGTGTATTTCCTTGATTTCTCTAACTTAATCCACATTAATTGCTATATAAATCGAAATCGACTGCTTTTTATCCGCCATCTTGATTGACTACACAGTACAGTGCTACATGACAGTTTATTGTCAAAGAGAGGTATCTTCTTCAGCTAACCTGTATCTATACTGTTAATGAACGTGCCGCATCAGATGTAAAACAAAAAGTTGAAATAAAAAAGCGGCTTAAAAAGTTTTAGCAGTTAGAACTACATAACCACAATGCTAATTGTTCCAGGTTGCAATATAAGACCCCAAATTACAAATGTATACGGTCTAGTTCTAAATAAATCGGCCAGACTACACGTCGTAACACATTTTAAAACCAGCCTTACTATTCTCGTTTGGTAAGACACTATAAACGTATCATTGTTTCAATGGAAAATTCCTCAGTTGAAAGGTATAAAAATTATAATTAGATTATTTTCTGTAACCTCTCGGTCCAAACTCTACATGTAATCGCTCAGCATGAAAATACAGTAAAGTACACAACCCGTGTACCTCCTGGTTACCTAGGTAACCGAGTAACAATGTCAGTATGTTGATAACAAATGGATATTTTTGCTGATGGTTAACTGTGAATAGTTTTGTATATATTTTGTATTAAACATTGTCTCAACTCAGTGTGTAGAATGTAAGCCCTATATTTATAAGTGTCAGTTAATTTATTATAATTTTACCTACTTAAATCAAAATCCTTAGGACATTTTTATAGACGAGTAACATTGCTATGTGCATATTGGTTTTATCGTCACGAATACAGCCTATCGATCTCCAAGCTCGTAGTTTGCAACAAAAATTTGATAATTTTTTACTTTTAACAAGGGTCCATTTAGAATCTACATAATTCGCATGTTCAATTGCACGATGAACACGTACGGTCCTTACATGTCATAGCACAATTTTTTTCTACATTATCACTCAGCATGGAATTAACAACAATACTGATGTATTTAATAACAAATTTCATACATTTTAAATCAAAGTAAGGTCCCATTGTATACTGTTTGATGGTTCATTAGGTTTTCTCTGACAGCTGGAAATAAATATCAATAAGGAAACGTACAAACTATATCTAATCTGCTATGAGTGCATATGATAATTTTATCATATTGAAATCTGTTATATACACACTGTATAATCAGCTTAATGCAACATTAAAATTGATAGTTTATTTCAAGATATTAGGTCTTTGGCCTGTAAATATCCCAGCGGTTAGTCAACCTACTCACCGTTCCTGGAGTAGGTACTAGGCGCATTCTTCCACCAGTGACTAACAACTGCGCTACATGATTTAGATTCAGTGGTAGAAGGAAGAATGGACAAAGAAATTCTGATTTATTGACATACCTTATTATTCTAACACGAGTACTTGTTAGTAATCTGTTCTATATCAAAGATATATATTCACAAAAAATGTTCATAAAATGTATGACTTGAATCTTGTCCGTATGTTTACCGACTTTGTTCAAGGTTTTTTGGCATTGATCACGTGATTTTCTTTTGTACTAAATCCGAGTCAGCCTCATGTACTTCAGATTTATCTCAAAGTCAAGTGAATCTAGTTCAGGCAAGTTTTACGAAGTGGGCCAAGGTTTTTAGTAAACTGATGAGCCAGATATACTTTATACTCATGGTTAACTAGACGCGGCTGTTGTTTCAAGATTATGTGATTTATGTAAATCTTAGAATTTACGACAAGTTTACTGAGAAAACTATGATAGCCATGTACAGTAAAGTTCGGTTGTAGAGGCCATCTTGATTTTTGCAAAATCATGAGTTTTTTTACGGTTTCCAAGTCTAAAATACTTAATTTGAGATGGAGAATGTCCATATGCTAGGGTCATTACGCTATTAAGACAAATTCAAGATTATTTGATGGTACTAGAAATGGAATTTCGCTGAACTGATAGCAATGTGTGACTGGACTAAGGTGAATGTACCGTGCAGCTTCACAATACACGACCAAGTCTTTGTTCTTTGTTACTTTATGCATGCATGTATCCGTTTCTTAGCGCGTTGTCACTATGTATGTATTTGTTTCTCTATGCCCATTGATTGCCCCTTTCTCTTTTAGAACTATATCAAATATTTTGATAGTTGCAAAATCAACTTTATTCATTAAAGATTTAGACCGTTTGCCTTGTATTGTTAAGTTATTTACATCGTCCAACTCATTAAACTAGCGTTCGTGGACGGTTTACTTTTAAAGCAGTACTTGCTTATTCCATAAGAGAAACGTCGCACCTTCTTCAATACCAGGAAACCAGATATTGTAACAAAATGTCTAAGTGCACGTGTGGGATTATCACCTAGATACCGAATACAAAATGTACTTAATACAAAAGTCACCAACATAAATATTCCCACATAGATGGCTGTCATCAACATTAATGTGCTCCAGGCTACGGACGTCAGTTGCATATAACACGTGTAGCTAGTATTTAATATAGACGGCCGTAAATAAATATATTAATAGGTAATATTAGACACATAGTTTTTGTTTTGATGTGCATGGATCAGAACATTGTATAATTATACTAGGTGTTAAAATTTATTATGACTACTTCACAGGTATGGAGATATTAAAATTTCAATGTGATCTATGTGCAGTAGTTATTATTTACTAGTATTCGCATCTAAATGTAGTTTTTGGATGTAAAACATCGGAGTATGCATGTTGTTGAAATCATTGTGTTGTATATATGTACATGTATGTTGTGTTTCTAGATATTTTTGTCTATTAAGAAAGAAAGATTTACTTTGCTTTAAAACCTAACGACCGATATGGCATGATCGTGCAGTTATTAGTATATATTCACTGGATTGGTAAACCAATTGGTTTTAGCTAATTAGTCAGTATTTCTTTCTTTTTTTTAGAAACTGCATACATTTTCTTAAACAGTTTGGTATCTATTTTGGCAGGATTTAGCGCCTTAGCTACCGACTGTATTTGTCTATAGTTACGACTGTCAGTCAAACTTCTCACCGTTCCTAGAAAGGGCAAATCTCTGGATTTAGCACTTGTTTCGTTTTTATGCAAAAGCTGTGTTACTTCCTTATAGTACTTACATCAAATATATTAGCAAGTTTGCTGTTTGTTTGCTGCGGTACCAGAAAGCAAACTTGAGTGTGGCATACATAAGTTGAAGACTAAAATTAAGTGTTTTATTATTTAGTAATAAAGAAAAAAAATCATCACAAAAGTGTATGCTGGTTAATGTTAAGACTGGGCTGCAAAGGAGATTATTTGTTTATAACTATAGTGTACGTACATATGTAGTTAGTGGTTAGACAGTTGAAAGAGAACGATTGTTTGGTTCAAGTTGCACAGCTGAAAGGGAACGATTGTTAAGTTCAAAGACTGTCATCTAACAATTTTGTTTACATGGCCTAAGGGTAAGAGATATTATACGACTCTCTATCTTGTATATATCTACATGACAGATTTTTCTCCCATCTGGTAAACAACGGATGTTTTTGAGGTAGATTGTAAATTAAAACAGAATGTTTTAGTAAACTTTTAACGTTTTATCTTCCATTTAGAAGTCTTGAAAATTCTTCTTGAAGTTTGTTTGAATAGTGAGTTATAAGGATTTAATCTTTTATAAGTTTTGGATTATTATATGAAATTGTTGAAGTTTTTTCTCTATTTTTATAATTAATTCAGAACTTTATATCGTTTGTTTTATGGACAATGGTATTATTTTTTGCATTGCAATTAAATTCAAATTAAAGTAAATTATTTCATTAAGAATAAAGGACCGAGCAATATGGCTATGTTCATAATTGCTAGGGTTTTTTGAAGGGTTTGTTATCTTAACTTGAAAATGGTACATTTTCGTGTATAGGAGCCTACTGTGCATGTATACCTGTTTATATCTTAAGACCTCAACTTAAGTAAGACAAGAAAATGTTTGTGCATGCACTTATGTAATTTAGTATCTACGACAGAATATGAGCATATTCTTTCAAGTTTTAATACAAAACTGATAAAATTTTACATAATTTTTGTGGTAATTTCAGGATGCTTATTTGATTGGCTAAGTGCTTGGTTATCGGAATATCATCTCACGTGACTTTGTGGAAAAAATAAATAACCTTAAACTATGGATTAACTAAGTGTTTACTAAACTGTTTGTCATTTTTGGATTTACTTTGTGTTTTGTTATAAGGAGTGTTTTGAACAAATCACTAATTGATAATAGGAATTAATTACATAACATAATTAACCAGAATGGATGACGATAGAGCTGATAAGCCCATGAACGGTCAAGGTACGTGGATATTGACTATTTCAAATAATTTTGAATATCTTAAAGTTGTGTTTAACGCTTCGAGGGTTGCCCGCAAGACTGTAGTAACTGGCTATTTAACACAATGCAATTACTACAGTCTTGCGGGCAACTCTCGACATATATTATAGAAAGTGTAGACATAGATTAAATACTCACAAGAATGTTAATTTTGACTTGAACCTGGATTTAAAGACTCACTCACGGTCATATGTGACCGTGTTTGTATGATCCACCAGAAAGTCACATATAACAGGTTTTACAGTACTGTAAAGTTTTGCTATAACGACCATCTTGATAACAAGTAATACAAAAACACGTGGTTAGTGACGATTTTGAGTCATATGCTTAAATTGAGAAGTAAAAGGACCATACTGTAAGATTTTCCGCTATTAAGACCGTTTATTTTGATTGTCCTAAAAGAGGAACTTTATTACAACGCCCTGTAGAGTTTCGTAAAAGAGCAAGGCCTAGTCAGAGACATAAACGCACTCGGATACAATGCTTATTAGTATAACTTATTGCTACTTATGTGAATTTTAAATTTGTTTTTCGATGTTACTTGTACAACTTGAATATGGTGCTATAATGATAAAAATTTGTGAATTTACTATATGTTAGACAGTTATTTCTTATATTGTTGTATTTTGGCTGTAGGAGCGGGCGTGGCTGAGTGGTTACGACGTTGGACTGGTAATAATTGGAAAGCCAGCTACGCGTTGGTTCGAATTCCATCCCAAACCTACCCCGTTGTTTCCTTGAGCAAGAAACTTTATCATACTAGCTCAGTACTGGGTGAACATGAAGTAGACTCGAAAGTGATAAATCTAAGTTGTAAGAACTTGTTTCACAATCGGGCTAAAATAAATTAGTATACGATTAGGTTTTGGCTGTCGCTTCTTTGCCTGTTGCTCGTCAAAAGTAGTTTGGTTGAGCCAGTCCCATTACCTTCAGAAAGGCCTACGGCTCATGTGGTGGCCAGTTTATGCCAAGTTGGCTTATAAAGTTTTGAAATGAATTCTATTCTTGTAGCACACTTCGAGTAATTATACACGTGCTGTCGTCGTAACCAACATCGTTTTAGATTCGAGAAGAGTTCTTTATGTTATCTACATCAGATCATGTAATTTATTAGAAAGATTCACTTATCATAGTAATTGAACGTTTTATTTGTATACTTCCATTTAAACATAAACTGCGCTATCACGTTTGTACCTGTATACGTGCATAAGTCTGCATAAAAAGATCGTCTTTATTGTTACATCATATCAGAGCTTTAATGGAGCTTTAACAGAGCTTTTCAAATGAAATAAAAAGTGTTTGCTTGGATTAAACTCCTTCTATCAACGTTTTTCATATGTTTGCGGCGGCTGCCTCAACTAACCAACTCTTTGGCTCTCTGTAACGCTATTATTTTACATTTCCACAAGAGACCATCGTTTTCTGTCTATACAGCGTCATTGTTGTCATAATTATTTTCATATAGCAGAATAAATAATCGCTTCGAGGAATCAAACAGAAAATCTAAGTCCATGGTATTTTCATTTCAGCCAAGATCATGCTTGCTACTTAGGCTATAATATTAACACGTCAAACCATTTACCTTACATGACTTTATCATACATCATAATACATACATGTACATTCTAAAAGAGATACCAATTAACATTTCACCTAAATCAAGGTTAGCTAGTCAGTTTTTGTACGTCAAGTAAATTAATTTACGTGTGTTTTTATGAACACTGCTATTAATTATAAATAAGAGGTTCGTCTAGGGGTTGCGTACAGATTAAATAATATTACAGAACAGAACAGAATTTTATTTTGTAAATGTGTACATAGTACATAGTTATGGTATCATACATATACTGTTATACAAATAAATATAAACTACATGTTTCTATTTACCATTTGGAATGGATCCCTATATAAGGTGACAAACATATGAATATGTAAAACATATATATCAATGTTTGGAAAATAATTACAGCGTTTAACGTAATGTTTGGTATTGTTTGTTTACCGTAGTTATTTTGTCATATTTAGTACAAAATAAAGAATTTGGGACCGTTTGGGGATCACACGCAATAAGTTACAAAGACTAAGAGTAATGCTAATTAATTAAAAGCTCGTTGATAAATCTCAAACCAAACTGCTACTCATGCTCTATTCTATACATTACAGGACACAAGCGTCCTGTGCAGAAATTGATACACAAAAAATTACGAGCTTTCCAATCAGATACAACGCACGGGCGCCGCGTGCAGAAATTGACACATGAAACTGACAAGTTTTTCTATAAGTTACAGAGCATGAGACATCCGTGCGGAAATGATCACGTGATGTTAACAAGCAGTCTCCTTTATTAAAGCGCCAACTATATAGATAAATATAAGCAAACTATTGATTTAAATAAACAAGTCAAAATAACGAACTCGTTAATTTATTGGTCATTTTTATCATTATTTATTATTATTATTGTTTATTATCATTATTTTAATTTAAGACTGGGTGGGAATCACGCCGAATTGTTCCAATTCGAAGATTTGTTTTTCAGTTGCCAACCAGTGGTATTACAAACAGTACAAAATACCTTCTCGATTGCAAGGAGTTATGACTAACGACAAATTTTGTCACACAATTATTTGTAAAACGGGTCCAACTTCTGTATAAGTTTCAAACTGATAGAAACACAGTATGGTTTAATTAATACATATTTTCTGTTTTGGCCCACGAAGCCATACGATCGATTTGTATAAAAAAACTCATTGATAAATCTCATATCAAAGTGCTACTTACGCTCTATCCTATACATACACAATTTCACATCAAAAAACGTTTTTCATTGAATATGGGAAATGGTGGCTGTAAATAGTTGGTGGACAGACGGACTACTCAAATTCTAAAAGTCTCTGGAACAAAGGTGATTTCGGTGGACTCGGTCTACTGGCTAAATTAGAAGACTGCTGTAAGTTACATGTATACATTAGCCTATTGCTGGTTGATTAATCCCATGTTATCATGAATCTACATTTTTATTGATGCAAATATATAAACAATTGACTGTATTACTTTTTTACCAAACTGATACACTAACTGTTCATGTTTACTATTTGCAGATCACAAAATGGGGGACGGCGAGAAAACGGAGAAGTTCAGACGAATGATTGGAATTCTAAGAATTGCTGTGGTTGTTCTTTGTGTCGTAGTCATAGCTTTAATTGTTGCATTTGCTCTTGTAGCCACAAAATTACAAACTAAATTAGACTCTAAAACAGAGAGTTGTCCATCACGTGACAATAATATAAATCTAGATCCACCGGAAGTGCTGCCGCCATTTCATGATCTCACGAGAGACGAGATTTCATCCATTAAAGACTTTTTATATGGACTACCTGACTTGAATTTAGTACGTCCAGATGCCATTGGCACTAATACTAGTTATATTTATACGATTGAACTTCATGTTCCAAACAAAGCAGTTACATTGAATCATCTTGATAAAGGCCGTGCTGCCCCTGCCAGAGAAGCAATCGTTGTAGTATTCAGAGGAGATAAGCCAGCTCCTTATGTTGAAGAATTTGTTGTCGGGCCTTTACCTAACCCTGTCTACAAGAAAACAGAAGAAACACGGTCGTTTTTATATCGTCCTCTAACCACACCAGAGCTTACAGGAGCTATTACTATGCTGAATCAAGCGGTGCATGAGAAAGTAGGACATATCATAGAAGAAAGTTATGGCGGAAGCCTTATGGACTGTGAGGACAACTGCGTAGGATTTAAAATGATGTCAACAATGTCGCCAATGTCGAGTGGAGAATTGATGGCAAGAAAAATATGGTTTTGGCTTCACCCTGATGTGGAATTCTTTGTAACTCATTCCTATGATTTCTTAGTCTTGATGGATCTTACCAGTAACCAATGGGATGAATATTCAATAGAAAAAATATTTTACGGAGGACAGAAGTTTGACACACTCGATGACTTGAAAAATGCGTATGAATACGGTTCGGTGGAAAAGACAAGAATGTCGTACCCAATAAATGACCGCGAATTATTTTCATCCATGAATCGCCGCGGAAACTTATTCCCTGAAGAACCTTTACCCCCACCCAGAGAGTTTGAACCAATGGGTAAAAGGTACGCTATAAATGGACGTCACATTAAATACATGCATTGGGATTTTGATGTAAGAATGTCAACAATATCTGGTCCACAGTTATTTGACATAAGATATAATAATGAAAGAATAGTGTATGAGTTAAGTTTACAAGACATTGCTGTGTTCTATTCTGCTGATAGCCCAGCCGTCCGATTTGCTGATTATGTCGACAGTGTCTGTCTTATTGGTTCCAGAATTCGTTCCCTTGTTCCTGGGGCTGATTGTCCGGCACATTCGACATTTTTAAGCGCTGATCATGTAGTTGAATATTCTGATGAACCTTTTCACGTGGATCGTGCATTCTGCGTTTTTGAGCACAACACAGGAAAGCCACTGAGACGCCATCTTTCTAGCGCCGGAGGATCTAACAAGTTCTATGAAGGCATGGCGGACATTGTTCTCACAGTAAGAACTATTGCTACGGTGATAAATTATGACTACGTGTTTGACTTCACATTTCATCAGAATGGAGCAGTAGAAGTAACGGCTATTTCTACCGGTTATATTATTACAACAAAAAGATTTACACCAGAGGATCCATATGGATTCCGGCTTCGTGAAGACACCATTGGTAACTTGCATCATCACATGTTTAATTTCAAGGCTGATATGGACATTCATGGAACCAAAAATAGGTTTGAAACAATCGAAATAAAACCAGTCAAAGTTGACAATACGCTATGGTCATCAAAACCAAGTGCACGCTATGCTCAAACAGAAATGAAAAGACACCAAATACAAAAAGAAAACGAGGCTGCTATGAAGTACAACTTTGACAACCCTAAATATCTTACATTTTACAATAATGAAGCGAAGTCCGACTTTGGAGTACCAAGAGCTTATAGATTGCTCCACAAAGGAATGTCAAAACAGGTTTGTAAATACAAATATTTTTGCTTGTATATTGCGCCGTAGCAAGCCACATTGTATATATCATTTCAAGGCGGTCAGTCAACCTACTTACTGTTCCTGGAAATGCTAAATAAAGATACGTCAGCCGGATGTTATCATGGAGAAGTGAGTAACGAGTACATGTAACTCCTTTGGGACATTGTGTGTACAATACTTCGCAACGGACCCTGGTTGTATTAAACTATAGTAGCTTTTTAAACTGAAGTCAAATTTTGTTTCTTTCTCGAACAACTTTAAGCTCAAGTGATTCATACCAAACGGCAACAAGTTTATCACCACGCCTTTGATAAGTGGAAAGATTTATTGGAATACCATCATTTCTTGTTTATACGAATTTATTTTAGCTCGATTGTGAAAAAAATAGTTCTTACAACTTAGATTATTCACTTTCGAGTCCGCCTCCTAGTCACCCAATACTAAGCTAGTAGGATAAAGTTTCTTGCTCACGAAACAACGGGGCAGGTTTTTGGATGGGATTTGAACCAACGCAGAGCTGGTTATCCAATGATTACCAATCCAACGTCGTAACCGCTCGGCCACGCCCGCTTCTACAGCCAAAATATAACAAAATAAGCAATAAATGTCAAACATATTGTAAATTCACGCCCGTTCTTTTGTGAAAATGTAATAAAATATATTTGTGGGAATGTAAGTTACATATATATTTTGTTTAAAGCTAGTAACATAACTTATTTTATCATTCTACATTGACAGTTGGTTGAGGAAGGTAGCGGACAGGAACCATCGGTATCTTGGGCCAGATATCAAGTTGCAGTCACTAAATATAGTGAAGATGAAAAGAGAAGTAGTTCTATGTATGCTATTTGGGACGCTGATGATCCAGTGGTTAACTTCCAGAACTTTATAAATGACGAAGTTATCTCTGACGAGGTATGTATTTTTGTTGGGCTTAACCCCATAACACATTATATATATCATATCACGGCGGTCAGTTAGCCTTCTCATTGTTCCTGGAAAAATAAATGAAAATTTAAAGCGTTGTGTTGTGGGAATCCAAGGGGACAAAGAGTATGAAATTTGTATTTTATTTGAGATCACCAGTTAAAAAAACTTTACAAATTTAAGCACTCTAGAGTCCGCGTTTCTTGAACTGCAATATGTACACGGTTTATACCAGTCGTTACTGCTTGGTTTCATTGATGAGCCAGTGATCCTGTTTTAATGGAATACACATGTGTTCGTGTAATACTCAGATAACCCGGGTCGATAGAGCAGTTGGTAGCGCGCCGGGATTTGGAATCTCGTGTCCCGAAGGGGTACGGGTTTGAATCCCACCCGGGGAGGTTAAACCCTTCCATGAAAATTTGACAAAAATGTCAATTTTCTTCCATTGGTTAGATAATATGGAGAAGGTTCCGGCCTTGTGGAAAGGTATTTGAGTACTGGTTATAGACAAGGGTCCAGGAAAGCTAGGTTATGTGCGCTGGACGCCGTAAAATGACCTAAATTGTGTTGACACGGCATTAAACCTATTAAAAAATACTCGGATCTTTTACATATCTATGTGCTCTCCGACGGTATGATGCATGGTTGTCATACGAGCCTCTTAACAACATTCAAAACAAACAAAGAACTTGAAAACGATGAAATTGGCAATAGCAAAGAATAGACACTGTTACAAACGTCTGTTGAAAGGACTTGATACACTGGTTCATATATGTAATGTCAAAGTTTTAATTTTTTTGTATCTCATTGAGGATACTTTAATCTTTGTTTAATCTTACCAAGTTAATCAGTTCTGTATTTGAATATTTATCAATACTTGTTTGATTGTTTGAGAGGTGATTTATGACCACTTATAGATAACTTTGTATTTCTGGTTCACTTTATTAAATTGTTCTAGTTTTACATGATTACAGTACAGCTGATTACATTAGCCGATTCAACTAAGTTTTACAAAATTTGGAGGTCTTGTTTAACATATTTAAAGCAGTCTACCAATTTAGTGGGTGTCTGGTTGCCCATATAGAGCTATTAATGAGATATAGAGCTTGCTCTTAAAATGCTCTGTTCGGATAAGCACTTTCATATCTTAATTTCGTAGACTGTTAGAGTAAGCCTGGTATCATATTAGACGAATGTGCAATCAAACAGCACATCGAGTCACTCATGACACACAGACCAAATAGTCAGCAATTACTGACCGTGCTACTTACCTGTTTATCACAAATAACCAATGGAACCATATCTTTTATCAATTTCTCATTACCGGAAAAAATCTCATGAGACGCACAGCTATAGTAGAGCAAATTGTATTGGTAAAAATATAGGTCAAGCGTTGGCTTAAACATCTGCGCCGAAAAAATTCTAGCTTGTCAGATCCGCTCATCTACTGTATCCTCATAATTATGAAGTTTTAAAAACATACTTGCTTTATGATCTTATTAAACATCTAACTTAAACTTTCACATTTATTTAAACTATCAAACCTAGTTGTGTGGTTTTTAAAAGGGTTATAATTTCAGAGACTTAGGATTACTAAAATTAAGTGTGAAGTTTCAGGTTTAATTAATAACCAGTATATTTTATCTTGTAACAAGAGAAATGCTTTTCTAATTTCGATTTAAATTTAATTTCCATGACAGCGGGAGTATAACGAGATTTTAAATGTTTTCAAAATTTAGACCATGTTAAGTAAACGTTGGGTTCCTAGTGTCACATTTTTGTAACTGAATAATCAATGTTTGAAGCATATAAGCGTGGTTTTAAGTATTGGCTGAAACAGTTTTCTGAACTTAACAATTTAAAGTCAGTGAATAAAACAAATCTCCAGCGCTATTTTAATTGCTTGAAATTACTTTTGTAGCCATGCCTACAAGTATCAGTATGAGATTAGATATCGCTGTTGACCAATAGCTGTTGTCAATAAAAGCTATGATAGCATTAAAATAAGATTTATAAGACAACAATGAATATACATGTAATCATTCTTTATACCAGTGATCGAGACTGGAAAACTAACTATGTTTTTATTTGCCTAAAATACCAGTACTTTCCAACACATAGTTCAAATTTCAGACCAGTTATAATTCTTAATTTATGATTTACGACAAAACATACGTGTAATATGAACATCTTTTTTGTAAGCAATCTGCACCTACCATTATATAGATTCCTTACAAAATGTACTATGAACAACGCTGAACTGGTATCGTTGGTTATTTAGCCCATGTAGTACACATAAACTGATCTCTCGACCTTTTTATTATAACCCTCATTTAATTACGTGTATGTCAAATTCTTTAGTGGCCGCTTTTGGGATTTTTATAATCGTATACATTTATTCAAATAAATATATAAGTTTGATATAATTTAGGTGAATTTCTTTTTAGCTCTGTGTTTGTTTTATAATTGCACACGTTCATTTTTTATTTGTATGTAGTATTTTATATGTCTATAAGCCCACACGCTCTTACGAATTAAGTACATGTACGTGTATCAATCATTCAATTCTTCTGCTTATTATGCTATGTTTGGTTCAGTTCTTGTCTTTTCTGTTCAGTCCTGTTTTAATTCTGTTCTATTCTATTCTGTTCTGTTCCTGAACATATCAATCTATTTGTGATATTTTATTTTCTAGGACCAAGTCACCTGGGTTACAATGGGTGTTCATCATATACCTCACATGGAAGATTTCCCTGTAACACCGACAGTAGGCCTTGATCTTTCATTCTTCTTACTACCATACAACTACTTTGATGAAGATCCTGCGATGGGATCTAGCGATGCAATCAGATTAGAACCCAGACATCAGATGAAGCTGAACCGTGGTGTTGAAGTCTTCCGTTACGGAGTACCAGAAAATTCTCAATGTATTCCTCGTGCTACAAATTATGATGAGGAATTTGACTCTAATCCTAACATTGTGTTTGATTCTCCGGCGGAATTCGAGTCTATTTAAATGTTTAAAGACTATCTTTTAATAGTGTAATCGGTATTCGCGACCATCTTTCATTTGTCATCCGTTTTCGCGACCATATCTCTTATTTTTTCATCAGTATATTTGTTAAACATTTAAAAGTTTTGTTTTTCACAGCAAGAACTTTACTATATTGAGAGATAGTTGATTGTTTTTTCACTTGATCAATTGTATTGTTTTAAATTGTTTTGAATACTTCGTGTTGTGTGCTTTGTGTATATGTGTGTTCCGATTTCTTCGTAAGTTCTATGTTTTTAAAGTATTATCATTTTCAAATTTCCTGAACAGCTTATAATTATATTTTTGCTAGAATGATTTATCTTTGCATTGATATTTTCGCGTGTGTAATGCTCTGATCAGTATAATGGCAAAGCAATAAGTAAGGGGAGTAACTCGCTAATTGTGTGGAATGTTTGTTAACCCTAGTCGTGTGTATGATTTGTTTTCTAAACATTATACTATCGTCAGTGTTGCAATTCCATTATGGAGGTAAGGAAGAAGGGAACAATTGAACATATTACTTAAAAATATAGCGTTATATTTTTAACAATAAATTATTGTTTGACGAAATTCTTGATTAGTATTAGTATTACTATCACAAGCACGTTGTAGTCCCCCTGTCTTTATGTGGTACTACTTGGCGTAAAATATATGATCAACTATCATAAAATGTATACATGTATTATATTGTATTGTTTATACATTTATATCTTCAATGTTTATGTTGACCTATCAGTATTGAATACATATTCTTGTATAATTATATTTTACACATATAAACATTGATAATATTAAAAAAATAATGGCGACATTGTTAGAAAGGGAAGTAACTCGTATACTTAGTTGTGAGATTGTTTTTGTTGATTATTCATCGTAGTTTCACCAGCGTACCTGTACCTATGCAGTGTATGCATGAATTCATTTTACACATTACACAGGCCAATAGATAGTCAATGAACATTATACAGTAAATTTCCACTAGTTGGACCATCAAATTGGATGGTCTTACAGCGGAGCACTCTTAATATAGGGACCTTCTTCTTTCTCAAGAAAGCGTTTGGCACTTATAGAATGTTAAAAATTGAATCATTTTGCGGAATCCAAGTTCGTTGTATGGTTGGACTTAGCTGCATGTCATTTAGTCATTTAGACTAGTTGAATTTTCGTCCGGTATATATTGGACTGGAATAAAAAGATTTATATTCTAAATGTATCTACCAAGTAGGCGTGTTTTAACATATTTTCATGATATACATAATACAATGTAAAATGGTAACAGTCTCTAAGAGGCTGTGGAAGTATGGCAAACTTTTGATGCAAGTATCTCAAACATTTTTGCAGCGGAAGATCGATTAGTTTTCTCGTGTGCAATGTTGACTATGCCTATGTGTTTGGATCGAGTGATGGTTTACGTACTAATGATTCAGTGATCAAAACTTTTAAAATATTAACGTTAGTATGATAACTAACCAAAACTTTATGAGATATTTGATTTAGTAAATATAACGCTGAAGGTACGTAGCTTTGATTGTATTATGTTTTATACCTTTTAAGGTAGCTCCACACTTTACAAATTATTTTTCGACTTTCCTTCGATCTTGCTCAAATTAAGTACACTTGTCAATTAAAGTTTCGTCTTTTCGGTTTTGGTGTTCAAAATGATTAAAACGTTGCCTTGGTGACGTCGTGCCGCGAATTGGCGCGTGACGTATTTTGCGGTTATTTTTGCGTTTCGGCGTTCATAAAATGGACAATAATTGACGGAAATTTATCAAACAAACTTGTAAATATTCTGCATACACATGGCAAAGCGATGCAACGGTCGGTGTTAACGAAGTACAGTGTATATTGTGTTCTCATAGCTTTAAACGTCGTGAGACGGTGATTTTATTAGCTCATACAAATGGAATTATTTCATACTGAAACGCATTTTACGAAAAAAGTAGTCTGGTGACATACCCTGAAAAATTAATATGTTATTCTCAGATGCACATGTTAAGATATTATAAAATAAAAAATACATGTCTTCGAGCTACTTTTTCCGTAATTCAACGTTTTCGAGAAGTAATTGTATGAAATAAAGACAGTTTTCTCTGACGTCGTAGGCGACGTCGCGTAAATTGAATGTGTTTTAATCTTTAAAAATACGTAAAGAAAATGTAAACTGCATTAATAACAATGAGAAAAAATAACTCTTAAAATATAAAATATATGTATTATGTATACACGGTATGTGTGAATATATATACATGTACATACATATATTTTTATCAAATATAATTTCTTAGGCTATTAAGACTAAAAGAAAAAAGACATATTTATAATATTCATGATACAAGTAAACATATAAGACGCTAATGTTGAACAGTAAAGGTACTTCAAAATACATATATGTCGTATTATATTTGAATGATGGATGCGCAAGAATGCAAGAAAAATACGTTCTTGAATATTGGCTATCTGAAAGACCACATTTCCGTGCTGAATATTCCAGCCCCAAGTGCGACAATATTAACAATGAGGGAGATTGGTCCAACCATTGAAAAAAACCGGCTGAGACATCTTGCAATATAAAAGCTATAGTAGAAAAACGAGAAAAAGTAGATCCGTAAGTACAAATGTATCCGCATATTAAGAAGTAGTCAATTTATAATATGTTCAGAATGTTGTCAACCACAAAAGCTTCCCAATATACATCTACATGAAAAAAATAAATGGCAGTTTTTCACTGTAAATAATTATTTTCCGTTTTATATCATTTAATGAATGCTGTTCAGTGGTGAATGTTGCATTATAATTAAAAGATAGTGCAATAGTGGGAAAGTGTTTTATCCTATGAGTATCTGATCTGGTGCTCGAACTAGTGACCTCATGTATGTAAATCTTTTCCTCTCGAATTTAGTATTTTGGACTTATAAATCGTTAAAAAACGCATGCTTTTGAAATAACTAAGACTTTACCATGTACTATATAATTACTTAGTACTTGGTGACCAGAAGGCGGATATGTCAAAGATTATTATTATTGTTATAAACTTCAAATGTACCTGCTTCACAATTGAGCTAATCATTTCAATACACTATGTGCAAGTACAAAATTGAGCTTAACATTTCTATGAAATAAATATTTTGTAATATGCAGTTTTGCACACACCGTAAAAAACTTCAACTTGGCTGTTCGGGCGGATTCATATTTCAGACAAATAGTTTAAACTATGTATATCTAACCCCGTTACACTGCACTGGAGAGTGTTTTTTTATAATAAACCGAATCTATTGAAAATTGTTCGACAACGTATCTGTCTTGTCTAATTTGTTCTTGTAAAATTTTGTTTTGCATTTTACATTTTGACATTTTTAATTCAATATTAACACACAATGTACCAATACAATTTTTTTCTAATGCACTGTAACTTTAAATCTATATTACATAGATCATTCTGTTATGTTTTATCAGGTCAACGAAAATCACGGCCTATCACCAAGTAAAGCTACAGTCACATAAACATGAAAAAAGCCGTGAGGGCACCGTAGGGGGGCAGTGCGATCAAGCTCCGCATGGACCCGTACGAAATCTTGTGTACCCGGACGGACTGTTACGTTTTTACGAGTGTTCGTAACATGAACCCAAGATACACGTATCAGTTTCAAAGTGAAATCATGAACAAAATCGTTAAAAAAGTATGGATTAAACTTGCATATCTTCCAGCTACGGCTCCCACGATCTACGGCTGTATGCACGAACGGGTCAGCAACAAGCCACGATTTTATGGGACTGAGGCAGTGTACTAACAAACGAGATAAAAAGCGTTCTAATCATATGTTGGTGGAAACGAGCACAGATTGAAAAAAGAGCCGACTGCAACTAAAATTATAAGGAAAAAGGTCCACTTCATTTCATTAAGCTATTGAAGGCATCACATATAAGAGTGGAATACATACAATTATGTATGTAACAGACGATGATTCAGTAACATGATAGATTTCGACAACGGTCTTATGTCCTGGTTCACCTACAATAGGAGCACAGAAAGGATCAGTCAATATTCCTTTGGTCTAGGTAAAATTGAAACATAATATAATACAATTATATTGAACTGTAAGATTGCATAAACTAAAACGTCACAATGCACAGTATATTTAATGTTTGGGTAATATTAGACATTAAATAAGAGCGTATTGCTAACACACTATTTTGATAACCCATAATTCACACGCATTGAGCATCGTTGTTTGCGTGGTAAGACAATCAACTTGTTATTCTTCAGTCGCGGGATCGAACCCTGGTTGACACGTCTTTTTTCTCTATTTTTCATTTAATTTCTGACGGTTTGTGTAAAGCCAAGTGCAATTGTGACAATAGTAATAATTATAATTGTGTTGCAACCTTAATCACAGAACTAATCATCCAGAGGCTACATTTGAAACGCACTATTCGATCAATATTGCGTACGTTTAATTTGTATTTTGTATACATGAATACACACTACATGGTATTTCCGTTAATTCTTTACTTTATTATCAAAATTGTCTTTTTACAGCATATTCGTCAGATATTCTTTAAATAACTGCGGTTGACATTTCATCGGGAAAAATCAGTGCATATGTTAAACCGGCAAATGGATACATTCCTGAAAATGTACGTCGACTTACTGAATTAGAAATTCACAGCAGTGAAATGTACCATCATGCAAGTCTACTGATCGAGGGGTCGTGTGTTCGATTCCCGGGCGGGGCATACTTTCGTGGAGATTGGTCATGAAATTATTTCTACGGCTATTCTCCCTCCTACCAATGATCTTTAATTATGTAGGGCAGTGGTCAGTCACTGACGAAAGTATGCGCTTAGTAGTTGCTTAACAGCGAAATCCAGAGATTTAGCCTTTCCAGGAGAAGTGAGTTGGTTGACTGACCACCTTTATATGACCTATATAATGTGTTGCTACGGCGTTAAACCCAACAAACAAACAAACAAACAAACAGATAGCCATTGCTAGTATTGTATTACGTCAACACTCAAGGACGTATTTTTCTTGCATTCTTGTGCATCTATCATTCAAATATCATACGACATATATGTATTTTGAAGTACCTTTACTGTTCATACTTTACGTATGTTATGTTTTTTGTATCATGTATAAGTCTTGTTTTTTTAGTCTTATATGGTGGCATATTTCTGCCACCAGATAACCACATAACCTAACTAGTTACGTAACTAGTTAACCAGATAATTAACTAGATAATTAAGTGGTTTTCTAGTTAACGTAACTAGATAAACACTTACCACTTATCTATAATCGCTAAGTGGTTATCTAGTTACGGTAACTAGATAATCACTTAAATAACTAGTTAATTAATAGGTTAACTAGTTACGTAACTAGTTAACCACTTACCACTTATACAAAATACCGCTAACTGGTAAGTGGTTATCTAGTTACGTAACTAGTTAACCAGATAATTAACTAGTTAATTAAGTAGTTAACTAGTTACGTAACTAGTTAACCACTTAACATTTAATTGGTAAAATAATACACAATGGCAGTTGTAAGCACTAACTTGCATTTTTTTCCTGTTATGATCTTTTCTTTATTGTAAAAAATAACTGGTTACGTAACTAGTTTACTACTTAATTAACTAGATAACGTAACTAGTTAACCAGATAATTATCTAGTAAGTTATGTGGTTATCTGGTGGCAGAAATATGCCACCATAGTCTTACTAGCCTAAGAAATTATATTTGATAAAAAATATATGTACATATGTACAATATATATACACTCATACAGTTATTTTTTCTCATTGTTATTAATGCAGTTCACCTTTTCTTTACGTATTTTTAAAGATTAAAACACATTCAATTTACGCGACGTCACCTACGACGTCAGAGAAAAACTGTCTTTATTTCATACAATTACTTCTCTAAAACGTTGAATTACGGAAAAAGTAGCTCGAAGACATGTATTTTTTATTGCATAATATCTTTACATGTACATCTGAGAATAACATATGAAATTTTCAGGGTATGTCACCAGACTACTTTTTTCGTAAAATGCGTTTCAGTATGAAATAATTCCATTTGTATGAGCTAATAAAATCACCGTCTCACGACGTTTAAAGCTATGAGAACACAATATACACTGTAATTCGTTAACACCGACCTTTGCATCGCTTTGCCATGTGTATGCAGAATATTTACAAGTTTGTTTGATAAATTTCCGTCAATTATTGTCCATTTTATGAACGCCGAAACGCAAAAATAACCGCAAAATACGTCACGCGCCAATTCACGGCACGACGTCACCAAGGCAACGATTTAATCATTTTGAACACCAAAACCGAAAAGACGAAACTTTAATTGACAAGTGTACTTAATTTGATTAAGATCGAAGGAAAGTCGAAAAATTATTTGTAAAGTGTGGAGCTACCTTAAAGCGTTTTATGAAATAGACGGTTTTTTTCCAGAAACTCTTTAAGCTGTATGATGGAAATGTAAATTAAACTATGCAATATTCATACACAATGTATACAACTATATTGAATATTTTGTATTATTTGCCATAAAATTTATTAAAGAATTTTATATTAATCTGAGTTTGTCTTCTATACTTAGAAATGGTATCTCACGAGGAGCATTATTTTACCATTCTTGAAAACTTACAACCACAGGGACATTTCGGTTGATGTTCGTTTTTGGTCTTGTTATATTATATAATGATCAAATATATTTGTTTCTGAACTCAAGTTGGTATTTTGGAGCTGCAAGTTTGTTTCACACCATGAGAAGCCTGACTTGACATGTCACTGCAATTGTATGTAATCACATTATTGTATTCAGAGGTTATCAAAATCTCGATTTAACTAGAATTGATGATAATAAAGACTGTTAAAATGTTGGCAATCGGTACATTCAATATAAACTTGAGCAACACAACATGTGTGTACAAAGGACAAAATAACTCCATCAGTATTGCATGCTTTACCGCTATAATATGTAAAATAACTCCACTTCATGCATTGATCCAGCACAGAGTTAATATGAACTATTTATGTTGAAGGTCATATGACATGTACCTGTAAGTACCATATTGTGTTGGCTAAGGGAACACATATTATTTTTTTATTGTAATGACACTAAGTTAATATACCAAATATTAGGCAATGGTGAATTATAAACAAAAACCATAAATAAGTTGCAAGGGATTTATTAATTTTCATCTTGATTCAAGATATAAATGAATAAATTAAACTATATACATCTAAAGCCTATCGAATAATGGTACAGTGAAGTGTACAATAAACATGGTACAACTTAATATAAGTAAACATATTCTATCCTAAACTAGCTATTTAGAAATTATATCGATAGAAATTATAGTATGTTTGCTAATGACACACTGCCTAATAAATATTTATGCACATTAATAACCTGAGGTAAGTCTAGAATATGTCACTGTAAGAAAGTATTTGGTCTATCTTGAACGTCATGGAAACCAATCATGCAATCACACTAACATAAGTTACATGCTTTAGCACAATAAGTCTTGGCAAAACCTTTCCTCTGACTAGTACATATGTCTGAATTCCTTCTGATAATTGTAGCACAGTCAGATCTTTGATTGGCACAAAGTTTAGCATCTGAAATAATAACAACACGCTTGACAAGATATAGGATTAGAAACAAAGGATATTGATGTTGGCTTCGGTTTATCTCAGAAAGTCTGACGGTATAGTAGTCGCATGCATAATATAAACAATACGAATTTGCAACTTTTTCATGGACTTGCGAGTTGGACAATTATTAAATACTCCTTAAAAACCGAATCGTTAAATGTAAAAGTCATTTATACTGTAACGACGCGGCCGTGGCGGAGTGGTTAGAAAAGTAAGGGTAAAATCTGAATAATCCAGCTGATTGGATCTACTTATTTGAAGAGTATACAAGGGGAAATAACTGACTAAGGTCCCTTTTTACTTGTACTACCGCGAACATTTTGATCACCTCACATATAAGAAATAATTACCTGAACGTTCATACTGACAAACAAACCTCTGTTGATTCTTATACCATTTATCTTCCCATTTACAATTTGAATTAATAGAAAAATGACTTTGTCTGCCTGGTTCATTATCTGAAATTATCAAATAACAATGTGTTATTTGCCCTGAAAAGAGGCAAATTCACTGCACAATACTACAAAATCAGTTTAATAAAACTGAAAAAACGAGCCAAAATTTGTTATAGGGCCAATAACAAATTTTTGCGCTCTGATTGGTTAAAAAAAACAGGGCCAAAATCAGTTACGATTATTTAAAAAATTACGGCAATTTTGTTTTTTGATGGAGTTCAAACCCAATTTATAATAGATTCTTCCCACAGAGACCGGTAGCATCATATCTTTGAAAATAGAGTCTTGTACATTTATTAATGCTGCGACCGTCCAGTTATGTTCACATGTAGTACAATGGACGTCGAGATTCACGATCCGGGTTCCTTTCTTGATGGCGACAGTTTATTCCTCATGAAAATACAACAAACAAGTTGAATTTCACTTTACATGAAGAAGTTACGACCGTGGCGTAGTGGTTAGCATGTCTGACTTCAAATCCGGAGATCGCGGGTTCGAAACCCGGTCGCGGCGGGTCATACGCTATACATGAGTGTCGGCCTCGTGGTAGGGTAAGTTAGTACTGGTGATAGAAAAGTGTCCAGGAAACCTATAGTAGGAAGAGTTGGCCGTCGTATATGACCTATATATGTGTCGAATACGACGTTAAAAAATGAAGAAGTTGCGGTAATGGAAAGACAAATGGATATTGATAAAGAAAAGGCACATCAAAATTAGTTAGAATTATAAGCAGACGTCTTAGATAACTGCAAAATGCTAATTTACGGCCAAACAACGTAACAACTATTAAACGTAAAACAATGAATTGACTTACTATCCCAGTTGGTCCAGTCAACTTGTTCCCCATCTGGCCATATCAGAGTATTAGTATCAACGGCCATGGATAATCCCAGCCATATTGTACGGCAATAGCCTCTAAAAATAACAAGTAAACATCAATCAATATAACAACAGAATTAAGGTAGAGATCTTTTGAAAGTAATCTTTTCGACATATCACCATCTTATATCAACTGGAAGACTCTATTACATATTTTACAGTGTGAGGAATCACGTGACCTATATGGTTCCTAACACGGCAAAAAAGATGACTAGATCAACAAATTTAGATGAAAAAGACAAGGTAAATGAAATTTATACGTAATCGATTTTTATCAGACATAGTGCAGTCTAAACAGCGCAAAATTCTCTTTCTAGCGGTAGTTCTGCCAACCCCACAACGGTTCCAGTTTTCTAGATTACCTCGAAGTTCTTCCAAAAATCTCTCGACTCGTTCAAAACCTAGAGGTAATCTAGTAAACTAGAACCGTTGTGTGGTTGGGAGACTAGCAAGCAACAATAGTTGAAATTCGCAAAAAACTGTTTGTTTTCTTTTTTCCCTGCAATACCATGTCGAATAAAAAAAATTGGATCAATCACGATGATTGTGACGATAATACCATTACTCAATTCAATGTCACAAAAAACAACACATTATTTAAGTTCTGCTTCAAGTCAAAATAGATCTAAAGCTTAGCATGGCTGATCACTTATATACCTACAATTTTAATCATAATTTGCTTCGATTTGATACATTCTTGCGCATGCAGAGCCCAGTTTTGGATTATATTTTTGTAAATGTTTATAGCATGAGCATTTGTTTTCTTGCTTTATTTAAAGGTATGATGACGCTGAGCCAATTGTAAAAGTTGATAAAACGACTGCAATGAAACCAACTTGTATTTAAGGAATGAATTAATAGAAACTGACTTTCATCGAAAAATAAATGTCACTTTTGGTGATAGCTAATTTGCATAAAGGCCGAAGGCCTTTATGCTGAAATTAGCTATCACCAAAAAAATTAATAAATTTTCGTAGATGATCGCCGAGGTGTTCCGAATGGGATAATACGACATTCAACTTACTGTTCGTTTTTAATCAATTCAGTAACAAAATTGTGATTCTCATTAGATTCAATTAGCAACGTTGAAGGTATAGGTTGACTATCACAAAAGTTCGCAGCTGCGTTGTATCCTAAAAGGTTGTCAAACAATTTGTAACAGTTTTTTCCATAGTTGTGCCAGCCAGGTAAGCATGCTGAAAAATAGAAAGTTCACAATTCCAAACCGTTGACGTCTTAAAACAACGCTAATGACAACGTCATTCATAATTATAATAAATACGTTTATACTATCTTTAGCTCGATTATGAAACAAGTTCTAAAAACTTAGAAAATAATCACTATCGAAAACGCTTACTTGTTCCCCAATACTGTACTACTGAGCTAATGGGATAAAATTTCTTGCCCAAGGAAACAACAGGGTATGTTTAGATGGGATTCAAACCAATGCAGGCTATTCAATTATTATTATTAATCATCATCATAATCATCAGTAACCTCTTCCTTGATACTAGCATCATTATCACGGACATCGTTATCATCACAAACAATATCTTCATAATTGGTATTATCATCCAATGTTCCAAAGGTATTGTTAGCAGAAGATTATATCATTATCAAAGACAGTTTACTCTAAATCAACAAAACAACCCCCATAAAAAAAATAAACGCAATAAAAAGTATAAACATATCAGACAATCACTAATAAACATAGTGATACTATGATATAATTTGAGAACAATTTACACCAAAACGCGAGGCTCAGATAGTTTTCCCGTTCGTTATAACTTATTTTTTTAACTACCAGGAAGAAGTAAAATAATCAGAAAATCCCTAGACAAAGAAGGGACCTTTTCGATGAAATATTCTTGCAGAACTTGTTTTTACAATCGAGTAAACTTAATCCCATCCGCAAACTCTGTCATATTGGATATACTAAGGTCAATACTTACTTCCACACACAAAGTTAAGTTCAGACCATGTTCCACTAGATAAACATGTGATGTATTGATGTTGTACTGCGTCCGTCCCACATTCAACTTTCACTTGGTCACCAACATTGTATTCATTCTCCAGAGTTGCTTGAACAGCATCAGCAGGAAGTTTAGGAGCAGCGCACTTAGTTTCAGACACTGCAATAAAAATACCACCTCGGTTAGCTATGTCGGTAGCAAGTTTGAATACAAATCATTGTGTCATGGTTTCTATTCTTAAACAGAATTTACATCCCTTCGCAGAGTTTTATCATGCATACTGTAGCCATATGATAATTCATGATCTGAACTGAGATTCGAACCTATGACCTCCCAAGTCGTCAAGAGCACAGTCAACCACTCCCCTATAAAAGCTAGCTTGAAGGCAAGGGAGTACAAGTGCCGTATTATACCTCTCTACAATACATTTTTCGTTTTTTCTTCCGTCCATCACTGTATCAAGAGGGCAGCACGTAGTGTTGGTTAAAGCTGAAGTTGAGAGAACTAAAGCTACAGTCCCATAAACATAAAAATAGCCATGAGGGCACCGTACGGGCGCCGTGCGACCAAGCTCCGCAAGGACCCGTACAAACTTTTGCATACCGGTACGGACTGTTACGTTTTTTTCAGGGTCAATGAGATTAGCCGTGGTTACACTTATCAGTTTCAAAGTCAAATCGTGAAAAAGTGGTGACCGAGTATGGATTAAACTTGCATATCTTCCAGCTATGGCTCCCTACGGGTGTGTTGTTTTGTGCAATGTGCGTACCGTCACGTTAATACGCAAGGCTTCCCATGGCCTACGGCTGTCTGCACGTACGGGTCCGCAACAAGCCACGATTTTATGGGAATGAGGCATAAGCCTGTCAAGGACAATGAGTAGTATGACCAACGGCCGCAATCTGATTAAAAATTGACTAAAAAACGGCGTTATGCTGCAATCATTTCACCTGAAGCTGCGAAAGTTGTTATAATAAAAAAAATAATCAAAAATGATTTAAAATGTATACCACTTGGCAGAGGTTGATGATTGTCACAAAAGTTGCAAGCTCTTCGACAATTGCTGGCTCCAATATAAGTAGAACAATAATTGGGATTCTTTCTTATTTTACTTCCACAATTACCAAAAATGTTTTTACAAACCCCTGAGAAAATAAACAAAAACAAACAATTAAATAGCTTAATATCCACGACTAATAATAATATTAAATACTGTACATAGTAAGCTTAATACACTTACTCGATTTACAAACATTTAAGTAACTCTTACAAAAATTGTATTGCTTCCTATAATTTTGTTTTAAAACCATTTCAAATAACATTACAGTCTACGAAATTTAGATATGAAAATGGTTGTCCGAACAGATCATTACATATCCCATTTGCAGAACTTTGGTTGCACAAAAGAAATTGTAGGTTGCTCGAGCTAAAACGTGGTTGTCCCGGGGAACCGGACACCCACTAATTTCGTAGACTGTACACCCACTAATTTCGTCGACTGTATACCCACTAAGTTCGAAGACTGTACACCCTTTAGTTTGGTAGACTGTACACCCACTAGTTTGGTAGACTGTACACCCTCTAATTTCGTAGATTGTACACCCACTAGTTTGGTAGACTGTACACCCTCTAATTTCGTAGACTGTATACCCATAAATTTCGTAGACTGTTCATCCACTTATTTCGTAGATTGTACACCCACTAAATTTGTAGACTGTACTCCCACTAATGTTGTAGACTGTAGCAAGAATCATGAGATACTATCTGAAGACTTACTAAGATTACAAGCATCATAAACCAGTGTATCAGAGAGAAGACTTACCACGATTACAAGCATCATAAACCAGTGTATCAGAGAGAAGACTAACCAAGATTACAAGCATCATAAACCAGTGTATCAGAGAGAAGACTTACCAAAATTACAAGCATTATAAACCTGTGTATCAGAGAGAAGACTAACTAAGATTACAAGCATCATAAACCAGTGTATCAGAGAGAAGACTAACCAAGATTACAAGCATCATAAACCAGTGTATCAGAGAGAAGACTAACCAAGATTACAAGCATCATAAACCAGTGTATCAGAGAGAAGACTTACCAAGATTACAAGCATCATAAACCAGTGTATCAGAGAGAAAGCTTACCAAGATTACAAGCATCATAAACCAGTGTATCAGAGAGAAAGCTTACCAAGATTACAAGCATTATAAACCAGTGTATCAGAGAGAAGGCTTACCAAGATTACAGGCATCATAAACCAGTGTATCAGAGAGAAGACTTACCAAGATTACAAGCATCACAATATCTTCTAACACAGTTTGTTGAGTCAGTGTAACACCATGGTCCAGCAGAATTATCAGGATTTCTACATTCATTACCTACCAGCCCTTTATCACCATCACTGTAATATAACAACAACCAAGTTTGTCTAACTAAACAAAATCAACAAGTCATTTATAGTTTCTCTAAAATGTTCCGGGCGGTGCATACTTTCGTGGAGCTTGGTCATGAAATTATTTCTACGGCCATTCTCCTTCCTACCAATGATTATTATTTATGTAGGGCAGTTGTCAGTCACTGACAAAAGTGTGCGCTTAGTAGTTGGATAACAGCTACATTTAGAGATTTAGCCTTTCCAGGAGGAGTGAGTAGGTTGAAATAATACATACGTGTGAATAAATAGTCCCATTGATAACACTATCTGACAGTATATAGCAGTCTTTGTTGTTTACTCACAATACATTAAAATATCCTTGTTAATTCTGTTTAAACATTTTCAATAAGGAACCGACATTCTTCCGCCAAAATATTAATAACAAGTTATGTAACTTCTAACCCTTTTCTGTTCTTGTCGACTGTAACACCAATGCGCCAAAAATAGACACGCCTAAACCAGTGTCTAAAAATAGATCATATACATGTGTACTGATTTCTTCTGTGGACAGTATCAATGTAGCTTCGCTGATCCTTCGTAATGCAGTTCGTTTGTAAATTTTAGAAGAAAAAGATCATTAGTCCAACCTTTCTATATGTATTTGGATAAAATTTGCCCAGTTTAATTCATGTCCGGACAGCGTCATCGGCGCTTTGATATTGTCTGTGGTCAGTTCACTTACTTTTATGATTTTGATTCAAAGTTACTTACTGGATATTAAACAAATGATGTCTACAATTTGTTACTCGATCCCAATGTAAACATTTACTGGAATCATCTGCAAAAGTGACATCTCCTGCATAGTTAACTCCTTTATTGTTGACGTCATAACAAAAGGAACTCTCTGAAAAAGACAAACGAAAAACCATTTTGTCATTGTCTTGCGTCACTTGAACCAAACGCAAGACCTAATTTTAATCGCGTAGTAAATTTGACAAGCATTCAAACAATTACAGAGAGTTCCATCCAAAGCGTTAAATCAGTCTTTATTTGTACTAGTAAAAGTCTGGTACAGTTCATTGGCCTTCGATACTACGTTAAGGTACTGTGTTAGACATTCTGTAATTTTCAAGATTCTAAATCTCAATTTTTATCACAGTATTCAAAGAGACACAGCTTATAGATGTGTCAAAGAATAATTTCTTCAACTATTACTTCACGACTTCAGCTAAAGAGAGTTGCTAACATTTTGATCGATATTGTTGAATAAAGTCACGTGGTATGAAGCCTCCGAAAAATTATAAATACAGTGTGCAAATAAAAGATGTACATACCATCAACGTATGATACTTTAGCTTTAAAAGTTGACACTGTAGATGAAGTATAGTTCTGAGTAAAACTAAACCCTAGAAAATTTTCATAACTTTGTGTAGTCTTCTTATATACTGAACCGCAATATCTGAATATACATAAAGATTGTTGTGAAGTTGGTTATGAAATCAATACTCAGTACGACTACTCTGCCACCGACCGTAGTATCAAGAAAGTTAGTTGTCAGTCACTGATGGGTACACCTATATGTGCTTATTGCTGGTTAAAAGCATATCTTTAGATCAATTAAGTATTTTCTTGCGACGGATGGTAGATTGACTGACCAAAGCGCTATAAGACAGGTTTAAATGAATCTAATAATGAAACTTTACTATAGTTCCTCTCCACTTTATGATTTAGGCAAAACTTATATTGCTTCAAAAGTACATCCGTAATCGGTGTTTTATAATTTGTGACCTTTCTTTTATTTACAGTCATCGTATCGTGCAGGTTTTCGAATTCTTTGTACATGGTGCGTTTATCGTCATTCCGTGTGTACGTGTAACGTTTATTCCGTATGGGTGAAAAGGTGTAACGTGTAACGATCATTGTGTAAATTCGCAATAAAAACGGTCAGAGATTTTTTTGCGTGTTTTAATTGTGCATCGTTATTTATGATTTGAAATACTTACGACGTTCCATACATTCCCTGTAAGTACGGTTTTACTGCTACCTCGTCTATACATCCATCATTTCCTTCCCGTATGTTAAATGTAGGAAAATCTAGCAGAATTTTCGTGTTTGGTGGACTCTGAAAATAGTTTACTCGGTAGTTAAATGTGAAAGTGATGCATAATCCACGAGTATACCAAGTTGTGCAGCCTAACAGCTCCCAAGAAACTTACAATCATTTAAAAATAAAGCGAAAAAGATTACTGTCTAGCGGTCCCAAAAAAACTTTTACACCCAAAAGTAAAAAGTATGTGATATCTAATCGAGGGTACTAGGGGCGAAGCGATGCGTAGTGATAGGCTCGGGCAACAGGCCCCAGGTACCTACGACACGAGGAATTTAATATGCATGTAACTTAGTTGACGCCAGTTTACCCTAGCCGGATTAAAAATCGCCTACACGACTTCTTACATACGCAAAAGCAAGTTGAAGAATAATCAGAGGGAATGTATGGATTGAATAAGAAATTTATTTAATAAGGATTGAAAGAGACAGCCGACGTATCGTGTCACTTCAGTTACTCCACTATTTGAACGCTACAGACAGGCGAGATGAGCAGTAAAACTAATCTAGAGAATACAATACCTACCTGAATGTACCAGTGACATCTGACAGGATTGATTCTGTTTTCAAACACAGGAGAATCAATAGTTACCACCAGGTTTGATTCATCTAATTTCACAACTTCACCACATTCTTTAAGATATAAAATATTTCATGTATTATCATAAGATGCATGTTTACATGTATAACCGACTGATTAGCCCAGTAGTTAAAGCGACTGGCTGTCGATTCAGAGACATTTTGTTTATTTCGGGTAGGACCTTCATGCTTTGGTTTATTTTGGTAATGGAATACATGTACATTCTTATACAAGAAAAAATTGATGTAAAGCATCAAAAAGCGCAAAATTATGAACATGATAGTACTGCTTAAGCCTGCGGTTCCCTATTAATGAGAGGTTTAAATAATTTGAAACCAGCGTCCTTGACAAATAAATTACCTATTAATAAGTGTTTATTAGGTGATGACACCCATTGAGTAACTTTGAAATAAACTTAAATGCAAGAAAAGATTGCTACAAAGTATCACATATGGGCATTTTCAGTGATATAAATAAATAGAATTAATAAAAAAATCGTGCAATTCTGAGCACGATGAGAACGAACTGTTAAAAAATTTATCCAAAAAAGTAACATGATAGATGTATTATATACAAGAATACGAAATAAGAGGTCAATGTTATCAAAGGTGTGTGAATTTTCGATGTAAATTCTCCGATATTTCATAACTTTATCATCGTAAAATCTTTGATAGTATCTTAGAATATGAGCACTATAATACCTACCAGTACTTCTTAAAGTTTTACAGTTATTAGATGCATTTAGACCTTCTGGACATCTACATTTACAATTACCGTTCACCATTGCTTTATATCCACCATTATGACAAGTTAATGAAGAACATTCATCTGTAATAAACATAAAAGATTTCAATGATTCATACCGGCATCGTCGGACGTCGGTTATCCCACGATACAGTACTCTGCTATACTGCGTTATGTACCGTGGGCCATTTGGTTAGGAAAATCTTGTAATCATGAATAATGCATGAGGCAGTTTCATTGGTTCCGCAAGGAAACCACTGCCGAAAATTAGCCAATGAAATTACGCATCCATTTTTTTTAAATAAACATGAGCGTTGGTTTCTATTTTTTTTGGGGGGGGGAACACAGTATGACGTCATTGTTAATGAAAAGTATCTAATTACAACACGCGATTTAATTGGAAGAAGATTGGTCTCCCCTGCCTTATGCATATTCAAGAAATCGAGATTTTGCCAATCAAATTGCCCACGGTACGTATGGAGTGTAACGGAAGAAAGTACTGTGGCTGACATACGCGATGCTGAGCAGGTAGGCCTAGTGTATATACTATTTGCTGCGCATCTCATCGCCAACCCCAGTTTTATACTTTTTGCTAACGACCTGGAAAACTATTTCTTTTCAGCGTGCTGCAGAAACAAGTCCTCGTCTTTTTTTTGAATAGGAAAAATGTTGGTAGGTTTTCCAGAGTGTTTAACTACTTAATTAATTTTATTTGCCTTTTGATATACAGTGGAAAACGACCAAATTCCTCTAAGACAGCAGAATCGGTTGTTTCATTGTGAACACTCAGTATTTGTCTCAAGAATTTTCAATATCCAGTGATTTATAAATACTTTCAATAATACAATACCGTGAAGTGAGTTAATACCCCGGTCACATATTCTCGGAAGACGACCACGGAAGAGCCACGGAATAATTCCGGCATCGTCCGTAGCTACCCGTACTGGTCAATAGCGCTCCGTATTGTAACCGTAATCAATCGTAGCTTGCTATTGCAAAATTATTTGATAATAACTCATTCGGAACATCCTCGGCCATTCGCTACGAATTATTCATTCATGAAAGGTCGAGGGTGTTCCGAATGGATAATAACTGTTATCCGGCGTAAGTAATTGTCTCCCTTTCATATGAAAATAGACCAATTTTACAAATGTCCATAAAGGTTGAGTTAACACAGTTAAAAATCTGACTTGGTGAAAAAAACTTGTTATGTACAAACAAGTATAATAATTTTTTAGCAGCCACAAAACAGTTTGATTAGGGATTGTATACCTTAATATCGTACTACAATGCATTAGTAATAAAGCATCTATATTGAAGCTAGGTCAGTATACATGTAGATCTGTTGCGATTCGCCCTTCTCCCATTCTCGTACCCGAAGGTCATCAAGATTCTCTAGTATCGAGAATCTTGATAACCTCTGGGAACGAGAATGTTGTTCTCCGTACTGGGGTCAGAGCGTACTTTTCGTACTAACCCGTGCTTATACCGTATCATACCGTACTTACTCGTATCAACTCGTATAAATGCGTCCGTCTTGATTCGTGTCTCTTTCGGGGCTTTTACCTACATTTTGGAGGTAGATTCCTCGAACTCCGTACTTATACCGTTGTGTTTCCGTACTGGAACCGTAGCGGAATTCGGATTTTGCTATTTCCGTACTAATCCGTGAACGATTAGACCATACCTCTTCAATGGTGTTATCCGTGAAAATGTAACCGGGCCAAAAGTGAAGGTAATGCCCGATTTGCGTGATTTGAGAGCGATTTATGCTTGGTAAAACTGACCATTGGAAGACAGTGTTATACCTAGGTATGTAAATGTTTTACTACTTGTAGTTCGTTACTATCATAAAATAGTTCAACAGTTTCAATTCCACAACCTTTTTCAATACCATGAAAAAGTTTTATTTATATTAAGAGTTTACGTTGACCATGACAAAGTTTAAAACATGACAATCATATTCAATGTCAAGACTCCGCAGGGTAAAACTAAACTTACAATTCATGTTTGTATTACCTGTACAATTGTATGCCTCGTTGATTTGTTGAAAGAAGTAGAAGAATTGTTCTTTATTAGCAAACTTAGAACTTGGCCTTGTATCAGGGTCAAAAAATGTGATAGTTTGTTCACCTTCTGACGTAAAAGCCTGAAAATATGTAATGTAAGATTTATCATGTACGAAATGGCCGACTATTGAATGGTGATGTTTATTTCAAGGTCGACTTTCATATACGTAGATCACTTCTGAATTCGTACGGATAACTCATGTTATTAGACATTCGGCGATTTCGCCGAAAGGCTTAAGTTATACCAAAAGTCGAAAACTATCGACGATTCAAATGCCTGACCAGTTTAACATGCGGAGTGATACACGTGTCTCTGATTTACTACGCAGTCAATTTTTAAGGGGCAAAAGTAGTTCCGTCATAAGACAGGTGTATACATAAGCGCGTGGAAGGGGGGCAGTCAAATCTCGTTAATACACTAAGCAGTAAGCAGTTAATACACTAAGCACATCAAAGGTTTACATTCCACGTTGAGATGTTTATGTACATGTAGTAAGAGCAATAAAATGATTTGTATATTGTTTGCGTCTGTGGCTATTTAATGTAACGATACTGCGGTCATTAATTGTATAACTTGAAGTTTAAGTTGTTTTACAGTATTGTACCATAATTATAATACCTACAGAATTTGTATTCAAAGTGACTAAGTGTACAGGGAAAACCGTTCTTCAAGATGGGAAGAAGAGGAAGATAGAATCTTTGTATTTTGAACTGATAGTATTGTCAGTAATACAAGGTAGAATTAACATTTCGCCCGCATTTTTGCACTGCTCGATTCGTACTTGAAATTAGTATGGATTTGTTAGGTTTCAATGTACACGAAAGTTTTTCTGTATTTCAATACTTTGATTCTTATTTACACATTGCAGAGACCGGAATTGTAGTGTCGTTTGCTCATAAACAAAATCGAATAGTTTTTCTTTCTTAACACATGAACATTTCGAATAAGTAAGATTCCGTTTTCAATTGATCGAAGAACATTTGAAAACGTCATGCCTTAAAATGTAATTTTCCTGATGTTCTGTATTCACAAACTTTACTGAATCCACTATGATAGTTTTTATAGGTTTATGACAAAATTTAGTAAACTCAAGTTTTTAAGTGACATTTGTTGCCATCCCCAAATACGCATTTCTGTATATTTGTATGTATTTTTACATTGCCTGGGAACAAAACTAAGTAAAGTAATAGTAAAAATCCACTAATAATTAGAATTAGTTAGTAAAATATAAAATCATGTATTACCTTCAAACCATAATGCATGATAGAATCAAAATCGTAGATATCAAATGTTTCAACATTGCTACCTTCTACAGTAAACTGGTTGAATAGACCTACAATGTAAAATTTCTATCAGCAATGTACATTAAATTGTTTACTCAAAAGTTTTATCCAAATTTTCAATTTATTGCACCAACATATCGATATTCAAATCTTGTAAATATGGCGTAATTATTTAACTTGCAATACTCAGTTCTTAGTCCTTTTCATTCGGAATTCTTCGGTCAAATGAATTATTAATTCAATGAATGGTTGAAGTGTTCCGAATGTCAGTTCTATGTGAATTAGAACTGTGTGGACAGATAACATAACATTACAGGCCTTGATAACTGAACTACAACATACTGGTTAAATTTGCTTGATGATATGTTATTGAATTTTTGTCTTAGATAGAATTTGCACTAGCTACAGTCTATTTTCATAATAATAAATCCTCAAACCTGATACGATGTTCTCGTAGTTAATCCTTGCAAAGTCATCTCTGATCGGGCTAGTATGTTCATGATACATACCTAAGGCGTGTCCAATTTCATGAATGCACGTGTTCTGAAATGTAGCATAAGTACCCAATCATATAACAAAACAACTAATAAGTAAGTTCACTTTGACCACAGGGCAATGAATACATCTTCAAACTACTCAGTTTGAAACAATGTACGATGTTGTTATTAAAGTTTGTAATGAACAGATCCGTCTGAATTCAATATTTATTACGCCATGCTACGAAACTAGGATTAGGTCTTTTATAAACGATATCTAAAGACTGTTAAGTGACTCAATAAAATGCAGAAACAGAAGCCTTAAACTTAGCAAAAGACAGGAAAATGAATGATAGCGCTACCGGAAATGGGGTTTTAATGGAGTATAAAAATACGGCACTGTGCAATAAAGGAAACAATTCAATGGAAATTCTTCTTTAAACTTAATAAGATGTACTTCAATTGCACAAACTGCATCGTCTGCAGGCATGTTAACTCGTAAAGAGGATTACTTTGATTGCAGTACTAATTTTCCCTTTAATTGCTTATGCGCGGCTTAATGAAATCGTCCGCGACATATTGTAATGCGGATTGGCTATAGTTCGCTACTAAACAAAGTGAGATAAAAAATGTGAAACAAACTTACACCCGTACAACATGTTATAGTTTGACCTCTACGTCGTGTATTACCAACCTTCGATGAACATCTGTAAACAAATTTTATTTAAATCAAAGCACTGAATGCACAGAATAAATTATTGTTTGAAATTAAAAAAAAGCTTTTTACTGAACTGTGATCATGGACTACATGGAGTTTGTATGGTCATAATAAATCTGTATAATATGAACGATATCATTGTACTATTCTTTTAACTTTTTCACTGGTCCGAATAAATTTAAAACTTCTTTACCATTGTAATTATAATTCAAGACTTTGGTTTTGAAATAAGAACATGCAAATATGAGATTCTGACACCTTTTCAAGAAGTGCATGAATTGGTTGCCAAGAGGGAAAATGTACCAATTTTACTTAAGCTCTATATAGTTTTCACGTATTTAATGTGTTGAACCGATCCATTCGGAACTCTTCGGCTATTCGCTACGAATAAACTCGGACATATTTAGACGCCTTTTTGGAATTTCATTTTCATCACATTTCCAAACCAGTGTTGAAGTAAACAAATCCACGATCAATTAGGCGATGAAAAATGTTTCGTTTTTAGTCCATAAACTTGAAATAACACAGTTCAATGATATCGCTGAACAATATTTAGTTAAATATATAACATAGTTAAATAGATAACAATACAATGAACTAACTCACGAAGAGGGATGCCCAGGATCCCAATTAAAAAATTACATAGCCATTAAATCTATGTTAAGCACTGAGAAAAATTGCCTAATTTTGCTTAAAAATGACTTAAACAGTAAAAAATACACTCACTGACGGGTTCATTTTGGAAAATTCAGGGGGGTCCGGACCCCTATGACCCCCAAGCTGGAACCGCCTATGGAAAGATATATGATAGTAAGATGAAAATCGAACTTACTGGTTGGTCTTCTGGTCAAATATCAGATAATTGTCATGATCAAGATATTTATTTGAGGTATCCGTCCATGGTACAAAACGTATACATGAAAATTTCTCATAGATTGGGAATATTACGTTAAGATACTCGTTCTGCTTGTTGGATGCTGAAATATGTAGATTGTGAAATACATGTACAGTATCAAACGTGACGGCACGATCAGAGAGATTGCGTCATTTATATTGTGCGCATGCACAGATTTTATACATATTTTGCTCGTGATCTCCTCCATGTCTGAAAGATGATATGGATTGTGTCCCCTGTCCTTTTGATTTTGTTTAACGGGGAAGCATGATATGTATTAAATATAGATTATAGGTTGTTTGACATAATTAGGGACTTAGTCAGTTATCTTTCCCTGATAAAATCTGAAGCAATCCAATTGGTTAGTAGGTCCTTACAGTTAGAATCCTTGGATTTTATCATTGAAGTCCAATGTAAGGACAAAAGATATTTCATCTAATATCTTTTTTGTTAATGGAGATAATAACAGAAGTGGTAAAGTTTAAATATGTCTTTACTCTTAAAATACTTAGCTTGAATTTCAATCAAATTAGATGATTTACAAAAAGTTATTTAAGATTTGTGTTGGCAAATTGACATTGAAAAGTAAGGGTAAAATCCGAGTAATCCAACTAATTGGACCTACGTATTTGAAGAGTATACAAGGGGAAATAACTGACTAAGGTCCCTTATTACAGAATGAAATAAGACAGTCACTAAAAATGCACTTTTGTATGAATTATATTTGTACCTATATATTTTTAAAAACATAAATGAAAAACAGTGTAGCCCGTTCTCTGTGCACTTAATAAAATTTAATTAAAAAATACCTTTTCATATAACTCGGGTCATAAATAACGGATAAGGAATATAAAATGAATATAGTATAATAGTATGTTACACTAAAGTGATGTATGATTTTGTAAATGTAAAATGCAAGGATAACTTACAAAGCTCACTGTCAAACACATATGGTATAATTCCTTTATCCCATCGACTGTTACTTGATGCTTTTATCAAACGTTTGGATCTTGACAGAAGCTGCAAAGTATTGGTAAACTAATTTACAAAATAGTGTGTTGTGTAAAAAGCATAATAATAATAATGATAATAAAAATAATAATAATGGTAATAATGAAAATAATAATGATTTTGATAAGGAAATGATAATGATGATGATGATGGTGGTGGTGGTGATGATGATGATGGTGGTGGTGGTGGTGATTGTGATGATGATGATATTAATAATAATAATAATGATAATAATAATAATGATTACGATAATGATAATGATAATAATAATAATGATTACGATAATGATAATGATAATAATAATAATGATTACGATAATGATAATGATAATAATAATAATGATTACGATAATGATAATAATAATAATGATAATCTAATAACATTCCAGTTGCATTTAAATACAGTTTAGAGACAAAAACACTAAAGTCTGTGATTGAATTCATACTTAAGTATGTTGTGAAACTGAGGCTTGGAAATCATCGCATCGTTAACTAATCAACTTAATAATAAGCAAATATTGAAAAAAAAATAACTCTAAAAATCTTACCTTCGAGTTTTCAACCGGAATTCCCAAACTAACTGGTAACAGGGTTAACATCAACAAACAAAACAACATGATGGTTGCTATAGGTGATAGGTGACAATAGCTCGATCCCAAGACTTGCTCTAATGATGCAGGAAACTAGATTACTTATATAGTAGTTGAGTATCGAGCTATTCTGTACATCTATACAACAAAAATGTCAGTTTAAAATAAAACATATGTTTTATTTTATTAGAAAATATTTCATTAGAAAATTATCTTCTTTAATAATTGATTAAAAGATTAATTAATAGTTATTGTGTCATTGGCACGTGTCATCCTCGTGCGTTGACTTTCATCATATGATAGTTAAAAGTTATGAACGTACAATTGATGTCAGATGGTAATATCTATGACAATGACTGAAATCAATTTTGGTACCGAAATAGGGCGAAACTCCCACTGCTGTCGCAAAATTCCCTTTTTAAGGTGTTGTTCCGTTTGGTGCATTTTTGGCGTTTCTGTAGCATCATTGAGAAATAGCAGATGCAGATATAATTTCAAAATGTGTTTTTTTATAAAGAATTGAATATACTGTGTCCAACAAAAGTTTGGAGACAAAAGAAATTTAACTACATTTTTTATATTACAATAATTATTTTGTAGAATCATTATTTTTATATATTTGTTTGGTTTGTGATCAATTGCAAATAGTTTTCATGATTGCATCACATTTAGAACATTCGCCATCTGATAGACCAAAGACTCTTAAAACTACGTTCAATGTAAGGTTTTGTTTCCATAGCGTAGTTTTTAAGCTACTTTTTGTTGTCTCAACTATAAACAGAACCATAACAAAAAAATAAAGCAAAAATAAAAAGCATTTCAAAATAAACAACTATCGCTTTTTATCAAAGCTTTTCAGTAGACCTACAAAGTGAAAATAACTCTAAACGTTTGGTGAGTACTGCATGTTAATACAGATGTTATCCAAAATATTGTGTCGCTATAGTTTCTCCTTAACATATTTCCATTCAACGTAAAAATAAGATATGTACTCAATATAACGTCCCTCCTTCATTAAGAATCACACATTTTTTGTCGAACAGGAAAAAATATAAAAATTCTAACGACACTTTCTTCATTTTAATTTGGTGATTTGTAAATGATCCGAAAATCACTTAAACATTATATTACTTTCAGAAAGAAACCTATATTCTGCACGTTTCATGCCATTTGAAATTATAAAAAATAAAAACATACTTAATAATTTCTGTTTAAAAACTAACTTACTCGATTAATTCTCCTTCAGTATATAATTGCAGTCAACTAATTAAATAATTACAGTACAATTTACATATAATGACAAAAAATTCATACACATTTATTAAATCTTCCAGGACGATGATAATACTTTATTTACAGTTATGCATGCACACTTATATATATATATATATAATGCCAACCTCTACGGAAATGGTAATCGACCTATATAATTCCAAAATCGTCGAACTATCAACCAATCCTAAGCCAGGAGAACACAATTTTGTCATCACAATGACAACAATTTTGAAACGAAGCATTTCTTTTGTCCAGAAGAAAATTTTCTGGGTATTACGAACATTCAACTCGTAGTTTTAAAAATGTTTGTTTTGATGAACTGGTTATTAGATGTCCAGCGTAATGTAGTGAAACCTCTTTACTATATGACCAGCAGTAAGCCATCTTTATACCGGTTGATGAAAGAGGGTGTGACTGTTAAGTATGTTTAAGACGGAATTTTCTGGTAAAAAAATAGAACACGGTTATATATGTTAATGGAAAATGTGGAGTGGTGTTTCGTTCTATGAAGTGGACGTTGAAGAAATTGCCACACAGTTGTATAAGTATGGCTTTCTAATATAACTTTCAAAATTCATTCGTGTGATCAAAAGAGCTTGACATTCTGAATCGTAGTTTGAAAATTCCCTCCTTCTTATAATGAAAACCAGTTTTACATGGGGTTCCTTCTGTTTAGTAGCGGACTGCAGCATATCCTTATCAAAATTTGTTGCGGACGATTACATTAGGCTGCGCGTGAGCAATATAAGGGATAATTACTACTTCAATTAATGTAGTCCGCATTACGCGTTAACAAGCTGGCGATATGCCGTTTGTGCAATTGAAGTATATCTAATATGGCTTATGTAAGGGAAAGTTCTTTTGAATCGCTTCCGTTTGTTATATGTTAATCCTGTGTTTATGTACTCCATTAAAACCCTATGTCTGACAGCACTATTGGCGCTTTGATTATTATAAGAAGGAGGGAAATTTCAAACTACGATACAGAATGTCAAACTCCTGTGGTTTAATGTCCTTGAAACATTGTGGGTATAATACGGTATCTCTGGCGGCGAAGGTCTGGCCTTGGTGTACAATAAAACACTATGTATAAGTTCAAAGCTATAAAAGTGACTGCCTGGTTATTGCGCTATTCTTCTGATTGTTTGTAATGATAAAAATATATAGAGAGAGCGAGCACCTGTTGTTTAATAATATCCTGGTCATGATTTTATTATTGTTTGTTTATTGAAGGATTATTAATAATCATAGTCTATCATTTATTAAGGTGAGGTCAATAAACTTATTTGTCCTTCTATTTTAAACTTTTATCATCAACTACTGACCGGATCAGATTATACACATAATGCATTTCTTTTCTTCGGAAGCATGGAGGTGACATGGTCAAAATTTACCCCCATTACTCTCATAGATTGTGGAAACAAGTTAGAAAAACAAAACATAAAATCACCTCTCGTAAGTTGTAGGAACTAGTTCAGGGCCGATTGCATGATTCAAGTTTAATTTAGTCTAGTTTTAGCCTTAGTCCAGGACTTGCTAGCCTCGAGTTTATCTCTCAATTGCATAATTCAAGTTTAATTTTGGTTTAGCTAACCTTAGACTACCTGGTCCGGAGGATAACAATCCTTCAGCTTTGTTAGTCCACAATAGTTAGTCTGCAGGTGAGATAAATTATAGTATGTTTTTGTTTTCGTTGAACCACAAATTCATGAGAATTTCGTGCTAGAATGTTAATTTTTGCACAAAATTTAAATCGATCAATAGTGTAATTATCAGATACATGCAAATATAGACATATTTAATTAAAAAATATGGTTATTTTAACGGTATTGGTGTTTCTTCTATCGGTGTCTTGAAAGCGAGTGTAAAAGGATCACCGGACCTTTTTAACCTGTGCTTGAATGATATTTCTTGTATATATAATTAACCGTCTAATTGATAGAATCATTCGTAAATTAATAAATGTATTGTACATGTATATGTTTCATCAGTTTACTTGCACAGTCAGATTGCTCTGGTACATATATGTTTTACGTTCCTCAGGTGAAGGCTCCGATCAAGCTGTGTTTGGATGTTAACATGTAGTTATGCCGAACTAGCCTGACTAAACTGCCTAATTACAAATCATAGTAATGCTTTTTTAAAACTTTAATGTAGATAAATGCCACTTATCAAATAAAAGATATGGCATTGATTCGTCTATTTGACCATTTTTTATTGAGAACTTGCGTTAAGTTTGATTTCTTTTGTATTTTTTTCCAGTTTTTTTCTGGGTTTTTTTTTCTGACAAAAACAGGCATTTGTGTTACAAATTATATAATAAGCCAAGCTGACCTTTCTATTCAAGATCAAATTGTTTTCGAAGACTTGTGACAGAAATGAAATTCATTGGTTTAATAAATGTTATTTAATGTGAAGGGCATTCAAGTTTTATATTTGTGCTGATTATAATATTCATGCAGGGAGTAGGGCTGTGGATCGTTGAGCAAGTGGCGATCCGACCCGAACAAAGATTCATGTGTAGCGATTCACGAATCGAACCACGAATCACATGTTAATGAAAATGCATACTGAGGATTTTGTGAAACATTACAGAAGCTTTTACTACATCGTAAACCAGATACTCCGAACATTACTATCAGATGTTTTATGGGCATTTTCAGTGATAACATTTTTGTTCAAATGTGTATCAATCGAAATTTTGACGCCAGATAGTTCAGTCTCTACATTAATCAAAGTTTTCATTAGTGGTGCGACTCGTTTTCAGTAGTAGTTAAGCTGAAACTAGATCGCGATCCGATGATTTCGGACGTGACGAATATTCGTACTCGATTTTCTGGTCGAGATCGCGAATATCCGAGTACTCGGATACTCGCCGCAGCCCCAACAGGGAGTGACTTATTTGCAGAATGATAATGGTTGTCAGTACTTGCAGAGTTTAATCTATTGAATACATGACGTATATAGCTCTCAATAAATACACACATAAATTCAAATATATTAAGCTCTGTTTTTCACAGAATATCGTTAGTGCAACTTCCTGTCATCCCTTATACTCAACAGTTTAATAATCAAAACGCAAAGCCATGCCACCGCGATTAAGCAACAATACAATTTAGTGTATAAATATAACAACAATACTTCTGTGTTAGCCCGAAATTACATCATTAAAATTATTGTCGTTAATAAAATTTCATTAATGGAAAGTAACATAAAACTTTACTATAGTCATGAGGAAAAACTTCATTGATATTTCATCAGTATCACACTCTGAGGTTTGATTGTAGCAGATCAGCTTTGGCAGTAGACTTGCACCCTCTGTGTTGGTTTGAGTCTTGCTTAGAAGCCACTCCTTAGATTTTTTACCGTGGGGGATCCAAACTTTTTCTAGGGGGGGGGGTCTAAACTTTCGAACCTCAACCACGTCATACATATTTTGCAGAATAATGCTACATATTGATAATACAGACTACATAACCATAAAATCTATGTAAATACCGAGAACATTTGCTTCATTCTATTTAAAAATGACTTATAATCAAGAAATACTCTAATGTACAGGTACATTTTGGAAATTCTATGGGGGTCCGGACACCCCTGACCCCCGCTAGATCCGCAATGCACTTCTTTGGTTTAATCTTGGCTGTAAGAACTTGTTTCACTATGAAGGTTAATTTAGATAGTTGCGCATTATATTTAAATTAATCCTCTGCAAATATGAAGAAGAAGTAAAGAATTTATTTCTGCAACAATAAGTCAATAGGCCCGAGTGAAACATACAAATGCAATTTATAAAGTATATAATCACATGCTAATCTCCGTAAACAGAGATCCTGTTCTACTCGCGTTGTCGTACTGGATCTCTACTTAGTCAATGCAAGGTCAAGTCGAGATGAACTTTGTGTCGACCAATCAATGCGTAGCTTTCATGTAGACGAAAACACTATTAATCACATTTTGATTTCGTAATTTCTATTTTTAGACCAAGGTTTGCATGCAAATTTAACAGCGGTATTATTCACAGTCTGCGATTGGGTGGCTCATTTTAAATTGCGTGACGTAGACGATGTAAACAAGTTACGTATCATAACAATTTCGTCATGAATATTATGATGAGAAAAGTTCGCCTGAACGTGACCTTCGTTTGGAAAAGGCCAGATCTAAATTAGCGAGTATGCGAGTGTAAAATTTTAGATCGGGTTTTAATCAGATTGATCACATGCCAATGACATAATACTTATTTATGATCAACAAACATAATGCTTATATGCGAACGCCATTTTTCTCAACTTAAAAAATTGATAAATTTCTAAAACTCGGCTTTAAACTACCCCCATGGCAGGTTTAATTTTTATGGTGTATCAGACTAAATATAAACTCAGGTTTTGTCTAATCTGTATTTATGCAATCCATCCAGTTTTTTCCTTAGACTGCGACTAGTTAAACTATATTTATGCAATTGCTCGAGTTTAAACTCTAGTTTAAACTCGAGATTATCTTTAAACTAGAATTATGCAATCGGCCCTATAGATCACGGTTTACACAATGTTTAAACTCAGTTTCGTTCCAAGATGATTTCTTTGCAAACAAGATCACCATTGGCCCGTTGCCTCACGATTTCGCTACGAATTGCTATGAAAAGGCACATTCTTGTAGCTATTCTTTATCAGGAAACGGCTTGCTATTTACGTCACACACCAAGATGGCGGCCTGGACTTTTTACGCTAGTTCTCGCTACGTAGCGAAATAAAGCGATATCTTGTAGCAAGCCGTTTCCTATGATTTTGCTATGTAGCGATACCTAGCGATATGCTAAGGCAACGGGCCCCGTGGAAAAAATATCGATGGGTCCGTGCAAAACTAGTCGAACATCATGTAAGTTAAGGTAAGTTTTATTATTTATTATTACTGACACGCAAAAAACTATATACTCAGTAAAAGACAAATTTGACTTACAAAGTTAAATTCAATGTACAATGTAGGTATGTTTGGTATCACGTTCCTTGTTTTTCTTTGTTTGTATTAACTTAGAAAAAAGTTTAATAATCCCATCGACGCCATTAGACGTTACGGCAGGTCTATGTGTTTACGATTGCTTTCCGTGATCCGTAGTGGTGTGGTGACCGTTGGTCACAGGTCTGTGTGATGTGTCTAGTGATGTTTGTTGTGTGTAGATGTAGTTGCTTGTGCTTCTCTCTTACCGCTTTCAGCTTACATCCGCCAGATAGTCCTTGGACGAAAAGGAAGCCGAGTGCGTAAGTCTTCCCTGCTGGTACACAGCCTCTCCACAGACAAGACTCTAGCCAAACCTTCCCGTGGTACACTACGGATACTGGGTACCTTGCGATCCCAGGCTAGTTGGTTAGAGATCTCGGAGCAGATTGGAGCCCCAGAGGTGCAGTGTGCAGGGCCCACTGGCATGTGGACATGTCCCGGCACTCACCAATCCAATCCCCGGCCACTTGGGTCTAAGTGGCTAATGCTATATAATATAGCCTGTCACAACCAGGGTGACAGTAGCTGATGCAGCGAGGCACTACCTATTTGGTGTCAGCGGTGCATCAGCAGTGGACGTGCCATGCTTCTGGCTGTGCACCTGCACACTCGCCCTAGTTAGCTGGGAACGGTGGAGACCTTGGTCTGCCAAAAGTGTACCGAGTTAGCCAAGGAAAGGCATCGGGCTGTAAAACCTGCCTAAATTTCAAATGTCAAGTCACAGAAGTAATACCGCTCAAGGCAGTGCCAGCAGCGCCATCGCAGCTGGTAATGTCTCGGGCTTGGCAGACCTCGGGGTGCGTGGGTCTGCAGGGTCCGGCCAACATGGCAAATCCAACGAACGTCCACAGCCTCTACGCATTGGTACCCTCAATATAGGTACCATGAGAGGCAAAGCAAATGAAGTGGTGGAGACCATGACAAGAAGGAAGATCGACCTACTCTGCCTTCAGGAGACCAGATGGAGAAATGGAGGTGTAAGAAAAATCACAGGGAAGGACACCTAATGCAAGTTCCTATGGTCTGGAAATGACAAGGGCACATGTGGAGTTGGAGTTCTTCTTGCAGAGCAATGGTGGGAGAAGGTGTTTGAGGTTAAACGCCTATCAGACAGAATACTTCTAGTGCGCTTAGTAGCTGGGAGGGTGGTCTTGGCCCTGGTGTGTGTGTATGCCCCCCAAGTCGGACTTGGTGAAGATGAAAAGAACCACTTGTATGAGCAACTTCAGAGCCTTGTTGCAACTATCCCTACCTCTGAGAAACTGTTTGTGTTCGGCGATTGGAATGGACACATAGGCAGCGACCCGGTAGGATATGAGGAAGTGCATGGAGGTCATGCAATTGGTCAGCGTAACACTGAAGGCGAAAGGATTCTGGAATTTGCGGTCGCAAACAACCTAGTAATAGGCAATTCCCTATTCAAGAAACATCCTAGACATCATCTGACCAAATACCAATCTGGAGTTGTCTCAACACAGATTGACTACATCCTGTACCGCCGAAGTTTTAGAAAACACGTCACAAATGTGAAAGTCATCCTTGGAGAAGAATGTGCACCACAACACAAACTGGTTGTGTGTGACCTTAAAGTAGAGACCCCACACAAAACTAAGAGAAAATTCAGCCCTCGTATAAAACTGTGGAAACTAAAGGACCCAGCAACCAAGACCAAATATGCAGAGCTGTTTGCGTCAAAGATACAGGGTACCAAAGCAAATAATGTGGAAGACCTATGGAAGACTATCAAGGATGGAATGACTGAAGCTGCCACTGAAATATGTGGTCTTTCATCCAAACACAGATGGCACAAGCAAACCTGGTGGTGGAATGACACTGTGGAGTCAGCTGTCAAGAAGAAAAGAATATGCTTCAAGGCCTGGAAAGCTGGTGGCAGCAGGGAAGCATACAACGCTGCAAAACGCCATGCTGTGTACAATGCTAGAACCGAGGCTGAAAAAGTCGCTTTCCAAGACATCAACCCAAAGACAGGTAGCATCTACAAGCTGGCTAAACAAATGCGCCGCGAAAACCAGGATGTGGTAGGTGAAAAACCCATCAAGAACGATAAGGGTGAACTCGCCTTGGATGAAGAGTCCAAGAAATTAGCATGGAAGCAGCACTATGAGCAGCTCCTAAATGTCGAATTCCCCTGGAGCCACGAGGACCTCTCAGACGAACCACCCATAGAGGGCCCTAGTATACCAATCACGTCTGAGATGATTGAAAAGGCTATTGGCAAGATGCACATGGGCAAAGCAGCAGGACCATCAGGAGTAGTCGGAGAGATGCTCAAACCCACAGGCAAGGTTGGAGTAGCCCTAATAAGAGACCTTGTGGAAGCTATTGTATACGAGGGCCGCATACCCACAGACTGGGAAGAAAGTTACATTGTAAGCATCTACAAAGGGAAAGGCGACGCACTGAACAGGAGCAACTACAGAGGACTCAAGCTGATTGATCAGACCATGAAAGTACTTGAGAGAGTTGTCAACCAACTCATCAGACAACAGGTGCACATTGATGAGATGCAATTCGGCTTTATGCCTGGGAGGGGTACCACTGACGTCATCTTCATCATCAGGCAACTCCAAGAAAAGCATTTAGCTGCAAACAAGCCACTCTATATGGCATTCGTAGACCTGGAGAAGGCCTTCGACCGTGTACCAAGGGAAGTCATATGGTGGTCAATGCGAAAAGTTGGTGTTGAAGAATGGCTCGTACGAACTGTTCAGTCAATGTATGCAGGAGCCGGGTTCGAGTAGGAGACGAATACAGTGAAGAATTTGATGTGAAGGTGGGCGTACATCAGGGAACAGTACTAAGCCCATTACTCTTCATCATTGTACTAGAAGCTCTGTCTCGTGAATTCCGCACTAGCTGCCCCTGGGAGATCCTCTACGCTGATGACCTCGCAATCACTGATACCTCATTGGAGTCTCTAATAGAAAGACTGACCAACTGGAAAAAAGGTATGGAAGGAAAAGGTCTCAGTGTTAACATGAGCAAAACCAAAGTGATGATCTCTGGCCCCAATCTCAACTCCCTCAAGAAGTCTGGAAAGTACCCCTGCGCAGTGTGTCTCAGTGGAACTGCTAGAAACGCCATACTATGCACAAACTGCTCCTGTTGGGTTCACAAGAAGTGCAGTAGAATCAAGGGTCCACTCAGATCAGACCCAAACTACAGATGTCCTCGATGCACAGGCTCAGCAAGACCCATTGATGGCAGGCCCGTGACATCTATTCAAGTGGAAGATGAGACACTCGAAGTTGTAGCAGACTTCTGTTACCTAGGAGATACTCTATCAGCAGGAGGGGGATGTGAGACTGCAACCATAACACGCTGCAACTCTGCATGGAAGAAATTTAGAGAACTCCTTCCCATACTCACCAACAAGCATCTGCCAATCACTACCAGAGGACGTGTGTACTCCACCTGTGTGAGAAGTGTCATGCTTCATGGGTCAGAAACCTGGGCTGTTTCTGCAAACATCCTTAAAAGACTGCAGCGAAATGACCGAGCCATGATAAGATGGACCTGCTGTGTCAAACCAGAGGATGATGTCCCCTTGGAGGATCGCCTGTCTCATCTTAAAATCAGAGATATTGCTGACGTTCTCCAAACAAACAGACTGAGATGGTTTGGCCACGTAGAACGTAGCACAAGCTGGATCTCCCTAGTCAGAAATTTGAACGTCACTGCACACCGGGGCCAATGCAGACCAAAGCTAACCTGGGAAGACCTGGTTAAGCGTGACCGGCTTGCGCTGAAAATGGATGGAATCAGCCCTAAAGATCGCCAACAATGGAGAGGAAGACTTCGTTCAAGACCAGGCACACAGACCTCACCCTTACCAAAGGAATAATCAACGGCCTGTTTAAAATAAACCGGATGATGATGATGATGATGATGTAGACGTGATGGGCACAACAGATATTGATGTATAATCACATTATAAAACTATTTTCATGAGTTAATACAAAGGAAAACAAAGAACGTCTGCAACTTTTACTTTTCGTCCCTCTCTCTTTAAACGTTAATTAGGCTTAAGATATTAACTGAAATGTAATAAAATTTACATAGATATGTGGCAAATAGATTTTGCTAAAGAATGATACCAAACATAACTACATTGAATTTAATTGTGTACGTCAAATTTGTCTTTTACCGAGTGTATTGTTTTTTGCGTGTCAGTATATATACTTTATATATATGTATTATGCTCAAACTTTCTAATTATATGTGCTTATTATTTAAAGTCAATATTAAAGACCTTCCGGTTTTCTTTGTTGAATAAACTTATATTAAACTTGACGTATAAATTTAAGCGTTGAACTATGAAATTTGTTTGTTATTCATTGAGGACGACAGGGTATTCTCGTCAATATAGCAAGGTCTTGGTTGGAAATTTTGTCTGGCCATCGGATGCGTAGTATCTGGCGTAGACAGTTGTTGACAAACACTTGGAGTTTCTTGTCTAGTAGTTTTGTTCTGCGCCTGGTTTCCGCACCATAGAGGAGGACAGTCCTAACATTAGAGTTGAAGATTCGGAGCTTAATTTTCAAGTGGATGTTGCGGTTGTTCCAGATGGGTTTCAGTATGGCAAACGCTTGACGGGCGTTTTCAATTCTTGCCTTGGTGTCTTCCGCTGTCCCCCTAACTTGCTTACTATACTCCCCTGATATGTGAAGGAATCAACATTCTTAACAGTGTGTCCATCTAAGGATAGCCTCTCCTCTGATAGAGCGTTTGTCCTAAGGCACTTTGTCTTCTGGACGTTGAATTCTAATCATATTGATCCGGCTACTTCCTGCAGGCGTTGTGGTTTGTACAAAATATAAGCCACAATTATTGGTGAATGATACATTGTATTTTTGTTTTTATGATACATAATTCACAGATAAGTGTTGTTTATATTGTTTATTTATGTTTAAAACTGTTATTGTTTTGTTAGATGGCCTCCCCGTAGATAACCCTCGTGTTTTAGAAGTGTTCATCTTGAATAATAATGTTATTTATTTTAACTGTTTATGAAAAGATTACTCATTTTTATTTGTTTGGGACTTCAGCTGCGACCTGAGAACATTCAAGGTTACTCCCCTTTACTTCGCTTAAAAGGTTCACTCGTTCACTTTCTACATGTGAATGTAGTATGTTTACTGAGCTGCGAGGGGAGCGTAATTCAAGGTCAGCTGCTCAATCTATAACGAACCTCTACAACGTATCTCTAAAGCTCTTATTATTTATTAGGGTAAAATTCAGTAAAAAAATAATGGGGTCACTGTTTGATCAATCTGATGTTTTTCTACCAAACAAACAAGTATCACTAAACTGTCCTTCGTATACAAACGTTGTTGGAGCATAATTTCTACTTTGACTTTTCAAACCCAAACAAATTCAGTGCCTTCATCGCTTTGATTTATGTTCTAAACTCATATCAGACTTTTTTGTTTAGTACGTATTCCACAAACAATAATGTTGATTTTCCTCCATCACTTAGGTATAAGGAGAAAAAGTCGGCGTTTTGGAATAGTAGGTTGGTTGGTACAGGTTGTAGACAAGGGTCAGGAAAGCTAGGTTAGGTGAGCTGGTCCCAGTAAAATAGCCATTATTTTTGTTGACAAGGCAAAGAGCCATATAATATTTAAAAATATCTAAGTGTTCGAGTCAAGAAACTGAAATTATTAATATGAATTTTAGCAAAGTTATATTTCCTTCAACTCATATCACAAAGCAATGTATTAAACGTTCTTAAGATAGGTCACTCGTGCAAAACCATATGTTCGTATCATAAAATTAATAGTGCTGCAACGATTCACCGGAAAGTCGATTCGATGCGATTCGATATTTTTTCTTTCGATTCGATTTTTTTCGATTCGATTCATCTATTAGAATAATTTATTCCAAATATGCATTTATACATTTATTTGAGATTAAAACTATTTATTATTGATAAAATAAAAGTATAACTCAAATTAAATTCACATGAAACCCAAGAATCTGCTAAATTAAATTTGCTTCTTTAAGTACGAAATGGACTGGGTACGAATATAAAGGTCGCGAAAATGTATCATAAATGTACTATCAACTAAAACGTATCTATACATACAACATGAAACATAAATTGTTTCAGAATATGCAGCTCTTAATGTACTGCATATAACGCCTTGCTACTTGATTTAATAAAGGGAAATAACCGTTGCGGGGAGTTAGTGTCTTTTAGGTGCCCTTTTGCTTTTATGCTTATAACTTATGTAGATACGTTTAAAGGGCAGTATCGAATCGAAATTCGTGGGTCCCGAATCGAAATCGAATCGCCGCCCTCGCAGTCGAGTTTCGATGTATCGAATCGAATCGTTGCAGCCCTAAAAATTAATACATGTTCTTATTTTATTTTGAAGAAAAAAAAACAGATAAAAAACGCACACACAAAATCATTTTAATTTTATTTAATCTTGATTACACAAATGTTACCTGAAAAGAGGCTAAAAGTCATTAAAATTTCATAGAAATTAGCTAGAGCTACGAATGACGCAGTGCGGTAGTGATAGAGCGCATGGGTACGGTTTCCTGTCGATGCAGGTTATTTCCTTCTAACGCTGCAAATTTATGACAACTAAGCATGTGTCCATAGGACACAGATCTCGCATTTTCTAGACCTGATTATATATGTTCCATAGAAGCTAAGAAAATTCACTATGCATGTGCATGATTCCTCATAACCCCAAGTTTAGGGGTTTCCTGTCACGTGTGTAAACAATAGAAATGGCAATGTTTCATTAGATTCTGAAAACAAAGCAATAAAGATTATCGTATTTATCTAATACATAAAAAAGTACTAAACTATTTGCGACAAGTTATTTGGTACACAAGTTACAAGTCTTTGCACAATATTTCATAGCGAATGACTTTTCGTGTGTTATACATAATGACGGATTACGTTTCTTGATGACTCCACAATCGTTCCTCTGATCGGCACATATCTCTGAATCTGTAAATAGAAATAGTTACATTTAAAGGCAGAAACACTAATTATTTCATTACCTTAATATTAACAAAGAAACTTAAGAAATGCACCTTTAAACAGCTACTGTTTATACATGAGATCACGTTGATCATCTTCAAACTAAAGGCCAGTTTCCTAAGCAAATCGCTAGCTGGCGCTTCGTCCTAGTTAGCGATGTGCTTAGAAAACCAGCCTTATAAATAAGTATAGGTTTATACTGATTTATTTGAGCTTGATTGTGAAAGAACTTTTACAACCTAGATTAATCACTTTCGAGTCTGCTTCCTGGTCCACCTGTACTGAGCTAGTAGGATAAAGTTTCTTGCTCAAGGAAACAACGGGTAGGTTTTAAAAGGGTTTCGAACCAACGCGGAGCTGGCTAGTCCAACGTAGTAACCGCTCGGCCTCATAGAAACATTTTGACGGATGTTAAAACAAAAGCAACTGAAAAGTCTCACCTACATTTACAAATGTTTGTATGGCGCTTACGTAAACGCTTTATATGTGAATCATATTTTGACAAAGTGAAGCTTTCATCCTGAGCATATGTTTTTGGGCGAGTTTCCTAAGAATATCGCTAGCTAGCGCTTTGCCTTTTGGTACCCTTGTATGTGATATCACATACGTATTCCTTTTGGCATACGGATACCAGGACACAAAGCACTAGCCAGCGATATGCTCAGGAAACTCGCCCAATGTCAAGTAATGACCATGTTCCACAGAATATTACGGATAATCTATCAAAGATTAATACCACAATACATCAAAATCTCAAATATTGTTATTATATACACGAACGTTGGTCTTGATCCTGTAAAAATTATACGTACCATTTCGGACATAACTACAGACAAACTTCTGAGGTCCCTTACACCATTTTAGTGTCCATTTACAATCTTTGTTAATACTGACACACTCATTGTTTCCTCTGTCCTCTGCATGGTTATTTACGAAGACAAAAATATAAAAACAGGACTATTAGATGTTTTGGACTACAAATGTAAATATCTTTAATATAAATAAGCAATGGTATAAAAACATATTGTAATAATAACTGTATTGAACTTGTGACTCAACCCGATTGCCGTATATACATGTGGTTATTTGTCATTACATGTATTATCTTTGTTGTATTTCTGTACTTGTAAATATGGTAAATATGTAATACGGGCAAAAAATAAGTAGTTATGAAGAGAAAACTACAACATTTGTATGTTCAAGTCTTGCTGGGTTCTAAAGGAGACTCAAATGATCTCAAAACAAACAAGTATTGGCCATGTTTATTTTATGATCACTTCACCTCATTTAGTAAAGGCATGTATACAGATATTGACGTTCAATGAACAGTGCAAAACAAAACACAATAGAACATATTATTGGCATTGGTGTTAGCGGTCATTGCAACGTTGGTTTTCTCTATTTCTACATGCAGTGCTTTTGAAGCGCGATATGATCTTTCTGAGTTGGTGTGCCATAAAACCAAAACAAACAGTACTATTGAGAGATCTTGACGATTTGCAATCAAACAAAACACATCTGTTACTGAATGTAATTAACTTTCTGTATCGAGGTATTTCTTAACAGGTGCAAATTACGTATGATTATGTACAATGTACATCATTACCTGATGCCCAATTCGTCCATGTTGCAATCTTGCCGGAAGTCCATGCAAACTCATTACTATTCGATTGTTTCTTCAGACCAATCCATACTTCTGTACATACTCCTCTGTAATAGTGTAATAAACGACATGATCACCAAATTCATACATATACTTCATACAAAGTAAACTTTGAAGTTAGAAATAAAGGTCTCCCCATCCTAGTTTTGTCCTTGTGTATTTTCTCTCCTTCTCTCCAAGATTGTGCAAAACTCACTCTCAGTCTGATGCGCCTCGACTTATTTACCGCTTCTTTGCCATTTGTTTACTTCTAGTGTCATAGTAGAAATGGGAACATATTGACCAAGACCTTCGAGTTGATATTACATGTACATTGTACATCATAGTGCATGTATATTGATAGCTGGTATACAGAATCAGCTGTAACATTAGATTGTGGCTCCGACTTCACAAGTTTCAATTTGATAATATCGTCAACGTATTATTGAAAGTTTATCTTTCATATTTATCCCATAAAAAGACAACCTTTTTCATCATAACTAAAAAATTAACAACAGTCATTTTAGCACATTGAGCTAGCTTTATATGATTTTACGAGTGATGATCGTTATTAGAATAACACACCTCCCAATAAAACTTTCATTCATTGATTTTAGCTCTTTGATATACATGTAAAATTAGGGACTTGATTTAATAGCCATCCTTTTTACTATTACACAATTGGGCAGTTTTCTAAGCAAATCGCTAGCTTGCGCTTCGTCCCCTGGTACCCTCGATTTGATATCACATGCCTAAAACTTATGGTGTAAGAAAGGTACCAGAGGACAAAGTGCTAGCGAGCGATATGCTTAGAAAAGTGGCCTTATATCATACACGAGGAAGTGCGCTTCGCCTTTAACGCAACAAAAGTAAAACTGCAGCATGTTCAGTTACCCTGAACGTTCCAAAACGTTCCGTAACGGAAGTGCCCGAACAACACAACCCAAAGTCAACGCAACCCGGAATGAGTTGTCCCAACTTTGAGTTGAGTTATGCACGGGTTGAGTTGTCTTCGGGTTGAGTTTTTCGGACACTTCCGTTACAGAACGTTTGGAACGTTCAGGGTAACTAAACACGCTGCTGGTCTTATTCAACTAAACAAACTTACGCTCTATTCTTGATAAGTTCAGACAGGAAGTCGTGGTTGTCACGTGTCTCTACGACCAGGATAGCACCGGGATAATGTGTAGAACAATGTTCTGCAGCAAATTCGTATCTAAATTTGTTTGTCATTAATTTATAACAACTGTTTCCAAATGTCTGCCATCCAGGCATACATGCTGAAGATAAAAGAAAGAGCATATAATTCACATGTTAAAAAGCAAATCTAAATAACGCTGATATAAATAACACTTTACTCGATTTGTTGTTGGGTAAAATGCAGTGTCAAAACACACTATGGTCATTTCACGGCGGTCAGATCACCTATCCTAGCTTTTCTAGAGCCTTTTCGATACCAAAAGTGCATACCCTTCCACAAGGCCAAAACTCTATTTACCTTACCAATTAAGGAAAATCGACAATACAGTCGTATGTTCAGGGAAAGGTATTACAAGCCTTGGTGATGCTCAAACCAGTACCACCTCGAACCTCCATAAAAATTCGAAATTCTGCACATAGCCCAATGTGCCACGAAACCGGGCGCTACGTGTTTCATAACAACATACTGAATACATTACATTCATGACTGTTCCAACTCGTAAATCAAAATGTTAATTTAATTGACAGAAAGCCTAATGAGGTTACTTGTTTATATTAAATCAATACTAGAATTATTTTTTACAACGTAATAAATGTTTTAAGATACCAATCGTTTTCTTGTTCTATGTTGTGCCAACCAATCATCTATCTGTTATCTATCAACTTTTAGGAGCAGACGAAGCCGAGTGATTTACAATGTTAGACTGGTTATTATAGAATAGTCTGCTCCCTGTTGATTCAGATCGTGTCCAAAAACTTCCTCAGTGTTTCCTTTAGCTAGAAAGCAAGAAACTATATATTATGTACTAGCTAAGTATTGGGGGAACCAGGAAGAAGACTCGAGAGTGATTAACCTAAGTTGTAAGAACTTGTTTAATAATCGAGCTAAAAGATAAAAAACAGTTTGAACCAGTAAACTTTCAAACTTGAAACAACAACTCACTTCCACAAACATAATTCAATGACGACCATGTTCCATCAGACAGACATGTCATATGTTGATGATCATTGTTGTTGCTGTTACATACAACAGTAAGGATATCACCAACGTTATATTCAGACTTTGTTGTTATTGGTACAGCATCACTTGGTAATATAGGACGTCCACAATGTGTCTTGGGAACTATAAGTAAAATTAGGAACATTAAACAACAAGGAGATAGATGGAAATATTTATTCAGGCTCTCCCGTATGCAGAGATGGCTTTCGGTGAGATTACTTGCATCATGTTTGTTATGGAAAAGAAAATAGTTAGAATGCAATGCTATTTTATTGCATACTTAACTTATCATACATGCAGGTCATGAGTATTCATGTTCTTTAAATAATAGACTTGCCTAGTCAATATGTGAATGCAGGGGCGGATCCAGGATTTTTTTCTAGGGGGGTCGAATTTTTCTAGGGGGGTCCAAACTTTCGAACCACAACCACATTATACACATTTTGCATAATAGTGCAACATATTAATAATAAAAACAACATAAGCATTATATTTATGTAAAACACCAAGCAAAAATGCTTCACGCTACTTAAAAGTGACTAACAGTCAAGAAATAGACTAATGGAAAGGTACATTTTGGAAATTCTAAAGAAAAGGTCATGTTTATTGCAGCTGTGGCGCCGCTATATAACTAACGTTATATATGTCGCAATCAACGCTAAACGTCGCAACGCTGACGCTAAATGTCTCAAAATATCGACGGACGCTAACTTTGCAATGTATCAACTTTTGACGTACCACTTGTTAAAGGTATATGTTGTTCACACCATCCACAAGATCGTCTGCATTGTCTTGGGGCTTGGTCAGATGTTGAACAATATAATGGGTCTTTATTAATTAACTCATTACATTTTGTATATATATCTTTACAAATACCTGTAATTACAACACTATCATATAAACGTTAAACTCCAAGAACTAGTTCTCGTAAGTTAGAAACTTTCAAGTCATAAGTTTATTTGTATAAGAAACATCAGCGCTGGGCCAGTGAAGGGAGCTTACATTGGTCAAGACTCTATTTGCTTATTGTCTTATATCCAAAAGAAACATTGGTCATCGTTTGGCCAATGCCGGCCAACGCTAGTCACGACTCATTTTGCTTATTGTCTTATATCCAAAAGAAACACTGGTCATCGTTTGGCCCATGCCGGCCAACCCTAGTCAAGACTCTATTTGCTTATCAACAACACGATTGCGTTTGGTTAGTTCATCGTTGGTCCAATAGAAATTTAATGTTTATATAAATGTTGTGCCAATGAGCAAAATGAGCCTATGAAAACCGTTTGTATTTGTTAATTAAGGCCCCAACACGGTGGCTTGTAAGTTATAAATGGGAACATCTGATAAGTTTTAACATTTGCGGTTTGTCTGAGAATAAGTATGTCAAAGATATAATCTCCACCAATAACATTTACAGTAAAGTTCCACTACTCGGATCATCTAGATTTATTGACTTTAAAGCGGAATGGTCTGGATACAGGGACCTTTTTCTCAAATCATTAACCATATATACATTTTTATATAGGGTCCTTGTTCAAATGAAGCAATTAGTTGGGACATAAAAATCATCAAAAATTTTGCAACCACCAAGATAGAACTTGACTGCACAGTACTTTAACGAAAGCACTAATATAAATACATTATAGGTTTATACTAAAACTCTTGTATTAAAGAGTCAGCTGTAAGATCAATGACTATACATGTAATATGGTAATTTCAGTTCTCACCAAAGTTACAGACATCACAAACTTTTCGGATACAACCATCAGTATTGGTATAACACCAAGGTTTAAGAGAGTTATCTGGATTCCTACAATAATTATTTTCAAGTCTTTTGTCATCATCACTGAAAAACATCAAGACATTAAATCTAAACTTGGGTCGATAGCGCAGTTGGTAGCGCGCCGGGATTTGGATACTCGTGCCCGAATTCCATGAAAATTTGCCAATAATGTCGATTTTCCTCCATTGATTAGATAATATGGAGAAATTTCCGACCTTGTGGAAGGGTAGGTGAGTACTGGTTATAGACAATGGTCCAGGAAAGCTAGGTTAGGTGCGCTGGACGCCGTAAAATGACCTAAATTGTGTTGACACGGCGTTAACTCCATTAAATAATAAATAAACATTTACTCTGAGATAAATATTCTTGTCAACATGGCGGATTTTTTAACTGAGAAAATGATACATGTATCTTTAAGGTAGTATCTCTGTTTTGGGAAAACATGGCGTAGAAAATACAATGTAATAGTTTTCCATAATTTTGTATCATTTTTTAAATGCTAAAATTTTGTTCTTGTTCGCGGTGGAAGATCTAGAATTTAGTGCACTGCGGCCATTTTGACCTTTGAAAATGGGAATTCCCTCTTTAACATGTAAACAAAATGAAATCGTGAGAAAGTTGAACGTTTATTAAATATTCTAAGGTCTAATTTGACTGTTCTAGTGTTGAGAGTTAAGAGGATACCAATCTGATTAAAACCCGATCTAAAATTTTCGCTCGTCTACTCGCTACAGGATAGATCTATCTGTTTACAGAGATTGAGAGGATACCAATCATTGTATCTTAATCTATTTGTGAAAGTCATCAGAGACAATCAACCTTGGCTATATTATAAAGAGACAAAGAGCGGCAAAATTGACATGGGTAACTCCTTATTTATCTTTCTTCGGAACTCCACAGCGGTTTTCTGCGCAAATATCTGCGTGGAGTAACTCCGGGGCGTTTTATACACTTACTTGATATTAAATAGTGAATGTGGACATTTACTAACTCTGTCCCAGGGTAGACATGGTGTTGAATCCTCAGCCCATCTTATTGTACCACTATATTCAACACCTCTACCAGTCAAATTGTAACAATAATCACTTTCTGTGATAAAACAATGGTAGAAAATCAAATCAATACGTTTCTAAACATTTCATTATTGGCGTTTAGAAATCTTCTTCGTACATATGGCCTGTGGTTTTCTATTAATACATTGTACATGTATTAATGTGTAACGTCATCAAATATCTTCAAATGTGGTCAACTGATCATGAAAGCTGATTCTAAATAACTAAAATGTCTCACTAATACAGCATCATACGGTGGCATTGATACGGTGGCATAGAGGTGACATGGAGATATATTTAAACTTTACGTGGCCACGTAATAGCTTTACGTGGCCACGCAGTAGCTATTACGTGCGCACGTAATAGCGTTTACGTGGCCACGCAATAGCTTTACGTGGCCACGTAATAGCTTTACGTGGCCACGCAGTAGCTATTACGTGCGCACGTAATAGCGTTTACGTGGCCACGTAATAGCTTTACGTGGCCACGCAGTAGCCTTTACGTGCGCACGCAATAACGTTTACGTGGCCACGTAATAGCTTTACGTGCGCACGTAATAATTGACCAATGAGAGTTGTCGAAATTGGCGGCCATTTTTCGACAACCTTCATTGGTCAATTATTACGTGCGCACGTAAAGCTATTACGTGGCCACGTAAACGCTATTATGTGCGCACGTAAAGCTATTACGTGCGCACGTAAACGCTATTACGTGCGCACGTAATAGCTACTGCGTGGCCACGTAAAGCTATTACGTGGCCACGTAAACGTTATTGCGTGCGCACGTAAAAGCTACTGCGTGGCCACGTAAAGCTATTACGTGGCCACGTAAAGCTATTACGTGGCCACGTAAAAGCTACTGCGTGGCCACGTAAAGCTTTTACGTGGCCACGTAAAAAATAAAATATATTTCCATGTCACCTCAATGCCACCGTATCTATGCCACCGTAGCATCATACATTGGAGGTTAAAACCCCATATTGACTAATTATTTATAGTATACAAATGTAACTTATTATAAATATTTATTAACAAAATCCACAAGCAATGGTTAAATCACTCTTATTTTAAAAAAAATACATATATACATGTAATCATAATTTGCCGCATATGTAATTGGTTTCTCTTTTGTGGTATGTACACATAATGTTACCATTACCTGGCGGTAATAGATGCCTTGCACAATTTTTGTTGTTAATTGAATTGGTTTCTCTTTTGTGGTATGTGCACATAATGTTACCATTACCTGGCGGTAATAGATGCCTTGCACAATTTTTGTTGTTAATTGGTGGGATAGTGGTGAACAGTCCAACTTTAAATATTATAACATGTATCTCTTGATTTACTTCACCCGAAATATGGAGCAACCAAATCAAAACCAACAAAACATTACCTTTCACAAATGATACTTTAGCAACAAACGCCGACCCTGTAGATTGGGTGACAGATTGTGTGAATGAAAAAGCCAATATATTACTTTCACTTTGAACAGTCTTCTTGAATATATTTCCACAGTACCTAAAAAAGAAAAATGTTTTGAAACAATTAAATGAGGGATCATTGACCATTCGGACATTGTGTCAACATTCATTATTCTCGTTCAGCAGGTCTTTGAACATTGATAACCTTTTCCCCTAGCGGTTTTGTCACCACAACATACGTTACATCAAGGTCATTTTCTTGTGAACAACAGGCGTCTGAACCTTGACCGAATTTCATAAAATCGGTTTTGTATTGACAATATATGGTGGGGGTGTCAGTTTAAGGTTAGATTACTATTAAAAAAATTGTTCTATCCTTCATCGTTTCCCTGAACAAATGTACAGCACGGTTCCGAATAAAAAACACTACATACACAGATGTTCACATATAGCTTTTGTCAAAGAACCTTACCGACCGCCTATGGAAATATTACAAATACAAATAACTTAATGCAAGACAAATTTCCAAATATAACTGTGGGCTTCATAACAAGTTGTTCAGCTCTTCAGTTGTAAATCAAAAAATCATGTTATCAATTATTCAACTGGCTTTGTCTGTGGTCATTTCTGAGACTAAGAGATGTGTCACAAGCATTGGGTTTAAAGGGAGGAATGCCTTTATTAAAGCATTTATACAAATTGTATGTTATATTCCTTATCCATTCTTTACAATTGCCACATCTAAATGACAATAATAATAATAACAATAATAATAACTTTATTTAATGAGGCAACTCAGTTGGGCAAGCCCCGTCTTCCCTGAGAGCCTCCACAATATTTACAATGATGATGACAGTATCATATAATAACGAAATTGAAAGAAATGAGCAATAATGAAATTGAATACTAGATTGGCGAGTTATATCTGCAAACTATCAAAGCCGATGCATAGAAATAATCATAGGCAGTTGCTGAGTTCCGGTTCCGAGTCAAAATCACTACATTCATGGACTGTATATAGCTCTTAATAAAGAACCTTGTCGACCGCCAATGGAAATAACACAAATAACTTAATACAATTGGACTGGGGGTTCATTACTATCACACAACCGTACCTAACTATTTCTGACACCAACCAAGCAATAGAGAATCATTGAAATTCTAAAATAAAACCAATATTTACGGTATTCCATATAAGCCTGGTAGATATTGCTTCACGGATATTTCGTCCACACATTCCTCAAACTGTTGACGTATTTTGAAGAGTGGAAAATTTAACAATATTCTCGTGGATAGCGGACTCTGAAAACAAATTTAGTAAAATTTCAATATTAGGACCATCACATTTTATGGTCTTAATAGTGGAATGGTCTTACCATAGGAACACTTTTCTCCTAACATAAGCATTTGGGACTTAAAATCGTCAATAATTGTATAATTTTACAATAACAAAGATGGTCTTCATTGTGGAAGTTTATTGTAGAATAGTTACACCTCTCTAGAACAGCACCAACAGGAAGGACGAATGTATGTTGCTGTTCAGAGGTTGTTGCTTTGCAGAGAACTCAATAAGGATTACATCTTCTACAAGGATACTACATACAAATACATTATCAGTAAATTTAGAAAAACTCGCATCATTATGAAACAGTCAGCTGTACGAACCATTTATATACATGTAATATGGATATATACAATTTCTGCTTCTCTAGTAATACAAGTATAAGTCAATGTCTAAAATACTCATATTTTTTCTGTATTGCAAAACATCACTACTTCTTATGTGATAAAAAGAACAATTGCCTTGCCACGAGTGGAGCTTGCCATGCACAAGCACATACATATTTTCTGTTTTATGACGAAACACAGTTCTGGTGTGGACTTTGCCTGCTTCTTTTCCTGCTTTACTATAGAATATGGACTTACAATGGTGGGTAATCAGGGCGATGCAAGACTATGGAAGGTACGTGAAAGATATGATGAAAAGAGCCATAAAATATTCTAACCAATTACCTTGGTATCAGTGCTAATGATATGACTTACTTTAATATACCAATTACAGGTAACCAGCTTGTTAGATTTAATTGTAGGTGATTCTATCACAACATTGCTGTTGTTATCATCTAATGTAATAATCTTTCCACAGTTGTAATCTGAAATATGTTTTTTAGACTGAGATTTTTTTTGTTTGATGTTCATTAACTAGTACTCATATTACTTAAACTTCATTTGATTAAACCCCTATTTCTATTTTACATATTCAATGGCGTTGTACAAAAAAGATAATTATTAAATAACAATAATACATAAGTAAAAACCCTCTACCATAAATATATACAACATCACAAAACAATATCAAAATCACTCATGGTGTTGTATATAGTGTGTTTTTGGTATTTTGTGTTTTTTGTATGTGTTTTATTGTGTTGTTTTATATTTCAAGTTTATTGGACCCACATTATTCACAGCTCATGATTCGACTTAGTTTTTACTTTTGTTTTTATTTATGTGATTATGAAAGTTGATGTTCTGTGTAACATAACGCCACTGTTAACCAGACCAGGGATTCTATATATTAACAGGGATTTGTAACGAAGTGCTTTTTTACCGTATATTAAAAAACAAATATTCCCATAAGAACCTTCACCTCCCATATGCCAATACTTACATAATAAAAAACAAACAAACAAATATATATATATATATATATATATATATATATATATATATATATATATATATATATATATATATATATATATATATATATATATATATATATATATATATATATATATATATATATATATATATATATATATATATATATATATATATATATATATATGTTTGTTGTTTATTATGTACGTATTGCCATATCGGAGGTGATTGTTATATATATATTGGTTACAAGCCTTTAGGGACCAACGACCTGCTACCGTGTATTAACATACAAAGTATATATTGATATGTCACTAAAACATACATTAACATAAGAGTAAACTTAGTTACTTTATTCTTACTATATACGGCATTTAAATGGCATCATACATGTACGAGTACATTTACTGAATCTTCATTGGAATTACAACCCGTTTGCATAAAACAATAATAAAATCAAATAAAACTTGCAGACGTTTTACGTTCAACGTTCCATTGCTGAATGACCAAACCGCTTCATCGGTTTAGCGCGAAAACCCGCGCTACACTTACGCCACCTGTCGGAGCTTTCAACTAAGGGAAAGTAATTTTCGTCTAATTCAACATTTCAAACGACGAAAATTTAACAAAATTAGTGTTGCGGATAAACCAACACCCATTGGTCAATCATGCTTGTAATGGTAGAACGCATAACCATTACTCCAACAAGACACTCATAAAACATATTAAAATAATGTACTTTATTGTCATCCTGAGCATACCCTGTCGTAGATTAGTTCATATAGTGTTTTATCAACAGTGTTTTGTTTATTTTTGTACGAACTATACTCACCTAGTTTAGTAAGTGTAGAACATTGTGTCTGTGGGTTGAGACCATCTGGACATCTACATTGACATTTATCATTAACAATAGCTTTATATCCACCATTCTCACATCGTAAGTTATCACAATCATCTGGTGTACATATATCAATCTTGTAAACATGGTATGTTTCTGTACTGTTAATTTTGGACTCATTCTTTATTTAGGGGAAACACACCAGTCCGCAATATTATGGTACAGATTTAAAATATTTAATTCTAATGAAAACAAGTTTAAATGTTCAGTACTACATGTATTTGTAGCTACTTATCATCTAACCTTTATATTGATGACAATGAAAAATTTCTGAAAATATTTATGCATCCCTATTCTTTTGATAGATTGACGCACCAAGTTATACAAATTACCATTTCATACACATATATGCTGTTGAAATAAACTATATACTACAGTTCATCTATATAAATACCAAAATGGCTTACATATCAAGCTGCAGTGGGGTCTGCACTTAACTTATATGTCATAATGCATCCATATGGAGTAAACGGGCGGACAGATAAAACGTTTAAAAAACACATAAAAACTACATCCTTTTGCAGCCGATGGACATTTTTACAAAATGTCCATGTTAGCAGTAATAGTGCCTGCACATAAAAAATCAGGCATAATGCATCCATATGGAGTGAACGGACGGATGGACGGACGGACGGACAAGCCTTGTTAAGATATTCAACATCAGGAGCAAAGTGTCTCCTAATGGAGTGGATGAGCCCTTTTATAAAATGTCCACGTCAGCAATTATAGGGTTTGACTGTACATAAGTTAAAAGTCAAAATGCATCTTTAATAATAAATAATTAGCTTTATAAATATCTTTGAAATTTCAATAAAATTGGACAAACAATAAATCACCATCAATAAAATGAGTTTTGAATAATTAAAACAGATATGCGGAGCCTGCCGCCAACGACTTGACAGAACGACAAGTTATAACATCAATATTGTATAATAAATGCATATTAAAATACTTGTACATGACGCATCACCGCGCATGTATACTTATGGATTTAATTCTAACAAAACTTAAATGGATTAAGTTAATTTGAAATTCTTAGGAAAGTTTTATAAATCTGCACTCAATCAAAAGTCAAATAATTATAAATATTGTCATGAATAGAACCCCAAACATTTTCAAAACCTCACAGATCGTTAAATCCATAACAAAATACCTAACATGATAAACTGCTGCATCAGAATGCACATAATTAGTGCGATGTAGGTAATATAATGCATTGGTCCATATAAATTGATGAGTTGCCAGAAATGGTTTCAAATAAAATGTTGTCTACATGCGTATATATGCATTAAATTTTAGGATTAATGCATTTAATTAATCACTTATCTTAATTAAGACTAAGTCGCTTTATTAATGAATAATTAAACGCAAGCGATGGATGCAGACGTATAAAAGTACATAATTGAATTAATTTGCTTTTTAACAGAATATTTTAATTTACAATTGGACTATGAATACTGCTCTAATGCAGTTTTCTGTGTATTTTGATCAACTTTTGATAAATCATGAGACAATCTGGATCTTACTCTACAAAACGGGTCCGTTGGGCGGAGCAGACGGATACGTAAGTATGGGATGATAATTACTAGAGGTGTTGTAAACGGTTAATGTTGGAATACAAATTCTGACGAAGAATATGCATTGGTTCATGCTTTGCATGTCGAATACCGGTAGGTATTGCAATATATTATAATAGAGGTTTTATGTATTGCATACGTATTGCAATTCTGTTTATACCGTATTGTTTCAACCCTAATAATTATGTACTATCAATAGAATTTCATAATAGCGCGAGCGTACGAAATTAAGATGGACATTCCACACGACTGGATGCTACAACTCAATGCAAAACAAATCGAATAGATTTTATTTATATCTAATTGGCTCATATATAACAGTTTTTATGGAACGGTAACTTTTTACGTATATTTCTAAAATGTTCTATTTCAGACGATGTGAAATAATGCTTTAAATTGTAAGTTTTTGGTCACGTAGTATTTTCATCCTTCAAATACATTTACATTTTAATATTTGTGCAAGCTTTTATACTGAGTTATCACAGAAAGTCACATAATGTATTATTATTTTAACATTTCTACAAAAGAAAACAAAGGGAGTTAACTTTCGATTAAAGTGTCTTTGAGTTAGTTCCCTTCGATATACCAGACTGAATCATAGATATCTGAACTCGAGTTCTTTTGATTGAATCGAAACGTATCAATCATAAAATATGCCCTTCCCGTGTGCAAAGAAAATGGACGAGAAGATACGTTTGCAGACAAACATTGTAACGCAATTGTAAAATAAATGAGGGCTTCGTAGTTTCTGTTGGGCATAATTGAAAAGCCGTCGTGGTAAAATTGGACTTACCTGCACAATGGTAAAGTTCGTTTATTTCTTTGAAATAATAAAAATATTGATCTGTATTCGCAAAGTTTGGTATTGGTTTTACATCTGGATCTATGAATGATATCGTCGGTTCTTGGTTTTTACTCCATGCCTGTTAAAAATGTCAGACAATTAGTCAAAGCGCTGAAGGTACTGACTTTGTTTGGGTTAGATGGGCCGAATGGATCTTCAGTGCTCGAACAACGCTTGTCCACCAAGGCCAGTTATGCGGTACTTTTTTGTTGGATAGAGAAATACAGAACAGTGAAGCTAACAGTGTGCGTATTATTTTGTTGTGTTTTTAACGAATAATTGTTTTTAGTATAGACGAACTTGAATTTAAGTCATTATATAAAAATATACATGTACATGTATTCATTTACAGCAGACATAAAAACAGCATTCCAACCTTAATGAAGCTAACAAAATATAACATGCATTAGAGACACAATAAACATTTGAACCATTTTTCTTCTAAGTTTCAATTTGACCAAGTTCATGCTTCTTAAAAAGGGAGAGTCCTTTAACACTGGATTGCAAGCAGGTTTGTTGTAGATAATGCTTTATGACGTGGTAAAACATCTACTGGTATATGGTTAATGTGTTTGGTTAATTACACAAATACAATTTTATACCTAAATAATCGACATAGATACCTTTTGTCCGTAATGCATTATAGAATCATAATCGTAAATATCATGAGTGTCTACATTCGAAAATCTCATGTCAAATTGTGAGAACAACCCTGGAATATATATAAATATAAGTTATATCTACTCAACTTACATTTAGCTTGCTGGCAACTGAATCAGTTCACCTTTTCACACAAAAATCTTACGAAAAGTGTTATCGTAAGTCAATTTCATAAATTTTGCACTTTAAACTAAATGGGATAGTAAACATAACTATGCTATGATATTCAAAAGGTATACAATATTCTACATGATTCAATAATATTTGGAATCGATTGGCTGAAAAGTAACCGTATTATTAAAGTTTCTTGCTTTTGACTTACGAAAGATGTTACCGTATTTTTTGTGAAAAGCACTAAAGTACTATGCAATCAAATAGGTCAATCTAACAAAGATTTATTGTAATAATTATTGTTAATTTACAGTGAGAATCGTCAGTGAAACAGATATAATAATGCATGTGATACACAGACAGTGGCTAATCTAAGCACATGTATACAGAATCTACATGGCGGTCGCATTTATTTATTAATTAGATTAGCCTGTTTGACTAAAAATGTACACAAGGATTATCGATAGTTATTATTTAGTACCTTATTTCACTGAAACAGGTGGAAATCACTTTTACAGATGAGTTGAAAAATATGTACTCTGCTATCACCAAGATTCATTGTTTACATTAGATTCTTAAAAGAATGGAGTTTATTTGGACCATCGAACTATCGCTGTACAACGTTAATGATCTATAGCCCTTTCTGACATCGCGCCTATTTAAATAGAAACAATCGCGATTTCCTGGTCTAGCTACATACTAATAAAGGAATTCATTTGCAGTCAACTTTAAAACTCTTTCAGGACAGATTATGTACTCAATGTTTCTTAGTTACCTGCAACAATATTTTCAGGGTTTATTCTGACGTAGTCATTTCTGATTGGGCTCGTTTGTTCATGATACAGACCCAGTGCATGTCCCAGCTCGTGTATACATGTCCTCTGAAATACAGCATGTATTAAATGGTGGTAAATAATGATTACAATGATAAGAATTACGTCGTTTCATTAAGAGCCTATACACATGTACAACTACAGTTGAAAACTAGGTACCCACCATCAACACTGATTCCTCTTGGAATTTTCAAAATGTGCTTGTGTAGTAGATTGTCAACAAATTTCAAAATGAAAAACAAGTTATACTTTGTACATATTTGGTGCAGAATACCTCCCCAACGGCGATGTGAAAGAGAAATAATGCGTTTATTTGCTTTAGAAACAAAACTATATACAATCATGAACATAAAGTTGGCAGACTCAGCAGACACAGCAGGAGGAACGATTCTTCTGCTGTGTCTGCTGGCAGAAGGATTTATCAACTTTGTGCTCATTATAAATACAATCGATGATGTGCCATTTTATTATTCAATGTCATTGATAATGTATGTTATAATAAAACTAGGCACTATAAGACATTAATACAATTATAAAATATACATTTATGATTCCAACTTACCCATCCACAACAAGATATTGTTTGTTTTGAACCTCCCGTGTTGCCAATTTTAGACTCACATCTGTAAAATATATATCATAATACAGTACCCACCAAAAGGTTGGAGAAAGTTTTATTTTGATGGCCTACTGAATATCTTTTACCTAAAATTTTCAACCAAAATTGTATAATGCTTTATAGTTTTGCTTTTTTTTGGCTATCATTATAATTATAACTGAGACTACAAAAATAGCATTTATAAAAGCTATGTTATGGAAAATAATTGCTACAAATATGGTTTTGGAGGCTTTCAGATGACAGATTGTGATTCTTATAAATGTGTAGCATTACTAACTATCCATTTAATTAAGGGACGGCTGGGAGGGTTTGCTGGTTTGACCATTGAAAGTTTAACAGTCAAAAGGCAGAGGTATGTCAAGGTATGACCGGTTTACTTACTGTCTTGATTCAATGAATCTGAGATAATTGTTATGATCAAGTTTGTATACACTGGAGACTTCAGATGTCCATCGTACAAATCTTATACACGAATACTTTTCATACAGTGGAAATGTTTGAGCTAAATAATCGGTTCTCTTAGTTTCAGCTTCAAAAGAAAAAAAGAAAAGCGGATGATATTATGATATCAATGCTGTATCTGATAAAAAATCTTATAGGCGATGAAACAATCACAAATATTCACGATATAACTATTCTATAGACATGCCAAAATCAACTGATAAATAACAGTCGTTTATATAGTGACTCTATTCACAAAAGTATTAGGACAAAAAACCATCGCAAGTCCAAAGCTTATACAATTTTCAAAAAAAAGATGAATTTTTAATAGTCTTGAATTGCAAAATAACATGTAGTGTGGGACTTTTGAATTGATTTCATAAAGAATACATGTAGTTCGATGATTATCGTGATTTCTTGCGCAGACTCAATTGAAAAATGTCGACAAACCCTCTCTTAGTATATGGTGCAACAGACTATATCCGGAATGCATATATTTGGATTTCCCACTACGAAACAAACTTTCTCCGCCACAATTAGAACATGTGTTCAAAAAACAACAGGATTTAATCCGTATTTCGTGCTTTTCAGCAATAATGTGTAGCAAACTTTGTTTGTACGGCCTGCTCAAGGACGGAAACCCCATAAAGTTGAGTTCCGAATTAAGTCTATTACTGTATGATCCTAACTGACTTCACTAAATCAATCTATATGTTAATTTAAATATTACGTGATATATTCCTATGGCACATTAGAAACAATGATAGAATATTTAATATCTTCATTCTCGTTCCCAGAGGCTATCAAGATTCTCGATACTAGCTTTAAATATTGATAATCTCTGGGTACGAGAGTGATTATTTGATACTTACATAATGAGTCGTCAAACATATAAGGAATAATTCCATTCGTCCATAATAGCTTAGAGTTGTCTGGTATAGTGAGACGTTTTTCATGAGAGAATATCTGCATGTATACAATACAAACATTGACAATAACGAAACACTACTTTTAATTTTGGACTCATTGGGGAAACACATAAGTCGGCGATATTGGGATGCTTTTCTTATAAGAACAAATTAATTTTTCACGTATCTTATAATCAATATTTTTAATTTAAACTTACTTCATGAAATCGGGGACTTTATAGAATATAAAACCCCTAATGATAAATAAAAAAGGGGCTGAAAATCTCATGCTACTTACACGTGAATTATGTCTACCAGATACTATTTCAAGTAAAATCCCCAAAATAAGTAATCCATATTTAAACATGTTAATATATGTTCAGGTGGTCATTGACAGATGACTTTTTCGACTGGTTGATTTTTCAACATCATCACCATCAAATGTACGCCGCTGATAATTAACCCTATTGCTAAATGTATATATACAGTAAAGCTCGAGTCAAAGGCCATATAGATTTCCCATAACTTCGAACTGAAATTCGACCATCATGGGTAAATTGGATCAAATTTTACGTACATGTATTAAAATATTGTCTTAGGCTATTATAAAGAAAAGCTATTGTTCCATGCAAGATGCTTGACCACTACCTAAGGTTTAACTGTACCTCTAATTGACAGTAAACATGTACATAGATGCCTTAATTGTAGTGACAACTGAATGTCAATTAATTTGACATTTGATTTACAAACTTAAATAAGACAAGGGCGTGATATCGACCTGTACATATTATAGTTTGGTTGTCATATTTTCTGACAACATTAATAGGCCTAGATTATGCTGATGATGAGGACGACGACGATTATGATGGTGGTGATGATGATGATAACATTTAGCTGGTTCATCGGAAGTTATATATACTCCGGCGAATACGTTTGCGGGTAATACAATGCCATGTCCTTGATACAGCAGAGTGTTCATGGTGTACTCAAACAAAATATAAACGAGTTTGTAGGCCTATATGGTAAATGTAGAGATTAAAATAATATATTGTTATTTAAAGACGTTTTTCTACATTATTTTAGTCTTATTTACAGCTAATTAATCAAGTAAAAACTCAACACTTACAAATGTATGTACACGCAGATCTTACTGCATAGACCTGTAATGTGTACGGGTAAACGTTCCGTAATAAAATTGATACGGAAAAGTACGGGTTTTAGACACTCCTAAAACTAAAATGTTTCGGATAAATATCTATCCGAAAGATTGCAATTATGCAGTAGTTTAATTTCAGAATACACAATGGCTAATCGTGGACCTAATAAGCCTTGTGTAAAAGGGTAGGTTCAAATGTTGCTTATTTATACTGGTGATAAATGCATGCATCGTGTTACATGCGCATGTTTGTGTTTTTGCTTGCAGATTATGTCTTTTATGCCAATGAATAAATTATGAAAATCCAAAAATGTAATGAAACATCTATTTATTGTTATTTATTTTGTTAGTCTGTTTTTGTTAACAATTTATTGTACTACAAACTCACTGTACTATTATACAAACAAACACTCTGTCTTAATCGAGACTTATTCTTTGAAAACATTTAGGCTAGATAAAGACTAACGTAAGAATCCATTTGCAGTGTCAAAACTTTATTTTGATTTGTAAACCAATAATTGTGAAGTCACAGGCTTTGTTTGCACTCATGTCACACACATTTGAGATTTAAATCACATGATTTGTTGTCTATGTCACTTGCGTTTTTTTTATTTGTCCCATGTTGAATGTTTTACGATGAACCTTCGCCTTGGCTTCGTATACAAATTAAAATAAAATACCTGTATTCTTATTTCAAACCTTCCCAATTAGTTATCTCATTCAAACAGTAACCACAGGGATGGCCATTTCAGGGATGGTGTAATCGTAATCACTAATCGATTGTAATCCATTAAATTTTTTCAAGTAATCGATTGTAATTAGTAATCGAGGTCATTTTCGATTACTTGTAATCATAATTTAATCGATTTCAGGCCTCAATTTCTATGTAATCAAGGATTACATTTTGATTGCTTTTGATTACTTTACTACTTAAAAAGAATATGTGGATAAAAATGAAAGTGATCAACTGCCACATCTTATGTATGATAAAATCAATATATTTATTTATCTAATTATATATCATTAAAAACATGAATGACCTATAATGATTTTAAAATTTGTGGCAAGTGGTTAATTATTCTAAGGGTATAAGGTTATAATTGATGGATTATGTCACATAAATTTTAATATCTATAATTATTTTTATTCCACATTCATCCGCGTAAAGTCGCATAGTACCTAGTGAAAGCATACTTAAAGAGACAGAGACTTACTTATAATAGATAATTCTATGTATTTGTTTATAGTGTATATATACAGGGTATACTATATACCGGTGATGTTATTTTTAGACCGTATTTTCACTAACCAATCAAAGAACTACAAGCATGCTATATTTACTGATTTATAAGTCCATGTCTTCTTAACAGATTACTATTTTCAGTTTACGAAAATCCTGACAGAATAAGTTAAATTAAAACCATTCTTGTATCAGTAGTGTAATTTGTCATCTTTGTTCCTATATATGTATTACCGGTGACGAGTTAAAAATTCTCCCAAGGTTAGTGACGTCATACGTTAACAGCAAAGTAAATGTGCGCAGTTAAACTTCCAACCCATTTTAATCAATCGATAAAGGAAAATTTCTTGCCGTTATTTATTTTTTAAAAAAGAACAACAACTGAAAATAGCATGTAACATTTCTCTATTTTCTGCTGGATTTATATCAAAAATGGCACGGCTAAAATATTCATATTCATTTTCGCGTAAAAAATGACATTTTTAAACAACTTTCACTCCAGACAAATGGCGGAAACCAACGTAAAGAAATTGAATAAGACAAAGAAATCTGTTTGCCGCGCATGCGTCTATAATAGGGATATCTTTGTTATCACCGGTGTTTCAGGTTCACCGGTAATTGCTGTATTCAGTATACATTTAGTTTAATACAGTGACTTATAGGTCCATAGGGCCAGATGTATTTTGTCCTTATATTACTTTGTTCTTTATACATATGTACTGTATCTTACACATGTCACATTAATAAAAACCTTACTTACTTACTTACTTCAATGATTCTTGTGACCTGTCACCATAGTTGAAAGAACTTTCAGTAAAACATATCTTTGTGATTTCATAGACTCACTTGAGCCTGGCAAAATAATTAAACTTTGGTCAACAGAAATTGAATTTTTAAAAAAAATAATTGAAATGTTTAAATCACAACAAATTAATATCAATATAGGTGTGCCTTTGTTGGTAACCAACAAGTGCCATGCATAATTGGTATCGTTGGTCAGAAAGTTTCTATGTTTAATTTTTGGTCATCATTGAATAGGCAGTTAAAACATGTTGGTCAAAATATCATCAAAACTTGTTACTATACTTAACAAAACTTCTAAGTACCTCAATTTCAATATTTTAGGAAATGTTTATTTCTCAATATTTATGTCCCATCGCTGATGGAAATGTGTATAGGACCATACTGACATTTGCTTGCATGGTTTTCATGCTACTTAATCCAATGCAACTCTGTTATGTTGTGCATGCATTGAAATGGGAAGATTTCTAATTGCTTTTATTTACCAAAAAATAGCAATTAGAAATCTTATCCTGCTGGTGACGCTCAGCCTTGCAATAGACCTATAACAATTTCTCGTTCTTGAAGCAACATTCAAGCCATTTTTTTTATTTTTCATTGTGCATATCAAACACTAATGATTTCACCAAAACTGACCACATGGGATTTTGGCACCACAAGCACTTGCCCATTTCCGCTTTTCAGCACATGCTTGACAAAACTAATTTTGCATCAATTAAGAAGCACAAAGACCATGTAAGCAGACAACAGAATAGTCCTTTAAACATTTCCATTAATGATCGGACATAAATGTTGAATAATAAAAAATCCAACATCATTGATATCAGAATACTTACAAGTTTTGTTAAGTATATGTCTCCACTAGTTTGAATACAAGCAAACATTTTTGACCCAAGTAGGCCTACTGCATTGTACCTGAAATTTTAGACATTCTATTGTAATGGCTTTGTAGTTTGTATTGTTGTAAAAAATCATTCCAAAAGTTGTTAAGAACTTTTGTTCTAATTTAAGTTAATCCACAATCATCTATGATATTTCATGTTATTTATAGGGGTAAAAATTTAGCCCAAATGCCTTTGTAAATAAGTTTGTTTTTTTACAAAAACATTCCTCTGACAATATAACTCTGCCAATGGATGTAATTAAAATACCAGGAATTAAAGAAATAAAGTTGTTTCCCCTTATTGTTTTTAATCTCAATTTCCCTGTTGAATGACCCCCCTGTTGAATGACCCTGTCTGCTTTAACTTAAAAGTGAAAATAAATGCTGAACATTATTATAATCTTGTTTACATACTTAAACGTGTTTTCAATTTTCAACAGGGAGAAGGAAAATGACAAATTATTGACAAATGCTGAGGGACATAAAGGTTCCCAATATGGTAATCTTAAGGGACCTGGAGATAGCGGCAGCTTTACATCATCACCGGGAACTAGATCTCTTATTGATAAAGTTGCTAAAGAAGATCAGTTAAAAGCTCCACCAGTAAGTACTTTTTCTTTGATTTAAATAATTGTAGTAAATGTTTTCTAGGAGATGTACCATAGTTTATAGATATCTACAGAGAAAGCATTTTCTGGTTGAGGGCGGGTTAAATTTTTTGTATGGCAGATTTGTCCTGTGGGTAAAATACAGCAGATTTGTCCTGTGGGTAAAATACAGCAGATTTTTCCTGTGGGTAAAATACAGCAGATATTTCTGATGGGTAAAATACAGCAGATTTGTCCTGTGGGTAAAATACAGCAGATTTGTCCTGTGGGTAAAATACAGCAGATTTGTCCTGTGGGTAAAATACAGCAGATTTGTCTTTTGGGTAAAATACAGCAGATTTGTCCTGTGGGTTAAATACAGCAGATTTGTCCTGTGGGTAAAATACAGCAGATATTTCTGATGGGTAAAATACAGCAGATTTGTCCTGTAGGTAAAATACAGCAGATTTGTCCTGTGGGTAAAATACAGCAGATTTGTCCTGTGGGTAAAATACAGCAGATATTTCTGATGGGTAAAATACAGCAGATTTGTCCTGTGGGTAAAATACAGCAGATATTTCTGATGGGTAAAATACAGCAGATTTTTCCTGTGGGTAAAATACAGCAGATTTGTCCTGTGGGTAAAATACAGCAGATATTTCTGATGGGTAAAATACAGCAGATTTGTCCTGTGGGTAAAATACAGCAGATTTGTCCTGTGGGTAAAATAGAGCAGATTTGTCCTGTGGGTCAAATACAGCAGATTTGTCCTGTGGGTAAAATACAGCAGATTTGTCCTGTGGGTAAAATACAGCAGATTTGTCCTGTGGGTAAAATACGGCAGATTTGTCCTGTGGGTAAAATACGGCAGATTTGTCCTGTGGGTAAAATACAGCAGATTTGTCCTGTGGGTAAAATACAGCAGATTTGTCCTGTGGGTAAAATACAGCAGATTTTTCCTGTGGGTAAAATACAGCAGATATTTCTGATGGGTAAAATACAGCAGATTTGTCCTGTGGGTAAAATACAGCAGATTTGTCTTTTGGGTAAAATACAGCAGATTTGTCCTGTGGGTAAAATACAGCAGATTTGTCCTGTGGGTAAAATACAGCAGATTTGTCCTGTGGGTAAAATACAGCAGATTTGTCCTGTGGGTAAAATACAGCAGATATTTTCGATAGGTAAAATGCTGGTGATTTTCTCTATGTGATTTTACTGAACCCTGTTCTTATGGGTCAAATCTTAATTTATGAATGCCAGTAGATCATCTTTCAGAAAAATCAACATTTAATTCATTCGAAAAAAGAATCTTTTCATCTGGTAAAGTTAGTTTTGTAAATATTTATGTTTGTACCGAAGTCTACACTGACCATGATATTGATTGGATCAGCCCAAAACTAATCTACTCTAAACCCTTCATTATTTAGATGTAGTTATACCATTTCAGCCCTGACCTATTGATCCAACTTTTTGACTATGAGAGAGTATGAGTGTTTACTGTATACATATTCTCTTAAACAGATGTCAATAACTAAGTACAATCTGTAACCTAAACCTCCAGAAATCTCATCAATCTACTGACTGTAGGCTACATCTTGTATACTAAGGCCACACTTTTTATATTTTTAATCTTACGAGAATTTCTTGAAAAAAATGAGTTTGGTAGGTCGAAATAAAAATAAATAAAAAAGATATAAGATGTCAATTACAATCGACTTTCAAACCCATTTCGTAAAAGCTCTGAGTGAAATTGATGTTTATCTTAAAAATTCACTGACATTTTCTCAAACTGTGTGATAATTGACACATTGAGCTTAGTTGTACTAGAATGGGTTCGTTTTTTCTCTTTTTTTGGTGCAAAAATAAGTATGGTGGGTAATAAAAAATGTATAATCAAGATTTTTTTTTCATTTTCTGAAATATTAGGGTCAGGATTTTTGTAAGACGAAAAATATAAAAGGTCTGGCCTAACATGTATAATATATGCCTACATGTTGAAGAAAATATCTGATAACAATACAGATTTGCTGTAAGGTGATGATTCTCACAGAGATTTTACGCATTATTGATCTAATTTGCATATTTACCATCTAATGAGACCCATTGATAAGCTACAACTCTTAACTTAAGCAAAGTAATTTGAAAATTTTGACCCTTGCACAACCTTTAGTTAACAAAACCTTTCACCCAGGGTTTTTTTGACCATTTACTTTAGAGGTTTTATACTAAGTTGTATAAAAAGAAAATTGTAAATATTTGTACTTATAAATTTTATTCATCTGTCAGCTGCACATACATTAACCCCACTGATTTATAGATATCATTATGGATATTTATTTTTATCAATTGAAAGTACTGTAGTGAGTATTTAAATTTGTGGGGTAATGTATGCATTACTGACAGTTAAATAAAATTTAATAAATTTTGAGAAATAGAAGATTTTCATAATTGGATAACTGAAACTGTGATTCAAAACTACTTTTTTTCATGTGGTAAACTTAAATATTTGCTTGGGCAACTTAGTTTTTGCAAAAACCTCAGAAGAGATTTAGGCATCTACTTTTCAAATCCTAATTTATCTCAGAAATGTAATTTGAGAGCTAAATTCTATTTTAGCTATTTTATGACCTGGGATTTTAGAGTTGTCATATAACGTTTTGGAAAAACTGGTTTTGTGAGCAACTGTCTTGAATAACCTAATTAAATTGGTTTGAGATAAATATAAATATATAGCATAAAATCCTGTAATATACACATTGGTATTCAATAGTAATTCAAGGCATTTAAGACATCACTTATATATATCAAACAACTTATCCAATGAAATTTAAACCAAGTTAATTTTTTAATATTTTCAATATTATAATGCTTGTTCTTATTCTAAGAAAATTATGTAAAAAATGACAGTATATATCTGTGGGATACAAAAATTAACTGGGAGGCAGCTTTGCTATATTCTGGTAAAGAACATTCACAATATTTTTTATAATATCTGTGTCTATAATTGTCAGTATGGGACTACATATCGAGGTGACATGATAGCTGTTAGTTAATTCATATTACATATTATTATATATCTAATAAAAATCTAACCAATCGACAATCTGCATTTGTACCAGGTGACCGTCCAATATATTCCCATATTGGATCAAAACAATTTTTTTTTATTTCCTTATTGGACAGTTGGGTACATGTGCACTAAAGAATGCTGGTCTGGTTTCTGATTTAATCTTTAACGAATTGAAGACCGGTAATTATACATTTTACTGTACAATACAGAATATATTTGGACTTGTACACAGCTTGAAAAGACTTATTGGACTTGCCTATCAGCTAGTATTGGCTTGTCCTATATGACTTTTCAAGCTGTGTACTGGTCCAAATATATCCGTATTGTACAGTAAAATGTATAATAAACTATAATTATTTCAGGAAGATGATGCTGATAAAGGTTCATGTAAGAGAAAAATATTGAAAGCTGTTGTAACGACCCTGTTTATTGTGATTGTTGTGGGTATTATAATAATATGGACATTACATGAGGGTCGTTCCAAGAAAAACATGGGAAGTGAATATTTTGACTTTATTCCAAAATTACGGGTATTCAATGTCTACAATGAAAAAGATAATGTTGTGCTTGCTGGTTGGCTCAAATCAGAGGATTTCGACTACGGGCGAGTGCGGAAATGTGATCCTGATCAAACTGAAGATACATATTGTTATCTGTTTGCCGACGATTCTGTGTTCGAGTTATACATGTACTCTATCCCTGGTTCTGATGTACACTGTGCGGACATTATGTGGCAGAACCTTAGTCGTGATACACATGTTTCTAGAGACTGTTATGAAGTGGCGTATGGTTTCTGGTACGGTATGCCAAACTTTAAGGGTCAATTTTGGCCCCTAGATATGAGAGAAGTGGTCATAGATCAGATGACTTATCAACCGTACCAGGAAAACATTCTTGGTCCAGTGTTAGAGAATTTCTGGGTCAGTTCATCTGGTACAGCGATTATACTTCCACAAAATTTACCAATCAAATTTAGTGTAAATAGTAAGAAGAAAAAGCAATTTTGTTTCGGGCCAGACTTTGAAAATATTCCTGAACATAGCATACAGAGTTATAATTACACTTTATGCCAAGGTCCAGATGTCAAATCAACATTTCTTGCTACAAGAAACAAATATTTTCCAAAAACAAGAGTCATAGACTATGAAAATCATGATTTCTCCAAAATAATCTGGAAATTTGGAAACGACCATAAAAGTAATCCAGACAATTTTGGTGATTTTTTGCATCAGTTAAACACTGCTGGACTTCCAATGAACATGATAGAGTATGACGCCTTGTGGCAAGAACAACTTGGAGATTTTAAGTTTAATCCCTTGACCTTGAATCAAATTTCTCTTTACTTGAAAGGCAAGTATTCTAACATGAAACTTATGCTTCCATTATCCTTGGCATGTTCATACTTGTCGAAAAACTTCTATCGTGGAGCAGGTGACAGATTATTTGTGAAAGATAAACATACATATGGTTTTAAAACGGTCTTATATAAAGAACAGAGCTGTGCATTATGGGATGCAAGTAACCCAGCAACGAGAGCATTCATCAAATCTCAGCTTGAGTCATTGCAACAAAAAGGTACAGTGGAAGAGACACAATTCCCTCAAGCTATTGACTTTAAATCCAGACTCTCAAATAATGTTGTTCATCGTTTGTTGTATAAAAACACCTCTGATATCAATGCAATGAATTCTGACTTTGTATCTTTATTACTGAGTGTCAATAAGTCCGTTGTCCTGGAAACGGCTCATCATATGCAAAATTTAACTGTATTCGTTGAAATTCCAACAGTGGTTGCAAACAAGAGTGGAAAGAAATGTTTAGACTTTATGTTACAAGGGGTTTTAACGTCGGGGCTTCATGGGTACCCTTACACAGTGTCCCTGGCCCCTTCTGAAGATATGATTGACGAAGAACTATTTATGCGATGGATACAGGTAGCCATGTTCTTGCCAGGGCTACGGGTAACTAATGCTGCTGTCAGTTTCGGAGATAGAATATCTAAACTTGTGCAAAATTTGAGCGATTACAGAAATAGTGTCATAGTTCCAACGTTCAGTAAAATAGTGTCCAATGTAACTGATGGAATTCCTCTTGTACGTCCATTATGGTGGATTGACCCTACAGATGCAGCCACATGGACTGTATCAGATCAGATTTTAATAGGGGACACAATTATGGTAGCTCCAGTATTGTGTCATGGCGATCGAAGTCGTAACATCTATTTTCCAGCTGGTGATTGGGTTCACTATAAGACTGATACACTTTATAATGGTAAAAAGTGGGTGAATGACTTCCCTGTTAAGTTAGATGAAATTCCTGTGTTTTTATTAAATACAGAGCAAGCTGAAGACTCTGGCTGAAGTACTGTCTGCATAATTATTGTAAATCTAGAAATCCTTGGACTTTTTGCAATTATTGCTGACCCTGCAAAGAACATTGAGTATCAAAATATCAAGAAATGCTCACAACTATATATAGTAAAGTTTGATTTTAAGCTTTGTGTGAACTTTTACACTTATAGCTTGCTAAGTGTGCGCTCTCATTCACACTGTAGAAGATGCAACCCATTAGTAGTTTTATATTATGTAATGTTCATGTGATTTTCATGTGCTGTTTAATTGGACCTCATGTGAAGTTCATGATATGTTTATGTGAAGCTCATGTACTGTTTGATTGAACCTCATGATATGTTTATGTAAAGCTCATGTGCTGTTTGATTGAACCTCATGTGATGTTTATGTAAAGCTCATGTGCTGTTTGATTGAACCTCATGTGATGTTTATATGAAACTCATGTAATGTTCAATTGAACCTCATGACATTGTGATGTTTATGTGAAGCTCATGTGCTGTTCAATTTGATCTCATGTGAGGTTTACGTAAAGTTTATGTGATGCTCATGTGCATACTGGTACATGTACGACAGGATTCACACTACAAAATTCGTAAATATCAACATTAATGATAAAATGACTTATGCAATTACATGGAGGTTTCACTTCCTGTGAGATTTTCTGTTGCAATCAAAAATAGAAATCTGAAATTCATTATATTTAAGCTAGTACAGTTTTAGGTAATAATATGTTGATACATTTGTATTCACTCTTTTTATATCTTGTTCCCATTTACCTAAGACAAAATTAGTTAAATTATTTGTGAAATCGGTTTGCCAACTGTTGTTAATGAAGTGTGTTTTAGATTAATCTGTCTTGGGTGAGTTTGTACAAGCTATAATAATTTCTAATTATGTGTTCATATTATTTTGCTAGTTCCAGAAGTACAATATGTGTATGTTACTATATAGCACTTCAATTTCCAGGCATCTCATGTGCTGAGTATGATAATGATAAATCAAATTAATTTTACAAGGTTGCACATTTAGATGCATACACTATTCAATGTCCACCTCAAGATATGAAGTTTTAAATGATAATCTTTATGAGTTTATTCCTCAAAATATGTTTTAAAAAATCAAAATTTTTATTTTGTAATATATTGTCGATATTTCAATTAATGATATTTACATACTGGTATAAAGGTAGAATTCCCCTTATGTAATTTGCATAATATCATGTAACATTATCAGATTTTCAAAAATTACTTGAATTTTGAAGCAATGTGTCATCCCATTGTGCACAACATTTGATGACATCATCAAATCATGGGCATAAAGGGAATTCTATCTTATATGTGTTTAGATATTTATAATTGTTTGATTTTTTATTGTTTTTAATTTCTTGTATTAATAGGCTCTATTTTTATGGAAGTATTTGCACATTTTTACAGAACTTTATGTCATTGTAGATTTTGTTGTTTTATATCATATGTTACAATATTGAATGTGCGTTGTTTTTTATAATATTATATATAGATTGTTGATGCTTATACTTGATTTCAATTGTAGGGTTTTTAATCATGTTATGTTTTAAATGATATGCTCAAGTAATTGCTACAATTCATTTTTGAAAAAAAATATTTCCTTTTTTTCAAAACAATGATTATCTCCCTTTGATGAATAATCTTCCTTCAAAAGTTGAAGAATGAACCCTTCACTTAAAGTTGTCTTCCTTAGATAAAGTTTGTACACAAAGTCGCCTCCATTTCCAATAAGTTTATTTTATTATCCTGTAGTAAACTAATGATAATAATAATAATAATAATAAATACTTGATTTAATGAGGCTACACATTTAGATAGATCCAATCTTCCATGTGGACCTCTTGACTTTCTGTTAATTTGCTTTTGTTTACGTTGTGTAGTTTTTTAAAAACAAATAATGTAAAATTTAAATGTGTTGAAATTTTTCATTAAGGATATGTCCACGTATTACTTAAGGGCCAATATCAACTCCTTTATTGAGATATTGGATCTAGTCTTTAATGTAGGATAATGAGGGTTTTTCTTTGCATAATTGTTTAACAAAATGTCAACTGAATGCTGAACACATAAGCATCTGGGAATGTAGTACAAAGATCTTCCAAATTTCCTTAAAATAGATTATCTCCAATACACAACACATACACTGCCTTCCAAAAGTATTTGAACAAAATACTGTTTTTAAACTGTTTCATATTTACCCATGAAACCCGGGTCAATAGCACAGTTGGTAGCGCCCCTGGATTTGGAATCTCGTGTCCCGAAGGGGGTACGGGTTCGAGGGGAGGTTATGCCCTTCCATGAAAATTTGACAATAATGTCAATTTTCCTCCATTGAATAGATAATATGGAGAAGTTTCCGGCCTTGTGGAAGGGTAGCCATGTATTGTTTTGTAGAATACTTAGCATTTTTCATATTGTTTATCACTAATATAGCAATAAATAGTTCATGTTTTAGCTATGTACTATAGTGATACCATCATTTTGTGTTCTAATTTCAATTTGTCATTAACACTCTAAATTTATATTATTTTCAACATACAAAATCCAAGTCATTATCTATTACATGATTTGTGATGGCCCATTACTTTTAATTTTATTTCAGGAATGTTTTGTTTTTGCATGTCAATATGGCTTTAAAAGATTTATACCTTAAGTTAATTGGTCTGATTATATTCTGATGAAAAGTCTTGCTTTTTTGCTACACAAGTTTTTACTGTGTTACATTGAAGTAAAGATTGAGTAGAAAGTTTAAAACAGTTTTTTCACTCTATTTAATACATCTCTATAACAAATAAATTTCTATAGTTGTGTGACAAAGCAGTTATTCACTCTCCATTTAATTTGGAATTGCTACATGTGTGAAATCTTGTATAAAATATTAATGATGTGTTTTTATGGACTGTTGATGTAATGTTGGTATTATACATGTTTTAATGAGATTTTAATTGTTGCCATTGTTTTATTTACTTTTTATATCTTGCAATTTTCTTTGAAAGGAATTTTAATTCAATTTCATATCATGTTAAGGACATTCTTTTTAATTATTTTGTTAAGTTTATAATTCACATTTTTTAGTTATGAGATACATTTGTATTAATTTTATTAATTCATTTACAGAATTTTTATCAAAGAACCTAATTCGTCAGTGAAATATATTTTCCCATTTAAAATTTTACATCTTAAGTCTTTGCTCTGTTTGGATGTGCTTTTGCAATTTTGAACCCATATTATAAATAACCTATGATCAAATTCTTGTTCTATAACAATACTATAGGCCTGTTCCACAAGGAGAGCACTTTGTATCGCTACCTAGCGATTTCCAATGGAACTGTCTGCTATGAACTAGAAAATTGAATCACTAGCTAAGCATACATAACACCCCTTATGCTACAAAAATTGCTTTCAAAAAGCGCCAGCTAGCGATCCCTTATGGAACAAGCCCTATATTATTGTAAAAATGCCTATAAAGGGACATGACTTTGAGTTATTTCCCTTGAAAAACTAAGCGCTGTGTTCAAAGCTCTCTTGTTTTAACTTAAGCCTTGCTGTAAAAAAACAAACATAAAGTGGAGCATGTCCTCTATGGAATGCTCTTGTTTATAAACTTGCTTATTATTAAAGATCTATTTAAAGTGTGCAAGGTGTAAAATATTTTTTTAGATTAGCCTTATGTTTTACATTTAAAAAAGATCTGATAATTTTTGTGATGTTCATTTTAATATATCAAACTGCGTAGGATGATAGTAAATCAGGCAGAAAACATAGATAAATGTTTAATTTATTATCTTATTAAGGTACATTGTATTTTATATGTAAAAATATTGCGGGTTAAGCACAAAACAGTCGTAGCTCAATAAAAGAATAGAGTGAGTAACAACCGTTTTGCGCTAAATCACCAATATTTGTATTCTTGTTATATTAAACACAGTTCAGAATATGTTTACATAATTATCTGGAAATCTTGTGAACTTATACTTTTTATTTTTCATCTGATTCCTTTATAATTTCCAACATACGTAAATCTACAATTGGGCATAATGGTAGTTTATATTCATCCAGATATTTTATCCTTCTCTCATTGAAATTTCTCCCATAGTAGAATTATCCAATTCTAAAAAATGGTGATTATTTTATTTTTGGATTTTTAGAATTTTTTTTACTATGTTGATTGTAAAGACATTATGATGCCAAATCTGCATATATATATTGCTGTATGTACTTTTATCATAAATGAAAATAGAAGTGGGAGAATACTCCCATGGTAGAATTGCAAAATTTTCAGATTTGCAAACTTATTATGGACTGTATAAGTACTGTTTTCACTTGACAGCTATATCACATATTACTGCTTGTACAGAAACATGTTTATTACTTGAAATTGTTTTGCTTCTTAATTATTTTGTACATATTATGATATACAGAAAGTTTTATGTGCATGTGACATTGTTTTGATATTTATAATACTTTCTGCATGTGATTGATGTATCATGCACATTTTAGATATTTATTACAAAGATTTCATGTTTATGACCTAGTTTTGATATTGATGACATAGATCCAAAGTTTGTGATCTGTTTTTGATTTAGGTGACATTGATATTCAGTGACCTAGTTATGATATTTTGAACAAACATTGATATCAGTGACATAGTTTTGATATTCATGACATACATTTGATATTAATGACATAGTTTTGTTATTTGTGACCTAGTTAGAATATACATAAATTTACTACATCTGAGACCAGTTTAGTTTTGATATTGTGACATAGTTTTGATATTTGAATCATAGATTTGATGTTTGTGGCCATGTTGTGATATGAATAACATAGAATTTGCTTCTGTGACCTAGTTTTGATATAGATTACATAGACTTTATGTTTTGTGACCTAGTTTTGATATTGATGACATAGATCTGATGTTTGTGACCTAGTTTTGATATTGATGACATAGATCTGATGTTTGTGACCTAGTTTTGATATTGATGACATAGATATGATGTTTGTGACCTAGTTTTGATATTGAAGACACAGATCTGATGTTTGTGACCTAGTTTTGATATTTATGACATAGATCTGATGTTTGTGACCCAGTTTTGATATTTATGACATAGATCTGATGTTTGTGACCCAGTTTTGATATTTATGACATAGATCTGATGTTTGTGACCCAGTTTTGCTATTTATGACATAGCTTTAATTCTAGTTTTTAGATTTAAGATTTTGTCAATGTTTGATATTTGTGATGTAATATTTTTCACATTTATTGTAAATTTCATGTTTTATACTTGTCTCTTTTGATGTTCACTATATTAGTAATTTGATGATTAATTGTAGATTTTAAAATAATTAATTTTATAAATTGATCTTAAATAAATAAGTATAGTATAATTAATTAAGATTTTAAAATTATTTTATATCATAGAACCAAGATGTACTAAATCAGGGATTTTATATAACATGGATTTGCAACAAAGTGCTTTTTGAATATTCATGGTCGTCACTGTCTATAACTGGCTGAAGCAGGCTGTACAAACTATTTCAGAGTTTTAAGACTTGATTTATGTTTTTGTACATGTCTTCCATGCAACTTATAAATGTTTCTGAAGTTTTTGACATAATTTGTTGCAATTGTGACTGAATATATGACTCTAGGTGTTGTAAAATAGGGCTGAAAATGGCGGATCGGCAGAAAAGTGCATAATTTTGTGAAACAGTCTGTGAGCATAATTTACCTTAAAATCATCTAGAAACACATTTTTTCTAGCCTTTATGTTAATTTTAATGGTACTGGTACAAAATTTCATGTGAATATTTAAACTTGTAAAACTTGTTATCCGTATGAGCCGAAATAATAGCCGGGACAGTGAAATTTGATGTAAATCTGTGGTTACCAATCCCTGTTATATAAAATCCCTGACTTAATTAAGTACAGGCAAACTACCTGTACAAAATTTATTATAACACAAGAAGTACCCAGTTAACTTCCCGTTGCATGGTGGAAGTATTTCATGTGAAATATAGTAGAATGGGTTTAGAAATTATTTTTATATTACCAACCTAGCAAACCGGGGTAGCGCTGTTGGTAGTGTACCTTGATTTCGTACCTCTTTTTCCTGAAAGGGGGTACCGGTTCAAATCCTGCCTGGGTAGGTTATACTCTTCCATGAAAATTTAACAATAATGTAAATTTTCTTCCATTAATAAGGTATATGGAGTAGTTTTCAGCCTTGTGGAAGGGTAGGTAATCATGGTTATGGACTAGAGTCCAGGAAAGTTAAGTTAGGTGTGCTGGATGCCGTAAAATAACCCTATATTGTTTTGACACAATCTTAAACCCAGTATAAAAAAACTTAGTATATGATCATTTTGCATAATGTTTTCAATTATAGATAGAACTTAGAAACCCCAATGGGAGTGTAGACCTTTGACTCCTCACCATGGCCCACCATTACAGATAGAACTTTGAAACCCCAATGGGAGTGAAGACCTTTGACTCCTCACCAAGGCCCACCATTACAGATTATTTATATAGTGATTATTGTAGAACTCAAAACAGGGCAGAGAGGCAGAAAAGGGTCAGGGCACATCTGAGGTTTGTTTATTGTTTCTGAGTGACTATTAGGGAGGTTAAAAAAGTACCCAAAGGGGAGAAAATGACATGCTATAGGGCCTCACTATTTTGCTCTAAAATAATGAATAATTTATACTATGTTTTTTTTAATGTTCGGTTTTTTTTTAAATAGCTTAATTGTTTCATTACGGGTGAGTTTTTAAGTAAAGTTGAAGTTTTTCTACATTTGTATGTTTAAGTTGCAATGTTATAATTGTTGTTTACCTTTATCTATATTATTGGTACTGGACTGAATGTTCCCATTGGTTGACAAAGATAAATTTTACCAATACATTTTACATTTAGTGGGTTTGTTTCTATTATGACAGTGATACAGTTAGAATTTAGTATAGTATACTAATTTATTTTAGCTCGATTGTGAAACAAAGTCTTACAACTTAGATTTATCACTTTCAAGTCTGCTTCCAGGTCACCCAGTACTGAGCTAGTAGGATAAAGTTTCTTGCTCAAAGATCCAACTTGGTAGGTTTTGGATGGGATTCAAACCAGCTCGGAGCTGGCTATCCAATGATTACCTCTCGGCCACACCCAAATTTAATGGGTTGCCTCCCTTTACACAGATTGAATTAATTAACCTGTCCTTGTGAATGCATAATACAAGTAATGAGCTTCCTACTAACAAACACTTTTCCAAGATAGAATCTAGTGGTATAAAAAAAACTCAGTACCTAATATGGTGCTCAAACATGGCAGTTCTTACTTGTTAGTCCAATGTTCTACTATTAACTGTGATTACTTGGCAGATGCAGTATTATAGTCAAAGTAAGTTCTCATTTTCTTGAGACTATGGACTTGGCTAACCATAAGCTACTTATGTAGAACATAGCATGAGTGGAACTGTCAGGGGGGTCCGGACCCCCCCCCTGGATTTTCCAAAATGTACCCATCCATTAGTGTATTTCTTGACTGTAAGTCATTTTTAAGTAGCATAAAGCAATTTTTCTCGGTGCTTAACAAAGATTTAATAGTTATGTATTTTTTATTATTAATATGTTGCATTATTCTGCAAAATGTGTATAATGTGGCTGTGGTTCGAAAGTTTGAACCCCCCCTAGAAAAAGTTTGGACCCCCCCCCCCCCCTAAGAATAAAATCCCCCTGCATAGTTTCTGATATTGGACCTCATATGAACTGAAGGCTTGTTAATAGTTGTTATAAAGTTACACTTGCTATAGTGTCAAATAGTTACTATGCACATATCGATATATAACAAGATATTCTTGGCTTGCTGTTGTTTGCATTCTCACATTTTAATGCCATTTAGAAATTAGGATAGTTGCTTGCATTTATTATATGTGTATGTATAAAACAACGGAAATAAATATGTTGATAAGATTGTTGAAATTATCTCCCTTGTGTACCCATATATTTAAGAAGTACTGTTTGTTTAAAAAGTTAATTTTAGATAAGAAAATAGAGATATTTCAAGTGAACTATAACATCCTATGTTAATAAGGTTCAACTGCATTACCCCTGATGGTTATGAGGACTTGGTCCATGGTCAACAGGCTAAATTCAGCGACTGTACATGTATTAGAACAGATAATAAGTCCATCTCTGAATATATTTATACAGTCCAACCCCTTCTAACAGTCACCACTTGTAAGTGTTCACCCCCTGAATTCAATACTTGCCATTTGCGTCCTGACATCTTCCCCCCCCCCCTCGATCAATCAACATGTAAGATCTGATGATGGCTAGACACAGATTATGTGATAAAAAAACAGTATCCTGTTACCTTCATCAATTTTAGTGATTTTATCTGTTCAAAATTTTACTTCCTGTTAAAGTTACATGTATTTTAAACTATATGTATTATTTCACGGCATCTAAAAGCTGTGATATTGTGATGGATAGTTTTTTGTAGCAATAGGCAGAAGTGACATGACTAAATCCTTTCAATTTCTACTGCCGACATTTTATTGGTTTTTTAATGCAATCATTGTACAGTCCATTTCTGTTAAAAGTTACATAGAAAAAGCATTTTTTTCAAAACCATATAAACAATATTTTTATTAAGATATTTGTTTAAGTGGATTTTTTTAGCTTTGCACATCGATTTAACTAAAAAATTATCGAATTTTCAAGAGTAGGGATGGGTGAACACATTCAGAAATAATCATTTATTTTCTATATAAAAACAAGTTAGGAATAATTATCTACACTCTTGTTCACTGAGCCACAAGCTCTGAATAATTCATTTTGTTGTAACAAGAATAAATACTTTTTAACTGCTACACAAAGTGACATTAATGTGGACTCATGTGTTTCCCCCATGAACGGATGTATCCAAAATTAGGATTACAATGACATGCCATGTTTTGCCATGAGTTATATGTATGAATCATTTAAGGAATAATGATATAAAATAACAGAATGTAAAATAAGGAAGAGGAAGATTTGAAAATTTTAACTTAACAACTTTCATAAACATTCCAGATTTCGATAATTGAAAATAAAAGTTAAATCTCAGGTTTTCAGAAATAGATGTTTTTTGTCTATTATAAATACAATGTAACTACTGCTTTTTGAATACTATGCTATATACCTGTTTATATTGGATTGTTTTCCTGTGTGTTAAGTTTTTCAAACATTATTCAGCACTCTGTGTTGTTTGAGATTTAGTACTTTTGCTCTTACTATTCAATTTTAAGTACTGTATGCATGTACTATGTACAACTTGTTCTATGTTATTGTTTTTATTTTGAACTTTGAATTGTGAACATATGATATATTGCTAACTTTCAGTTTGAGGTTATAAAATTTAAGAGCAAACTCCATGCTCAAAACTCAGTTTTGATCGAACTGGTACATTAATTGGCAACCAAAGTTGATTCCTGGCTGTTTTGTTTATGTTCAAATTTCTTGTGAGGTTTCGAAACCTTATTTCAATGACATCACAGCCCACAAATCTAAGATTGGTCCTGGAAAAATATTTTTTTAAGGGATTTCTTTGTAAATATGGAACGTTCTAGGGAAACATGATATATTTAACTTTATAAATGCAGTCTAAGAACAAAATTGAGTTTTGAACATAATTAAGGTCCTGGCTTAAGTTTTATTTATTCTCCGACACAAGCCTCACTTACAGTAATTACATGTATCTTCAAAATAAAAGTTGTTAATTTTCTTTTTCCTTATTGTTTACATGTTATCTCAATTTTATTTGATTATTTGCTGTAATACTTGTAGATTTTTTGCTGATTTCTTTTGTATCTTTTTTTGCATGGACTTATTATATATATATTGATTTGATTAAAACATTTTATTAATGGTTTTGTTTTGATGATTTTGTTTTTTATCAAACTGTAGTACAGTGCTGTATGTAGTAATTTATAGGAATGATTGATATCATAAATAATCAGAAACTGAACCTGAAGGAAAAAGGATTAAATGTTAAATCTCAATTATCTCATGTTGGATCTTTCTAATATCATGGGTTAGGCCACAACAAATTGATCATATGTTCTATGGATTTTGTCCGAAAAAAATTGGAGCGAGCGAGCGAAAAAAAAAAAAAAATATTTTTTTCCCACTTTTTGCATTTTGAGGAGCGAACGAAAAGCGAAAAATAAAAAAAAAGTTCTATTTTTATGAATATTCATTTACATAAGTCAAAATGCACTTAAAATATGGACTTTTTGCAGAAAAAACTTTAATAAATAGCATTCTGTATTATTTCAAAGTGCATATAAGCCACAATAATCTCTTAAATTATAGTTGTGGATAAAGACATGCTTTTTAAATATAAAACATGGATTGATGCTGTACTACAATAGATTTATTCTATTTTTCTTACATGTAGAAAAAAGAGTAAATCAGATTGTTTTAAACAATGTTTTTAAAATATTTATTGATATATCTCCTCCTTATTTACATGAACATTTTATTCAGACCAGTTCAGTTCATAATCATAATACTAGATTTAGTTCTGAATCTTGTTTTAAAATTCCATCGGTTCTTAAAAGCACTGCATGACATTGTATTTAATATTTTTCCCTTCATTATAGTTTCATATTTAGTCTTTTTTCCTTGGGTTTTATTATCTTGACCTTGGATTACAAGGAAATAACAGTTTAGCTCTTGATTATCTTGTAGTTTGTTGTAAGAAAGATTACTTGTTGTTAATATTCATAAAATTAATGCTTTTAATATGCTACATACAAAATAAATGCCTGTATTTTGTTCCATTTGCATTTAGATGAACTGTACTATATTATCATACTGTAAAATATACTGATTTCATTCAATATTGAACTTCAAAACTTCCTAAATCATTGTAAGAATTTAGAACCAGCACTGCTAAAATTTTAAAGGACCAATCCTGGTGACTTTTTATGTAAAATAAATCCCTATATTAACCAAATAAATAAGAGATGGAATCAACAACAAACAGCTACTCAACAAATTTAAATCCACCTGAATGAAAATGTTAGGCCCTGCACCCCTATAAAATGATGGACCAAACCTGTTGACTTTTGGTGTATAAATAAAGTCTTAATATTATTCCAGTAAATAAAGGATGGGCTCAAAAACATAAAAATTATATATAATTATATTCATATTTTCCTGAATGAGAATTTTAGAATCAGCACCCCTATAAAATGATAATGAACAAAACCTGTTAACTTTTAAGTGCATAAATACAGTCTTATTAATTAGGAAGAATAAGAAGATTATTAATTAACCAAACTATGCTACAGACTAAACAACATACAACTGCTAAGTATACCTAAGTAATCCTGAAGGAAAAATAGAATCAGCACCCATATAAAATTAAATAGACTATACGTTTTGGTGTCGAAAGTATAGCCTTTTGGTAAATAATACAAAATACAACTTCATTTTAAATCAGTCTGTTCGAATATCTCCCCAGCATGAACATAATTAGAAAAGGAAATCTTCTATCCTGTCCTACCTCAATTCATAAGACATGAGTCGACCTCTATTGTAAATTATTTTTATACAGAAGGTGAACATATGACGTCACACATCAAGATCATATTTGTAGGGTTGATGGCATTCTGTACACAAACGGTCTGACTGACCTCTGTACGGAGACGCCGCGCATCACGGGTAAAACTGTTTATTTACCTGAAAACACGTGGCAATGTTTACATTCTATCAATTTCCCCCCTTCAAGTATACTGAACAAAAATAGATTGAATTTTGTGTCTACTCAATAAAATTTGACTATCCAACCAACTAACCTCATTAAATTAAACTTTTATACTGGTTGTTAAACCTTCGTCATAACGTGTTTACATCTGTCATTCTTTACACAGTAATTTGAATTCGAAACTAGGTTACACGGTTTAACTATGCACCTATACCTACAGAGGTTTAAAAGTACTTTGTATTGATAGATTTATGATCTTGTAGCTATGAGTGATCATTTATTTTACATTTCAACAACGAGTCTGTCAAAAAAACGAAAAAATGCAACGATTTTGTCTTCATCCGCCGCACTTTATTCTGTTGCGTACCAAACGCCGAATTTTGAGACGGTTGCGCGTCTTAGTATAGAGGGGATATCTTCACCGTCTATTTATAGAATGGGGTTGATGGAGCCGCTCTGTCTACGTCACTGTTCAACTTCTGTGTGTATCAAGAGTTAAAGTTTATGGAAGTTAAGCATTGCATTTATTACGTATAAATTTAGTATACATGTGTTAAAACGTGTACTAAATATAATTTAGGATTTAGAAAAACAAAGGAACAAAGAATCGACATGATCATCATAGTGACGTATGTAAACGTGAATACTTTACTGTTTTGTTACAAATATAGCAATGTCATAGTGATAAGCTTTGATATTTAGACCAAAAAATATTGATTTTCTCCGTAAAACTTCATGGTTGAGTGCCAAAGAAAATTGACTTCAAAAAAATCTTGATGCGGTAAAAATTTTGAAGTGCGGGAGCAAAAAAAAAAAAAAAATATTTTTTTTCCATTTTCGGATTTTTAGGTGCGGGAAATCCGACGAACAAAAGATCAATTTGTTGTGGCCTTATCCAAAATAAAAATATTTTGCTCATGCACCTTGGATCTTTCAAATATTATGAGTTATCCAGGGCTTGAATTTAAGCTTGCATACTCGCAAAATACTAGTGTATTTTGAAAATTGCTAGTTACTTATTTTAACTCGCAAATTTTCACAAGTTGAACTTGCCCCAAAAATACTGTCTACACTAATAAGGCTCAAATCAGCATTGGAACAGCAAGATAGATTGATAGTATTAATTAATGATATAATTAAGGTTCACAGTAAAAACATGTTTGATATTCTTTGTCTATCCCACAATAAGGTCATTGTTCTAACTATAGTTAAATATAGTGCTATGTTGCTGTAATATTGCATTTATAAATAGTTATTATGTATGCTCAAAATTTGGTGGAAAAAAATGCGAGTGATTTTTTTCATTTTGCAAGTTGAAAAAAATTAACTCGCCAAAATTTGCTAGTCCAATTTTTTGTTATATTCGAGCCCTGGGTTATCCAAAACAATAATCTTTCAGTCATGCACATATTAATCTACTTGTATAAAGAATAAGGAAATACTCAATACAGTACATGTACCTACATACTCATTATTGAAAAAAAAAGTTATCTATATCTTTGTACTGAGATTGTTGAACAAATATTTATTTAAATCAGTGGGGTTAATACATTCACCACTGGCAGTTAAATAACATTAAACAGTAACAGGTTTTCTGTGGTGTGTCGAGTAAGTCAAGTAAAAATTTACTGCTTTACTTTGATAGATACAACAGTAGTGCCCTCTATATATTGATGTTTAGTATTTTTATGTACATTTTATTTTGCTATACCATCTACATATTGTACTGCGTCTCCTATCTATATATTGCGGGCTTAGTGCACAACAGTTGTAACTCAATTTTAAAAGAGAGTGAGTTATGACCGTTTTGCGCTAAGCTCGAGATATGTATACATGTTATATTTAGTGGCTTATAGGGGAGAATGCTAGAATTGCTGCTGTCTTTAAAATGCATGCACATTTTTTTGTATTTTTTATTACTAATAAATTGAGATATGTGAACTGTTTTCTTTTCTTTTTTTGTCATTTACCCATCATCATGGTGATGCAGAAAATGTTGCAACTTGTAAATTATGAAAACAAGTTTGGATTCAATAGACCTGATTCGGAACTCTAGTTTATGGGTTTTTCCATCCATCCATCCACCATTCTCGTTCCCAGAGTCTAGTAGGATTCTCAATACTAGCCTCTGGCGCCACACGGTTAATTTTGAGTGTGTGCATGTGCATTTTTTACGCACCAATGAAAAAATGTTAAATGGCGCTGATTTAAAAAAGAGACTGTAGAAAAACAAGCTGGCGGTAGGCCTATCATACTGCTACTGCATGTGTAAAATGTCATTGAAAGTCTGCTGTGAGTCAAGAAGTAAATATATGGATTTTTGATATGTTTAATTGAATGAAATTGTCGGAGAGACATATAAAAGCAACAAATTTTACTCTCTTGCCTTAAAGCTAGCTGGATAGCAATGTGGACATTCTCGTTCCCAGAGTCTAGTAGGAATCTCAATACTAGCTAGTATTGAGAATCCTACAAGACTCTGTGAACGAGAATGATCTGCGTTGGTGGTCTGTATAGTACACCACACAGAAATGGTTTAGACTTAGGAATAAGAATATCAACAAAAATAGATTCTAAATCATTATTGTCCATATTGGTACACAAATTAAAAGAAATGTCACTTCTAATGAACAAACTCCTCCACCATGGCGATTTCTATCTGTCCTCTGAATGATGTAATAGGTTAAGCTAGATTTATTGCCCTGAGGAGAAAAAGTGTAAATCAGTAGCCTGTTCAATAGCACAAAACGTTACAAAACGTTCCATAACGATACATTCAGAACTCCTCGGCCATTCACTGCAAATAATCTCATTTAATACACAAATATGGGATCGTTAAGGCAATGAGTGATGTTTCAAAAGTTACAGACTAAAAACGAAACATCACTAATTGCCTAAACGATCATATATTTGTTTCCTTCAACACTGGTAGTTTCAAAATAGCGTCTAAATATGTCCGAGATGAATCGCAGTGAATGGTCGAGGAGTTCCGAATGTATTGTTACGGAACGTTCTGTAACGTTCGGGGTAACTGAACTCCCTACTGCAGTGTGTCAGTTACCCCTAACGTTACAAAACGTTCTGTAACGTTACATTTGGAACTCCTTGGCCATTTGCTGCGAATAATCTTGGACATATTTAGACACTATTTTGAAACTACCGGTGTTGAAGTAAACAAATATACAATCATTTAGGCAATGAGTGATATTTCGTTTTTAGTCCATAGATTTTGAAACATCACTCATCGCCCTAACGATCGTATATCTGTTTACAATACTAAGCTTGATTTTCAAACAAATTAAATGATTTACAAAAATATAATTTAAGATTAATTTTGGCAAATTGACATTGAAAAGTAAGGGTAAAATCCCAGTAATCCAACTAATTGGACCTACCTATTTGAAGAGTATACAAGGGGAAATAACCGACTAAGGTCCCTTATTTCGCAAAATTATTCGAGATCAAAACCGAGTATAAAGCCAAGAGTAAGAACTCGACCTATGTTCCACTTGGGTTTTCTACCCATCCAAAGCAAATATTCTTACCTCTCACAACAAACTTTTCTTTCAGCATAATACAGAAGGACAAGATAAAAAATTCTCAAGTGAGTAATACTTTTATTTTTGTTCAACCAAGTATAACTGCATTTGTACCAATCACAGGGATGTCATGTAACCTTCCTTTTGTTTTCAAACATACCATACATATATATACATATATACAAGGAATACAACTGAGTTTGGTAGACCAATTCAAGTACATTTATTATTATGTGACACAGAAATTACTGATACCCTGATGGCACCTTAACCACATCATTAAATAGATCAATTATAACCCTTCAATCTACGAGGGTTCATAGTTTCAAAGTGCTGACCATAAATATGAATTATTTATCAGAAGTATCAAACACAAGGCAAAACTTTTAACTCAGACAAGTTTGACACTTTTCCCTGTGGTACCAATAAACAAGTTCCATGCCAGTGGAAAGTAAACTAGTAATAACAAAAACATATTAGATTTACATATTATTTTAATACATATAATCAATTAGGTTCCAAACCAACATATAAATATCTCAATAACAAACATAAATATATATATATAATATATAATCCAATCAAACATGCACATTTTGACCAATTATCTGGGATACATAAATTCTTAGCCTAATTCAAAACAAACAAAAACCAAAGCTTAAGAAGGCTCACCACAATTGTGTCCGCATATAACAAAAGCAAATCTTCAGTTTTTTCTGGCAGCTTGTAAATCTAAACTCACGATAAATGAAATGGTGAAATGTCTTTGAAAATCTAAATTCTTATATGAAAAAGGGGGCGTGTCTTAAATCATCTAAACTGATTAATGAAATTGGGGTGTGTCTGATTGAGCAAGAGTCTAAATTAATTCATGATTGATGGACCTGGTAAACTTCATAGTAACTAATGTCAAATATCAAATGAAAAATTAACATAACAACTAGTAAACAAGAAAAGAAGAACAAGACTTAGTATACTGTATAATAATTAATAAGTAATTAATAAGTATTCAAAATAATTAAATTTTATGTTTCGTTGATTTTTTAAGAATTTTAAGTAAAAAAGTCAGTTATAAATGATCCACTCATACAATATGTTGGTTCATGCATGTATATAACAGTAAACATTTGTTGGTCTGTATTACTGAACAGGACTTAGAATGATTTCAAATTTGACTCAACTTTTCTTCTCAATCATTCCTGTTTAAATATGGCTAATACAAGTTTCTGTTCTTGTATGTGCAAATCAATTGGAATGACCAAATTGGTTACATAGATAAATAATAATCATAAATTATTTTTCTTCGCTAAATGCTGAAAATTAAATGCAAATACAATGCTATCAGTTATCAAACTCAAGTTCAAATTACAAATAGCAATTTAGCATCACTTATGAAGTCATGTAAGCAATAAAGTATTTGTTTGTTACCATAAATAATGATCCTTTTAAATCCTTAACATCATTTTTAATTTTATAAGGTGGTATTAGTCTTAACCTATATTCCCTTACATTGGAACAAATGAAAATTGATTCTGAATCATTACATAAGGGGAGAATTTAATAGGATAAAAAAATATCTGGTAAACTATGATATTGAATGAAAAATCTGGGTTGATAACACTCAAACATCTTTGACATCTAATGAAATTGGTGGAACATTGATCAATACAAACTAAAACCTTGTAAAAGAGTAGAAATATGAACTCTGAGAAATGAGCTGTGACATATGGATAAAACTCCTGACAAACTAAACTTTAAGTAAGGCTTTAAGGTACTCATTCACAGATTTCATCTTATTTGAAACTATCTAAATTGTATGGAAACATTTTTTGAAACAGGAAATTAGCGTTTTGATAATGACATTTTTAGTGCAAATGGACATACAACTACAAATGATAGTGTTTTAAGTAGTAAAAATCTACCTCATATGTCACAATATAGACAATTTTAGTGCATTTTTGTGACTTTTATTGTATATTTCTTGCCATCTATAGGAAAGTTTGTCTAAAAATATTAGGAATTATTTTTTGACACAATTACAGACACTGAACAGTTTTTTTCAAAATATAGAAAAATCTGTGAACTAGTACTTTTAATACATTGATTAACTTTATATGCATATTTATTAGACTTAAGATTTATGAACTTCATCTGTATATAGAACCAAAACACTCACTACACCAACCATGATTTCATGAACAAAATATAACAAAAGTAACAGAACTGAGTTCTGGCAGCAAAATTCAAACTGTAACTTAAAAAATTGATTAGATTTGAATTGATTTAAAAATAATCAAAATAATTGTAATTTGAAATACATCCATAGTCATACAATGGCTCAGATTTCATATTTCCACGACTATAATACATTTTACATCAGATAACTACATCACAATCATGTATATATCACATAAACTTGTTGTAAACATAAACAAAACACGTGAAAAAGCAAACAAAATTTATTGTACAAATATCATCAATTTTTTGAACAATTACTGTTCAATAAATAAAAATATAAAGAACCTCCTTGTTAACAGTCTACAGTTAAATGATGACTTTTCCAAGGTTTTACCAGTCCAATGCCACTTGGGAAAATCATATTTCAACTGTAGTTTACTGTTAAATGTTAAAGATAAAATGCTTCATCATCTCTATCAAGACTTACATCAAATGTTGTACTTTATATACATTTTCAGATAAAACTTTTTACTTATTCACAGACATGTGAGATTGAAAAAAATACATTATAATCTTTAAAATAGGAGTCAAACAGCCCCAAAAAAATTACACTTTTAAGCAAATACTAATGTTGATTACATCCAATCAGAGGAAATTTTCACCATATCATTTGAAGCTAAAAACCCTTCAATCAACTGTTCTGTTTTAGATGGACTACCCTGATTTATAAAAAAATGGCATTTTCTTAAATTTTCTGTTTCAATATAAATGCATGATTAATCAGAAAGTAAAAATATCTATGTTTTTTCTATATATAATTGGCATACTGCAGAGATAAAAATAGCAGTGTTTACAATAATTACAGTCAAACATAAATGGAAAGCTCTTGTATAGAATGGAAAACCTGATGGAAGATAATAGATAAATGCTAGGTATAATCTAAACTCATTCATGGATGATAGGACAAAGTTAAATACAGCTTGTTTACATTGACCTGAGACCTAAGTCATTATTTCAAAAACATTTACATTCACATGGGTGAAACATTCAAAATCCTAAAATATTGGAATTTTGTGATTACAGCAGTTGTAAAAGGGGAAATTTCTCAGATGAAAAAATTTATATTCCAGAAACAGAACTGAAAACCTTTCACCCATGTATTCATTAAATAATTTACCATCAGAGTGATGAGTTGATAACTAAATGTTATGTATTAACTCAGAGATATATCAATAAGCTATATGGAGGTAAGATAGAAGACAATCAATAAAAAATCTAAGAATAAAAACCCAAGCTTTCATCAGTGCATCTCAACGAACTGTTCCAATCTCTTAGGAATGGAACCAGCAAATGGAATACCACATTTAACAATCTTTCTTGCAGCAAGGCATTGTAACGTTGTGAATTCAAGAGGACATGCAATTTCATAAATAGTTGTGCCTCTAATAAGCTGCATTGGAGTTTTTCTGTCACCATTACAAGCATCTATATGAGCTCCATGTTTTAAAAGTAGAGAAAATACTTCTAGTTTACATGGTTTGTTACCAGCAGCAATGTGTAAAGGAGTATTTTTATCAGAGTCTACAGCGTTTACATCAGAGCCAACTTCAAGTAGCAATGTTATCACTGGAAGGGATGGGAATGAACAAACAGGATATCTCCCAACATTTGTAGTGTCTTTGGAACAGGCTAAATGTAATGGTGACTGACCCTTTCCACTAGTTGGTTTCATCTTTATCAATCTATAAACAGTCTTTTTAAATGATTCTTCTTCTCCATCAGAGAGATTACTCTTTAGCCTACACATTAAACACAATATATGCATAATTATCACTAACAGTCGACTAACATGTGTATTATCATGTTCAGACTCTGTCAACGTATGTAAATGTTTTCTACCTCTCTCAAGTTCATTCACAGACTTGAGTAGAACATCCATTATGTCCTTGAATGCCACTGGATGAGCTGGTCTATTTCTCCATTCAGTGGTCATAAAAGAAAATAACTCAGAAAATGATAAAAAACTACTTTGGGTCATAGGACTTAATGGTTCAAGAACTTTTTGTTGCATGTCTAAAGCATATGTCCATAACTGTATACACCTGTCAAAGTTACCATTATCTGCATAGAGAGCACCACGATACCGAATATAATAAGATGTGTCAGGATGAGCTGGTCCGAGAATTCTTTCTCTTACCAACAAAGCCTGCATTCTTAAATCATCAGGGTCAGAGATCAAGTCGTCTAATTGTCCTGCAGATGTTATTTCCGTAGCATTTCCATATGCATTAACAAGTTCAGTTCTTTCAGGTTTTAAAAGCAATTCTTTCTCCTTTGAATATCTTTCTTCCATTGCTTGTCTCCAGAAAGCTATAGCTCCTAACATATCACGTTTTTTGTCAACATATGTAGCGCCGAGAAGTTCTAAAGCATCAATCTTTTGTTCTCTGCTACATTCCTCCCTATCAATAAGGAACTCAACAATTGCTGAAAATCCAGCCACAGCTGCTGCTAATAGAGGTGTCATACCATAACTGTCTTTAGCCATCACTGCTTTATGATCTAATAATAATTTCATTATTTCTAGACTTCCAGATTCGGCACAATCATGAAGGGCAGTATTACCTGAAATCATAAGATGGCAATGATTAGGACAATTTCTCCATAAATTACATGTTATTATTAATATCAATCTACCTCTAAAGTAGAAGATAGAAATGAATTTGACGTCTTACACTGTAACTTAATTGTTTAATTAATTAATTTGTTTGGAAATAAACACTGATGACCTGTGCCATGTTGCTGCTTTACTGCCACCTAAAATCTTAACACCATACCTACCACATCAGTAAGCTTATTGTAAAGAGAAAAGAACAGTCTACTCAATAAACAACATTTACTTAAACAGCCAAGTCTGACCTGAAAGCAGACCTGTCAGATGTTATAGACAACATTTTACTGCAAGACATGATTTATTCAAGGCAGTGGCTAATGTTAGGGTACTGCAACTCTTAACCTCGGAGTCTAGAGTTAAGGGAGTGCTTTACCTCTTAGGCTCTAGACAACGCCTTAGACAACCCTATGAGGAGAGGCTTAAGTTTCAGTCATTAAACAGTCCTGTAACTCTAGACTCAGAGGCTAATGTAACTGTACCATAACTCTAGCCACTGCATTTATTCAAACCAATAACTGGTTAAGCTATAAATAACATTTATAATGATTTTATACCTTTGACACTTTTCCGATTGACATCAGCACCATTTTCTAGTAGGTATTTGGCTATTTCATAATGACCTTTGTAGCAGGCTATCATAAGACATGTATGACCGTGTCTATTTGCTATTTCAATGTCAGCGCCATTTTCAACCAAAAACTTCACAATTTCAAAATGTCCATCGAAAGAAGCAGCTCTAAGTGGCGTAGAGTTTGTCAATGTAGTTTTGTTCACAGAAGCAGTTCTAGTCACAAGAAACTCAACAATGTTCAAATACCCAGCGGCTGCTGCACACCACAATGGAGGGGCCCCTTCTATTGTTTCCCCATCGAAAGTTACTGACCCCACTTGTTCAAGATCAGCATCACATTGTTCTATGAGATATTTAGCCACTTCAAAGTGGCCATTTCTAGCAGCCATTATCAAAGGGGTGGCTCCATTGGTCTTTGCCTGAACTAGTTGGCGAACTACATCTTTCGATTTGTGGTCCAGAAATATTTTGAGACGGTTTAGTTTTCCGTCTCTGGCTGCGTTATATACCACACTTCTGTATTCCATGACCTGTCCGCTGGACAGATGAAGTATTATTCATACTAAAAAATTAATTGTGTACGTTTAAAATACTTGAATTAGGAAATTACTCAGGGTCACATTCTCGAAAATTTCAGTAATATTTTGACAAATATGGAAAGCAAAATATCCGACAGGTGGCGCTGTTCCGTAAGAAAAACTTTGACATGAAAAACAATTTTTTGGGGGGGGGTTACACTAATATACGAAAAGGACATTTTAGGCGAAAAGACGCAAAAAGGACACTAATATACGAAAAGGACATATTATTATTATCGTCTTTTCAAACTCTAGATAGGGTATGAAAAGTACCTAAATCCGGCAAAAAAACTTAATATTTGAAGCAAAAAGGCCTTTTAACGGCGAAAAGGCGCAACAAAACGTCACATATATACGAAAAGGACAGTTTTGCATCCGTTCATGCATTAGAAAGTATGAAATAGAGTATGAAAAGGACCATTAACCTTGCTGATTTTAATACTCAATATTTGGTAGTTAATCTCAATACATAAATACAAATATCTATATCGACCAGTTCATGTTATTGTTATGAAGTCTATAAATAGTAACAAGTAGCTGATAAGAAAAACAGGTAACCATTTGATGGTTAGCAAGAAATGATAGAGAGTAGATAAAATGAAAAACACAATAATTTTAAAATTGCAATTACTAAGTCATTTTTCATCAAACAATTTAATATCTTATATCATTAGAAAGGTCTTAATTTAAATTCATATTTTGAATATTTTAAAATTATCTGTCAAAACAGAATCGTTTTTTATAAGCGAGTGTTTAAACCTAATGCTAGAAACCGGCAAGAAGATTTTTCAAAAGGCAGGTTTAAATCACCTAATATATCTTTTTTCAAATCAAAATTTTGGCGATCTCCTTATATTTAGAAAATATGAATTTTAAAAGCTTTCTATCAATATGAATATCATAAAAATCGGCCGACAAATAAAAAAGTTATCATGATTTAAAAATGCTGTTGCCATCAAATGTATGTAAACATTGGTTTCTTTCTGCAAACCAGTAAATCAGCTAAATGTAGGTAGCAGGTGCTTGTGACGTCATCGGTGAACTGGTCTATTGTTTGATCATGAGTACAGGAATAATGCAGTGAATATTAAAATCAGTGGGGTTAATGTAAGCACCACTGACAGTTTGCTGAAATTTAAGAATACTACAGTAACAATTATAAAAGTAAGCTGATAGAAAAGAACATTGTCAAAGCAACACATAGCAATCTTCACCCATCATTCAATAAAATTTGAAAGAAAAAAAACTATTTTAAAAAGAAACAAGTACGGTCGAACTTGCACTGCATGTAAGCAAGGGAGGCACAAATTGGTTAAATACAGAAATAAAGAGAGCATATTACAGGTGTAAATAAAATTTAAGTTTAGAGGTTTTTTTCTTGGCTAATTAAGACAAAATATTGCTTCATATATATATATATATATATATATATATATATATATATATATATATATATATATATATATATATATATATATATATATATGACCACTAACTCATGTAAGACCTAAGGATGCAGGCATAGTCCAGAGCAGCATATTATCAAAATTTTACGAAAATTTAACAATGCAATATAGAGGGAATTAAAACTAAAATGGGCCGTAAGATGCTTGATAATACTACTACTACTTTAACTTTTATTTCTCCCAAGTATTTACAATTACACAATGTATATACAAACAGGGGAAAATACAAAAATACACATGTAATAATAACACAGGGTGACACTTCCGGTCAAATATATAACAATTGCACATATAAGACAAATAATCCATAATGTGGGGGCAAACGTAACAGTTGATGGGTAGTATAAATACAAATGAGATCTTTGCAGACTCAGTTTTATGGCGTCTTGCAAAAAGTGCCGTAGAACCGAGGTTATCTTGAAAAAGCTCTCATAATTTTTCTAACAAATTTGCAGAGGCTTTGCAAGACACCGACATCCTGGGACTGCATAACTTGAATAAAATATGCATTCATATCAATATTGCGGGTGATTTTAAGATGTTTTGATCTCTCGTTATTAAAGAAGGTGCAACGAGTTAAAAATGTTTTGTCTAAATTGTGGTTTAAAATAAGACTCAGTAATCAGCATGTATTAGCACAGGATTGATCCTCCTGTTATAATTCAATCCTTCTGCCAACAGACCCAGCAGAAAGATTGATCCTTCTGCTGTGGTTCCTGCGTCTACTGAGTCTACCAAAAGGATTCTGATTTTTGAAAAGTTTTGATTTTCATATCACTGTGAGATATTATTTTACTTTTCTGTAGAAAATTTTCCTACACACAATTAGTGTTTCATCTCAAATAAATGTTCTTAAACCTATTGTTTGCTGCTTTGTTATTCACAGTGATTTTTTGTCTGGCAAGTCCATGAGCATTTAGAACTACCTCGGCGATCTTCTAGGCAGTATATCTTCGTAGATGATTACATGTATATCTATAGTTTTATGCTTTGGACCCAATTCTTTTCAAAAGTTAAAATACATTTATATGACTGTAATGCTTCCCGTCAGACCGTTGATTATCAAATATACAATCACTTGAGAGTTTCTTCTTATGTTTTATATCCTTCCATGAAAAATTGACAATAATGCCAATTTCCCTCCATTAATAAGATATACTTGACGAAACTTCTAAGAACTCCGATATCAGTAGTGTATGAAGTCTTATTTTTCAACATTAAAGTCTGATCGATGATAGAAACGTGTTTTGGACCATACTTACCTTTGCGTTCATGGTTTTCAATGAATCGTGCTGCTTTTTCAATGCAAAAGACCTATGGCAATTTCTCGTTCTTGAGGCGACATTCGACCCATTTCTTGATTTTTTGTTTTGCATATCAACACACTAATGATTTTCACTAAAACTGACAACGTGCAACTTTCGCACGATAAGCACGTGCGCATTTCCGCTTTTCTGCACGAGCACGACAAACCCAAATTTGCATCAATTAAGAAGCATGAAAACCATGCAAGCAGATGACAGTAGAGTCCTGTACACATTTTTATTAACGAACGGACATAAATGTGGAAAATTAAAATTCCTGACAACATTGAAATCGGTGTACTTAGAAGTTTCGTTAAGTATTTATGAAGAAGTTTCCGACCTTGTAGAGTGGTTTGTAGGTAAGGGTCATGCAATCTTGTATACGTGCGATAGACTCCGCGAAATCGCCCCCAAAATAATCGTGCTGATATGGCGTTGAATCCAGCATAAATAAGTAAATTTTATTTTTATAAGGGGGGTAATCGAGAAAATTTGAGTAAGTTGGAGTTGTCTCGCATTAACTGACAAATTTTTGCTTGTACACTATTTACATGAAACAATTAAGTTATACTTTAAAATACCTCTAGTCACACTAAAAATATCTTCTGATTTTGATATAAAATGATAATACATGTACTTGAAAACAGACTTACAATAGGGCTTCTTGTATTATATATGTTTTGTAGTTAGTACATTTTGCGGTAGACAAATTGCTTTTCAGCTAAGTTCAACTGGGTTGTTTCATGTGTGAATTTGTAATAAGATATTTATAACTATGTATTTAATCCTATAGGATCCCTGTTAATACAAACAGGGTAACCGGTACTGGACCAATCCAGCAGAGATACTATACATACCATATAATATTCATATGTCTAGTGTATTTGATGGTTTGGGACTGTGTTGCCAACTTTAAATTGATCTATCTATGGATCGTTAAACGCTGCTTTCAGATGTTTGTTTCAATTATATTTTTGATAATTACAAAGAAATCCAGTTAAAAGTTCATTATCGTCCAGATTCTCGATCTAACCTTGAGACAGTTGTTTATATCACAGGGATTCCTAACGATGATCATTTATACCTATAATATATACTGTATATATTATAGGTATAAATGATTATCGTTAGGAATCCCTGTGGTTTATATACCGTATGGCGTCATAGGTCTCGCCCTGTAGACGAATAAGGTATTGTATGTGGGGAAAAAGTTGGAACCATCAAAAAAACTTTCTACTGGCCAAACGCGTGTATACTAATGTATATATATTTATAAATTTTTTTTTCTATAAGAGTAAGAACTTAATATTTCTTATATCTAATAAAGATAATTGGATAAATTACTAAAATTTTTTGCGCGCTTATGCTCATCAATAATAGCTAGGTATCAGTGCAAATTAATGCCCTGTCAGCATAGGCCTAAAAGTTTGTCATGCAAATCTATCCGGCTTCTTACCTAAGGGCAACCGTCCCTTTAAACCTCTTTTATGGACATGCAAGGTGAAAAACAAACTTATTCGCCCCTGGGTGTGCAGCTTTAAAAATGTCCCAAGACTTGATCTGCATGGCATAGCTGGGTCTAGCCACTTTAAATGCCACACCGTATATAATACCAAAGGTTTCAACATACAAAACACAGTCAGTTGACAAGTTAATAGATTGTGCTGACACAAATCTTGCAAATGATAAATGCAAGATTTGTAAGATATATGAAAGACTCGGCACGACCCGCGATGAATTCTACTCATAAAACAGAGGACTAACTATATTTTAGATTCAACAAAACAGTAGCCAAATTTTAATTTTGTTTCAGTTTCTATTTTTTCTCTTTTCGACCGAATTCAAAATTTAGTCGTAACAAAAGTTGCCGAACGTACAATAGGCGCCAACATGTCAGTGTCAGGTGAAATTAACACGAAATTTAAAATGTTGTGATTGGCTGAGTACTAAAGCATGATCTTTGTTTTTAAAGGAAATGGGCGGGGACTACGTGTGTAGTTGCGAGTGTGACTGGTATAAAATCAATGTGAATTTAATTTATAATTGCCTTGATATTTAGTGATAGACCTCGCTTGGATTCGGTCGTTGTGAAATTCCTTGGGATTTTATTATTAGATCTAATCATTGAAAGTGATTATGTTGGCGAGTTATTTTTACTTATTCAATTGATTTGCATGTACTTAAGTCAGGGAATTAGTATCTATGTCTCTGCTTAAGTATATTTATGAAAAATAAAAAAGTGGGTACAGTAGGAATCGAACCAGCGCAATGCACTTGTGAAAAAAAAACTTGACACTTAGTGTTAGACCACTCGGCTATCAAGGCATATATAACTGAAGTGCTAGTTTTAATATTATTAAACGTAAAATGGCCCTTGGGGCTAATAAATTTTCTTATTTTGATTGGGAATGGGGATTAGTGACGTCACAACGAAAGGGTATATAAGGCTTCGCGCCGAAAAACTCGTCAGAATTAACTCTCATTGATTATCTGTTCTGTTTTACACTTCAGATCTCAAGACAGTGCTTGAAGTTCTACTGCAATCTACTTACAAGAGTTCTACTCGAGTCAGTTGATAGCTACTATACTATGGCGAGTTTGTTGTTTGCTGGTGTGAGTTGTTTGAGTGAGGTGATCACATGGGACTCTCTTAGTTTCGGTAAGTTTTTTCAATTTCATTTCAATGGCGGCCATTAAAAAATGGCGGGCTTTTTTGTTCACATTTTTCTTAATTGATATTTGAATTTATAATTCATTCTGTTGAAGTCTATGCTTGTAAACATCTGCAACTTGTAAACAAGCCTCAAAGAAATTGGATTATTTGATTTCTCTACAACAATACAGTATGGCTGCCATATTCACATGTAAAACCCGGATTATGTTTACTGGCTCTAAGTTGCCATGTTATATCTATATAAGTTAATTTAATAATGTTCTCTGCTATAATGTATTTACTGTCACTGTAGATCTTTATTAAAACTAGAATAATCTGAGAGCACAATTAGGATTTACTTTCAAACTGAGTGATCTACGACTACTGTTTCAAGTAGTTATCAATTCTCGTGTACATATTCAACAAATCTTAATGCAGCGTTTTTTTTCACCCGATTGGGAATGGGTCCTGGACCCCTCCGATTGGGAATTTCGTTAGTCGTGAAATGGGAAAAATTGGGAAAATCATGCACAACTTAGAATAAATTGGGAATATTAATAAACAAGTGTTTAAATACAGAAATTGTAAAATATCTGCATCATTCTGCTTTTTAACAGTTACATTAAACTAGATTTTGTAGTTTTTGAGACATGCAGAGGTAAATTACACAAATAAAGGAACTTTAGAATTTGGCCATCCATATAATGACGCCTAGAATTTGGACACTCCAAACAACAATAAAGTGCCATTGTCAATAGGCCTAAAAAGAAAGAGGGTATACGCGAGTGACGCGAGTCAGGTTATGTGACAAGCTGTTTATCATAACATTTGGGAAATGTCATTAAAAATTATCTCCAGTCACATTATCTACTCAAGCTTGATGGAAATGTGTTCAAAGTTACCAGCAACTTATCTTCTTATGTAATGTAACTATCTGATAGACCACAACATAATTCAGAAATAAGGAGGCTACCAGTATTTCAGTGTCTGAGTCGTTTTTTGATCTGTTATGATCAATTTAATCAAATAACCTTTCTTATAGTTTTTACTCAAAATCTTCCTGAAAAGCAATTCAGCTTGGTTTTAAAATGTCTCATTTTCCCACAATAAAAAATCATTAAAAATCATTAAATGTCCGAAACTGTCGGGTACGAAATTATTAAGGACGAATGTTTTACAATTTACTCTGAGTAACAATTAAAATACTGCTGGATTATTTCAACCATTGCTGAATTATTGAGAAAATTATCCCGAAATCATCATGACATGAAGAGCTTTCAATTTCTATGCTTAATGGCAGCTAGTTTCATAAAAAAATCGTAAAAATCACGGGTCCGTGAGAAATTAGTCAATGTAATGACCTTGACCGGAAATAAAACTTAAGCACAATTTTACGCGGTAAGACAAAGGAGTTTGTTTGTAAACATTAAATTTTACATTATTAGTTTGATTGTAAAACTAATGAAGCGGAACAATGAACGTGTGAAAGAGTGATTACACAAACTCTCAGATGATAATTATACACGATGACGCTATTCACCAACATTAACAGATTAGCGATGTCGTAAAGAACGGCATGAATAAAGATTCTAATTTATTTTTAATTGATGATAAGTGATATTGATTATTGAAATTTGCCGACTCTTGCCCATTTAAGTGATAATTGACACATGGTCATTAAATAACTGTCAGTAACGATACTTGGACAAATAAACTAAAGTAAAATTTTATTAGTTCCCAAACCCGTTTTTTTGCCGATTTTTTTAATTTTTGACAACTTATGCTGTTTTTTCTCTTGATTTGCAAAATACCAATAAAAGAAACGATTGGGAAGGGTCCGTTGACACAATTGGGAAGGTCCGTTGGCGTGATTGGGAAGGGTCCGGTCGTCATTGGGAATGGGTCCGTTTTGCGGACCCATTTTAAGAAGGAAAAAAAACGCTGTAATGATACTTGGTACTTAATTAATGATTTCAACTATTGAGACAAACATAAATATTTGATTATCACAAGACATGGGTATAAGTCTGAAAGACTTTGAACAGTCAAACTTGGAATTCCAGCTATGGCACTTCTTGTCATCCATATTTGAACTATCTATGTCATCTATGTTGTTTCTCATGGAAATTGGATCTTGGAAATGTTCAGTTTTGTAAATTTATTCCCTTATTTCAAAAATAACTTAATGATTGAACATATGATTCAATCTATTGTGTATGTTATGTTTATGTATCTTGAAAAGTTTACAGCTATGTTTATGACTATGAGTACAGGAATGTAGCTAATATGTTAATGAATGATAACAACCAAATATGGAAATGAAAGAAGATGTTTATTTCATCCTTTCAAGTTGACTACAGTGGATGTTTTATGGATTGTTTACATCATATTTCAATCATTTGTTTACATCAACTTGTTCAATTGCTTATTAATGTCTCTGTATTTCAATAACTTCAATGTACTGCAAGATTTTGATTCAATTTTACAAATATTTAGAGAAAGACAGATGGTATGGAAGCTTGTGTTAATGAACACTTACACAGAACGCTTTCTTAATTCTCATCTACATTGACCAGTTCTTCAGCTGACTTAGATTAATTGTCTTGAACATGGAAACTATGAAGTCGGGTTTCCAACCATCTTCCAACATGACCTGTTATTAATTTTAAGCGTTTTCCATGAAACGTTATATAATTAGATTAAAAATTACCAACTTTTTAACAATTATACTTTAAAAAATCTTTAAAATCTTTAAACATTATCTTGTGGAACAATTGTTTATAATTGTTTTCTTTATTCCAGGCATATCTTTGGGTGTGAAGGAGCTAGTCAAGCAGACATTTTGTTGTGGCTCATCAGCCCTCGTAGAGGATGAGCCGGCAGTCCCTGGAATCACCGAGGGTTCGTTTCCTTTTTATTATCTTTTTTTTCAAAGTTTTGAAGTGGAGATTTGGGATCCAGAATATGTAAATTGATGGCAATATTAATCACTCAGACCTTGAATAGGCTGCAAATGCCTTGATGTTTAAATTGAAGGATATCATACCATTGTACATCTACATGATACTTAAAATCATGATGCAAAGCTGGCTGTGAATAAAACCTTAACAAAAAATGGACTTAAGATTAAATATGGATCATTTTGAAGAATTTGTTATACTGTTTACCTGTTGGCTGAATGCAATATTGTTTTAACTGCAGCATGTTCAGTGAATATTTAAAATTTTGGAGTGTGTATTGTACCTACCAATTATGATTATAAATATATAAGTATTTTCACTTTGCTGGAAAATTCTAAATTCAATTGTAGATCTTGCACTTACAGAAATGTGTTGATTGGCCTCTTTGGTCTTTGAAAATTCTTTGTTTAATGTATATTTAGGCCAACCAAGGAATTAAAGTATTTTTGGAGAAAACGATGTTAGATCAGTGTTGCACTCAGTCAATGTAAAGCTTTAATTCATTGTAAACAGCTTAGGCCACAACAAATTGATCATATGTTCTATGGATTCGATCGCACCTTAATTTTGATGGTTTTTACAAAAAATATATATTTTTATTTCCTCGCTCGCTCACAAAAATTTGGTCAAACGGCTATATAAAGCAACTGAATTAAGATTTTTTTCTTCGCTCGCTGGCCCCATTTTTTTCTAGAAAAATCCGTAGAACATATCATCAATTTATTGTGGCCTTATTGTCATCCTAAAACATGTATTGTAATTGGATTGTGTGCTTTGTTTTTTTATGTAAAACTAAGGAGTGAAATCTGTTTAGTTTTAAAGTATCAACTGTTTTCAGATCTTTCCTTAATTCCCTTCGCTTTTCTGAATCAGATTTTATTTATGCAAAAAAAATTTACTTAGAAATTATGTTTGGCCAGCAGACATTGAACTGCTAAGCTGTTATATTATGTGTTCCACCTGATTTGTAAACACAATCGCAATAGCTATCATGATTTTTATATGAATAACATTTTAACAAATAAGTATGTGAAATTATTTATGCATTGAAATCTCTTGCTTAGCACTAAATGGTCGTAACTTGCTCTTTTTAAAGTTGAGTTATGACCATTTTACGCTAAGCTCGCAAAATGTAATCAAGGAACGTTAATGAATGAAAAAGTATATAAGAACTTGTATACTTCTCAATGTGTAACTTTAGACTTTGAATGGCATCACAGTTTTGAAAATTGGGTCCCTGGGTTGTAGATGGGTCTTAGGGTGGGACTCATATGCTTGACTAATTGTTCAATCTTTCCACAAAAACTTTCTGAATTCAAAAGGTATTACCACAGAGGCTTTTGAGAGTGTCCGATTGAGAATCCAACATTGAACTTGATATGATGTTGTGCAAAATAGTGGTGTAGCGATAGTTTGATTAATTGCTGTGTTGTGATTGTTTACTTTGCAATAGCAATAGGTGATAGAACTTTTTCAATTCAATAAATATTTCAATAGTCTTTATCTGCCTATATTGACTGCTTGTGATAGTTTTCTTGAAAATGAAAGTAGAACTAATCATACTTCAAGCCGCCCTGCTAGCTCAGTTGGTACCAAGCAAGTCTACTGATGGAGAGGTCTTGGATTCGATTCCTGGGCAGGGCATACTTCATGGACTTGAAAGTTCCATGAAAGTATGTCCCTCCGGGGAATCAAACTCACGACCCCTCAATCAGTAGATTTGCGTGCTACCTACTGAATTAGCCGGGCAGCTTTTAAAGAATTATTTTTGTTGTTGATTAACTATCACAATACTGTTATGATAGTATTTTTGGCCCTAATGGTGATCCCTAATTAAAAAGTTGCAAATTTCATATCATTTCTGTAGTAAATTTATTATAAAAATTTCATTCGGACAAAACTAAAAATATGATTCATGGACTTGTTACTTATTTAGATGATTATTAGTCTGATGTAAGAGCTAAGGGACATAAGATATACATGTATATAATATAAATGAAAAGATAAGTTGAATCTCAGTCAATATAAAATTGAGTTAGATATTGAACATGTTTCCCATGTATTCTTAGTTGATTTTAATTCTAAACTTTCTGCATGTCTACTGAAAATATCTTTAAAAAGTGATATATATTTGTACATTGTTGTTATGGCCTTAATGCACTAACCTGAAGCCCAGGGCTCGTGGAAAATTTATTAGGGCTGGTTAAAAAACTTTTCGTTTATACTAAATTATTTAAGCTTGATTGTGAAACAACTTGTTGTGACCTAATCATTGATAGCCAACTCCATGTTGGTTCAAATCCCTTGCAAAACCTACCCAATGTTTCCTTGAGAACAAAAATTTATCCTACTAGCTCACTGGGGGACCAGGAAGCAGACTCAAAAGTGGAGTTGTAAGAACTTGTTTCACAATCAAGCTATTTAAAGTAAAGTAGTATAAACTAAGTATGTTCTCTGAATCAGCCCTAATCAATTTCCACTTGTTCTTGGGCTTTCAGGCTAGTGCATTTAGGCAACAACAGCAATGTATAAATAGGGATGAATACCATGGGATGAAACGATACCGGTACCAATTAATGAAACAATACGGTATTTTAAACAATACCAATATGCAACTATAGTACAAATTACAATGTTTAAATACTAAGAACCAAAAGACTCATAATACTTTTAATCAGCATTGTAAGAATGTGAGCATATCAGCTTTCTCTTGATCGAGACATAATATTTCCTAGCTAATTGTGTTACCAGCCCTTGAAAACCAATGTTCATAGAGTACATTTGCACCTTGGTCATTGCAATATTTCAATTCAAACTCTGTATTTCAGTTGTTCCATTACAGTGATGCTAAATATGTTATCAAAAATTCTAACAAGACTATTTAACGACCTAAATGTGTCAACTTTAAAGACATAGCTTTTGGTTAATGGCTCGATAAATTTAAGAACAAAAAGAAAAATCTACCAATGAGCTTAGTACTACCGTACCCCTACCATATTTGTAATAGTCAGAAAATGTTCATGCAAAATTGAAGAACAGTTAAAAAAATTGTAACCTAAAGATAAACTGAGGGTGCCACCATTATTGTGCTTTGTCTAACCTGATAAGGACTGTAGTAAGGGGTAGGTGATCCGGACTTAGAGCTAGAACAAAAATCGCTCCTTGTGTGACATTCGCGCTGAATATTTTCGTACCAAAACAGTATCTTTAAAATATTGTGTCGCAATTAAATAAAGAATTTTGTAGCCTAGTTGACATTTTATTGTGGAGGTTAATGTAATCATGAGACGTGTGGGTAATAATTTTGAAAGACCTTTCAGACACTGACATCATCGGCAAATAGTCTTTAAAAAAATTTGACATATGAGTAGCTTGCTTATTTCCTACAACAATACAATTCAATGGCGTTGTACAAAAAGATAAATTATAAAAAATGAATAAGTAAATAAAAAACCCTCCACCATAAATATATACAATAACACAGAACAAAATAAAATTCATTACGCATGATGTTATATAGTCGTTATATTCATTTTCCAATAGCATTGTAGACTTACGATTTTTCTAATTCTAAATCGGCACTATTTGTTAAAAATACCGATTCCAGTACCAAAACAAAACAGTATTTACCGGAAATTTTCTAAATTCTAATTTTCTATATACCCCTATGTACAAATATACAACGTATAAAATGATAGTGGACCAAACCTGTTGACTTTTAAGTGCATAAATACAGTCATAACTTGTGGACAATTTTGTTACAGACTTAACTATATACATACCTAAGCAAGGCCATACCATACCGGAATTTTGTTAAGCGTCCGCGTGCGCGAAGGTTTTTGAGTTCTCAATCCAAAACAAAACAAAATTGTTGGTGAAATTTTTTTAATAATTCTGTTGTTCCGGGATTCGATAGCTGATTTATCCAGGAATTACTGATAGTTTCTTGTTTCTGAGTGTGTATTTGATTAATGAAAATGGTCCCCCATCCAAGCTTTATGTGAAGGATGGGGGTCATTATTGGAAGATGGCCGGAGGCCGAAATATACAAGCATATCACTTCAGTGATCCAATCATAATCGCCTTTTAAAGTTCATAAACTTGAACTTTAATCACGTGACTAAGTACTGCATAAATACACAGTCGCCACGTGCTCTCCTTCATATCTTTAAAGAAATTTTATGTTGTCTATCTATCTTGTTGTGTATAGCTTTCCATCATAAGGAAAATTGAAGGTTAAATACAAAAGGGTTTGGGATACAAATCAATTAATACCATGATGTACACAAGATACCACTAAATATAAATCAAGATAATGTTTACTCCTTTTTGACATTGCAAGTATGTGTAAACATGAAACTATCATGTTGATGAATATCAAATCCAGTAAATATCCAAGTATATTACAGATATATACATAAAATTCATTTATACTAGAATATATCATCAAATATATTCTTGGGAGGGGAAAAAACTTATACTTTATAAATATGAAACAGGGTGGGTGCTTGTATATTTCGGCCTCCGGCCATCTTCCAATAATGACCCCCATCCTTCACATAAAGCTTGGATGGGGGACCATTATTTTCAGTGGCCTACGGCTCTCATATACAAGCATGTTTAAAGTATAGACAACATAAAAGATATATTATGTCTGAAAATAGAATCTTTATTCTATAACAATGGCTTTAATAACCAACAGATACATGTAATAACATATTATGAAATATGATATCAAAATGAATTATACATTACATATATAGTCATAATAGTACAACATTATTTCTCATTTAAAACAAAATTTTGAAATGTATTATCAGACTCTTTAAATTCTTTATTTTCAATATCTCTGAGATAAAATTTTTTAAAATTTTTAGAAGAGGACCAATTAGCAGTCTTCAAGATATCTTTTAATTTACAGCCAGCTTTGGCAGCAGCTGATGAAGAAGCACTACGGAAAGAATGTGCTTTAAACACTTGACTATCAATACCCGAAAGATTGAGTACATTTTTTAGCCATCTAGCAATAGTGCTAGTAGAGAGTCCTTTATAATTCATAAAAGAAATAAATAATTGGCTATCTTTCCTGAGTTCTCTTGTTCGGAGTAAATAATGTTTCAAAGTCCTGACCGGACATAATTCAGCTTTATCATAAGCTTTCAAAAATAAAATATAATTTTTTCCAGGCTTATTTCCCTTTAACTTGTCACCACAATTAAAAGATGCACTATTGTCTTTCAAACACAAGTTATTAATGTTTAAACATTTGAGGGTCTGTGCCCGAGCAGCAGAACAAAGGGCTATTAAACAAATTGTCTTATAAGTAATAGTCTTTAATGATAAATCTTCCAAGGGCATCCATTTGGATAAAACATTTAAAACTTTAGATACATCCCAAGTGTATGAATATTTAGGTATAGCTGGTTTTTTATTCCTCATGCCTTTCAAGAATCTATTCAATAAATTAAGATTAGGTAAATTACAACAAGGGTTTACTATCTTATAAGTTTCTAAAATCACAGACTTGTGCAAACTGATAACACTGTAAGATTTATCAATATTGTCAAGATATTGCAAATAAGCTATGATGTCAACTTCAGAGGGTTTACATGGATCACATGACCTGATATCACACCACAACACCCATTTCTTCCAGGCAAAGTTATATTGTTTCCTAGTTGATGGTCTCCAACTTTCTGTGATACATTTGATAATGTCTTTCTGAATTCCTTGATCTTGAAGTCGTTTCCTGAGACAATCGTACCAATTAATTGAAGTTTTCTTCCTAATGGATGACATCTGTTGTTGTGAGGTAACGTTAAAACATCCTTGTGTTGAGGCAACCTAACAGGGAAAGAAATAATACACTCTAGAAATAAAGGGTACCATGTTTGATTTGGCCAAAGTGGACAAACTAATAAAGCTTCATTGACCTTATCGTCTTTAATTTTGTTTAACACAGAACCAAGCAGTCTAAATGGTGGAAAAATATATGGTTTCCATAGAGACCAATCCAATAGAAAAGCATCCGTATTAATAGCTTCTGGATCCGGAATCCAAGCCACATAAGTATTTAACTGTTTATTCAATCTAGACGCAAAAAGGTCAATGTTAGGCATTAAAACATGTGAAAATAATCTTTGAGCAATGCTCGGCTTCAATTTCCATTCAGTACTGTCAGAAAAAACTCATGAACTCCTGTCCGCTAGAACATTATGAATTCCTGGTAAATGAAAGGCAGTTAAATAAATGTTTCTCTTAATACACCACTGCCAAATTTCTTTAGCTAGGTTATCCAAACTTGGACAATGTATACCACCCATGTTATTTATGTACGAAATGGCAGTTGTATTATCACTTTGAATTGCTATGTGAATCATTTTGCTATCATGCATCCAAGTCTTCAAGGCAAAGAAAATTGCGAGTAACTCTAAATAGTTAATGTGAAATAAAGATTCATCTTTACTCCAACGTCCTCCTGCAGATAACTGTTTGTTTACAAAATAAGAACCATATCCTTCACAAGAGGCATCAGTTTGTATTGTGACACTGATATTGTCTTGTCTGATTTTCTTTCCATTTTTAAAATCAATATTTGAAATCCACCAAGTGATTTGATTACAAGATTCAGTATCCAGATTCATAACCGACTCAAAGTCAGGGTTTCTACTCAAAGCTTGAACTTTGGCACGTTCTAATGTCCTATAATTGAGCGGACCTTCCAAAATGGCAAAGAAAGAATTAATAATTAAACCAATGAAAGATGCTAGTTCACGTATCTTAACATTCTTTTTAGATAGAAGTTTGGAACCAAAGTTCTTTATCTTAAAATTTTTTTCTTCAGGAAGAAAAACTTTGAAAAGTACTGAATCTATAATAAAGCCAAAATAAGTTATTCTTTGAGTTGGTATTTTAACAGACTTTTCACCGTTAATTAAAAAACCTAAACTTTCTAACTTGTCATTCATAAAAATCATGTTTTGTAAACAAACAGATCTATCTGTATTCATGTTTATACTATCATCAATGTAGTATGAACATCTTATACCTATTTTCCTGAACAGACTATACACAGGTTTTAAAACCTTCGTAAAACAAAATGGAGCAGAGCTTAATCCGAAAACATAATACAATAAAACAATATAATTGACCATTCCATATAAATTTCAAATACTTGTGATAGGATTTATCAATTGGAATAGACCAATAAGCCTTTTTTAGATCTGAACTAGTGAAAAAATCGTTCGGCTGGATTAACTCCAAAACATATTGAAATGTTTCCTGTTTGAATTTTTCATATTTAATGAAACCATTTAAATTTCTCAAATTGATTATTGGTCTAAAATCACCATTAGGCTTTTGTACCAGGAACAAGTTAGAAATAAACTCATCTTTTTCATGGTCACATATTTTGATAACACCTTCTAATAACATTGACTCGACTTCTTTGTCGATCAGACATTTTTCATCGGCAGAAAAATTTATTGCCTTGGGAATTTTTATTTGGACAGGTTTTTGAGTAAACACCAAGTGATAACCTTTTACAGTTTCTAAAACCCATGTATCGACTGTCAAATTTAACCATTCATGAAAACAAGATTGTAATTTCTCAGAATTACTCACCTTTGTCTTGAAGACAGCATCTAGTTTGGGTTTTGAGTATTCTGGCTAGTTACTGTAGCCGAAGCAGTACTTGACTTCTTAGATCTCTGGCTATATTCGTGCTTGTATCCAAATTGACCGTAAGTCGATTTAAAATTGGTGCCCGAACCATAATTCCCTTTGTTATAGGGATGACCACGCCTGAATTTCTTATTAGATTTGCCTCTAATAGGGCCATATGTGAAAGGTTTATTCACAAATTTACCAACACGCACGCTGGTTTCACACTTTTTAATTTCTTTATTAATGTCATCCCCAAAAAGGTAACTAGTTATAGGGGTATTTATATTACAAATGCTACTGTACTTTTGCTTTAAGTAAGGACGTAGTAAGTATCTCCTACGCACGCTCATGTTGAACTGGGCCTGGCCCAATATTGTAAGGGAGTCAGCAATCAGAGCTTTAGCCTCGGGTATTTTACTTATATGAGGCTTGAGTGCTTTAGCCAATGAAAGAACAGGGATCATTCCTGTAGTTATAAGATTCTGAGTATCCCTTAGGAGTTTGTCTGAGGTCTGGACTCTCCTGTGTTTTACAAGGTCATTTCATACCTCATCATTCACTTTGGGTGCACCCATAAGTAGACAATTTGATGGGATTTTATATTTGGTAATTATGTCATTGACAGCACATGCATTAGTGCATGATTCATTAATTAATTTTGCCAACGATTCTGAAACAGGTTCACCCAGTTCTGGGGTTTTTAATTTAGCCTGAGGCCACAAATCTTCCTCCTCAGAGGGCATCTCATCATCAGAAAATAACTTATTCGATAAAGAATTGACGAGATTATTATTGAGCTTATTCGTCACTTTCGGGGCGAAATCGTCGCGGGCCGAAACCGCTGACGATTCGTTTCCACTGGAAATTTGATTTTGAGACAAATCTTGGTCAACGACCATATTATTAATACCCAATACATTTTTCAAAGAACAAATTGTCTCTGGGGTTAACTTATTTAAATCAATAATATTGTTACCTGTTGTTTCAGTCAAAGGCTTCGAACAGTTCATTCGGGTGCCTTTGCTTTTATTGTTGACTTTATTTACAACGGACTTAATTTGAACGGACTGTCCGGCATTTTCTCTATTCTCGTCACTGTCAGACGAGAAACCTGAAAAACTAGATTCACTAGTCTCTTGTAGCGACAATACATCGTATTGCTTCTTATCGTCTTTCTTTGGCATCGCCAAAAAGAATAATAAGGCGGTGGTATACAACAAAAAGAAGGCACACAATAATAAAAACAAACACGGTTCAATTTAATAAACCCTCAAACTAGCGAGTTACACTCGTGTGATTTGTAGACTAGACTCAGTATCTAAAAATAAATTAAACAGAACAAATAAGAATCTAGATAAATTCTAGTGCCTTTCAAACATTCAAAAAATAATAATTCATTTAAATGAATTGTTAAAAACCACCTTATAAAATCAAAAAATGAACCACAACTTCAAAAATCGAAAAATCGACTCTTACCGTCTAACTCAAGATGGCGACTGGATCGCTAAAATGATTATGAAGGAGAGCACGTGGCGACTGTGTATTTATGCAGTACTTAGTCACGTGATTAAAGTTCAAGTTTATGAACTTTAAAAGGCGATTATGATTGGATCACTGAAGTGATATGCTTGTATATGAGAGCCGTAGGCCACTGAAAATAATGTACATGTGTATGTTGTATATACTTTTTTGTAGAATTACTTTAATCTCACATTAATGTCATAATCATTATTACTACCGAGTACTTATTTGTGTAAATACTTGCTTGAAAGACATGTGTTTTCATTTTCGGTTCGTGTGTTTTTGTGAATAGGTACCTAGGTTTGTCAAACTTTAGTTGATGCTTAACAAAATTCCAATTTGGCATGGCCTAATCCAGAAGGAAAAAAATTGATTCAGCACCCCTATGAAATATGCTTGGACCAAACTTTTTGATGTATAAATATAGGCTTTGGGTAAAGTTCTGTTATATTAACCTCTCACAACTTAAATAATTACACGGTCTCTGAATTTGTTTTTTTTATTTTCTTTCGAACTTGTTATTACCCCGATATTCAAAATTGCTGCATATGTAGTTAGATCATCAATAATTGATACGAATCAGTGGCTCAATGGTTAAAAAGAAGTTAAATAATAACACATTCAGTGACCGTGTAATTATACAAGTTGTGACAGGTTAATATAACAGAACTATAAAATATGCAAATAACATTATTTTTTGAAGGAATTTTTATTTTTCAAAAATTCCTTTCTATGTCCGCGCTCCTTGAAAATTGAAAAGAACGAACAACACCTACAACTCGAAAGAAATCGATAAGTCAATGCGACCAAGAAAATAGTGCAGCAGAGAAATAAGCGTACTATCAAAAGTAAAGAATTTGATAAAAAGTAATATGAACAAATAATAAAAAATATGAATTTTAATGATATATGATAATTTAAATAAGTCTGTTGGTGTATATTGAGGCATGAACGTTATTAGAAAGTGAAACTTTTTGCTTTGTCCTACCTGCTTTTAAGACATGAATTGACCTTCTGTAATATTGTGAGTTATTTGATGTATCAATAGGGTCGATAGCGCAGTTGGTAGCGGGCTAAGCGCGCCAGGTTTGGATACTCGTGCCCAAGGGGGTGCGGGTTCAAATCCCACCCGGGGAGGTTATACCCTTCCATGAAAATTTGACAATAATGTTGATTTTCCTCCATTGATTAGATAATATGGAGAAGTTTCCGGCCTTGTGGAAGGGTAGGTGAGTACTGGTTGTAGACAATGGTCCAGGAAAGTTAGGTTAGGTGCGCTGGACGCCGTAAAATGATCTAAATTGTGTTGACACGGCATTAACTCCAATAAATGAAATCAGGCTAGTTGATAAAGTTTACAATAAATCAGGCTAGTGTTTGAGGATATTTACGACAATGACTGATATTGTCTGTGTAATGTTTTCATATTGTATGGACAATTTCTAACTTAGGCCACAACAAGTTGATTATGTGTTCTACAGATTTTTCTGGAAAAAAATGGGGCGAGCGAAGAAAAAAATTTAAACAAGTCTTTATCAATTGCTTTATATTGCCGTTTGACCAAATTTTTATAAGCGAGTGAGGATATAAAAATACTTTTTTTGTAAAAAAAATCAAAATTAAGGTGCGAGCGAATCCATAGAACACGATCAATTTGTTGTGGCCTTAGTGGTTAAGTTTTTCTTGTTATGGACAGTAATAGTTTTATTGAATTGTCATACTTATTCAATGGAATTTTGATGGCAAGAATTTAAGATTTTTGTTCAAACTATTGTTCATTTTAGTAAGTTTTCCTCTTTGAAAATAGACGCTGATAATAACATTTATTAGTCATATGTTTAAATGACTTTAATTCATATTTTAATTAATTTTTTCATTCAAACTGTATGGACTTGAGCTCACAAAAGTTGAGATTTGTAGGGTCATTAACTGTGATAATCATGGCTTGACATTAATGGTCATACGATTGCCCCTGAAAACCGACATTTGGGTTCAGGCTTATGTAAATATATAGCTGGTTTTCTATTTGGACATTATAAAAATAATTGTCACATCCTGATGATAATGTTTATTACTATTCCATTTAAACAAAAGCCACCATGTTTGCGCTGTTGGAAGGAGGCAAGTCTACTGATTGAGATGTGGTGGGTTTAATTACAGGTGGGGGCATAATTTCGTAGAGCTTGGTCATGAAATTATTTTTGTGTCCATTTTCCCTCCTACCAATGATTCTTATTTATGTAGGGCAGTTGTCAGTCACTGACAGAAGTATGCGCCTAGTAGTTGGTAAACAGCTAAATTCAGAGATTTAGCCTTTCCATGAACAGTGGGTAGGTTGACTGACCCCGTTATATGACCTCTACAATGTGTTGCTACGGCATTAAACCCAACAAACAATCAAATTTTTTAAAAATTTAACAAAATTTAAAGCAACATACATGCACAATAGTGTCTCAGTATATAATCTTTGGAAAGATGTTACTATATTTGCTTTATGGAGAAGTTGTCATGTTGATAGGTTGACCTTTCCTGAATTTGGACAGTGATTATTATTTTTAAATTTGTGAACACCGTGTGAAGTAAAACACTAAGATTTTGATTCTTGTTCATATCTGAATTGAAAATTAACATTGTAACATTATAAAGACAATGTGAACATCAGTGTTTACTTTGGACAGTGATTGTTTTATTGTAATAATTATTACACAGTGTGTGTATTATCCTAGATGTCTTATAGTATGTTGACCATATTCAACACAGCAAGGTGGATGTGTAGTTAGGAGTATTTAGGGATTATTGTTTGTAAAAACAATGTCATGTTATCATTATTAATGTACTTGTATATAGTGCGTACAAAAAAACAAAACGTGTTTTGGTAAACATTAAAATTGAGACAATTCATTTCAGGGGTAGGCAGTATTGAAAATAAAATTTGTGTAATTCATTTTAACAAAATCAGCATGGTTGATAAACCACCACCACTGTAAATCATGCTTGTTATGGTAGAACGCTTTCCATTACACCAACAACTAAGACACAAGTAAAACATATCAGTTGTTTATTTTTAAGTCATCCTGGGCATCCCTCGTCGAGTATAGGATAGAGCATGAGTAGCAGTTTGATATGGGATTTATCAACGAGCGAAGCGAGTTGATAAATCTCATATCAAACTGCTAAGAGTACTCTATCCGACTTAGACAACGGGTAGGAAATTATATGTTTATAATGTCCATTTTCATTTATTTGGTCACGTATTTATACTACTGTCACCTTAAAGCCATATAAAACGCAGAGAAATATGGTTGGCCTTTATCTCGTACGATATTTGTGTCGTGAATTTCGTGCGAAAGCTAATTAAAACTCATGAACAACATTAAGATTGTGTTATTCATGGATATAAATATTTGTGCCCATGTACATATCGGCAGTTAAACAATAAATAAAAAATCATTTTTGATAAATAATCACAGTGGTGAGTCGTCATAGGAATAATTCTTTATCGCAAAACTAAAGAATGTTTTGGCTAACCAAGAGTGTTATTAGGCTGTAAGTACATGTTATTGTTTACGAATTTCATCATTTTCTGCATTGTTATACCTACTAAACATGCCAATATTCAATTTAGACAATAGTTCTCATATATAGTCGGTTTAATATGTAATCAAAGGAGTGGATAGATGTGAATTGCGTTGTGTTACATAATACTGGTCGTTCTATTATGTAGGAACAAGTGGACCTTTGAATCAACACCTACCAATATTTTTTTCACCTGCTTAAAACCATCAAGACGATTGTCGTGAACAAAAATGGTAGAAAATCTCAATAACATTGTTAAATACATTATGTTTTATAAACATCTGTGCATGATGACGCCTAAACATTTGTTTTGTTGAAAGTATGAACTATCCAAAATACAATTGATCGAAAAGCTTTTTGTCTTAAATATAGATCTTGGTTTTCTTTAAAATAGCATAACATGTTGTATTAACTTGATCGGATAAATTCAATAAAATCATTCGTTTGCAGTAGTTTTAGACTTATGAAAAAATGCGCTTCCTTGTCTCCCGGTAATAAGCTATAAAGGACAGTTAATTTCTCAAAACTTCGGTTAGCTTTCAAATAGATTTGTTCGGTTTCCAGTCGTACTTTGACAGGTCAAAGAACGTTAGGCAAAGCATGATAATGGCCGCGCCCTATTAATGAATTAGGTATTGGATAATAAGGTTTTCATATGAACATTTCTCACTACATGGGCTTAAATCTAAAGATCATTGTACAAAGATACCTTTTTAAGTAGTTCGTTTACATTTATGATAAATAATGTTTCCGAAATTCTAACGAGACTATTTCACATCTGACTTGTGTTCACTTCGAGACATGGTTTTTGCTTAATTGTTCGCTAAGTATACGAACAATCGACTTTGAATTTCTTATATAGTACCGAATTCCTACTAAAGTTACTATTGTCAGCAAATGATCATGCAGAAAAAGAAATGTAAACGATAATTTTGTTATCTGAATAAAAACTGGGAGTGCAGCCATGATCGTGCTTTGCCTGACCTGATAACGATAGTGGTAAGGGGCAGGTAATCCAGACTAAATACAGATAAGCTTATTGAAGCATTTCAGTTAATTGTATTAAATTGATTATGGGGCGGATCTAGACTTTTAACAAGGGGTTGTACTGTTTAATGACTTACGCTTGTCAACAAATAAGATCATTAAATTAGACTTTTGCAATGTTCGTGGCCGCTTGTATACGAACTATAACATTTCATTTTGTTCTTAGTGTGCACCCCACTTAAAAAAAGTCTGGATCCACCCCATACTTTCAGTCAATGTTTTCTCAGGTTTAACGCACGGAGAAAACGATCTGTTATATCAAACACTTTACTGTGTGTTATGGGATTTATCAAACACTTTTTAAGCAATTTGATTGGCTGAGAGGGGGTCACCGTTGTCTAAGGGTTAGTTCACTGTATTGTTATTATAAACAGTGTTTTGTTTTTTTGTACACACTATAGCTGAATATTGTAACTTGGCGTGTATATTTTACAAAAGACAGATCTAACTAAAAAACAGGGAGGAATGATTGTTTTCAGAAGTATTATATTTTTATCTTTATAGAAACAAGTGAGTAATATCAAAACTCATATTCACTGCCACATGTACAGATTGTATTCTAGGTCATGCATGTTTTTGTACTTTAAACAATAGACTTGTCCACTAAAAAGGTGAATAAGCTGATGCTTGAACAACATTTTACTGATTTAAACAAACCACTTTGATATTTAACATTTATTTTAAATAGTGTGTATTTGACCTGTACAGATCATTTTGTTTTCATAATAATAAATACTTTGAAACTGCTACACAGTATTGGGAACTCATGAGTTTCCTTCATAAGCAGATGAGTCCAAAATTAAATACAATAACAGGACATTTAAATGAAATTAATTTTTAGTTGTCATTTTGTCTGTGAAGTGAACATGTAGTGAATGACAAGGATAAGTGATTGTTGTTTTTATATTTATTGGAATTTATATGTGGCATTTGTTTTTTAAAGTTAAATAAATTATGTTAATTTGGATAATTATAAGATTTACTTATACACATTCTGTGTATAATAAGATAGTGTCTGGATTTATTATAATTCATGTTCTTATTTGCATTGAATGTTAACTTGAGTCAGTAGTCTTGGTAATGTTGTTTGTAAATATGGACTGTGATGTTTGTATGTATTGGTCTTACACACCCGATGCATACGGTACTTATTGTAATTGTGACTTGGGATTTTGAATTCTCGTTTTTATTATTTGAATAGAAGGAAACAATTTAAGCACTCAAGATATTGATAGGGTTGTCTTCTGTGATCATGGACAGTGATTGTTATATAGTCTTTGGTGATTATTTTATTTATTGTATCATATACTGTGTTGAATTGGGAAGTTTACTTCACATTCTTTTTTGAATTAATTGAAAAAAATAACTTGTATGATATATATGTATATTCACATTTATATATTCTTCATTTGTTAGCCTCTAGTTATTGTTAAATGACATTGGATAGAATATTTATTTTCCATACCTGCTCTGTCTATTTTGCTGTTAGGATTTTTGTTCTCATTTGGACCTGCACACATATGAGTCATGGATAGTAGTTGTTTTTTTTGTTTGTTTGTTTGTTGTTGTTTTTTTGTTGTTGTTTTTTTTTGGTAAACTCTTCAGTCATGAACATTGCATGGTTGCCTTCTGTGATTATGGACTGTGCTTGTTATTATGATTTATTTAACTAGTCATACTCATCATGCACTGTTAAGTTTGGATTTGTATTTTTGTTTTTATTTGAATTGAAGGAAACAATATCACTCGGCATGAGAAATATTAATATTGTCACATGTTTTGGTTTCGGACAGTGATTGTTATTTGTTGTACACATCTTGTGTAGTTTAGATCTGGAATTCTAAGAGTGGGCATCTGAATTGGTTAGCCTTTTGATGACCTAACATAATGCATATATGTTAATCTTTTGTGCTTATGGACAATGATTATTACATTAATTGATCACACTTGCTCAGCCTTGTCTCATTTGATGTAACTTCTGTAATTATGGAAAGTGATATTGATTTTTTTGGAGAAGTTACTTTGAATGTTAACTTAATTATTTTGAGTTTAACCACAACATTGTATGAATTTGAATATAATATATGCTCATGTTAATAGGTTAGTCTTCAGTGTTTATGGACAGTGATTATTATATTTGTATGATGAATTCGCCCTTAGTAGTTTAATGAAGAAATATCTGAGTCTTGTTTTATTTTAATTGATTGTAAGCATCATAATAACTAATGCAGATGTAAATTGAGTAGCCATCACTGTTTTGACCATGAGTATTAGTTGGATTATAAATTTAAAGTGTTGCTTAACGTTGGAATTTTTTACTTTAGGTCTTACTCAAACTTAACTTTTTTTGAAGGAAATAAATGTACATAATAAGATATAGAGCTTTACATAATTAATAATGTTTGAATAAATGGTATCATTGATTGCTTTCGGTGCGATGTGACCTTTTTGTGTTGGTGCACCATAAAACCCAAACAAACAAATTATTCAAACTTAACTTACAAAATAAATTCAAGTTTGTAAATGCTTTTATATCTTGAAACACTAGGAGCATTAAAAAGAAATTGTAATGCAGGAATCTGAATCAGTTGATACTTTATCATTCCAAGAAACAACCCCCCAAATAGTATTGTTTTTTGTTAAAATACTGCAAGGTGTATAAAAAAGGACTTGCAAATTTATTATGTTTTGATTACATGTATAATTGGTGTGATTGTTTACTAATTTTGTTAAGCATGATTGTTAAGTATTTATTTATTATCTATTACAGATGAGTTGGTGTGTATGGTTGATGATGGTACGTGTGTTGATGATGGTACAAGCGTTGATGTTGATGTCTCTGGTTGTGACGTTTCTATTGATATGACTGCTTGTGATATTGATGTTACTGGTTGTAATGTTGATGTTACTGGTTGTGATGTCGATATTGACGTTGCTGCTTGTGATGTTGATGTCAATGCTTGTGATGTTGATGTCATGGTTGGAGATGCAGTGGTTGATGGAGACGATGATGTTGAGCATTTTCGACATGCCGATGATGGTGATAGTTTTTCATTACTTGTAGAGACTTCATTTGATTTGGTCGATGACCCCTCTGACGAATCGACTTTACCTTTGACCCCGGACATGGACTTGGACTTGTCTGTGACTGCTCCCGAGTTTGACGTTGTTGACGTGACTATCGATCAAGTTGAGGAAGTCTCTCCCCCTGTTATTCCTCCTCGTGTATTGTTTCCTGCCTCCACTGATCCTGAGGTGCGCATTTCCCGTGTGTCTGGGCGTAGGATCCGGAAGCCACTTAGATACAGAGATTGAGCAGATACTTAGTATTCATTTGTCATCATTTCAAATCCAGTGAGAAATGATATTCATTCCACTGATGATTTGATGAGCTAAATGGTTTGTGTCCATTTGCCAGATGTTACAGTTCAAATCCTGTGAGAATTTGCTTTTCCACTGATTTGATGGCTTTTGGTGATCCTATTTTGTAACATAGATAGTTGCCACCAGATTACCCCTCCCTCCTAGGTTATTGTTGTTGATACCTTTGTACATGTGATAACTAACTGGCATTATTTACAGACATCAGCAGTCTTCATAGATAGTGGCACATTCAAAGTGGTTGTAACTCTTCCATTGTTGATTGTGTAAGTGGCTGTGATAACCCTTCCCTCTTTGGTTATTGTTGTTGATACCTATATACATGTGATAGTTGACAGGTATTATCTGCAGACATCAGCAGTCATCATAGACTCATTGACATCATTGTGTAAGTTGTTAAGTGATGTTATGGTAGTATATACTTGCTGAATTATACATGCTGGGTAGGGCATGAATTGTATTGTATTTTTAGTTTAAATATGTATTTAGTAAGTTGATTGTTTGTGCTTGTATTTGTCTAGTTAGGTGATATTTGGCTTGTATTAATAACTGACCGAGTTGGTCAAATTGTCCTTGTTGGGATATCTGCTTATGGATAAGGGTCCTATTCATATTCAGATGTTTTAACCCGAGATGATTTTGTAAAATTTGTAGCACTTCCTTTACAATTAGTTTGCATTACTTTTCAGTCCATTGTTAGGTTTGCCAAGCTAGGTTAATGTGAGCACAAATGATAAATTTACTATTTGTATGTTTGAGCCTAAGTGCATGCAATTCTAGTCTTGCCTGGTATTTAAGTTCAGAAAGTGTAATTACTATATAGTGGGGGATCTTTGATGGATGGATCGTGGGTGGTTACTGCATAGTGGGAGATCTAAGATTGATAGATTGTGGGTGGTTACTTTATAGTGGGAGATCTTAGATTGATAGATTGTGGGTTGTTACTGTATAGTGGGAGATCTTAGATTGATAGATTGTGGGTGGATACTGTATAGGGGGGGTCTTAGATTGATAGATTGTGGGTGGTTACTGTATAGTGGGGGATCTTAGATTGATAGATTGTGGGTGGTTACTGTAAAGTTGGGGATCTTAGATTGATAGATTATGGATGGTTACTGTATAGTGGGAGATATTAGATTGATATATTGTGAGTGGTTACTATATAATGGGAGGTCTTAGATTGATAGATTGTGGGTGGTTACCTTATAGTGGGAGGTCTTAGATTAATAGATTGTTGGTGGTGACTGCATAGTGGGAGATCTCAGATTGATAGATTGTGGGTGGTTGCTTCATAGTGGGAGATCTTAGATTGATACATTGTGGGTGGTTACTGCATAGTGGGAGATCTTAGATTGATATATTGTGGGTGGTAACTTTATGTGGGAGATCTTAGATTGATATAATATGAGTGGTTACTTTATAGTGGGAGGTCTTAGATTGATAGATTGTGGGTGGTTACTTCATAGTGGGAGATCTTAGATTGATAGATTGTGGGTGGTTACTGCATAGTGGGAGATCTTAGATTGATAGATTGTGGGTGGTTACTTCATAGTGGGAGATCTTAGATTGATATAATATGAGTGGTTACTTGATAGTGGGAGGTCTTAGATTGATAGATTGTGGGTGGTTACTTCATAGTGGGAGATCTTAGATTGATATAATATGAGTGGTTACTTTATAGTGGGAGGTCTTAGATTGATAGATTGTGGGTGGTTACTGCATAGTGGGAGATCTTAGATTGATAGATTGAGGGTGGTTACTGTATGGTGGGGGACCTTTGATTGATAGATTTTGGGTGTTTACTCTATAGTGGAAGATCTTTGATGGTTGGATTGCGGGTGGTTACTGTATAGTGGGGGATATTTGATGGATTGATCATGGGTGGTAACTGCATAGTGAGAGATCTATGATGGTTGGATTTAGGGTAGTTACTTTAAGTGGGAGGCCTTAGATTGATAAATTGTGGGTGGTTATTGCATAGTGGGAGATCTTAGATTGATAGATTATGGGTGGTTACTGTATAGTGGGGGATTTTTGATGAATGGATTTTGGGTGGTTACTGCATAGTGGGAGATCTTAGATTGATAGATTGTGGGTGATTACTGTATAGTGGGGGATCTTAGATTGATATATTGTGGGTGGTAAATGTATAGTGGGGGATCTTAGATTGGTAGATTGTGGGTTGTTACTGTATAGCGGGGGATCTTAGATTGATAGATTATGGGTGGGTTACTTTATAGTGGAAGATCTTAAATTGATAGATTGTGGGTGGTTACTGTATAGTGGGAGATCATTTTAGGAAAATCTTATTGCTGTTATTGCATACCTCCCTCTATAGACAGCAATTTTTGTTGTTTGTATCCAGTTGCACATGTGTTCTTTTGCTTGGATTTACAGACAGTATGGTCAAGTTACTACAAACATCTTGATCGAGTCATCTTCATGCCAGGAAACTGATACATATACTTGGTGTGAAGTTATTGAGATGATGGTGTGTTTCCATATCTCTGCAGTTGTTAGGCTTGTCGTTAGCTTGTAGCTGTCATTGCATTCCTCCCTCTATAGACAGCAGTTTTCCTTGTTTGTATCCAGTTGCACATTTGTTATTTTGCACAGATTTACAGACAATATGGTCAGGTTTCTACAAACATCTAGAGATCGAGTTGTCTTCATGCCAGGAAACTGATACATATTTTCTTGGTGTGAAGTTATTGAGATGGTGGTGTGTTTCCATATCTCTGCAGCTGTTAGGCTTGTCGTTAGCTTGAAGCTTTCATTGCATTTCTTCCTCTATAGACAGCAATTTTCGTTGTTTCCGGTATAAAGATGTGATTGTGGGTGGTTACTTTAAAGTGAGGGATCTTTGATTGATGAATTTTGGGTAGTAAGTGTATAATGGGGGATCTTAGATTGATAGATAGTGGGTGGTTACTGTAAAGTGGAGATCTTGAATTGATAGATTGTGGGTGGTAACTGTATAGTTGGGGATCTTCGATTAATAGATTGTGGGTGGTTACTGCATAGTGGGGGATCTTAGATTGATAGAATGTGGGTGGTTACTGTATAGTGGGGGATCTTAGATTGATAGATTGTGGTTGGGTTACTTTATAGTGGGAGATCTTAAATTCATAGATTGTGGGTGGTTACTGTATAGTGAGGAATCTTAGATTGATAGATTGTGGGTGGTTACAGATAGTGGGGGATCTTAGATTGATAGATTGTGGGTGGTTACTGTCTAGTGGGATATCATTTTAGGAAAATCTTATTGCTGTCATTGCATACCTCTCTATAGACAGCAATTTTTGTTGTTTGTATCCAGTTGCACATTTGTTATTTTGCACGGATTTACAAACAGTATGGTCAAGTTACTACAAACATCTAGATCGAGTCGTCTTCATGCCAGGAAACTGATACATATACTTGGTGTGAAGTTATTGAGATGATGGTGTGTTTCCATATCTCTGCAGTTGTTAGGCTTGTTGTTAGCTTGTAGCTGTCATTGCATTCCTCCCTCTATAGACAGCAATTTTCCTTGTTTGTATCCAGTTGCACGTTTGTTATTTTGCACAGATTGACAGACAATATGGTCAGGTTACTACAAACATCTAGATCGAGTCATCTTCATGCCAGGAAACTGATACATATACTTGGTGTGAAGTTATTGAGATGGTGGTGTGTTTCCATATCTCTGCAGCTGTTAGGCTTGTCGTTAGCTTGAAGCTTTCATTGCATTCCTTCCTCTATAGACAGCAATTTTCGTTGTTCCCGACATAAAGATGTGATTGTGGGTGGTTACTTTATAGTGAGGGATCTTTGATTGATGGATTTTGGGTAATAAGTGTATAATGGGGGATCTTAGATTGATAGATAGTGGGTGGTTACTGTAAAGTGGAGATCTTTAATTGATAGATTGTGGGTAGTAACTGTATAGTTGGGGATCTTCGATTAATAGATTGTGGGTGGTTACTGCATAGTGGGAAATCTTAGATTGATAGATTGTGGGTGGTTACTGAATAGTGAAGGATCTAAGATTGATAGATTGTGTGTGATTACTTTAAAGTGGGGGATCTTAGATTGATAGATTGTGGGTGGTTACTGTATAGTGGGGGATCTTCCATTGATAGAGTGTGGGTTGTTACTGTATAGTGGGGGATCTTCCATTGATTGATTGTGGGTGGTTACTGTATAGTGGGGGATCTTCCATTGATAGAGTGTGGGTTGTTACTGTATAGTGGGGGATCTTCCATTGATTGATTGTGGGTGGTTACTGTATAGTGGGGGATATTTGATGGATGGATCATGGGTGGTTACTGCATAGTGGGAGATCTATGATGGTTGGATTTAGGGTAGTTACTGTATAGTGGGGGATCTAAGATTGATAGGTTTTGGGTGGTTACTTTATAGTGGGAGATCTAAAATTTATAGATGGCATGAATTGTATTTTACTTTTAGTTTAAATATGTATTTAGTATGTTGATTGTTTGTGCTTGTATTTGTCTAGTTAGGTGATATTTGGCTTGTATTAATAACTGACTGAGTTGGTCAAATTGTCCTTGTCGGGATATCTGCTTATGGATAAGGGTCCTATTCATATTCAGATGTTTTAACTCGAGATGATTTTTTTAAAATTTGTAGCACTTCCTTTACAATTAGTTTGCATTACTTTTCAGTCCATTGTTAGGTTTGCCAAGCTAGGTTAATGTGAGCACAAATGATAAATTTACTATTTGTATGTTTGAACCTAAGTGCATGCAATTCTAGTCTTGCCTGGTATGTAAGTTCAGAAAGTGTATCTACCTTAATATTTCTTGCATATTTGTTGTTTAGAATGGGGTGAGAGATCTCCAATGGAAGGTTTGTTGGAGGTTTCTGTGTAGTTGGTTATCTTTGATGGAGGGATTGTGGGTGGTTACTGTATAGTGGGGGTCTTTTATGGATGGATTGCGGCTGGTTACTGTATAGTGGGGATATTTGATGGATGGATCGAGGGTTGTACTGCATAGTGGGAAATCTTAGATTGATAGATTGTGGGTGGTTACTTCATAGTGGGAGATCTTAGATTGATATATTGTGGGTGGTTACTTTATAGTGGGAGGTCTTAGATTGATAGATTGTGGGTGGTTACTTATAGTGGGAGGTCTTAGATTGATAGATTCTGGGTGGTGACTGCATAGTGGGAGATCTTAGATTGATAGATTGTAGGAGGTTACTGCATAGTGGGAGATCTTAGATTGATAGATTGTGGGTGGTTACTTTATAGTGGGAGATCTAAGATTGATATATTGAGGGTGGTTACTGTATAGTGGGGGACCTTTGATTGATAGATTGTGGGTGGTTACTGTATAGTGGAGGATCTTAGATTGATAGATTTTGGGTGTTTACTCTATAGTGTAAGATCTTTGATGGTTGGATTGCAGGTGGTAACTGTTTAGTGGGGGATATTTGATGGATGGATCATGGGTGGTTACTGCATAGTGGGAGATCTATGATAGTTGGATTTAGGGTTGTTACTTTAAGTGGGAGGCCTTAGATTGATAAATTGTGGGTGGTTACTGCATAGTGGGAGATCTTAAGATTGATTGATTGTGGGTGGTTACTGTATAGTGGGGGATCTTTGATGGATGGATTTTGGGTGGTTACTGCATAGTGGGAGATCTTAGATTGATAGATTGTGGGTGATTACTGTATAGTGGGGGGATCTTAGATTGATATATTGTGGGTGGTTAATGTATAGTGGGGGATCTTAGATTGATAGATTGTGGGTGGTTACTGTATAGCGGGGATCTTAGATTGATAGATTATGGGTTGGTTACTTTATAGTGGTAGATCTTAAATTGATAGATTGTGGGTGGTTACTGTATAGTAAGGAATTTTAGATAGATAGATTGTGGGTGGTTACAGATAGTGGGGGATCTTAGATTGATAGATTGTGGGTGGTTACTGTATAGTGGGAGATCATTTTAGGAAAATCTTACTGCTGTCATTGCATACCTCCCTCTATAGCCAGCAATTTTTGTTGTTTGTATCCAGTTGCACATTTGTTATTTTGCACGGATTTACAGACAGTATGGTCAAGTTACTACAAACATCTTGATCGAGTCGTCTTCATGCCAGGAAACTGATACATATACTTGGTGTGAAGTTATTGAGATGATGGTGTGTTTCCATATCTCTGCAGCTGTTAGGCTTGTCGTTAGCTTGTAGCTGTCATTGCATTCCTCCCTCTATAGACAGCAATTTTCCTTGTTTGTATCCAGTTGCACATTTGTTATTTTGCACGGATTTACAGACAATATGGTCAGGTAACTACAAACATCTAGATCGAGTCATCTTCATGCCAGGAAACTGATACATATTTTCTTGGTGTGAAGTTATTGAGATTGTGGTGTGTTTCCATATCTCTGCAGCTGTTAGGCTTGTCGTTAGCTTGAAGCTTTCATTTCATTCCTTTCTCTATAGACAGCACTTTTGGTTGTTCCCGGCATAAAGATGTGATTGTGGATGGTTACTTTATAGTGAGGGATCTTTGATTGATGGATTTTGGGTAATAAGTGTATAATGGGGGATCTTAGATTGATAGATAGTGGGTGGTTACTGTAAAGTGGAGATCTTTAATTGATAGATTGTGTGTAGTAACTGTATAGTTAGGGTTCTTCGATTAATAGATTGTGGGTGGTTACTGTGTAGTAGGGGATCTTAGATTGATTGAATGTGGGTGGTTACTGTATAGTGGGGGATCTTGGATTGATAGAATGTAGGTGGTTACTGTATAGTGGGGGATCTTAGATTGATAGAATGTGGGTGGTTACTGCATTGTGGGGGATCTTAGATTGATAGAATGTGGGTGGTTACTGCATAGTGGGGGATCTTAGATTGATAGAATGTGGATGGTTACTGTATAGTGGGGGATCTTAGATTGATAGATTGTGGATGGGTAACTTTATAGTGGGAGATCTTAAATTGATAGATTGTGGGTGGTTACTGTATAGTAAGGAATCTAAGATTAATAGATTGTGGGTGGTTACAGATAGTGGGAGATCTTAGATTTATCGATTGCGGGTGGTTACTGTATAGTGGGAGATCATTTTAGGAAAATCTTATTGCTGTCATTGGATACCTCCCTCTATACACAGCATTTTTTGTTGTTTGTTTTCAGTTGCACATGTGTTTTTTTTGCACGGATTTACAGACAGTATGGTCAAGTTACTACAAACATCTTGATCGAGTCATCTTCATGCCAGGAAACTGATACATATACTTGGTGTGAAGTTATTGAGATGATGGTGTGTTTCCATATCTCTGCAGCTGTTAGGCTTGTCGTTAGCTTGTAGCTGTCATTGCATTCCTCCCTCTATAGACAGCAATTTTCCTTGTTTGTATCCAGTTGCACATTTGTTATTTTGCACGGATTTACAGACAATATGGTCAGGTAACTACAAACATCTAGATCGAGTGATCTTCATGCCAGGAAACTGATACATATTTTCTTAGTGTGAAGTTATTGAGATTGTGGTGTGTTTCCATATCTCTGCAGCTGTTAGGCTTGTCGTTAGCTTGAAGCTTTCATTTCATTCCTTTCTCTATAGACAGCAATTTTGGTTGTTCCCGGCATAAAGATGTGATTGTGGATGGTTACTTTATAGTGAGGGATCTTTGATTGATGGATTTTGGGTAATAAGTGTATAATGGGGGATCTTAGATTGATAGATAGTGGGTGGTTACTGTAAAGTGGAGATCTTTAATTGATAGATTGTGTGTAGTAACTGTATAGTTAGGGATCTTCGATTAATAGATTGTGGGTGGTTACTGTGTAGTGGGGGATCTTAGATTGATTGAATGTGGGTGGTTACTGTATAGTGGTTGGATCTTAGATTGATAGAATGTAGGTGGTTACTGTATAGTGGGGGATCTTAGATTGATAGAATGTGGGTGGTTACTGCATAGTGGGGGATCTTAGATTGATAGAATGTGGGTGGTTACTGTATAGTGGGGGATCTTAGATTGATAGATTGTGGATGGGTAACTTTATAGTGGGAGATCTTAAATTGATAGATTGTGGGTGGTTACTGTATAGTAAGGAATCTAAGATTAATAGATTGTGGGTGGTTACAGATAGTGGGAGATCTTAGATTTATCGATTGCGGGTGGTTACTGTATAGTGGGAGATCATTTTAGGAAAATCTTATTGCTGTCATTGGATACCTCCCTCTATACACAGCATTTTTTGTTGTTTGTTTTCAGTTGCACATGTGTTTTTTTTGCACGGATTTACAGACAGTATGGTCAAGTTACTACAAACATCTTGATCGAGTCATCTTCATGCCAGGAAACTGATACATATACTTGGTGTGAAGTTATTGAGATGATGGTGTGTTTCCATATCTCTGCAGCTGTTAGGCTTGTCGTTAGCTTGTAGCTGTCATTGCATTCCTCCCTCTATAGACAGCAATTTTCCTTGTTTGTATCCAGTTGCACATTTGTTTTTTTGCACGGATTTACAGACAATATGGTCAGGTAACTACAAACATCTAGATCGAGTCATCTTCATGCCAGGAAACTGATACATATTTTCTTGGTGTGAAGTTATTGAGACGGTGGTATGTTTCCATATCTCAGCAGCTGTTAGGCTTGTCGTTAGCTTGAAGCTTTCATTGCATTCCTTCCTCTATAGACAGCAATTTTGGTTGTTCCCGGCATAAAGATGTGATTGTGGGTGGTTACTTTATAGTGAGGAATCTTTGATTGATGAATTTTGGGTAGTAAGTGTATAATGGGGGATCTTAGATTGATAGATAGTGGGTGGTTACTGTAAGTTGGAGATCTTTAATTGATAGATTGTGGGTGGTAACTGTATAGTTGGGGATCTTCGATTAATAGATTGTGGGTGGTTACTGCATAGTGGGGGATCGTAGATTGATAGATTGTGGGTGGGTTACTTTATAGGTGGAGATCTTAGATTGATAGATTGTGGGTAGTTACTGTATAGTGAGGAATCTTAGATTAATAGATTGTGGGTGGTTACAGAATGATAGAATGTGGGTGGTTACTGTATAGTGGGGGATCTTAGATTGATGGAATGTGGGTGGTTACTGTATAGTGGGGGATCTTAGATTGATGGAATGTGGGTGGTTACTGTATAGTGGGGGATCTTGGATTGATAGATTTTGGGTGGTTACTGCATAGTGGGGGATCTTAGATTGATAGATTGTGGGTGGTAACTGTATAGTTGCGGATCTTCGATTAATAGATTGTGGGTGGTTACTGCATAGTGGGGGATCTTAGATTGAAAGATTGTGGGTGGTTACTGTATAGTGGGGATCTTAGATTGATAGATTGTGGGTGGTTACTGTATAGTGGGGGATCTTAGATTGATAGATTGTGGGTGGTAACTGTATAGTTGCGGATCTTCGATTAATAAATTGTGGGTGGTTACTGCATTGTGGGGGATCTTAGATTGATAGATTGTGGGTGGTTACTGTATAGTGGGGGATCTTAGATTGATAGATTGTGGGTGGTTACTGTATAGTGGGGGATCTTAGATTGATAGATTGTGGATGGGTAACTTTATAGTGGGAGATCTTAAATTTATAGATTGTGGGTGGTTACTGTATAGTAAGGAATCTTAGATTAATAGATTGTGGGTGGTTACAGATAGCGGGAGATCTTCGATTTATAGATTGTGGGTGGTTACTGTATAGTGGGAGATCATTTTAGGAAAATCTTATTGCTGTCATTGCATACCTCCTTCTATAGACAGCAATTTTTGTTGTTTGTATCCAGTTGCACATGTGTTTTTTTGCACGGATTTACAGACAGTATGGCCAAGTTACTACAAACATCTTGATCGAGTCATCTTCATGCCAGGAAACTGATACATATACTTGGTGTGAAGTTATTGAGATGATGGTGTGTTTCCATATCTCTGCAGTTGTTAGGCTTGTCGTTAGCTTGTAGCTGTCATTTCATTCCTCCCTCTATAGACAGCAATTTTCCCTGTTTTTATCCAGTTGCACATTTGTTATTTTGCACAGATTTACAGACAATATAGTCAGGTTACTACAAATATCGAGAACCAACTGCATGCCAGGAAACTTTCATATCCTTGGTGTGAAGTTATAGAGATGATGGTGTTTCCATATCTCTGCAGCTGTTAGGCTTGTCGTTAGCTTGTAGCTGTCATTGCACCCCTCTCTGGACAGCAGATTTCACTGTAAGTGAACAGTTGCTAATATTAGATTTTGCTCTGTTTCACTAACTATTTTGGTCACCATTTCAAGTTTGGACAGTCTGTCTACTTGTATTGAATTTCAGCCTTACACTGTATTCATGGTTTCAATGCAGTGTTATGAGGTGGTAGAAGAACATAATATGGAAATGATGCCAAATAGAAATGGTTTTTTCATACTGGTATGTTCTGTGGAATGTTGAGATTGGGTAGATAATGGTTGTTGACTTCAGCACATACAGAGCTACTATGAGCCAAGGAGAGTATTGTTATTTCAATTAGTTTCTATTTTCACATAAAACATATTTATTGATTATCCATTAACTAAAATGAGTGTTTGGATCCACTTGCCTATCTTCATCAATTGTTTACAACTCTGTTGAACAAATCTATGCTTGGTGGGGAATGTCACAATAACTAAGATCTCTACCAGTTAGCCTTTTTTCATGCGCCATGATATTTGGATCCGAGAGCAAAAGGCGCCTTTGTTCAAATATACAAGTGAATTGGCAAGTGATTAATGTGAAACTGTAAATCATTTCTGTAGAATTGTGATGTTGGGACTTATGTTTGTGATCTGACCCTGCTTTGTTGGATTGTTGATTTGCTTACGTCTGGCTTTAGTTCTGAGGTACCATATCAGTTTTGTATAATTAGAAATTTCATTATTAGATAATCTACTGTAATCCTATGGTCTAGCTTGTATACAGTCATAACTTAAGTTTTTGTATTGTTAACTTTCATTGTAAGATTTCATTTTGAACATTAACTACTTTATCTTGACAAGCTAGATATTCATATCTCATTGTGTTTTCCAATTTTTGGAACAGAGCTTAGGTTTGATACTTTCTTTTCAGACTCCAGTTACAAGCCTCAACAATAACTGTAGATAAATGAAAATGGAATGGTTAAATTGAGAGACTTGCTGGTATTTTCCACTTGGTAACATGTACATACCTAGCTGTATTCATTCTCAGAATAGTGACAGTTGTGTGGAGCTGACATTGTGTGTTATGTGTTGAATTCATTGTCCTTAAGTTATGTGTTAAATTTACACCTGTTCACATGTTTGAAAAGGAAATGAAGTGCTTAAGCTCTGTTTAAACAGTTTAGATTTACACGGCTGATTTTCAATATATATATTTTGTTTAGCATTTTTTCTGGCTTGTAGAGGTAGAGTTTAAAATTGAATTTAGGTTTGGGTGGTATAAATTTGTCTTGTGAGTAAGGCTTTTAGCGGTAGAGTTTAAAGTTGAATTTGAGTTTGGGTGGTATTAATTTGTCTTGTGAGTTAGGCTTTTAGAGGTAGAGTTTAAAATTGAGTTTGGTTTTGGGTGGTATAAATTTGTCTTGTGAGTTAGGCTTTTAGAAGTAGAGTTTAAAATTGATTTGGGTTTGGGTGGTATAAATTTATCTTGTTAGTTAGGCTTTAAGAGGTAGAGTTTAAAACTGAATTTTGGGTTTGGGTGGTATTAATTTGTCTTGCGAGTTAGGCTTTTAGAGGTAGAGTTTAAAATTGAATAAGGGTTTGTGTGGTATAAATTTGTCTTGTGAGATAGGCTTTTAGAGGTAGAGTTTAAAATTGAATTTGGGTTTGGGTGGTATAAATTTGTCTTGTGAGGTTATGCTTGGTCTGAATAGAGGAATCTCAAAGTTTGTCTTGACCTCCTAGTAGGGAAGTCTTAGTATAAGCAAGGACCCTGTTTATATTAAGACATCCTAACTTGTGATGACTGATTTCTCAGTCAAAACTTTTCTTGTAGAAAAAGTTTGGATCGGGACTTTATCATGGGTGACTTCTTTTCAGGTCAAGCTTTAATTAAGCCTGGCTCCTTTTTATATGTGTGACTAATTTACTATCAGTTTTGTATAATTCATTTCATGACCGTTTTCTGTTCTGTGGTTTGACTTTCTTCATTCTTGCGGTAATACTTAGGGTTTGATAGGGGAACTGTTCTAGCAAGTATTTTTTAATCCGAGAATTTTATTTTGATATATTATTAATTTTTTTAAATCTTACTAGTTAGATTTTCATTTTTCTATGTATTATGTATGTTTAACTTGGGCTGAAACACTTTATTTCCCTTTCATACATGTCAACTGGTGTGTCGATCATTAAGACTGTCAGACATATAGTGCCATTGTGTTCATCTTTTAGAATATCAGACATTATTGACAAGTGTGTTTATCTTAGAGAGTATAAGACAATATTGAGATGTGTAAATCTTTAGGACTGTTAGACATTAGTGCCACGTGTGTTTAAATTTAGGACTATCAGAAATTAAAGGAAAGTGTATTTATCTTTGAAAGTGTCAAAGTTATGATAAGATCTGCTTTTATGTATTTCACCAAGCTTGGAGTATATGACCCTCTGTTTTGTTAATTTTTGTCTCTGTCGCTGTACAACCCATTGCTTAGTAGTAAATATGTTAAAATACCTGGCATTGTTCTGGCCACTCCTTTTAAGTAGAGTTTAAAATAGAATTTGGGTTTGGGTGGTATAAATTTGTCTTGTGAGTTAGGCTTTTAGAGGTAGAGTTTAAAATTTAATTTGGGTTTAGGTGGTATAAATTTGTCTTGTGAGTAAGGCTTTTAGAGGTAGAGTTTTAAATTGAATTTGGGTTTAGGTGGTATAAATTTGTCTTGTGAGTAAGGCTTTTAGAGGTAGAGTTTAAAATTGAATTTGGGTTTGGGTGGTATAAATTTGTCTTGTGAGGTTATGCTTGGTCTGAATAGAGGAATCTCAAAGTTTAAGTCTTATTAGTTAGCAATTTTTCATAGTTAATATTCTCAAGTTTAAACCTTGATTTTGTATGGACATGAGACAAAAATTTCTTAAAATGCCATTACTTTAAGTTTTAAAATAAAATGTTTAATATAAATAAAAAAAATGTTAAATATAAAGAGTAAAATGTTTAATATGTTGTAAATTAAAGCAGAAGGTGGTGATTGGTATGGCTATCAGCACATTCAGAACACCTCAACCATTTATTGAATGAATAATAATTATTCATAGTGAAAGGCCGAGGGGTTCCGAATGGCTAACAGGGGCGGTTGGAGGCCATATGTAAGTGTCATCCAAAATAATCTTAAAACTAAAATAGCTGGTATTTTTCACTAATAAAATTGAATTCTATTTCAAATGTATTTTTTACTGAAAGAATAATGATAAAAGTTATTATTTATTTTAACAGTTGAAAGGGAATGCATTTATGTCTTATGCGGTCTTCTTTAATCTCTTTATGTATTAGTAAAAAAATAAAAACAATTACTGACATGTTATGGTTATAGTGGATGACACTGAACTGCTGTGATATATTTAATGTTTATATTGCTTTATTTTGTTTGTTATCTAAAAATATATTTTTATTTTTAAGTAGGACTGAGTAGCTGAAATTTCTTCATTCATTTGTATCATATCTTGTTAACATATATGAAAAGAAAATGTAGTACTTAAGCTCTGTTTTAACAAAGTTGATATACACAGCTGATTTTCAAAACTTTTACTTGTTAAGCATATTGGACTGATTGGGATTAAAATTGTATTTTTATCGAATCGGGATTTTTGGGTTAAATCTTTTTGTCTTGTGAGGTAATGCTTGGCCTGACTGGAGAAAACTAAGTTTAAGTCTTGACCCTCCTAGTAGGGATATCTTAGTATAAGCAAGGACCCTGTTTATATTAGGACATTCCAACTTGTGATGACTGATTAATCTGTCAAAACATTTCTTCTTGAAAATGTTTGGAATGGGACTTTATCATGAGGGACTTCTTTCCAGGTCAAGTTTTTCCAAGCAAGTTTCTTTTCAACATGTATGGGTAATTTACTATCTGCTAGTTTTGACTTAGACTGCTTAAATTCATTTCATGTCCATTTGTCTGTGTGCTTTTTTTATGAGTTTTTTTAATGTTTGCTGTTAGTATTTAGGCTGGAAAGGGGACTGGTCCAGATAAAGTTTTTATTAGATTACACCTTGATTTAGATTTATTTTTAACTATGTTTAACTTACTTAATATTAACTAGCTAGGTTTTCATTAACTAGCTAGGTTTTCATTATTTTAAGTACATATCATCTATGTTTAACCAGAGCTCAAACGCTGCATTTCCTTTACGTACTTGTCAATTGGTGTCCATTTTAAGGCTATCGGACATTAGTGGCATGTGTGTTTACCTTGAAGACTATCAGACATTAGTGCCAAGTGTGTTCAGACATCAGTGCCAAGTGTGTTTATCTTTAAGACTATCAGACATTAGTGCCAAGTGTGTTCAGACATCAGTGCCAAGTGTGTTTATCTTTAAGACTATTAGATATCATTGCCAATTGTATTTATCTTTGAGTTCTAATAACACTTTCAGAGCTCATGAGACAAAGGCGATCTTATATCTAACTTTCTATAACTCTACTTTCATGTTGCTTTGTTTTTTAAGTGTTTTTTTTTTTTGGTTACTTCTGTAACATTTCATTGATTTAACTAGGGTAATATAGGACAGTTTTTTTATTAATTTTTCCTATGTTAGTTTGCTTTGAATTTATTTCGTTTTAAGTAAAATTTTCTCTTAACAAGTTGGCATTTTTTATGGTTAATATTTAAAATTTCAATAGGATTAAGTTTTTTACTCCAAGAATTATTTCGTTTACATAGTTGAAATTTCTTCATTCATTTGTTCATTCATTTAAAATTTCGAACCTTTATTAGCTCGACTTTACGTAGTAATGTAGAGCTCTCCTACTCGCCCCAGCGTCGGCGTCCGCGTCCGCGTCCACCTTTCTGATTAAAGTTTTTGTGCAGTAAAATACTTTCTTCTATATCTTTGTTATTTCTTAAGATATTAACTTCAAACTTTAAATATATGTTCCTTACTATCAACCACGTCTCATGTGACAAGGTATATAACTCCAAACACATTTCTTTCAGAATTATCTCCCCTTGAACTGATTAAAGTTTTTGTGCACAGATTAAAGTTTTTGTGCAGTAAAATACTTTCTCCTATATCTTTGTTATTTCTTAAGATATTAACTTCAAACTTTAAATATATGCTTCTTATTATCAACCACATCTCATATGACAAGGTTCATAACTCTAAATATATTTTTTTCAGAATTATCTCCCCTTGAACTTAGAGTTTTCTTTCAAAAATGTTTGTTTTTACTGCAACTGTTTTATTCCTTTAGGTATTGACTTCAAACTTTAAATGTACATTCCTTATTATCAACCACATCTCATGTGACAAGGTGTATAACTCCAAATATATTTTTTCAGAATTATCTCCCCTTGAACTTAGAGTTTTCTTTAAAAAGTGTTTGTTTTTACTGCAACTGTTTTATTTCTATAGGTATTGACTTTAAACTTTAAATGTACATTCCTTATTATCAACCACATCTCATGTGACAAGGTGTATAACTCCAAATATATTTTTTTCAGAATTATCTCCCCTTGAAATTTAAAAAATGTTTGTTTTTACTGCAACTGTTTTATTTCTTAAGGTATTGACTTCAAACTTTAAATATATGTTTCTTATTATCAACCACATCCCATGTGACTAGGTTTATAACTCCTTATACATATTTTTTACTCCTGTGACAAACACTAACTAAGTCGAGCATGCTGTCTCCTCTGACAGCTCTTGTTATAAATCATGATAGGGTTAGGTTCTGGTGCGCATATTTTTTTGTTCATGAAATTAGGTTGGTTTATCTCCTTTTCATTCTTGTTCTCAGAGTTTAGTAGGATTCTCAATACTAGCCTGTATTGAGAATCCTACTTGACTCTTGGAACGAGAATGCTCTTTTTTGCTTAGCAATGAAAATGTTAAAATATAAAGAAACATTGTTAAATGCAAAGAAAAATGTTCAATATATTGTAAATTAAAGCAGAAGGTGGTGAATGGTATGGCTATCAGCACATTCAGAACACCTCGACCATTCATTGAATGAATAATAATTATTCATAGTGAAAGGCCGAGGGGTTCCGAATGGCTAACGGGCGGTTGGAGGCCATACATAAGTGTCATCCAAAATAATCTTTACTATCTCTCACTGCAATAGCTAGGGTTTTTTTTTATTTTAATACATTTTTATTCTATTTCAATTGTTTTTTGAAAGCATTAGGTTAGTTATTATTTATTGTAACATTTGATAGGGAGTGTATGTGTGTTTTATGCAGTCTTTTTAATCTCTTATGTGTTGGTAACTATTTAAAGACAATTACTGAAATGTCAAGGTTATAATGGATGACACTGAACTACTGTGATGTATTTAATGTATGTTGTAGATTTATTTGTATGTTTTCATAAAAATGTATTATTTTTTCTTGAAGTAGGATTAAGTTTTTTACTCCAAGAATTATTTCTTTTACATAGCTGAAATTTATTCATTCATTCATTCCTTTTTTCTTTTGTTTTCTGTTGTAAGAGTTACAGTGTAGTTAAATTTTAATGACGAGTTCAGTTTTTAAGTTAATTTTATAATAAATATTTCAAATTTTGTACTTCCAATTATTTGTTAGTTAAGTGAAAGTTTTCATGCATTTCATTTTCCATTGTAACTGTAAGAGAGATTCAATTCATGTTAAGTTTTAAGGATAGGTATAGTTTGATTTCATTAAATTATAAATGGTTAGGTTTAGATTTAATTAATTAATTAATTTAAATTTTTATAGTCAAGTTTAAGTTAAAATATTTTTAAGATTTAAATTTTTGTTTTATGACCGAACTGCATTCCACAAACAATTCACCGTCTCTTAGTTTTAGTTTGACATGTGTAAAAATGCTTACCACTCTGTATTGAGATCAGACCACGGGTTCCGGAAATGGTCGCAGCGCTCTCTATGGAGGTCTGTGAATTTGTTGCCCGCAAACCACAGACAGGTACTGCATTACGCAGGTGTATTATTCATGGTGTCTTCGGCACCAAGGGTAATGCGACTGTGCATGTGCCAAACCGGTGCAGCTGAAGAGAACGAGCCGTGAATTCACGGTTCGACTCGCCCACCCGGGGTTGCAACGACTACTGCTTTATGTGGGTAACTTGACCTTACATGATGTACTAGTTCTTAAGTGAACTACTAGCATCATGTAAGCCAGTCACAAGTCTGGATAAACAAGGAGTGAACCACAATATCTATTTTTATAATTATGAATAGATAATTATATATAGAAATAATTTTGGAAAAAACCCAATCAAAATTGTATTTAATACATTGTTTTTCCAAGTAAAGTTTCATTGAATACTTTGTTTTCCTCAAACATCAACGACTAGCAATATGGCACTTTTTTAGTTTAATGTAAAACACCTCATACTTGAGATTTATCTTTAGTAATGAGGAGTTCCGAGTTCAAGTCTCGGTAAGAGTATATATTTGCTATGTCACCGATGGTACTGAGGATGTGTTCAACATTTATTTGGCTTCAACTTTCATCATCATTTCTTCCATTGTAGATAAATAAACATGTTTTTCCTCAAACATCAACGACTAGCGATATGACACTTTTAGTTTAATGTTAAACACCTCATACTTGAGATTTATCTTAAGTCATGTGGAGTTCTGGGTTCAAGTCTCAGTAAGAGTATATATTTGCTAAGTCACCGATGGTACAGAGGATGTGTTAATATTTATTTGGCTTTAACTTCTATAAATATAGTTAAGTTAGATGAACAAGCATTGATCATATTATTTGAGTATTGAATGTTTGTTTGTTGGGTTGAAAGCCTTAAAAATTAGCAACACATAGGTTATATCACGGCGGAAGGTTAAATCTCTGGATTTAGCTGTTAACCAACTACTGAGCGCATATTTTCGCCAGTGACTGACTACTGCCCTACATGATTTAGAATCGGTGGTAGGAGGGAGAAAATATTTGATGACCAAACTCAGGAAGTACGTCCCGCCCGGAACCCACCACCCGGAAATTGAACCCACCATCCCTCGATCAGTAGACTAGTGCGCTACAGACTGAGCTAGCCGGGCGGCTTGAGTATTGAATGTATTGTATAACAGAAATCACTTTACTCTCTAAACAATTTCTTGCTCAACATAATTAGCCGGATTTTTTTATAAAATCATATTGAAGCTCATTAGGATTAATACTCTAACTAGATTTTAATTTGATAATTCATTTCAATATACAGCTATTGATTGACAGATATCAGACCATCTACCCACAGAATTTAAGGCTGGTTGAATTCAGGTCTAAACTTATAGTTCATGTGGGGCATGAATAAGACTTATTTCAGCTTGTATTTACCAAAAAACTAATGCATGAACTTAAGGAATGATTTTGTCCATGACCTTTACAGACTCAACTTTAACTCTAAGACCTGACATCCTAATAATCCCTTACTATGGATTATCTAAAGATGTATATTGTTCCTCTGTAAACACTAAACAGTATGTGGGAACATGCAATTCTTATTTGTTTGTCCGCCCAAATAAATAGATGTACTGTAATTTAAGTCTTAAGTAAACCTATGGTATGGAATCCACAAATTGTTTCAGAAATATATTAATAGCAATTCAAACTGATGGTGTGCTATGACAGCCACAGTGCCACTGAATTGTACTAAGAAGGATCCCACTTAACCTCCTGTTACCTGAAGTCATAGTAAAAGTTCCATCTACATAAGAGCAAAATAATATTCAAATCCTATAAAATTACCAACTTAGCAATTCAAACAATTGTTACTTAGATTGAGCAGATGTAAAGATCAAAATTATTAATCTGTTCTTATGAATACAATAAACCTAGTGGTTGGGGTGGGTTATATTAACAATAGTCACCACCTTAACCCATAAGGACAAAGTATAAGGAAATGTATGGCAATGACTGAAACAAATGATAATTGACGTTTGAGTAAAAATATTTATACAGATACAGTACATTTACAGTAGTTAAAAACGCTCTTAACAAGCAATCGGTCTAAAAACAGAACTGATCGATCACGATGTATTCATGGACTGTGAAAGACTAGAACATCTTGAAACGGACACTTTGTAAGCAATCTGGATGGATGTAAAATTGTCAAAACAAAAACCTTTTCTCATTGGATATATCTATAGACCACCATCAGCTACTACACATTGGATAAAGAAATTGAATCAACACTGGAAAAGACTTTCAACAATAAAAAAGAAAATTTGCTACTTGGTGACTTTAATTTCAATTTACTGAACAACTCAACATCAAAATGTGCTTGGATTAATATAATAATAATATAAACGACTTTGTATTTATCATAGTACTACTAATACAATAGCTTCTATTAAATGTTAAACACTTAAGTATATATAATACAGTCTAACCTGCATAAGTGACTCTCGGCATACAAACATGTTATTAAGTTACACAACCAAGTCTTGATATTATTCCGTGATGTTATCATATTAGTTACTCAGTTTAACCCGGGTCAATAGCGCAGTTGGTAGCGCGCTGGGATTTGGAATCTCGTGCCCGAGGGGGTGCGGGTTCGAATCCCACCCAGGGAGGTCATACCCTTCCATGAAAATTTGACAATAATGTCGATTTTCCTCCATTGATTTGATAATATGGAGAAGTTTCCGGCCTTGTGGAAGGGTAGGTGAGTACTGGTTATAGACAATGGTCCAGGAAAGCTAGGTTAGGTGCGCTGGACGCCGTAAAATGACCTTAATTGTGTTGATACAGCGTTAACTCTAATAAATAAATAAATAGTTACTCAGTTGTTCTGAGTCTAGATTCTCTGTCTATATGACATAACCGATGGTCACAATATGCAGGTCAGGCTGTACATCACATTGTAAACAACATTCTATTGATACATGTATTGATATTGTTGCCGAAATTTAATGAACGTCACTGGAAATAAAGTTATATGAGACATAGACATAGACATAGACATAATTTTATTGCAAAAAAGACATTTGTCCATAGGCAATACAAACATGTAACAGACATATTAATATATAGACAATTGTTTAATTAATTGATAAACCAACACACGTAACTCCTGCATCAGAGACTTTAATTGATCATTTGTAAACTAATATACCATGTAACATTGCTGAAGTTAATATACCATCTTTATCTATTAGTGACCATTTTCCTGTTTGTATAACACATAAAATTGGCTATTAGGTGGTCAAAGACCCATTTCATAATACCATCAATTATAGATCTTTAAAACATTTTAATCTTAATAGCTTTAGGCAAGATCTCCAATATCAATCTTGGTCTGTTTTAGATACTTTTGATGATCCTGATGATGCCTTAGACTTCTTTATAAAAATCTTTACCAAAACTCTTAACCAACATGCACCAGAGAAAGCAGAACAATTATGTTTTAATCAAAAGAACATATAGTTCAAGAATTATATTATTTTCAGGCATTTGGTTACATTAATGATAACTAAAGTATCTGAATGTCAAACGAGAAATATTCAACGCTCGAAATTTGTCTACTTTGCAGACAAGGTTTTTGGTTAATCTCTTAATAAAAGTGTACCAAGAAAAGTCAACTTCGAATGACTTATATATTACCGAACTCTTACAAAATAAACCATTTAATTAAAATTTCGTGTTCTGAAGATATCCTGGTGGGCACTGCTATTATTGCTCTATGACTGACCCATACACGGTAGTGGTTTGGGGCAGGTTATCCAGACTAATGATACAGCAGCTTAAGCAATCAAAGAAACCATAAACTATCATACTATTCATGACAGTACATACATGTACGAATGATATTGTAGTTCTTATCATAGATAAATTTCAATTATGCATTGTATAAGTATTTTGTCATTGACACCAAGCTCCAGGATGTTTGTCTGGGTCCTGTTCTAATAATCCAATGTCTCAATAATTATAGAAAACGTTATAGGTTATTCATTTTATGAGCCCATTACATAGAAAACGTTATAGGTTATTCATTTTATGAGCCCATTACAAGGATGTTATCATTTGTTACGAACGGTAACTCTGCTTTAACACGAATTCTGGATTTTTTCGGACTTTGCCGTCTGCACTTCCGGATGGCTTCGGTGATTATCCTTAGTAGCATTATGCAGTCGACTGTGAAAGGTATATGATCAACATCGAATTCCTATTAGGTTATAAGGATATTTCTGATTTTAATCAATTACTAACATAATAAGGATTAAAAGCACACCATATTTGATGTACCCAATTGTTTCGGTATTTTGTAGGAAGCAATCAAACAAGACGGTATGCATGGTTCCACGATGATTACAAGTGATTGACTCCGCCCCTACCCCTGCATGTTGATGTTTAGTTAGGTTTAACAATGACAGCTTCCGGCAGTCTGCATCATGGCCTTACCGGGAGATGTACCGACATTTCATTCAATGGCTGAGGCTGATGTAGCCGTGCAGACGCATGAACTTAAAACAGTCACCAAACTCGTTCTTTTAAAGCGATCCAAAGATGCCAGAATAGTCACAAGTAAGTGTTGTATGCTTAAGTTATGGTTATGGTGGGCATACGTGTTCTCGCACCTCTAAGGACTCAATGAACCATTTATAATTAATGCAACAATACTTTCAGAAAAATACATTAAAAACGAACCTTTTAATCTATATTCCATTTTTTTATCATATACTTGCTGATATTTTATATTAAAAACATATCCAAATTCTTCCAGAAAAAACACGACCATTTTCTGAAAACTGTCATGGCGGCTAAAAAAAGATGACCTAATTTCGAATTTCAACCGAATTTGGCTATTTCTGAGGTTATAATTAGTTGTCACATGACTTTATGAGCAGAAGACAAGATTGGCTAGCTGCTATGAGCTTGTTTTGCAATTACATACTTTTAAACAATTTTTAATGGATTGTACTGACATAGCAGAAAAAGGTAGGATCAGGGAATTGGATACAATTGTTATCTATGTCTCTGGTAGGATGGAGTTCGGTAATATCGCGGTACTAACAGTTTCAACAAAAACAATAAAACAATAATAAGTTACATTTAAACTATTTATGTATTGTCATTTTGTGTCATCTTCGCTCTATAACTGGCAGCAATCGTTTTTAAATCCATGTCAATAAAGCGTGGGAATTTCCAGAAATCGACAGCCATATTTGACCTACTTACATAATCTCCAAGTTCTTTAATATCACGGCATTTCGTCGAGGCCCTACCAAATGTTAATCCACGTAAAAAATTGAACAAAGTTGATTAAAAGAAGTAACAGATTATCGCAAAAAAAGTTTAAAACACATTGGAAAAACTTTTAATTTGAAAAAGGAACGTTAAATATAATTTTATCAGCTGGCTCCTGTTAACATGGAAGAAACAGGTTTTAAACAAAGAGTTTGAATGATATTTCCTTAAATTGCACATTTTGGTAGTTTATTTTTTTTAGACCTTTAAACCCTTGATATGTCTCAATTTAGTATATTTTTATTCAATAATGCTTTATTTTTACAAGACCTGTGATGCAAATCCATTAAAAAATATTTTTATGTCAACGCAATTTTTGCACCGGGAACTAAACAACCCTGCGTGGGCCTCTTATTTTTTCTACTGAATTCGTCAGCGTTTAGTCCTGCCCACATACGTCATTCATTGACTGCATCCATTTTATTCATAAAAATAATGCAGCAGACGAACTTTTTGCAAAATTCAGAGTGGTGGGCTGGGTTTTCTTTAAATAAAAGCAGTTTTAGGTGACATGGTAGTACAGAACATTTTCGGGATTTCAATTTTATTGATGGTTGAGAAAAAAGTAAGTTTATTCACCATTTCCAACGGCATATATGAATTTTTGTTTGTATATGTAACTGATGACGTGTGACCTACAAAATGGCGTCACTGCAATCATCGCTAGGTGGCGCATCGGGAATAATAACAACAAAGGGACAATACCGCGATATTATCGAACCCGCGATATAAGCGGACACCACTATATAAGGATTTACTGAAAAATATTCACCATCACAAAATATTCATTCTAAAAACCTGTTTCTTGCGCATTATTCTCGTTTGACAGTTGTAGTTGCGTCGATTGTTTACTTAAAATTGTGCACACAAATTGATGACCCCATACGCAATAACTTAGCAAAGTAAACAACTTTTTTATGAAAGGACTGAGATCAGGTGAGGTCCGAGATCAGGTGTTTGTACGATACATATGTTTCGTTATTACTTTTTACAAGTTTAAGTAATTAAGAGTCAACTACCTATGCTCGGTCACTACCAATGCTTGGTCACCCCATCTAAATGTAAGAAAATAAAAATGGAAACCTATTGATTCATGTCTATTTTTTGGGCTATTTTTCAAACACTCACAGAAAACCCCAAATCATGATTATTGAAATGATTGACTGTTTTTGCAGACGAAAGATGTGGACAGCACCTGCTGTTATTGCTAGAAAATCGAATTTGGACAGCCTTGTCTTGTTCTTTTAAAATTATTATAATAAATCAAGAAACTTAAATCTATAATATTTTTATAATAATCTATCAATGGAAAATAAAAAGCTCACATATTTACGTCTATTTTACGTAAAACAAGGTGACCAAGCACTGGTCCGAAATTTTTCAAATATACCCTATTTAACGCATAATACTCCGCCCCGATTTTATCCAATACTCGGGATAGTCAGACGCTTGTTTTTATGTAAACGGAAGTAGGTCAACATGTAGACAAATTGCGGTATGAATTTTACATGAATTGACAGAATACTGTTAACCCGCTTCGATTTTGATATAAAAGTGACCGAGCATAGGTAACGTCACTCTAGAGCACATGGCATTCCAACATCATTACATTGAATTTGAGCCGTTGCAGATTGATTATTCTTAAATGGTGACCTAGAAAATTTGGAATGGATTATGAAAGAGATAAAATAGATCTGCTCGCGTTTTTTAATGTACTGTATTCTAATGGATTTTTTATTATGTGCAAGTTTAAGACTGGTCACTTTGTGTTGATATTCTTGATGAATTAGGGATTTTCTATCAAAAATGGGTAAGTAACAAGATATTTTCCCTGAAAATAAGGAACTGTTTTATTATGTATTTCATTTAAGTTGTTTTATGTTCCATGCTTACTTAGAGGTTAATGATTAGTTGCTACTTGCCATTATGCGATAATCTACCCTTTGGCCCGAAGGTCATCATCATCATCTTCCTAGTTAAGGACAGGAATCCAATCTGGATTGTAATTAGTCCCCCGGGAGGTTGAACAAGACAGTCACCACTCGAGGTATTTACATTTAAAAACTGTCTATGCGAGGGAAGGGGGTAGGGCTGCGATCCTGGCGTGGAGTGTAGGGCTGCAACGATTCGATTCGATACATCGAAACTCGATTGCAAGGGTGTCGATTCGATTTCGATTCGGGACCCGCGAGTTTCGATTCGATACTGACTTTTAAAAGTGTCTACATAAGTTATAACGATAAAAGCACAGGCGCGCCTAAAAGACAAAGTAAACGTTGACAGTGAAACTGGGTTTCACTTTGTTACATTTCTATTAAATTTCCATTACGATTTTATGTAGCATGATTGGAAACTCTGTTTCAAATATACATTCTATAGTACATACCCCGATCCTCTGCCAATTGGGTCGGTGTGATTGAATTTTACCTGTTCTGACAAACTGGAAGATTTTAGGCTCCGCATGAGCAATCCAAGTTTTGTTAGTTTATTCAAATTTAAATTGTTTTGCATGTACAGTGTATGTTTAACTAATATGTATAATAGTATACCAAGAACTGCATCTTTCTACAATTTATGATCCATGCTATCTTTACGTTTAAGTCGATATTACATTAGTAATACATTTTCGCGACTTTTACATTCGTACCCAATTCATTTCGTACTTTAATAAAGCAAATATTTATTATCAGATTTTCGAGTTTCGTGTTATCCAATTTTAGTAACAATGTTATTAAATTAATATTATTAAGTTTTAAGCTCAAATATATGTATAAATGCATATTTGTAGCAAATTGTATTAATAAAAGAATCGAATCGAAAAAAATCGAATCGAAAAAAAAATAATCGAATCACATCGAATCGACTTTCCGGTGAATCGTTGCAGCACTAGTGGAGTGCACTCTTGAAGGCCTCTAAAGATTAGACATCTGTGATTGAAGTTGGGAGATGATTCCAGTCCTGGATTGTTCTTGGGAAGAACAATGTTTTATAGAGTGTGTAGTTAGTGTAAGGGACATAAAGTCTCTTGGCTCCTCTGGTCCGGCTGTCGCTTGTGCGGATTATGTAGCTGGCTTCTGTATCTCTACAAGTTGATGAATGATCTTATATAGCATCGTGAGACGGAGGATTTGATGTCTATCAGTTAGAGTTTCCCAGCCAAGAGAGTATAGCATTCTTTGGACGCAACCAGGTGACTTGTCGGTGTAGTTGTTACACACATAGCAGGCTGCGCGACGGTTGACTTTGACAAGGCAGTTTATGTCCGATACCATGTAAGGGTCCCAGACTGTAGAGGCATACTCCAATGTTGGTAATTATGGACTCGAGTGTGATTATCCCATAATGGCCAGTAGCAGCTAATCATTAACGTCTTTAATACGTTTGTTTAGAATCCGATCTCGATTTTTTAGTAAACTTAGAACAATTTATTTAGGGATGAATAAATCACTTGCGAATTTTCCGAGGACGAATCAGTACTTTGATGACGTAATGTAACAATGACGTAGAATAAAATGTAAACTTTGTTGTCAAATGGCCGTCGTGTTTAAAACGTTTGTAACCAATTTACTTTCATTTAGCATGGATTAAAACGATATCATCAGGAGACTGGAAGTGGAACTTACTTGTGTATATGTGTCTCTCAAACTTTAAATTGACGATTTGGATATAAGAATTAGATCTATGTATGGGAACACACACATGCAACGGCGCTGAAGGGATGAGTCGTTCATTGATTTTCCGAAAATAGCATGGACGTTGATGATGATTTTTAAAAGCCAGTTCCATTATATTTGATTAATTTTATGCATGGCTTGGCTTAGAGCTGGGTATCGCCAGCTAGTTTGTATCATGATACGTATCACGATAGTAGCATTGTAATGTATCACGATCATATTACGCTATATGCCAAATGCTTGAAAAGAGACACAAGCAACCATCAACTTTCCAAAATGGTAGTGCAATTATGTAAAAAAATTGAGGATGAATGTGCCCTTAATAAGGACACCTCTCTGGAGGAGTAATAATACAATTCAAAATATCATGTTGACATGCAACACAAAAAGTGTATTCAGTCTTCATTTGAGCATGATAACAAGTTACTATCGTCATGTACCGATAGTTTGAGGAACTATCACGTTACACTATCGTCATGCTAATATCACAATACATCGGAAATATCGCTCTATCACTAGCGTCATCGGTTGAGTGTCTCCTGAATTTGAATGGTAAAGTAACTGATTTATAATGAAATCATATGTAAAATCTCAAATAAGACTTTTTGTGTGTTATATTTTTCTTGAATCTGTGCATCTAAATTCTATTTGACAAGGACTCAAGAATTCTTTCGACCGTCATGTTTGAAGCAATTGCTACTTGATGACATAAACAATGCGCGTGCACGCATTCAGCACCTATTATGCATAATGGGCAAGTTGAAGGTGGCCAAAATCGCATAATACGGGAAAAGTAGCGTAATGGCCTTGTTGACTTGTCATATTTGTTAATATAAATAGTAACAAATGTATTAATAGTACTTACAATGATGGCTAGATTTGCAGGCATGTATCTACCATTACGCACTTAACGCACTTGTGTAACCTCATTTCCAGAAATCGAAAATCTAAAAGTGCCAAAAAACACTGAGAAATTGGATGCCTTATCCGGTTCAGGCATTATTTGACTCAACTGTGATAATTTTACTTCATGATAATGTGATATAAAATGAGTCATATTGAGAAATATGCAAATTTTAAAATATCTATGTCCTTTGTGCGCATCAAAACTTTTTCACAACAGAAAGATTGAAAACGGGAAGCAATGGCTATTGGTAATTGACTTAAACTCAGTAGTGGCAGATAAATAGTCTGCTCGCTAATTTAGATCTGGCAGTTTTCTTACGAGGGTCACGTTCAGGTGCCATTTTCTCAAAATATTCATGACGAAACATTACGTTTAGTAATTTGTTTACGTCTACGTCACGCAATTTACAATAAGCCGTCCAATCGCAGACTGTGAATAATACCGCTGTAAAATTACCTAGCAAACCTAAAAATAGAAATTACTAATCAAAATGCTATTAATAGTGTTTTGTCTAGGGGAAAGTTTCGCATTAATTGGTCGACATAATAAATGTCATTTCGACGTGACCCTCCATTGGAAAATTCATGTCTTGTTTTATCTTAAATACGTAACGAGCCGAAGAATAGAGTAGGCGTGGTATTGATTTTTGCCGGGATATGTGTAGATGATAATTAGATGCAAATGTGAAAGGTAAGGTCGGGGTCAACTTGTACGCACAATATACACAAAAAAAATCTAGAAAAATCTAGACGCGGCAAATTTGTATTTTTTAACATATTGGGACCCAGGTATAAAGCAAATTTAAGAATTAACACAATCTACAAATTGCGCATTTGGGGAATTAATAGATTAGTTTGCTAGAATGTCATACATGTCATGAATATATGATATTAAATATATAATGTATATATCAATCTGCAAGTATAACTATGACATCTTTTCCATAAGTTTAGTCTTTGGGCTATGCCCACATGCGGTGCTGTAGCGAGTCGAAACTGAAGTTCGAGTCAATTTATGCATATTAGTATATTTGGTAGAATATATCCCCGAAACATTTTCCAGGATTCTGACCTATATCGTGGAAATGCCCAACTATTTTATCATTTTAATATTTTCGGTTTCTTGGTGTCTACGTCCTAAGGCTGGGCTATAGCCAGCTGTAGCTGGGGTTCATGTCATTAGAAATACATGTATTTTACAATATATAGGCATGTTTGAACGTGCATCTCTATATAATGAAATTTCCCAAAATCTTGTACCGCCCGTTCTAAAAAGGGTGCACGCTAAAAGACGGACGCGTTAGGCAGACAATTTATAGATATAGGCCTAGGGAAAAGGCGTTCAACAAAGGATAAGAGCAAAAATGCGGAGGCGTACAAAATAAGAAAAGTTAAGATTGAAATAAAATATTTAATGATGGCCATGCCAACTAAATTTTACGAAAACATATCGTCGGCTTAATATCAAAACCTCGTATGGACACTTTTTCAAATTTTACAGGAGAAACATTTTTTTGGCCCCAAAAAACACTTTTTGATATTTTGGTTCCAAACTTTCAAGGAAGAGATAAAATATCATAATACATAATTTCAAACGTTGTTTTACGTGTTTTAACTTGACATTTTATTTTTATAATGAAGTTTTGTGATATGCGATCTTTTGACAGATTTTTTCTATTTTTTTTAATCATATACGACCTTTTGCACATTGATTAATGATATTAATTGGACCATATACACGCATATAACTGTCTTATTCAATTCCAGTTTGTAAATTATTTTACCAACAAAAGTAAACTTTTAAACCTTCGATATTTAATAGAATATTAAAATCATAATTGACAGATTTACTTTCTTTATTTAATGCAAATACAGTTAACATAGGATTAAGACAAACTTTTGACAAATGTAACAAAAACTGCTTTTTGTAGAACAAAGACAATATATTTAAATAAAGTTCATGTTCAAACGTCATGACTTGATATACAACATTAGACGTTGGTGAATTAAAATTCGTTCTATTCAAAAAGAAATTTTCATACAAGTTACAATTTTGATTTTTGGACAAGTAAATACTCAACATTGTAACATTTATGATAACGTATTTTAAAAGAAAAATATTTATAATCTTTTAAAGACGAAAATAACGTTCTTTACCGTTCTGAAGAAACATTGCTTGAACTTACAATATGTCAAGCATTTTCAAAATACCCAAAGTTTTAAACAAAAAGCTTATAAACCAAAACGCTTTTAGTTAAACGTCAAACAACATGACAATAACAATACGAAAGTTGTCTTAAACACTTGTTATGTCCATATAATATTGATAGAATCTTTGCAACAAAATGCATTTATTATGAACAAGAGCATTACGCTTTATGAATGACCTTAATTGCGTGACCTACTCTGTCAAAACGGCAAAACATAAGCCATGCTTAATGAAATTTATTATTGCATGACAAATTTGTTAGCCTGACACAAAACAGACGGACAGTTGGACAGTACAATTATAATCATGTAATGTAAATATCTATTGGGTGGCATAATATAATCAATTAAAAAGCTCATTGTAATCCATGATACCCATTAATAACAGCATTATCAACACAATTCTTATTTTAGCTAAATGAGGGAATACCTAAGACAAAGTTAATCAAATACCATCTTATCATAAATGCTCAAAGCAGTCTATCTTGACTAATCAGAAAGTATTGCCTTGTGGTAAGAACTAACAAATTCTTGGAAAATAAAAACTATTACAAGTAATCGGGTGGTAGCTGTCATAGAAGGCATGATAATAAGCAGTTTTTATTTGTTCAGGACTCTTCAGTCCTGAACAACTATATTTGCCGTATTCCAGACCCTTGCCGATTTTGATATTAGCTGAATCCAGAAGTAGTCCTTTGGTTATAAATACAGAGAAATTCAAGAAGATTGTTTTCTAGGATTGGCGCAATAATCCCTGGCATACACTTATCATCTCCATCAAAGGTATAACGACTGGTATGTAATGCGCCTCAGTTTATATTTTTATGTAGTCTTATGTAATAGTATCGCTTCAACAAGCGTCCTTGTAGTCAGTAGAGATGTTACAACGTCTTATGTAAATTTAATGGTTCGAGTAATTCGTCTGTCAGGTGTGTGTGTACGTAGTTGTAGGACAGTTTAAAGATCGTAGTTAATGAATGGTTAAGTGATTTTTGTTATTTTACATACAGTAAACGTAAGAATGTTATTGAATTGGACCCAATCTGATAAAACTTTCTAAAATTTTCCGCTCGCCTACTTGCCAAATTAGATCTGACTGTTTTCTCACGAGGGTCACTGTCAAGAGACCTTTTCTCATTGTAATATTCATGACAAAATCTTAAGTTAAGTAACTTGTTTACATTGTCTATGGTGCGAAATTTGAAATGAGCCGTCCGATCGCAGACTGTGAAATGTACTGCTGTTAAATTAGCTCGCAGACCTTAGTCTGAAAATAGAAATTATGAAATCAAAATGCTATAATAAGTGTTTCGTCTAGATGAAAACTATACATTGATTGGTCGAAATAAAGCTCATCTCGACGTGACCCTCAACGGGAACCTTAGAGCTCCTGAACGACAACGCTCTACAGGATATTTGTTTACGAAGATTGACCAGGAGTTGCCCCTTTTTCTTGCGAGAAAATATATATAGTGTCCACCTGTTCAGTCTAATTGCTGTGTTAATACCATTGGTATAATAATAATAATTATAGTCTTTTGAACCAGGGCAATGTTAACTACTTTTTAACGCCAGATAATAAACCCTTATATAACAGAACTTGTCACACGTGTTCCAAAATGTTGAATTAATTATCATTCTCATTTGTTTAAGACTGTATTTACTTTACAAAATATGTCCCAAATTTAATTTACACAATTGATCATAACAAAGAAAACTAATATAAAGTACTGCTCAACAAAAACCTGATAATATAGATAGTTACATAACATGTACAAGACGTTTAAATATATCAGTAGAAAAGTAGGAATAGGCAGCATAGTCATAACAGTGTATGTAACTCAATGCACTTTAAATATGAGAAAATCATCGCTTCAATACCTATATAATTATGTATTCTATGAGTTTTTTGTATACAGGGCTAGTCATTCAATCTAAAACGCATCTCTAAAACTCTAATTCATTTGAGTAAAAATCAGTACAAAATATGTCTTCACCACTTCAATTATCTGTGCAAATGATTTTTTCTTCCTTACAAACAAGTGTCACTTAACTGTCCTTTGTATGTATACGGTGTTGCACCACTAATTTCTCTTTCCATCTTCAAAACCGAACAAATCCAGTGCTTTCAGTGCTTTGATTTTCACAACCGTCACTGTATATTGATCATATACGATGTTTTGATCTTAATAAAATGAGGCCAATCAAAGTACGATAATTTAACATTTGGCTTTTTTTATCATTTGTCATTGGCACAGGTGTACGAGATTTTGACAGAATATGCGCTAGTATGAATAGCTTCCCTTGGTATCAAAAAGTGATTTTCCGAAAATTTGCTCTATACGAGGTTTTGATATTAAGCCGACGATATATTCTTTTCATATTTTACTCAATGCTAAATCATAAAAAATATTCATCAGTTCCAACTCCCTCTACTTAATGTCAAATTCTGCCACAAATAATGCAAAACAGGTTCGAGTATGCACTATTAATCTATTAGATTAAGATAAAAATATCGCAATATATTGCGTGACCATGCCGGTACGTATTGTGTTTGAAAGCTATTGCAATATACCGTGGTTTACCGGTATTATCGCGCATCCCTAACAATTGTATAATTTTTTGTATATTCAGCTTCTTTGTTCAGTTCTCTGCCCTTGGCCTGGGCTATAGCCTGTTGAAACTGGGGTTCATATCAGTCTGATAGAAATTTGACATATTTGGACAAATGGTTTTCCGAAAATCTACCTTTTTCGTTCGGAAAACATGTACCTTTGCATTTACCGTTGGCTTTGAGATCTACCCCTTAGTTACACTTATAGCCAGTAGTAACAGGGGTCAAATTCATTTCAATAAAAAAATATTTGGACAAACATATCTCCGGAAGGTATGTAATTGTTAAAATGAATAGATTTTTTCATAAACCTTCACTCACATATTTAACTCACATTTCAAAACCTCGCTGACCTTATAATTTCGTAACTTTGATTAAATTTGCAAGTTGAGTCTTTACTTAGAAAAATAATTGTTTTTCTGTAAGGTACATGTATGAAATAGCTGAAATGAATATATTTGCACGTAAAACATCAGTTTTACTTCATCGCATTTATACAATTTATTGGGTTTAATGGCGTGAACGTGCTTCTGTAGTGTAAAATATTAAATACTCTCGACGCATTATTTTCAATATGTCAAACTGTGAAAAGGTTAATAATACTACATTGTTTTTCATTCTAGAACTCATAACTGCATATATTTTTTTATATGTGTATGGAACTATGAATTTACACAGAATTCACTGTTCTTTCGTTATGAGAGTCTCATGGAAGGTCAAGGTTATTTGGCAAATATGATCATGGGTTCAGCAAGTTTTAGGGTGTACAACTCAATGCATTGTATAATTGTAGAAGAATGTGTTGATGGAATTAGGGATTTAACGATTATCGATTATAATTGATAATCGATCGTTTTATTGGAAGTGGGAGACAATCGATTATGAAGTTTAATAATCGATTATAATCGGGCACATGGAATTTGCCATTATTGGACAATATATAGCGCTTTTTCTATACTCTATGGTAGAGATTCGCGATAATACCGGTATATTGCAATACGTTTCAAAAACAATACGTACCGGTACGGTCCCACAATATATCGCGATATTTTTATCTTAATCTAATAGACCAATAGTGCATACTCGAATCTGTTTTGCATTATTTGTGTCAGATTTTGACCGTAAACTATTTCATGTTTGGTTTTTCCTTTATCTATTTTTCGCATAAAGGTCTAGTATAAAGAATTGGCCTATCTACCTGTGACGACTTTAACATTAAGTAAGGGATGGGGGTTGGAACTGATGAATATTTTTATGAATTGGCATTGAGTTAGATACGAAAAGAATATATGTTCTCGTAAAATTTAGTTGGCATCATTAATATTTTATTTCAATCTTAACTTTTTTTATTTTGTACGCATCTGCATTTTTGCTCTTATCCTTTGTTGACCGCTTTTTCCCTCCATATATCATCTGCCTAATGTGTCCGCCTTTTAGACTGCACCACTTTTTAGAACGGATGGTACGGGAATATATAAGAAATATATGACTGAACAGGAAATTTTGTTTTCTACATCTTTTGTTCTTATTGTATTGCAAATAAATTGCTACAAATCATTATAAACTAAGTAGGTTACAAGTTTCTTGCAAAACTTGCACATCTCAGTACACCCCCATGCACACAGTGTACTACAGTGGATGCTTTGTCTATTATTTGGCAGTAGGCAAATCAGAGGAAGCTCTATGTGGCAATAGGTTAATGCTTAATTCACAATTGGCATGCTGACACTATCGGTCTATCAGCATAGTGTCGCAAAGGAACATTCGATTTAAAGTAACAGTTGTAATAATACATACTTTACTGGACAAAAGTTGGGTATTAAATGTTTGCAATAGCTTAAATAAAGCTTTCACAGGGTATAATTGTGTTAAGTCTTCATATTGTCAGTAAAATACAAACATGGGTGCTGAAAAAAGCTTATGTTCTAAACTCCCATTATATCGCAATACGTATTGCAATACGCTGTTGAGTATTGAATATATCGCAATACGAAATTTCCGGCATTACCCATCCCTACTGTACGGGTACTGAAAATTTTTCTTTAAAAATATAAACAACCACTAAAACAATATTCATAGGCTTATTGTGCATGATTTATTTAATATTTTATTATATGAAACAAAATCTCTCAAACCATTGCAACGTATTGTCATTTATTTTTCGAAAATTCTGAATGAAAACCCTGAGTAAATATTTTGATTATATGATCGATGATTGATCGAAAAGGGTTGTCCGATTATTCCGATGATTGATTATGATTTTTTTTCGATGTTGAAACCCTAGATGGAATACAAACTTACATTCACAAATTATAGAAAGGTTTATCTAATACTATATTGACATTGTTATTGAAGTAAGTCATGCGGACGCTCGCATTATGACGTCACAAATTAAACATAATGATGGACGCTCGCTGCCATCATTATACAAATAAAATCACAAAATATATAGATTATTTTTGCATATTTCATGTGGTTAGATTTTTCTATATTTTCTATGTTTTGTATAAGGTTCTCGATACTTCAATTCATTTTTATCGTGGTTTAGCTAATTATATGTTGCAATTAGTTCTAGGTCAAATTGACTGGCCTATTATTAAATTAAAAATATTCACTTTTTATTTTCCCGCATGAAAAATGCAGATTTCATTAAAATGGGATGGGACAAAGGATATTTCTGTTTAATGCATACAGCCGGTGCATCTTTGCCAATGTAGAGAAGACATATTTCCAGGGAGCATGCCCCTAGACCCCTTAACAATGTGCATAACTTCAAAACCTCCTTCAGGATATTGACACAGTCATATACTTTCCAGAACTGAGGATTACAAGTTGAGCAAACTGTCTACTGACAAATCTTGTTTTTTGGAGTCATAGATTCAAATAGTATAGATGTGTTTAATGTTTCATGCCTTTTACGGTGGTAATTGTTACCACCTTACATTTTTGTAATTTCTATATTAAGGCTTACTGTTAGCTAAAATATTAATTTGCTGTAATTATGGAGAGAAATTTACTGATTTATATGGGAACATTGGCAAATTCTTTATATAGATGACCTATTTTATCTAACATGTGATTTTCTTAGTCAATACAAATCATTCCCACCATATTGAAGATGGAGGCTGATCTAGCCCTTGTAATTTGTATATCACTGCTTCTTTTTCTGACCCTTGTTATAATTATTGAGCTTTACTTTGTGTACAAGTTAGCAGAAAGTTTTTTCAGAATATGGGATCGATTCTATGGGCATCAATGGCTGTATTTATCACCTTAGGTATATGTTTTTCCTTCCAAATTTGCTATTAATGGGACCATCAATTGTACTATCAATGTGTTATAATCAGTAGATTACATCATTGTTAGGACTTATTTCATGTTTTTATGTGATAATATTTGGCTTTCGTAGCATACCCTTACAAAGGTAAATAAACTTAAACACATCCAGGGCTGAGTTCAGTTACCGCGAACGTTACAGAACGTTCCGTAACGATACATTCGGAACTCCTCGATCATTTGCTGCGAATAATCTCGGATATATTTAGACGCTTTTTTTAAACTACCAGTGTTAAAGTAAACAATTATATGGCCGAGGAGTTCCGAATGTTTCGTTATGTAACGTTCTGTAACGTTCGCGATAACTGAACTCAGCCCTGAATTATGTATGGGTTAATGACTGTTAATAATACATGTACCTGCAACATGAATAAGTTAGATTTAATGAACTAGATAGATATAATTATGGATATTTTAATCTGTTACATTTATTGTGAACATAATATGTAATTATTTTATTTTGTTTTCATTAAATACTAATATACTTTTAGAAGAAAAAATGACTTAGAACACAATATAAATGATGTCCTCATTAAACAAAGAGATACTCTCATCTGTGTTGGGACAGGGCTGAGTTCAGTTAGCAGTTAGCATTAGCCAAACACAGTTACCGTTATGAACGGTTAATTGAACGATCCGTTGCAGTGGGAAAGTTTAAAGATGGCGGACAAAAAGTCGTTACTTCTATTTTATTAGAAGAATTCGGAGAGGAACACTTGTTTTTCTTGTTTACTTGTTTTTTTGTAGATGTATTGATCTAAATCAACGAGAGTAACACCCCCGACTTCGTTAGACCTGATCCGGAATTTAAAATTATGGGTTTTTCTGTGCGTGCACAGGTGGTACAAACAAAGTTGTCTACGCATTATTGCTAAACAGCATGAACTATGGATTAAATACTACTATTCTTTTTTACACGTGTTTTCATTGTAACAGTGAAAATTTGTTTGTACCGGAGGGGAAAACCCAAATATTTGAATTCCGGACATAGTATGACAGTTACTAATTTGCAAAATGTACAGGAACTATTTTGTTTCATGTTGTTACATACTCGCGTACTATATACTAAAACCGTTAGCTGATGGCCTTAAACGTTTTCCGCTAACAGGCCGTTCAATTATTACTGTTAGCGAACGTTACGGAGCGTTACGAAACGTTCGCGGTAACTGAACGCCCTACAGTTGTATCTCACAAATCATTGTATTTAATATTTGATGAAATGATGTCTTCATTAAATAGAGAGATACTCTCTCATCTGTGTTGAGACAACACAGTCCTAAATGACCGTATCTTCTAGATTCTATCGGTAGCTGCATGTAAAATTTGGACGTGCCAAAATTAGTTAATTTTTTGTAACTTAAGGTTAGGCCATAATAAAATAATTGCTAGATTATCATCCAAATTTTTGTAAAAATTGGGGAGGGGGGGGAGGATTTTATTTTTTATTTTTCAAAGCTTGATCACAAGTATACTAAACTATATTGAAAAGGCATTATTCATTCATAAAATATTTTATTTCAATACGTTCAAGAAATAAAACATTCTTTAATTATCAAATTGATGTTTTATATGTAACTACAAACATACTTATAATGTGTTTATTAATACATTCTTGAAATAAAACGAGAAATGAAACAACATCCACTAGTCGGGACGACGGATCACATCCTGTTAGATCTTTTTTTGACCTACCCGCCAATGACTTTATTTTGCTGTTTATTTTGTCTGGTAATGGAGCACACTTGTCAAGATTCCCTATGATAAAGTCATTGTAGAGTTCTATTATTGAATTGGTATCTGGGTAACTGCACCCGAACCAATCTTTTAGGGTAGAGTCAGGGCTTGAACTAGACTTTCAGACTCAAGGGTCAATGACCCTTCAGTCAAAATTTTCAGGGGTCAAAATCAAATTTTCAGGGGTCAAACTATACTTCATGCGTTTTCGTCCATAGATTTTAATGTTGTTGTTGTAGCTTTATGCAATAACTTCAATTATTAAGATTTTAGGGTTTTCGCTAGGATTTTACAAGTAGGCGCCCAAGACTCCCTTTAATTCTGTAAAAAGTAGTCCCATAGTCAAAAGTTGGAGTCCCATATTTTCTGCATGAGATTTTATAAAGCAACATTTACGTTGTAGTTTCTGTCACATTTGACAAACAGAGCCATGTGTAAAATCACTTTCAGTATGGCAATGCCTTTATTGTAACTTAAATTTTGTAAAATTCACAGAATATAGTGATTTTGTATCAAAAAGTAAACTAAAAATATCTTTTTTTCATTTCAATTGATCAGATCTTCTGGTTTAGCATGTTTACTTGCTGGTATATGTTCATCAACAGAGATAAAATCATTAAGGGCCATTTTAAAAATATGCTATAAATGTCCTAAATTTTGACCTCTCTTTGTTTAAATATTTTCTTTAAAACTACTATCTGCTATGAACATCATATCTTTGTTAAACCATGCTTTTCATGTAGCAATAGATGCTATTTATTGTTTTTAGAGTCTAAAACACTATTTTGACAGATGGATTATGTGACGAAAATATTAAAAAAAATCACATAAACAACCGATGTTCATTCTTTAAATCGAAAAAATAAGAAAATTTGAAAATCAAAATGATAAAATATAATTTAAATACAACGTAATTTGAACGATGTTTCACTTTATTGGCGATAGCGTCGGTTGCGAAAATGTATGACAGTACGAAATAAAAAATTTTATTCGTTGTAAAATGATAATTATGTATCATCAATTATTTTGACGTGGAATTCAACTATTATTACTATCATTTATTCAAAGTTTATTGTTGTGGTCAACTTTAATTGTCTTTAAAAAAAACACATTTGCAAACTTGCTATTATACGTCTGTTTAAACTGCGTCACAACATGCTCATAATTCACTACAATTATCAATTTAACGGCTTGCATCCAAAAGCTTATGTACTTAAATCAATGCATTATAACAGTTTGTCGCATGTTTGTTAATTGCAATAGTTTGATTATGTAATTAATCTTATCGGGCTGACATGTATCACTATTGATTTTTTTAGCGGTCGCCAATTGGTCTTAATAGGCATAGGTCTTAACTGCACCTCGGCGTAGCGTGCATCGCTGATTGGTCGATTTCATCAAATAGGCGGACGTAACATACGCCACACTTGTTTTCGATCCGAGATCTTGATTCAACTATGACCCTTGAAGGCTAAAACTTTGTTTATAGCGCTACGCATCAATCAATTATACGGCGCGTACCGGCATACGGACATTTTTGCGTAAATTTTTTTTTGGTCAAAATTTTTTTTCGGGGCAGCACGAAAAACAGGGGGCTGGCGGGATGATAATCTAGGAATTAATTTATACTGGCCTTAAATTGAATCAATTGAACAACTGACATTCTGCTGCTTTTATTTCGGGAAGGGATGAATTTTCCAATGAAATAAAAAAACGCCAAATACCCGTACATTGAATTTGTACTGCAATACGTATTGCCCCGGCTGCATATTGCAATATATCAATATACAGTCAAACCTGTCAATAGCGGTCAGCCAAGGGGCTGGCTGAAAGTGACCACTATAGACTAGTGACAACTGTATACAGGGTCTCTTAAAACAAACAAACAAATAAATATATACAGGAAATGTATTTCATTTATGCTGTTCCATCACAATCATTATACTATACTCGTTTATAAATATTTTATTTCATGATACATATAAATTAATGTAAATACATAATATTCATTGGACAATGAAATGTATTTGGAAATTAAATTATAAATCAAGCTATTAAGCTAAAAAAAGTAAGCCATTTTCTTCAGATTTGATGTATTTTCCAGCCGCATATCCACAGTTGTCATTTTCCACTTGAAAGGCATATTCATATACAGATATTGCTGGCTTTTTTGATGAAAAATCATTACTAACTCCAAAGCTAATAACTTCGATACGAAAATTGAATATTGAAAGGCCTGGCTTTTCTTCAAATGACACGTTCATAATTTTTTTTTTTTAAGTTGTTTGTGTCAAATTTAATGTTTGTATTTTATTTTACAGGAACTTCAACATTGCCACAGTTTTACTCAAATCATGATACCTCTCACTTGAATGAAACCATCTCCAATATTGAAGATGTGATCAGTAATGAAAATGTAAACAATAATTCAGATGTGAACAATAATGTAGATGTGATCAATGGTAAAGCTATGAACAATGATGAAAATGTGATAAACTCCAATAATAAGGGTATTGATTTAAATGAAACTATCAGTAATGTTATAAACGTGATAATTTCCAATAATGAGTCTGATACCTTTGATGAAACCTATCATGTCACCAATTCTCTTGAATATGAAATGGACACTACCAAATTACTTGCCAATATGGGGACCTAGCAGGATGAAGGAGTTGATTCTGAGGTAACTGAACAGAGCCATACAGCATGTTTGTCTGATATGACTGAAGTTCCCGCCCTATCAGCCAGAAATGCTTTTGATAAGGGTAACATGAATGAAGCGGACATGATTCCTGACTTTACTGAAACCAGTCAGCATTCTATGAAAGGTGTATGTTTTGGTTTTTTTGGTGCAGAATATATGTTATTCTCTTATATGTAATTACACTTACAATTATAGTTACTGAGTCTAGGCATTGCTTTGATCTATAGCATTATGTTTTTTTATATGATTTGATATTAAATTTATTTTAGACCCAATACAAAACACCCATGCATGCAGGATAGGGTCAGTAAACAGCGTCAGACTTACAATCTCCTGCCTGTTTTGTATGAATGACATCTAGTTCTATTCAATACTGCTTTAAAAATGGCCTTCAGGATTGTTGCATTTGTAACATCAGTCTTCCAAGGAATGGTGAGTCGGGAGACTGACTGCATTGATACGATTGTAGATTTGCAACGCCATGAACCACACAAGTAATCTCTCTGAACTTCTTTTACTTCTTGTCATCATGTTCTTAATTAGAAACAGCTATAAAACTTATATGCTGACAGATATTTGAAATGTCATGAAAAGTTGACAGTCACTTGTAATTCACTAACCAAGCTAATATGCTTCAGTGGCTGAAATTTCAATTAAACATTAAGGTGGGTCGGTACCGTACTCGGAGAAAAAAAATGAAAAAAGTATTATGTTCACCCATTATGATAAAATATGACAGGCAGATACATTCTTGCGTCTTGTTTGTTTTCTGGTAACCTCAGTGACGTCCTCCTTTTTTTCATGACATCATGGACGTCACAATGGTTTTGAGCTAAAAATAGGCACGCAAGTTCATTAAACCCACATATTCAAAGTATTGAATGTCGAAGCCAATGATGATCGTAATGGTAACACAATATTTTTTCGTTTTTTTTTTCTCCGAGTAAGGTACCAACCCACCTTAAAGCTGGTAATTTATGATGAATATTAAGCTAACTGTACATATTTTTCAGATAAATGTTGGGGTTCAGTTGTTGTGAAAGGAGGTGTCGAACTTCAGGATTTTCTAATGTATTCTACAGTTATGGAAATTGGGAGGTGAGTAATAATTTAAGTCTCTGGTTTTTTTAACAAAAATTTCGTTATGGCAGAAAAATCCCTATAAAAAAAGACAACAATAAGTCAATTATTTTCAAATGTCACAGGCTTAAAGTTGTTATTGTAGGCTCAGATTTTCACATGATGTGCTAGATTAGATATATTTTTATACCCCGGCTTCGCAGAAGAGGGGGTATACTGTTTTACCCTTGTCCGTGCGTGTGTGCGTGCATGTGTCCGTTACAAAATTCATATTGCTTCATCCCATAGTCCCATGTGGTGTAAAGCCATTTCATGCTCTTTGCTCATCTACTTCCTGTTTGTCGCATATTTTTAGATTTTTGCGGGGGTATCACTAGTGAGCATTAGCTCACAGATTTACTTGTTTTAACACATTTGATTATAGGAATGGCTTCTGTCAGTCAACCTGGTACATTTTATGTCTCCTCTGTATCTCCTTTACCTATTGAAGAATTTAAATGAATTTTGGGTCAAATGTCTACCTCATTCAGACAATGTGCAAAATCCATGTAACAGCTCTCTCACCTCAAGGTAAAGTTCTCAGTTCCTTTGTATAGTGGTACCGCTTCACTGAGCATTATGGCTGCCATTACTAAATATAGAGAAACACAATGATATTGACTTCATAACCAATGCTTCTGTTTTGACTAAATTACACATAAATGATCATAGGTCTACTACCCATTTTATTTGCTTTCTGTAGCACAACAGTTTGTTTAAGTTTTAACCCGGGTCCATAGCGCAGTTGGTAGCGTGCCGGGATTTGGAATCTATTGTTTCGAAGAGGGTACGGGTTTGAATCCCACCTGGGGAGGTTGTACCCTTCCATGAAAATTTGACAAAGATGTCAATTTTCCTCCATTGACTAGATGATATGGAGAAGTTTCTGGCCTTGCGGAAGTTTTAGTTTTGAAGTTTAGTGTTCAATTTTAATCAATAGATAAAACCATACAATTTCAACATTTTAACAACATGACTTAGATTCTTTTTTATACGCCCGAAGGGTCGTATTATGTTATGGCGACGCTCGTCCATCCGTCCGTCCGTCCGTCTGTCTTCCTTGTGCGGACAACTCCTCCCTCATTTCTGGGCCAATCTTCTTCAAACTCCCTCTGATGATAAACATTGATGCCTAGTTGTGCGTAAAGTGGAGATAATTCAGTTTTGTTCATTTGACTTTGAATTACTTCCCCTTTCATATATCTCTATATATGCCATATGTTAATAAAGTCAAAATGGCAAACAATGAAAAACTTGTCCGGACAATAACTGAACCACCAATGTACCTAGGTTCACCAAATATTATGTGAGGGTAGCCCTTGTGTCAAGGTTATGCCCTACTGGTTTTGGGGCTCCTGGGTCAAAGGTCAAGGACACAGGGGCATCATATTGAAAAACCTTGTCTGGACAATAACTCCTCAACGACTGTACCTAGGTTCACAAAATTTTATGTGAAGGTAGCCTTTGTGTCAAGGATGTGGGGAATAGGTTTTGGGGCCCCAGGTTCAAAGGTCAAGGTCACAGAGGCATCATATGGAAAAAGTTTGTCCAGACAATAACTGAACCACCAATGTACCTAGGTTCACCAAATATCATGTGCGAGTAGCCCATGTGTCAAGGGTATGCCTTATTGGTTTTGGGGCCCCTGGGTCAAAGGTCAAGGTCACAGGGGCATCATATTGAAAAACCTTGTCCGGGTAATAACTCAACAACGACTGTACCTAGGTTCGCAAAATTTCATGTGAAGGCAGCCCTTGCGTCAAGGATGTGACCTATAGGTTTTTTGGCCCCAGGTTCAAAGGTCAAGGTCACAGAGGCATCATATGGAAAAACTTTGTCCAGACAATACCTGAACCACTAATGTACCTAGGTTCACCAAAGTTTATGTGCGAGTAGCCCATGTGTCAAGGATTTGCCCTATTGGATTTGGGGGACCCTGGGTCAAAGGTCAAGGTCACTGGGGCATCATATTGAAAAACCTTGTCCGGGTAATAACTTCACAATGACTGCACCTAGGTTCACCAAATTTCATATGAGAGTTGCCCATGTGTCAAGGATGTTCCCTATTGGTTTTTGGGCCCCTGGGTCAAGTTTAAACCATCAACCAGAAGATATCAAATTACCAAGCAGTGACTTCAAATGTTCAATCAATATGTTATTAAGTCAAGATGGCAAACAATGGAAATAATGCTATATTTAATAAGTAACATGAAATAAGTTCACCAAATTTTATGTGAGGGTAGCTCATGTGTCAAGGATGTTCCCTTTTGGTTTTGAGGCCCCTGGGTCAAAGGTCAAGGTCACAGGGGCATCATATGGAAAACATTGTCAGGACAATAACTAAACAATGCTTGTACCTAGGTTAAGCAAATTTTATGTGGATCAGCCCATTTGTCAAGGAGTAATGTGTTGACAGCTCTTTGGTAGAGGATGTTCCCTTTTGAATTGGAGACCCTAGGGTCTAAAGTCAAAGTCACTGGGACTTAATTTATATTGAAAATTTTCCGGACAATAACTCAATAATGATTGTACCTAGGTTCACCGAATTTTATTCAAGGGTAGCCTAAATGTCTAGCATATGCCCCTTTTGTTTTAGGCCCCTGGGTCAAAGGTCAAAGTCACAAGGAAATCATGAGGAAAAACCTTGTCCAACAACCAACTGAATCTTATATCACCAAATTTTATGTACCAATACTCTTTGGGTCAAAGGTGAGAACTTTTGGTTCTGAGGCCCCAGGGCAAGGTCACTGGAAGTTTGTATGGGAAAACTTTGTGCCGGTGATAACGCAACTATGGCTGTACCTAGGTTCTCAAAATCTTTTCTTAGGATAGCCCTCCAGTTAAGGATGGGACCTATTCTGATATCCAGGGGTCATTTATCAAGGTCACAGGGACTTCATATGAGATAGAACACAGCATGGACTGCACACGGGCGTATAATGCCCCGCCCAGCGGAGCTCTTGTTTAATATTATCATTATGTTGTCCCAACACAGATGAGAGAGTATCCCTCTGTTTAATTAGAACACAATTTCAAGTATTAAATATACAGATTTGTGAGTTACATCTGTCCCAACACAGATGAGAGAGTATCCCTCTGTTTAATTAGAACACAATTTCAACTATTAAATACAGTCCAACCCCTCTTAAGCAGCCAGCCAAGGGAAACAGCCAAATTGGCTGCTTAAGCGGGGTGACCACTTAAGAGGGGGTTTTGCCTTGAGAGGGGGTCTGGAGGTAGTGTTTGATAGGGCCTTTTTAATTGAATGCTTGTTTTATGCTTTATAAGACAAGGGCAGTTCACGGTAAATTATTTCCAGTCTTAGTAATATTCTTAAGTTGAAAAGATAAAAAAAAATACTTGCGGCTATATAACCACGGTGGAAAGATTTTTTTCTAAATAAAAAGTAATTATAAGTCGTTCAGACTAAATGCCCTATTAGGTAAAATAAGAAAATCAAACTGAAATTTACGATATTTATTAGTATTTAGAGTGATAAAAGTCTTATTAAGCAACAAATAATTTCATAACTAGTGCTTCGAAAACTGTGTAAGAATGTTGGCTTCATTTAAATAAATCAAATGTAGAACGCAGCCTATTTTCGGAAAATGCGTTTAAACGTCCTCAATTCTGACCTTTCTTTGTTTAAATGGATTGATAAGAAAATCACTCATTACGAACAAATAGGGCTTAAAATAATTACCGCCGTCATCATACTTTTTCAAAAGTACACAGTATATCTTCACATGCAGCAAACATGTTTATATACACACTAAAAATCATTTGCCGTCGAATAAAATATTTTGGCAATAATCCTTTACTCTTACGAAGATCGAACGGTCAAATCGGGGTTTTAAACCAGACCGGATGTAGGTTAATTGTTCAATTTGTATTACTTAACACACAATTATCGGATTATAATCAGTGTCACTTAGTTGATTATACACGCTAACAACAATAAGATTGCTAATTATTGACTTTTAGAGCCTGTCACGACTAATTGATAAGATAATGTAGCGATTTCCTTTGTATTTTTAAGACACGGGTCATTGCAATTACGTCAATATATGAGACCGCGGTGACCGCTTATGAGGGGGTTATTTTGAGTTTGGGAGACATATTGACTGGCCGCTGGCTGGAGAACAGGGGTGACCGCTTAATAGGGGTGCATTATAGAGCGTTTTTCAACGGTCGCGGCACGAGCTGGCCGCTTACAGGGGGTGACCGCTTACGAGGGGTGGCCGTTAGGAGGGGTGGAACTGTATACAGATTTGTGAGTTACAACTGTCCCAACACAGATGAGAGAGTATCCCTCTGTTTAATGAGAACATTATTCCAATAATAAGTATTGAATGAACATGAGTTACAACTGTCCCAACACAGATGAGAGAGTATATCTCTGTTTAATGAGGACATCATTTATATTTTCATATGGTAGTATGACTTGTGAAAAAAAAGCAATTATGTTTTATGTCTCATACATGCTTTATTTGATGCCAGTCAAATCACTAAGTATTTTGTATGTATTTCAGTTCAAGATCCAATGACATAATTGTTCCGGATGCTTCTGCCCATGAAGTCTTTCTTGAAGTCAATCGCTTTCAGCAGGTAATAATTTAAAATGTGTTAGTATAATTGTGTCTGTACTTACTAAATCTTCCCTTGTAGATGCCAATGTTTACATTTAAAATTAACTTACTTTATTTTACAGTGATTGCCTGGCAAGTTTTGCTATTCAATTTAAATATGCCCAATGGCTTCTCCCTTTACAATTTACCTGCATGTTCTTGTGTTTTATTTAGTGATTGCTAAGAATGAGCCCATTCTGTTATCTAATGGGATTTGATCTCACAACCTATGAAATTTGGAGCCTAATTTTGTACTCAAAATGTATGAATCCTCCTTTGTATTAGTTATTCTTGCTATTTTATGTTTCTGACTTAGCAAAGGCAAATTATTAGATCCACAAGAGATAAACTATGCTTTTTTAATTGTGAAAGATTTGGCATTGCAAAGATAATCATGAGATGAAAGCAACCTTGAGTTTCTAAGTTCTCCCAAGTTTTGAATGTCAGTCATATGTATTTACAGATTTTCTTGGTTGATTCTGCCTCTGGCAATATAAGACAACTACAAGACAATGAATTGTTTGAATGTGGAGGGAAAGCTTTTTGATGGAAATACCCTGCACAAGAAGGTAATGTTTTGTTAGAAGTAGTTGCCAACATCTGAAATTTCAAGTCATTAATCAAGAATGTGAACATATTAGCTCATCTGAGCTGTAGGCTCATGGTGAACTGTTTGGATTGATCAATGTCCATCTGTGGTCCTGTTTCTGTCCACACTTAGGTTGTTAACACTATAGCAGTCAAATATTTGCCTCAGTTGTCTAGAAACTTGGTCAGGATTTTGTCCTAATGAATTTTGGGGCAAGTTTGTATATGGGTTATCTGGGGTTAAAACTAGGTCACAATGCCCAAATATGGAAAAATCTGATTACTATCTAGACAGGGTTGCTAATAGACTTTTCCAATGTCAGGAAATCTGGAAAAAGTCGAAGAAAATTTGTTTTGGAAGAGAAGTCAGTGAAAAATTTGCAGACAAGGAACATCAGATACAGATATAGAAAAATGGCTATGGCAGATGTCAGAATTTATACATCATTATTGATTTTTGTGTTGTGAATTGCCTGATTGTAATGTTGAAACATTATAAATCTATAGCTAAAAGATATTCTACTTTTAATTTGTGATAAAATTGTTTATCTTGCATTCAAATACATGTAACCAGAGTGAGAAGAAATTATGTCGAGATGTCTCTGTGATACAATATACGTGGTTGATCACAGCATCAAATTAAGATATTTAATTAGTCAACAGAAGTTTGCAAAGGCATTTGTTTTCCATTGTCATTCTATGTATTGAATAGTATGAAGTATGCAACACATTAAGATATTTGTCTATAGTAATGCAGTGTTTTACATATGACTTGAATTTGCACATAAGAATCAAAATGGGGCATATAAAAGCATGTTAGTATGCAAAGTGGCACAACCACATACAGTTTCATCCCACAAAGATATTGGAATTAGTCTGAGGTTGAGTCATGACCATATGTTTTGTTAAAGTTATTACCTCCGAAACACTTGAGCATAAATTGTTGATTCCTAGCACATGAGAACATTTTATTTCATTGAATGAAACCTGTAAAAAAGTCATTTTCAGATATGTTTTATTAAGGTGATTGGTAAAGCAGTATTGAGCCTCACATGTTTCATCTATTATAATTGTGAATTTAAAAGCTGTGATTAGCTCGACTATTCGGAGAATAGTGGGGCTATCTTACTCAGCTGTGAGTCCGCGTAACACTTCATGGTTAAGTTTTTAGGTGCAACATTTTATCTTTGCAACTACTGATGGGTACTAATTTACGTCAAATACCAAGTTGCATAACTCTAGCAAGAATTTTGACTGAATTATGGCCCTCTAATACTTAGAATTGTTTGGTGCAACATTTTATTTTTGAACCTACTGAAGGGAATTATTTGAAACTTCACACATGTCAACGGGATTAGGGATGAAGGTCAAATACTAAGTTGCATAACTCCAGCATGAGTTTTGATTGGTTGTTGCTGTCGTTTACACGAATACCCAGAATAGTGGAGCACGCTGTCCGTGGACTGCTCTTGTTTTGTTTATCTCTCACCAATCCATTAATTATTATGTTTGTAGTGTGCAGTGATAATAGACCACCGAAACTATCTGAGCCATTATTTACTGCCGAGAAGTTGGCTACTGTAACATTTAGCAGCAGCAATGTGTCACAAGATCCTACAAATAAAGAAGAGGTATGACTTAACATTACATGAATAAGTTTGAGTGTCTTGTAACTATTTTTTTTAAGCATATAGGCTTGATATTGTCTGGTCATTTTGAAGAATTCTTATGAATAACTTAGAGGTTTAAATATCAGCAAATGCAATAAATCTGTGTTAATGATTTTTAGAAATCGTGATAGCTAAACCAAAATCAAGTACTGTATTCATGATAAGGCCTAAAAAAAAATATGTTTGTTTCTGCTTACATGCTGAAAAAAAAGATGGGTCGGTAGGTAGGGAATTTTTTTTTTTTTTTTTTTTTTTTTACCAGGGCTCGACATTAACTTTTTTTTTAACTTGTCCTGTCGGACAAGTACTTTTAAAAACCACTTGTCCTGAACAAAATCCAACTTGTCCTAACCTTCAGTCATACTGGATGGATTTGAAATAGTTTCAATAACGGTAATGACAATTGTGTATGTTCTATTTAAAAAAAAGAAACATTTACTCATAATAACATAACTATTTATTTAACTGAGAATAAACAACCAACGAACAACTAACAATTAACATACAACATGTATACATTGTTTTGATGGTGTTAAGTCATAACTTTTGGTACATTTAATCGTTTATGGAAAACAGATATTTTACAAAAGTTAACATTTTGGAAAGAAAATTAAATTATGCATCCAATGATGTTACTTTTAGTTTTGTATCTTCCTTTACAATAGAATAGCTAGCAAGGTCATTGCTAATTAGAAATTAAATTATTGCAAAAAAGAATCCGACGTTTTTTTGGCGATTTTTTTCTGAAAAAAATCATCGACAACACCAAAATCGGAAACAGACACAATGCGCTTGCAATAATTGATTTTCTTATGTTGAAAACGGAATTAAAATATTTGCACCAGAAAAAAAGTTACATGTGTATTTGTAATGCGAGGTAAAAGTCTGATTTTACCTAATGCTTTTAAAGTTAATTCACACTTTTAACACGGACATCATTTCCCATGACAAACTCACCTAATTTTAATTAAATTTCAACTTATTGCTATCTAACATGATAATTAATACACCCCTCTCCAATTGATTTCCTGTCTAACTACTAACAACGATAAGCGGCGGCGATTTTCTTTTGATCAGAGAAGCACCGCTCCATATGACGTATTTGCCATGTGCCATATTGAATACTTCAAAAACGCACCGCTATACAAGATAAAGTTTGGGACCTCAAGTATGATAGAAAATTGATTCGTGGGCGCAATTAATTTAAGGAAGGGTACGTATCAGCAACTTTCCGTGTTGACATGTCCCATTAATCTCTCCTCGCATTGATATTATAACAGCGTACATTAATAAATTAATTAACAATAAATAATCTTCGGACATAAAGTTCATCGTACCGTAATTGTTCGTTATCATAGTTTCATTAGAACATGTTTGTGCCTATTACTAATTAGTTATTTTTTAAATAAAATTTAACGGTGTTTTTTCAAGTCGCGATTTATTTGCATTCTTCACATGTTATTGTCGCATCAATGACTTATCATAATAAATATTGTTTGTAACAGTTTTATTTAAAAGTGTTGTGAAGTTTAACCAGATTTATAAACTTGGCAGCACAAATTTATTTTCACGGAAATGTCGTTTTGTAACAGATAATAGGTGTTACAAATATTAATAATACAAAAAATAATAACAATTATCAACGAAACATTCAATAAAAGAAACGCTACAATGTGTCAAATTTGATTTACCAACAATTGCACTTGAATGAAAAAGTGTTACAAATTAAATAAAAATAAAAACATTTTGAAATTAAAATAATATTTGTGCAGAATAAATTAACTTTTAAAATAGCGCGAATTAAATTCCAGGCAGTGACCTTGATTTAATAACTTGCCCAATCTATCTTCACCCGCTGTGCTTATCGTTACGCTTATCGGTGTTAAGATCGTTTTCATATACACATGACGGATATATGGGTCACGCGGCGATCAGAGGTTTAATACAAGTCTGTCGGCGTATCGATTGAAGTTTAGGGGACGCATATTCACGGCACTCGTAATAGAGAGCAGCAAAATAGTTACGCTTATATAAGACATTCATACAGAATGGGTTAAGACATGCTTTTTAATATCCCAAACTACTTGTCCCGTCGGACAACCGGCTCTATAAAGTACTTGTCCGGACCTTGGTTTCACTTGTCCCGGACAGTCGGACAATGGTTAATGTCGAGCCCTGGAAGTGCGTTCGTACCCATCCAGATTCTTCCCAGTCGGCTTAAATTAATGATTTTTTTTTCAAAGGCCGTAAAAAAGTTTCGGTCGGCGGTAAAAAGTAACGGTGGGTCGGGTAAGCAGAAACAAACGTATTTTTTTTTTAGGCCTAATATTGGTGTCCATTATATATTGACGGTCAGCATCAGAACCGCCTAAAATTTGTTGGTTTGGGTTGAATGGTGCATCAACACAAAAGGGTTATATCACACTGACACCTGAAATCAACTCTGCCAATATAACATACTGCCAATATAGTACTAAGAACTTTTAAAGAATGATTACCAAGTACGATGTCAGACATCATGTAGATATATCATATTTAACATGGCATAAATTAAAAAAAAAATATCATTTCTTGATAATTACTCTTTATATGTTTGATGCATGTAAATATTAACACAAGTTGTATATTTTATGCCGTGTGTGACACTATTGGATGTAAATAGGTAAAAATCTGTTTCATTTTAGTAGTACATGTATATGCAATTAATTTGTATGCACTTTCAACTTGTCTTTCCCTGGGTAATATACCTGTGCAATTACAGGTGTATGCATCTTAATTAATTCTCAATTTTGCATGAACATTTGGATATCTTTTTTTGATAATCCAATGAAAATTGGATTTTCATGTATAGTTTACAAGTACAAATGGCACCATTTTGGAGATACATTTCATACTACGAAAGCTCTGCAGTCTATGTTTCAAGAAACAAAATTTTGTTCCTCATATTTTCTCACTTTTTTAACGCATTAAGTGACTGAAGCACAACATGATTTCTACGTTGAACAACTCCAGTGCCTTTGGCGCTTTGATTTTTAATTATTCAACTTTGTCGAACAGTTATATATATACCACTTTTGAGCAATCAGTATAGCTTACTACAAAAACTACTTTTTGAGATACATGAAGGAACCCAACTCTTCAAGCAAATGTATTACTGAGAAAAAACTAATATGTATAGAAATATTGGAATAATCACATTAAATCAAACATTAAAATATATACAGCAGTGATGATTCCCTGTGGTGAACCCCAATTTGGAAGGATGTGATGCTTTGATCCCAACCTATACATAAACTATAAAACATATCTTGGCTGAGAGGCTTCACTTATGGCACAAATCCGCTACGCACAGAAAGTAGTGAGGTGTATGCATGAACATAAAAAATTTTGTATGTTTTTTTTTAATTATCATGATAACATTGTAAGAAAATGCTGGCTTATAACTACAGGAATGTCAATCCATAGATAAAAGTTTCATTTAAGGTGCATACTTTATTTAGGATAGTAATGTTAAATTGCGAAGTCACAAAAACATACTTAATTTATTTAGTACTTGTAAAAATTGTCGCTTAGATTTGGGTATTTAGACCTATTTACCCATGATACTTAGCGTAGTATTGTACGGACCAGCGGCCAATTGTATAAACAATGGTATAATTATACCATGGTAACACTTACCCCAGGGTAAACTGGAGGGTATGGTAACTACTGAGGTAAACTCAATTGTATAAAACAACTTACCACACCAATAACCAAACCAGCGCTGGTAAAATTATACCCATGGTAAATCTTTAAAACAATCCCATAATACATTGCAAACACGCACTTTGACAGACGACGTGAATTGTAAATAAACAAAATGGCGGATGTCAAAGCAAAAAGGTCCAAACAATTTAGCGATGCAGAGATCTGTTTATTAACGGAATTAAATGCTATAGTAGGATGGAGGCAGAAACATATTCAAAAAATAATTTTTGACCACCCCCCCCCCCTTACTAGACAAATTTCGCCCCCCTATAGAAAAGTCCTGGATCCGCTCCTGGTTTAAAAGATCTACGTACGGTCTACTCAGTGATATCATTCTTAATGGTCGGTCTAAAATTATACATGTATAATGATACTATGTAAAATGAAGCAAATCGAGCACAAATAAATGTGTTCATGTTATAAAATAGTATCAATGTTACTTTTAATAATAGACACAGATATATATGCAGGCCTATGCTTTCATCTATTTATGGAAAACACATAGATTTCAAAGTTTTACAACCATACTCATGAATGAATAGTGAGCGTAGTAAGTGTTAAAATTGACTGTATGTTATACGCTTATCGGCTCACTTTTAACTGATTATCATTAAAACAAAAACCGAAATGTGTCAAATATTGAAATGTTAATTCGTTTACAATCCATAAGAACGGTATTCTCAACAAATATTGTTATCAATGAATGCTATATTTACCCATTGGTAGCCCCATTTTTACACGAGGACTATGATGACGTCATCATGTAATTTTTATGCGCTGCGCATGATAGTTGTACTAGTTTCTTTGTAAACAGGAAGGTTCTGCTGGATATCATGACAGCCAATCGTGTTGCAGTTTGATTATACATGGACTTTAGATATTTTTATTTATAATTGAATATATATTATATTGGAATACTCTACCTCTATGGTCACAGGTAACCTGAACATTTATCGAATGTCGACGCTTTCTGTTAACATAAGACTGCTCGTCTTCACCTCCTGGAGACTGTATATGTATGTGCGTCCCATCAATGCATCAACGACACATGGAAAATGGTTTAACTTAAAAAAACCCAGACATAGCTGACTGACGTTCCGTGTCTGTGATCGGAAACTTAATGGCCATGTCCAGAAGGTCATAGAGTGCATTAGTCACCTCGGTCACGGTCCTGCTCACGGTCGCCACGCCTACACCAAACGTGTCCCCTATAACCTGCAAAAATGCCCCAGTGGCATAAAAACGGAGAGTCATTAGCACTCTATGTTTGTTGTCAATGCAGCGTTCCGTCGGGTCGGTCGTCATAGTCTGTCATCCAACAAAGTCACTAGTCTGTCTATACTCTCCATAGAAAACCTTTACCGTCGCCGTAACTCCTTGTCATTAAAATCAGTCAGCTGCCGTTCTACACGTCTAAACTGTCTCGGTCTTCTTACAGTTCTGTGCAGTCCTACGTCAATGTCGGCCATGATGTTGGAGGTAACTACTGTGGTAAATCAACTTACCATCCTACTAGACCAGGGTTAAATATACCCTGGTAAAAGAGCAAGGTTACCATAGGTATATTTTTTATACAATCACTTACCACTGCGGTAACTGGAAACTTACCCTGGGGTATGATTTTACCATGGTAAAATATGTTTATACAATTGGCCGCAGTTAGTTTGTGAGCATAATGTTGAACTCTAATATAGATCAATAGATGGAAAATTAAATAGATAGTTAGGATGATTAGTCAAATAGTATTTTTCTCATAGCTCTGATATGGTAATGAATTGAAGTAAAAATCATGTTGCAAATTAAAAAAAAATTCATTATCTGATAATTACTCATTATATGTTTAAGGCCACAACAAGTTGATCATATGTTGTACAAATTTTTCTGCGGAAAAAATGGGGCAATCGAGCAAAGAAAAAAAGTCTTTATTTCTTTTGCTTTATATAGCGGTTTGACCAAATTTTTATGAGCGAGTGAGAAAATAAAAAAAAATATTTTGTAAAAACTGTCAAAATTAAGGTGCAAGCGAATCCATAGAACATATGATCAATTTGTTGTGGCCTAATGGAATAAATATTTACTAAATTGTAGATCTTACGCCGTGTGTCACATTTGAATTGGTTCTGTTACATTTTAGTAGTAGATACAATTAATTTGTACATTTCATACAATGAAAGCTCTGCAGGCTATGATTCACGAAACAAAATTTTATTCTACATATTTTCTCAGATTTTTAGCACATTAAGTGACGGAAGCACAACATGATTTTTATGTTGAACAACTCCAGTGCCTTTAATGCTTTGATTTTATTATTACTGCCATGATATAACCTTTACAATGTGTAACATGCTATGGAGTTTAACCCAACAAAAAATATTAGTATTAAACTCTTTTACTGTTGCAAAGTGTATTGTTGTGAATATTAACCCCGAACTGATGAATACATTACACGGTAGTTGCACACGCTTTGTTTACTTACTGCGTTTTACCGACAGAGATATGGGTATAAATATAAGTATGAAGCGTCTACTTACTAACGGAGCGCGTGGCGCAGAGGTAGAATAGTTTTCTTTTGACCGAGAGGTCTCTGGTTCGAATCCGAACAAAGCAAAAAAATTTTTTTACATTTTTATATATTATATTGAATTAAAATCTTTTTTTACTACTGAATATATGTATATATTTATTTTTTTTATTATTATTTTTTTTGTATCTCAATATATTTATTTATTTTATCTAAATAATGCAATAAAATACAGAGTTAACGAGATTTTCGTGCTGTTAAAATGGTTAGCGCGGGAAATTGAACCAGCAAAAAAATATTTCTTTGGCAGGGCTCGAACCTGCGACCTCCTGCCTGGGAGTCCAACGTACTTACCACTGTGCTGTAGCGGCTTCATGATAAATGTATTGCTGTACTATCCTATCTGCGATAACGGTTATTTTGTGGATGTATGTATTTGATTTGAATGGACCATGAAAGATATTTATCAGTTGGGGGTTAAATAAATCGCATAATACCTAAAATTGAAAACAAAATGCAAGTTAGTTTAATTGTATGTGATTGTTTGTTAAACTTGCTTTTTTTATATACCATATGACACTTTCCTGATTGACAAAATTTTATGAGAAGTCAGGAGAAATTATGTTTGACGTTTTCAAAATAGAAAAATGGCAGAAATCAGTATCATTGATTTTTAATTTTGGCATTTTTAATTGAGAGTGTGGGTTTATATTAATGATTGATATTAGTAATTATTGGATTGTCAATTTTGAGATTGTATATTCTAAAGTTGAAATATTTGGCTAATCCCCTCTAATTTTCAATTTAGATTTATTTCAGGACAATGAGTATAATCAAGAATATTTGTCTGGAACTGAGAGTGATGAGTCAGAAATAATTCCACAACAGGTAATTTTTGTTATTACATAATTATCTCTTTAACTTAGTGACCCCAGTTCTAATGTGTGTAATCTTCATGTAGAAGCAATCCGATTAAAACCCGATCTAAAATTTGACTGCTCCCCTACTCGCTAAATTAGATCTGGCCTTTTCCAAACGAAGGTCACGTTCAGGTGACCTTTTCTCATCATAATATTCATGACAAAATTGTTATGATACGTAACTTGTTTACATCGTCTACGTCACGCAATTTGAAATGAGCCACCCACAGACTGTGAATGATACCGCTGTTAAATTTGCTGGCAAACCTAGGTATAAAAATAGAAATTACGAAATCAAAATGTGATTAATAGTGTTTTCGTCTAGATGAAAGCTACGCATTGATTGGTCGACACAAAGTTCATCTCGACGTGACCTTGCATTGACTAAGTAGAGATCCAGTACGACAACGCGAGTAGAACAGGATCTCTGTTTACGGAGATTGATGTAGAAGTAGATTTTATGTGTGATTATTCAGATAATGTCATAGTCCTCTTGTCTCTGGTGTCCTATGCAAAGTTGTTGACATTTTCAAATATATTGTGCCATTACTGTAGGTTTTTTATTTGTAACTAGGATGATATTATGTATTTTGATGTGTGCTGCATGATTATGGAATCAAAATTCTCTTGCCATCACTTAGATGATTGTTGTTTTTTTGTGTTTTGGTGGTTTTTTTTATAAAAGTGCAAACTATCTATCTAATTATAGCTTGGTCAACTAATTGATATATTTGATTGAATTTTAGCTCATCTGTTCACAAAATGCTCATGGTAAGCTATTGTGATAGTCAATTGTTCGTCAGCAATAATTACACTAGAGGTTGCATTTTTCCCCTAAGCTTAATGAGACCTGGTCAAAATGTACTTCTTGATTAAATACTAGATAAGTACAAAATTAGGTCACTAATACAGACTGGAAGTTACACAATGTTACACAATAGAGATCACAAATTTCAATTGATTTCCATCAATCTGGAATAGTTATAAAATTTATCTGGAATCAAAAACTAGGTCACAAGGTTTAATACTAGGAAAATCTTGTTACTACAATTTTGATTGGATTTCTCCATTATACTTTGTCAAAATGCATATTATGATATTATCTAGAATGGATTTGAAATTGGAACCATTGGTGATAATTAAAACAAGATCTCAATGTCAAATCTTTGGAGACACTTGTTAACGTTTTAGATACCACAGTTTCAATTGGATTAGATAATACATTGAACTAGTCCCATTATGTTTTTAGGTAGTCAAACAAATGATTCAGTAAGTTTATCATATGATTTTTTTACTGTTTAGATGATTGGCAACTTAATTTCTATTAAAAAAAAAATTGGCAATGACTTTTCTCAATATTTTCACTTCATTGTACAGTTTCTTTATCTTGAAATCAATTTACAGAGTCAGGTCAGGTGAGCGATTCATGGTCTTCAAGGTCCTTTTGTATATTATATGCTGATATCTGATTTTCATTATCTTGCTGCAAAAAATCCCAATCACTAAAGAATTACGAAGAATTATTGTTGGGTTGATATTTATTTTCACTGACAGTCAGTTGAACAGAATTTATCTTTCTTTGAATTGTATTACTGACTTGATAGTGAGTCAAGTGTCTATGTTGTTTGTTGATGTCAAGGAATACTTGCAAAAATTTGATTTGTTCCTTCAAAATACTACACTTAATCCAAAGCATGTTAGTGTTTATAAATTCCTATTTATATGTTATGAAAATTTTAAGCATCAATACATAACATGAATGTCATATTTGGAAAGTAAGTTCTGGCCATAAAGATTTAATGTTGCTGATATCACTATGCTGTTGTGTATCAGTAGATGGTAGACTGTAGTAGCTTGATATTATAGTGTATAAAAGTAAGGAAAGTGCAAAATTACATGCTGGACAAAAACCAATAAAATGCCAAGTCATCTGTTGTTTTTGTATGCAATGGACCTTAGTGATTATTCTTCTTAACTTCTTAGTTCACTTGCACACCTAGGCTTATGTGAAATATTGTCCGGTATTTTATTTCGATTCATCCTAATTACGACGCCATTTTTGTTTTGGCCTCGATTTTCATTTTTGGTTACCCTGTGACGTCATTCCTGCCCATTTCTTTTAGCAAGCAGTACGGTGATTTCTTACACAAAAATGGTGAGAGTCAGGGATTTTGAGGGACTCTTCATATGTTTCCCCGTGAAACACTGAAAAATGGTGTTTTTTCTTATTACTTACCAAGTATAGTTGTAAATTTTTGTCTTCCCCAAAAGTTTATAAAAAAGACATAAAGATTGGCATCCCTTATTTCTTGCTATTTAACGAAAGTCACGTGACAGGTTGTGAACACTCGTTTTGGTCAGATTAAAAATAGAAACGAATCAAATGCATCCTTTCTCTGTACTCTCATGTCGGCCATATTAGAATCTCCACTTGATATATTTTTATTTGAAATTTCTTGATTTCTATGATAGCTTTCAGTTATTAATAAAAGTTGTAAAAGATAACCAAATATATACTATATTTTTAATTTATAGTTAGGGTCAGTTGTTGTTAATTTGCCATTCTCTTTGTCAGATTTTCAAGAAGAGGTGGCAGAGGTGACTAATTATAGTTTTGAAGATCATAAGTCTGGTAGTAGTACTGTGATTGCAAGTCCAGAGGTGTCAGGTAAAGTTACCAAGTTTTACTTGGTTTATTTTACATCTAAAGCTAGCATGCTTACTGTAAATGCTATGGGTCAGGACTCCTTACATTCAAATTAGACAAGAAGCAGAGCAAGTCCCCAATGTGCTTTAGAGTTTTCACCCCAAGCAAACATTTTACTGATGCTTTATGTGTCTGCTTTATTGTGCACACTTCTATTTGCATATCTTATTTCTATAGATGACATAATGTGGGTGATTTGTTATCCATTGAAAGCAATTTGTTTTGTTATGCAGGTTCATTTGGTCTCAAAGCTTCAGATTTTTAGATATACCAAAAATGGATCTTTGATTGCTTAGAATCAAACCCAGTAACATTTCAGTACATTATTATCAAGATATATTGTTCTTCATACATAAGAATTCAAAATATTCATATTGGCCACAGCTTGTAGTCACACATACTTGTTCAGACACAGAACCTGCAGATCTGTGAGTCCTGACTTTTCTAGAAGTATGTTCCTTGTCTGTTTAATTTTGTTCAATATTTAGCTTCTTCATTTGCTAAGTGTTGGATTTCAATCATAATTATACCCCTGCTTTGAAGAAGAGGGGGGTATACTGTTTTACCCTTGTCCGTCCATCCTTCTGCCATTACAAAATTTCCGTCGCAGTTTTCTCAGCAACTATAACATGCAGCAGCCTAATACTTTGCATATTGCTTCATCCCATAGTCCCATGTGGTGTAAAGCGATTTCATGCTCCTTGCTCATCTATTTCCTGTTTGCCGCATATTTTTAGATTTTTGCGGGGTATCACTAGTGAGCATTAGCTCACAGATTTACTTGTTTTGTTCAATATTTAGCTTCTTTATTTGCTAAGTGTTGGATTTCAATCATAATTTTATCATAAAACCTTCATGTTATAACCCTTAAACTTTGTCAAGGGTTAAATGCAATAATTAATAACAGAGTAGTTGTTTTTAAGGCGCCCAAAAAACTATTGGAAATATTTTGTTTTGCAGCTGATGAAAGTAACAGCAGTGATACTAGTGATACTGAATTCCCACTAAAAAAAAGAGGAAAGGTGTGTATTATTTTTTATGGTAATGTTATATGTTTATGTGGTAGGTAAATACTGGGCAGAGGCTGGTGGTATGGTCCACCTGTATGAAATTACCCAAAAAGTTTAGCTCAGAGTATTTTTTAATCCAGGGTCGATTATCTACATCCCACCAAATACTTGTTCAGCTATGGATATGTGCATCTTTTGAAAATCCTTTCCTAAAAAGTTGTCAATTCATGTCTAATTCTTGCTGTTTTCATTTGAAATTTGTTCACTCTGAATTGCTGGGTTCAAATGACCACAAAAAACTTTTTCTCTAACATTTCTGGAAACAACTTGAAACTTTAACCTAGGAGTCAGAATGATCTTACAAGGAAAATGAGTACTCGTATATTTCATCCAGAAATAAGAAATTATGGTCATTTTTGTGCCACAAATATCACAGTTTAAAATCATTTTTATAAAGGAACGGTCATTTTACAATGTCATGTTTTATGCTATTTTATTCAAGAGGCTGAGTATTATGAATAAGAATCTCTTGACCTGAAAAGAAATTTATTATCAGTTTGTGAACATGATAAATGTCTGTAAAGTGCTCTAAATTTGTTAATATATTTAGAAATTAGGGTATTAAATATGTTATGTTTTGCTACATGTATTTCTACATGAACATACATGTAAACTAGGACTGCTTATTCTGGAAATGTGCCTCTAAATCAGCTGCGCTTGTTCAAAGAATATCTGTGAATCCAGTGATTCTACAATTTTGTGCTTTATTGTTAATTATTATATTCATAAATATGTAGGAACTAAGTTATTTAAGCATGAAAGTCGAGAAAGGTATTTGATGGAAAAGTTCAAACATAAAATATATTTCAGTGTTTTTGTGTTTTTAAGTTACATGAGTTTTCATCTGTGTTTTTCAGTGTCTTCTAAAAAACAATGGTCTGAAACAGAAAAGTTGGCGCTGAATGATTTAGTAAAACGTGCCGTTTTTGAAAAAAAACACCAAGAAAGACAGACATTGAAACAGCAAAGACTGTTCATGGTGCTCTTAAAAATATCCTCTGGCTGAATATAAAATATCAAACATGGGCCATAGCCTAACAGAAATTTAAAAAAAAAACTATTTAAAGTGAGATTTTCAATGTCAAACATTCCTGACTTAAGGTAGACCTCCCATAATAGCTGCTTTCAAACTTTGGGCATTATCGGTCATGTCGACAAATTACATAAGGCGTTTTTGTCGATGTCATTAAAAATCTATGAAGATTGGATAAAAAAAATTTTCCTCAACTATTCAAAGAATAGTGGGGCTATCCTTCTCAGCTGTGCGTCGGCTAACACTTCTTGGTTAAGTTTTTAGGTGCAACATTTTTGTTTCTTTTAGATCTTTGCAAGTACTGGAGGGATTCACTTGAAATTTAATTTGTGTTTACTGGGTGACCATTTGAGTTCAAATACCAAGTAACATAACTCTAGGATGAATTTGGACTGAATTATGGCCTTTTTTTATACTTATATACCCTTATATAATTTCTTGGTGAATTTTTTTGTTGCAACATTTTATTTTTTAACCTACTGAAGGGATATACTTGAAACTTAACACATTTCAACGGGCTTAGGAATGAAGGTTGAATACCAAGTTGCATAACTCCAGCTTGAGTTTTAATTAGGTGTTGCTGACATTTATACGAATACCCCCCTAATGCGCTGTCCGTGAACTGCTCTTGTTTATTGTGTAACTGCTGCCTTTTTATTGATATTATATTTACATGCTGTCAAGTTGTTCCTACTATTTCCTACTTTTTGAATTGTTCCTTTTTTCCTACTTTTTAGGATCAATTCCTACTTTTTTATGTTCAAGGCACTTGTTATTATTAGTAACTACTAAATTTTCAAAGATTTTAAGGAATATTTGCAGCGTAAATATGTCTATGTTATGGGCGTATAATAGGTATTACTGTAGAACCAGCCTTTATTTGATTGAGACTCTAAAGACCCATGCTGGCTGTCTCACCTTAACTGTTTGGGATACGCTGTGACAGTCAGATGGATGTGTAAGCCTTAGACAAATAAGCCTTAAAGGGACACATTTATGTTATTTAGATTTATGGACTTGTGGTTTTTAAACCTGGCGAAATTCGTCACATTTTCTGTTGGGTCTCCTAATAATTCATTTGTTATATTTGTGAAAATATCCAGCTTAAGTTATTAAAGTTGTATTATTTGCATTCTTTGAAATATTGTGAATTTTTATAAACAACATTTATGAAAAAAAATTGATTATGTAATTCATTTTACAATTTGAGGACACTTACCCCTTCAAATTAATAGTGTGATTCTAACACATTACCCATTGTCAATAAAATTTTATAAAAATTTTATTTGTCTGTAGAAAGTTATGATGTATTGCCTGTGAATCTGTACTATAATTGTGACGATAAAAACAGTAACAAAAAGCTAATTCCTTGATATGTGCGTTATGGGAAGTCTACCTTAAATTGTGTAATGTGCTGTAACTGTATTTCAATATTACAGCATGGGAAAATGATATTCCAAAAATTGGTAATGAATTGTTTGGTACATGAATGAATGTAGCTAGGACCTTAAATTGACAAAATTAATGCTGATATTTGTAATGTCTAATGAAAATTATCAAAAATGTATGTCAGTTATTTTGATATCAAATTATGATTGTTTTGATCACCCAGGCAGGAAGTTCTCTAGGTGTATTCAAATACTTTTGTTATACCCCTGCAAACACAGTTTTCAGGGTTATACTGGCAAGGCCCTTGTGGTTGGTTGGTCGCCCTAAAAAGAAATACCTTTGTAGTTAGTTTATTTCTTAACCTATTTTAATAGAATTTTGTACACAAGTTCACATGCTTACAATTGATGAGTGCATGCAGTTTATATCAATTCATATTCAAAATGGCCGATTTGTGGCCATCTTGAATTTTTAAAAATTTGATTTAATAACTGAAATAGTATGCTTATTTCTCAACAGATTCTTAACCAATTTTGATAGAATTTTGCGCACATTGACATTTTTACTGCTGATGTGTACATGCACTTTTTATCAATGTACATTCAAAATGGTCGTCTGACTGTCATTTTTTTAAGTTTAATAACATTATTGTAAGCTTTTTTCCAAAGCATTTTTTGAAAAGAAACAAGGTCTCACTATTACAGTTGAAAAGTATGACTATACTGTACTATACTGAATTTATATTCAACATGGCTTACTGGTGGCCCTCTTGAATTTTTATTTGAATTTACTGTAGTATGCTGGGTTTTTTACTTAATTTTAGCATTTTGCACACAAGTCTTTTTTGTTACAGTTGACTAGTACATGGACTTTTTTGGATACCAATTCAAAATGGCAGACTGAATTTGTTTCTTTGATAACTGTAAAGTATGCATATTTCAATACTAATTTTGTACTCAATTTCTTCTTGCTGAAGTTTATTATTTACTGATATTTTTTACCAAATTCTTTTTGTTGAGCTTTTTATTTGATGTACTGATATTTTTTTCAAATTCAAAATGGCAGAGTGGCAGCCATTCTTATTTTTTCTTAAAAGCAAATAACTTGATAACTTTTCTACAGACTTTGAAAAGTAAGCAATTGTTTAAGTTGATGTGCATTTTTCTGAAGTCAAATTCAAAATGGTTGACATCTTTTTTTGCAGTTTTTCATTATTTCATTTTTGCATCCTGTTACTTTTATGGTTTTTATGCTTCTTACAATATTAACTCTTTTGGACTTTACAATGTTGACTTGCTGTCTTCTTGAAATGTTGACGTTGCGGGGGTATTTTTGCCACTGGTGGCAGTTCTAGTTCTGTGTATGTTAACAGCATGCTGTTTGATCCATTGAAATTTGTGTGAGTAACGGATATGGTGTTTAGCTAGACATTAACAGTTTTTTTTATAGTTAGGTTTTAAAAAAACATGTGTTGTGCACTGGTTTAGAATCAAAGAGTAACTATTTTTGCATTTTTAGTTTGACTTTTCGAAGAAAATGAGAGCTTATACTGTCACCTGAGTGTTGGTGTTGATGTTGCAAATCAAGGTTAACGATTATAAGTTTTACAAATTTAAATAACTTCAATACTATCAAAGATATTCAACTCTAACTTGGAATACTTATTCATCATCAATACTTCCACCTTACTATCAAAGCCCATAACCTTGGCTCCACTGTTTTATGAGTTTTGCCCCCTTTTTTACTTAGGAAACATCCAACAACAAGGTTTAATTTTTTCTTCACTGATGGATCAATGGATCTTTTTTAAACTTCATTAACCTCAACACTGTTAATAATATTCAATTGGAATATATATTGATCATCTCACTCTCTATAATATTTATATGACTATCAAAACCCTTAACGCCCATTCCTTAAAACTGAGAAGTCGAGTGCGCTGTCTTACAGAGAGCTCTTGTGTAGCATTAGACAAGTTATGTTGTAAATTGTTGTAATGATGATAAGTAAAACAGTTATAATGTTACCTGCAATAATTTCTATAGTACAATTGCATATTGGTTTTAAAGTTCAAATCTTAAGCTATTTGCATTTTGTTCTAGACCTGTTTTGGTCTACTGATTAATTTTAACTTGTATGTCCAGAATCATATGCCTTAAATCACTAAAAAATCTATACTTCACTTTGTTACTACTTATGTTCTATGATTTGTACATGTACTACAAACTGATACAGAATGTATGCCCACAAAGTTTAATAATGAACCCTGTAGAAGCAATATAACTAGAATTACATGTCCTTGAAGTAGGGAAACTGATAATTTTCCTTTTATTACTGCTTTGTTGCTTTCATTTCATCTTCTAATTTTAGCCAGATTTTTTACGAAAAAAATCCTGCTAATTGTTTGGTGAAACACATTTGGGTGGGCAGAGGGCATCCAGTGTCATTAACAATTTGTTAAAAGTATTTCTGCCATTTATTGTCACATCTTTATGAAACTTAATACAATGATAACATACTATGTGATGAACAGAATTAGAAAGTAACCACAACTCTACCTGGTTTTATTATCCAAACAAAAAATCTTTGTCTGTAAGAGATCTATTAAATATAAAACGATTATAATTAAATATATGCTTATGATTTTTGTCTTTTTATGAAATTATGGTTAATATTACAGGTATCTATATGTGCACTTTTTTGCATCCAAATTTGTATTTGCAAGGTTATAGCATCTATTTTGATGAATATGTTTGTATACATATTGATTCATGTTTTTATTGATTATTGAAAAAGAATCTGTGTCTGTTATAATGATTATTTTGTACATTTACCTATGTCATTGAAAGTGTAAACATGTATGAGATGACAGTAAATATGTATGTACTAAAATATATAAATTTAACAGTACATGTTTTAAATGTGAGATGAGGTTCACGTCAGTAATTACTAGCTAGATGCATATTACTTTATTGTATGGGTTGCTCATGTGATCCTCATCTTAAACTTATTTGTACTACAAACTGAGTTGTACTTTTTTGCATGACATACAAGTTTTTTGGACGATGAACACACATTGAGCAATAGGAACTAAAAAGGTAGTGCTGGTTTGGTATAACACCAACACGGAGAAACATATTTTCTTTATATTTTGTGTGCGTCCATCGTTCAAATATAGTACAATACTCCTGTACCTTTCCCATGTTTCATACTGTATGTCTTTCATGTTTGTTTTGTAACATGTAAATACCAGGGGTGTCCCAGTAAATCGTGGACTCTATTTGTTGCCAAAAAACTACGCGCAACTTTAACTCTCAACTTTTAACTGCCATTAAATGCATGTGTTGTAAGTGCTAAATTTTTAGTCGGTTAATTAAAAAATAAGTTTTGCTTCAATTAATAAGACACTTGGTACGAAAACGCGGCGCAAGTCAACGTCATATTAAAATGTCTGGTCTATGAAATTATTTTTATTCACTCTCCAAGTCTGCCTTGCTGTAATGGATGACTTATACTGGCAATATATTTTACTTCATATTTACTTTGATTTTGTCTTTGTCTTAGTTTTGTTACAAAATTGTTACATAAGTCTCAAAATATTAGTATGGTCATTGATATAATGATTCACGGGTTAAGTTAATTTTGAATAACACTTTCAGTAGTTTTTGGTATGATAAATTCAGTAGATATATTACCCAATAAATAACTACTCTACCATATGTAGTATGCACAATGTATACTTAATGATTCATTATACCCCCGCTTCGAAGAAGAGGGGGGTATACTGTTTTACCCTTGTCCGTCCATCCGTCCGTCCGTTACAAAATTTCCGTCGCAGTTTTCTCAGCAACTATAACATGCAGCAGCCTAATACTTTGCATATTGCTTCATCTCATAGTCCCATGTGGTGTAAAGCGATTTCATGCTCCTTCCTCATCTACTTCCTGTTTGTCGCATATTTTTAGATTTTGGCGGGGGTATCACTAGTGAGCATTAGCTCACAGATTTACTTGTTTTGTCTGTCTATGTATCACTCAAATTTATATCCCATCTATGTTGTGCCAGGCTGATTATGAAACTGAGTTGCAATTACATAGACTCAATCTTGTCCTGACGTCACCTTAGCTCGTTGATGTCGTAATTTTGTGTTTCAATGCAAGACTCAATCTTGTCCTGACGTCACCTTAGCTCGTTGATGTCACAATTTTGTGTTTCAATGCAAACTCGTATTGCACCTTTTGTGCATATTTTATGATCAAATGCCTAATTTGTATAAAAATATGACTAACAAACAGTCTTGAAAATTATGATCATATGACATAAGGAAAGAAAGTTATGGACAAAGTACATGATTTACTGGGACACCCCTCGTATGTATATTTCTTGTTTTCTTTTGGGCTTTTCAGCCAAAGAAATTATATGTAATAAACCATGTATATATATATAACTAACCATGTATGTAATTGATTATTTCTCTTTGTAATTTTTGCGTTTAAGTTTTTCAATCTGGCTTTAATGTGATTTCCACATTTCATGTCTTGTAAAGACTTTTTACAATATGTGTTTGATCATAATTCGTTAAAAGTTTGAGTGTTTTCTGCCATTTGTTGTGTTGATACTTTAACACTCATGTTCATGTGCCTACTTTATGTATTTTATGTGCAAAAGAGAAATATATACTCATTTTTGGCAGATCTATATGGTATATTGTCTCAAGGTGTACAATCCTTACTGCCACTCACAATTAAAAACTGGTTTTGAAAGTATAGTACTTGCTTACAAATTAGGATATTTTTCATTCATTACATTGTATTGATAAGATTCATTACATAGCTTGCAATTTCAAAATTATTTGATAACAATTGTCATCTAAATTTATTCATTACATCCTTATCATATGAAAATAAAGCAATTTTAAATATGTCTGTAAAAATTTCGGGTGGGCATAGTTAGAAAGCAGGACAAGTAGAATCATTTATTGAAATTTTTAGAAGCTATAATACTTTAACATGGTCTTGCCTTTGCCCTGAATCATTTTGTTTATTTTCTTCGAATTAGTAGCTCATCTGAGCAATTCAGGGTCATTTTAACGCTTTGGTTTAGAGATTGAGGGCCATGACTCTGATGATGTTTAATTCCAATGGTTGACCTTTACTTTAACATTATTGCTTTTTTGTACATAGCAGATCATTTTGTTTTGCCAAACAAAAGTTGTATTTTTATTGTTATGTTCATTTTCAGATAGTGCCTTTCACCTTTGAAAATTCTCTGGAACTTTCTTGATTGAAATGGTCATGAATTTGTGATCAAGTTTTTGCTATTTATATACTCCAGTGTCCATATTTCGTCACCTTAAGGATTTGAAAGGGAACAAGTAAATACACAAGGAATAGATCATTGCAACTGTTTTCTTATATTTAAATCACACGAGCCTGAATTACTATGCATAGTAAAAAACTTTCTACAGCAACTCGTGTGCACCTGTTATCTCAACCAAAACAAAAATGGTGACAAAATTAGGACAGGGTTGAAATCAGGACATCAAAGTATATAATTCTTAAGTTTATATGAGTAGAATGTCCTGATGTAAGGCCAGTTTCAATAAATTCCTATATTACTGTCACAGGGTAAGAAAAATATGCAGCCTGACCGGGACTCGAACCCAGGACCCCTCGCTTACAGGGCGAGTGCTCTCCCGACTGAGCTATCCGGCCGCTTACATATCCTTCTTCCCATAATGTGAACAGGTAAGTGCCGTGACATACTCCCCCCGAACTGGAAATTCGTCTCAAATTTCAGAATTCCAGGCCGTTTTTAAGGAGCATTTATTTTTTTACAAGCGTTTCTCAACTGACCAAGTAATTGTCACGGCCCCACGTTGGGCGCCAAATGTCACAGGGTAAGAAAAATATGCAGCCTGACCGGGACTCGAATCCAGGACCCCTCGCTTACAGGGCGAGTGCTCTCCCGACTGAGCTATCCGGCCGCTTACATATCCTTCTTCCCATAATGTGAACAGGTAAGTGCCGTGACATTACTACCTCTTCACACATACAATTTATATGCCCCCTACCTTTTTACTCTTACTAAGTTTCACATGTTTGAGTATAAGAAATAATCAGTAGCGTGTTCAATTACACAAAACGTTACAAAACGATACATTCGGAACTCCTCGGCCATAAATAATCTAATCTATACACAAATATGCGATCGTTAAGGCAATGAGTGATGTTTCGAAACTTACGGATTAAAAACGAAACATTACTCAATGCCTACGCGACCATATATTTGTTTACATCAACACCGGTAGTTTCAAAATAGCGTCTAAATATGTACGAGATTATTTGCAGCGAATGGCCGAGGAGTTCCGAATGTATCATTACGGAACGTTCTGTAACGTTTGCGGTAACTGAACTCCCTACAGTTCAGTTAGTTTACTTAACATTTTTCATTGTATTAAGTAATCATTATTAAGATACAGTTTAAGTCCTTACTCCATCCCACTTAATGTTTGACCAAAAATGGGAAGATTGTCTAGCAATTGGTTTATTATGGTTAAAGGAGCATTCTTCTGATAATATTTAAATCTCATTTTTACTGGCAATGCCTCGTGAATGCAGGTTTGAATATCTTAATACAATTAAAGCATTGTACGTAAAATTTGACCTCGATCTGACCTTTCACATCTGCATCTAATAATTATCTACACATATCCCAACAAAAATTAGTACCATGCCTATTCTACACTTCAGCACGTATTCAAAATAAACAATCGATAATCCTCTCGGCCTCTGTGTAATATACACTCGTTGTACGCTTTAATATATTTTAAAAATAATTTTATGTGTTTTTTTCGAGCTTTGATGATATACTCCGATCGGAGACGAGCATTAATACTGCATTCGTGTTCAATGTAATGAATATTCTTGCATAAAGGTCAGATTGGGGTCAAACTTTATGCACAATATTATGTTTAGAGTTATCAGTATTGACAGTATGTTTTATGTTTTACAATAAGTTGAGTTACTTAAGTTAAAGTAAGTTAAAAATTTAGTTTCTTTGAAACATTTGTTGTAGTTTGAAAATAAAAGATGATGAATTTGATTATTTTGTTTGGTTGTAAGTGGCCTAGGCAGCTAACGGCATATAGCCACTTTTCCAGCTTTACTTGTTTGATAAGACCCCTGGAACCCCTTCATGTATTTGTTCCAAGCAGGAACCTGTATACTACCACTGACTTTCCACAAACCAGCCTCCTCACTTGAAAACTCCGACGCCCATTTTGTGGATAAGAACCTCCAGTGATGGGGGGCAAGTGATCACAAATCAGCAGCTTAGACCTCTTGACCATGGAGGCCTATTGATTTTGTTCACTTTATTTTGAACATAGTCTGTGCAGTGACAAGTAAGGCATAAACTAGTTTTACCTATATATTACACTATATTTCATAATCTGAAGCATTTAAAACTACTGCCCAGATAGTGAGAGTTACAATTCATTGAAGCCAAATGTGCCAGAAAAATTGTTGATTCCTTTTTATCCTCTAAGACTTGCCATTAACAGATGTTTAGCCATATTGTTGACAAAAACATTGGTACTGGTAGATGAAGAAGATCTATGTCTTCAAATAAAAGAAAGATTTACATGCCCATGCTGAGTTTACCCTTCTGTTTTGGGACAGTTGTCCCCACTGGGAAAAATCTCATCTAAAATTTCGAGATAAGTGATGTTAGGACATGTCACATGTCCCTAAATGGAAGAAATACTGTATTAACATTTCAAACAACAAACATCATTAATTTGCATGTGCAAATACTTATATTACGCTTATAATTTTAGAGTTACATAGAGATCTACACAATAAAACTTCCTATATACATTTAGGCCTATATTACTACATTAGATCTTGTACAAACATATATTCAAAGCGAATATTTTATGCCAAAACTGAGATATAACTGTGACAATATAAAATTCTTTAACGAAAATCTGTACACAGGTAATCAAGTATTACATATTAAATACATTTTTAAAAACCACCTGTAAGTTGTATGTACAAAACGACTCTCATCTTTATTTGGACAGTTGTCCCCACTATGAATGAATCTCGTTTATGTTTTTGAGATAAATGGTGTTGGGTCAGGTCCTCAAATAAAAGGAGAATTAAATTCATTTGCAGAGAGACTGTTGGGACATTTCCCCTCAAATAAATGTCTCACTTGTCCTCGGTTTGTTTTTTCTCTCTGATCGTTAAATGTTAAGTAATCAAAAAATGAATGAAAGTGGTATAGGGGAGGCAATACTGATTAAAAAACGAAAGAGAGTCGCTTGCAAGTAAGCCCCTTCCACTAGTCCCCAGATTGCAGAATACCATGTACTGTCCCAAGATTACGTTTTGAAACATCCAGAGAGAGAGAGAGAGAGAGAGAGAGAGAGAGAGAGAGAGAGAGAGAGAGAGAGAGAGAAGTCGATAGGGTAATGTTGTCCGTCTATGTAAATACTTGCCATTTAGACCTAAATTTAGGAAAATGTAACTGAATGAAATGCAAATTTTGGGTTAAAAAGAGCAAAAATGACATTATTAACTAGGATCGGGGAACAACTGACTTTTTCTAGAAGAAAACCACTAAGGGAATGACCTTGTTCAGATGCATATCTGTCAGATAATAAGAAACAAATAAGAGCATTGTGAAATACCCCTAGCGCGTTAAGGTGAAAATGGTCAATTATCGACCATGTCGAAACCAATAAATGGATATATCCCAGTTTGATGTGACTATATGCCGGACCAAGGGCGTGTACCCGAAAACCTGAATGTTCATGAACAATTTGTAGCTACATGCATGCACCTTTTAACGATGTTGGTCGGTATTCATGGAAAACTCGTATTGGAGAGATTTTCAACCACATACAATAAAGTAACATGTACATGAATGTCAAATGGACACGAACACTACTTCTGACAGGCTTTAGTCAAGCCTTAGGGTGTCGATCTATAAAGATGAATACACTAAAACGATAATTTTGTTATGCCTTTACCGAAAATATAAGTTGGTATTCAGAAAAAAAATCATTTTATAGAAATGCTCGTCCAAACATGTGCTCGTCCAAACATGCCATTTTTTTATTATACGTGTACATGTATTTCTATTAAATAACTTGAACTCCAGCTACAGCTAGCTATAGCCCATCCCCAGGATGTAGACACCGTGAAACTGAAAATACCAATTTGAAAGTGATAAAATAATTAGACACTTTCCACGATATAGATCAGAATCCTGGGAAAATATTTTGGAGATATATTTTACTATACTAATAATGTTTAATTTGACTCGAACTCCAGTTTCGGCTCACTACAGCACCGCCCATGGGCGTTACCCCAACAAACTGAATACTTATTTTATTTGGCTAGAATGCACTTTACCGGTACGCGCCTACTGCGCATGCGTCATTTTGCATTCTTCATTGAGTCGGTACTGACGGTGACCGTTAAAAGCGGGGGTTCGGGGGCGGCAGCCCCTGATAAAAGACAGAAAATATCATGAAACTAAAATGAAATCACTTACCTTTCTATTCAAACAGGGTTAGGGATAGGGTTAGGGTTATATTTATACTTCCGGTGAATTACTACGTACCGGTAAAGTGCAGTAGCCCCTTTTATTTATTTCCTCCATTACTGAAGAGCATAACAACTTTTTACAAAACATTTGTACAGATACATACAATTGAAGAATCACACTATTACCAAGCATAATTATATAATTATTAATATCTATAATAACATAATTAAAGACGCTAATTAATTTGCCGTAGCGCTTTCGGCCTTCATCAGCGGCATTTATTTTCAAAATGACATTACAATGGAAATGACGTAAATGACGTTGACGTCGTTTCGGTGCGCGCTCTCGTCCACGTTGCGTGTTGGCGCGCTTTCCCGTCTTATTCTTTAGTATTAATGCCGTACGGGACGTATGTTCGTAATTTATCCTTCCACAGTTGTTCCATGGTTTTCCTGTAGATGGCGCTTCCGCTCAGCTTCTCTAACCACATGAACGAGAAGTCTGCAACGTTATAGTCGTTATAATAACATATATATAATAATAATATGTATAATAATATGTATACAGCCAAAAAGCATATTACATGTATAAGTACTACATAAATACATTTACAATATTTGACAACATCATACTACAAGTGCTTATATAAATCATAAAATGCACCTTTAAACTCAACTATTACATAACAAATCATACAAAGTAAAAACTACATGTATTTTTGAATTTGATAAAACACCTGAATTATTCTTAGTAGCAAGTATAAATAATTGTCTACATTGATTAATACAGATCAACTTGATAAAGTACAGGAACCATGTAAGACCCATTTTGTCTAAGCCAGTTACGTTGCGCACAATGTTCGACAATTGACTTTTTTCGCGAGTTTTCAATCATTCACCGTATAATATTTTTTGCACGATGTTAATTTTCCAACATGTTATATATGAAATGAAAAAGCATTTTTGCCAATTACGGTAGTCTTCATTGATTTAATATCAAATAACATTAAGTGATATTTGAATATGAAAATAAAGTGGGCCAGCGTCGTTTTGAGCGTGTCCCAACGTAACACACAATTAATAGTTTTATTCGGAAAAATGCTGTGGTTCGATTTATAATTGAACAACTCCCGAAAAACTTTAGCCTTTTACACTTACGTCAAATCCGTTGATGACTTCATTAAAGGAATTCAATTCAAAATGGCATAGGCCGTAATTTCGTTCATTTATTAAGTCGAAGTAGCATGTCCCATTTTCGTGCAATTTAACGGAGCTCACGTTTTCAACAGTTATTATATACGCATAGGAAAATGAGTGAGTTTTGATTAATATATAGAATTATTGTAATTTTTCTTCTCTACGTTTTCGTATAAAAATAAGTTACAATATCAATAAACTGAGTTAACAGTTGGAGGATTTATGTGTCTAGCAAAAATGTGAAAATCTGTAAAATTTGCGCCATTTCTAAAATTGACGTTTGTTAAACTAGATGTGTTAAAAGAGGTCTTTATATTTGTGGAAAAACAAGTCTGTATTGATTTTGTAATTTTTATGCTTAATCCTTACATATATAGTTTATGATATAGAGTAATAGTTGCAATGGTACGAATGCAAATTCATGTTTAGCAACAATGTGAATTCACTCATTTTGGTGACGTTAAACAACGTTAAAATCAGAGTTGAGATGTTATTTCTTTGTATGCATGTACGAGTCTTGGGTATGATGCGCTTATAAGGAACTATCATGAAACAGCTCATGCAAAGGGTCCGTAAGACGCCGCTGGTGGCATTCTTGAACGACAGGCAGATACCATTGTATTAAGAGGGAAGACTACCATTAAAACATAAGATGAAGAAGATTTCTAAAACTTCGCTAAAGAAGATTTTGAAATCACGAAGTCATGGTACAATACCGTAAAACAACTTAAACTTTAAGTGTTGCAATGAATGACCGCAGTATCATTACGTTAAACAACTACATAATCTATCAAATGAAAGAACGATTTTAATCGGCCAGAAATTGACTGCGTAGTAAATCAGAGACAAATGTATCGCTCCACACATTAAACTGGTCAGGCATTTTCTTTGATAGTACTCGATCTGTGGTATAACTTAAGCCTTCAGCAAAATTGCCTTAAGTAAAAAATTGTGTGTTTAAAACCGTGTTAACACAATTTGGTCATTTTATGGCATCCAGCTCACATAACCTAGCTTTCATGGATCCTTGTCTGTAACCAGTACTCGCCAACCCTTCCACAAGACCGGAAACTTCTCCATATTATACCATATCGATGAAGCAAAATTGACATTATAGTCAAATTTTCATGGAAGGGTATAACCTCTGCGATGGGATTCGAATCCGTACCCCCTCGGGACACGAGATCCCAAATCCCGGCTGGCTACCAACTGCGCTACCGAAACTACAATTCATACGTGTTCGCTGCCCCAATACGACGTTATGAGCAGTTAAAATGACGTTACGCTAAATAGTCGAACATTGTCTTACTCCACAGCCTTAACCTCCCGTAGTGTAGTTCATGACAGTGACAAAATCTATGAAGTATGAACTATAATATTATCGGTGAGTAAATCACGTTTATCACACTGTTTTGTATATTGGCGAGATATGAATAATGCCAAGTTACGAATGATAAGACAAATGGATTTCTTTAGACTGAGGTTATCTAAATCTCGGACTATCTTCCATAAAGGATTACAGCCCTTGCCATCTGATATATTGACCATCAAGTTATCACCAATTACATTGACTAACCTAGGTCTCAGTCTCAATTTCTCATTATTAATCACGTCATTTTTAAGAATTGTTTTCCATTGAAATTTTGCAGGAAAAATGCCTGAATCTATAAATCTAAAAAAGTAGTTTTGAAGACCATACTTATAAAATAATCGAAATACATCGGGTATAAAACCTCTCGCTGTTTTTTCATGATTTACAAAAATCTTTTTAGCTTGATGCACAGGTAGTCTGCATAGCTGTTCAAAGAATTCCAGCTTTCTATAATCAATCATAGTTTCAATAGGTACACAGTTTAACATCATAACGGTAAAAACAGAGTCAGTACTGTATGCAAATGATTGTACATATTTTAAACAAAATCTATGAGCTTTTTCTAAAGCATATATACTTAACGAATCTTCCAAGTATCCCGATTTCAATATTGCATAATTTTTTTATTTTTATTTATTTTTTATTTTTCAATATTTATGTCCGATCTATAGTGGAAATGTGTATAGGACCGACCTGTCGTCTGCTTGCATGGTTTGCAGGTTTTTTTTATCGATGCAAAATCGGTTTTGCCGTGCATTTGTTGAAAAGCGGAAATGGGCACATGCTCATCGTGCAAATATTCCTAGAGGTCAGTTTTGGTAAAAATCGCTAGTGTGTTGATATGCACAACGAAAAATCGAGAAATGACTCGAATGTCTCTACAAGAACAAGAAATTGCTAAATGTCTTTTGCAAGGCGGTGCGTCATTTGCAGAGATAATTTTCAATCTGCTATTTTTTCTGTTAAATCATAGCTGTTATAAATCTTCCCATTTCCGCTTGTCAACGCATGCACGGGAAACCTCGGTTTGATATTGATAAAGAAGCATGGAAGCCATGCAAGCAGACAACAATATGAGGTGGTATACACATTTACATTATAGATCGGACATAAATGTTGGAAAATAATTTTTTTCTACAATATGGAAATCGGGGTACTTAGAAGATTCGTTAAGTATATATCACTCTTAGAATAATAGTTCCAAAACTCACAACCATATAATTAGGTATTATAACAGTTTCATAGATCAATTTAAGTGTCACTGGAGTAATAGAACTTGGATGTAAACCATTGTTAATTATACTCATATATATACCTCTAAGTTTGATACAAGCATTCTTCATAGATTGGGTAGAAGAAAGATTTTGGTCTACGGTAACGCCAAGGTGAACATAAAATGGAGACACAGGCACAGTTTCATTTCCCAAAGTAAAAACATCGACTAGATAACCAGAAGAATTGTTGTTAAATTTAATAATTGCACATTTTTGAACGTTGTAAAATATCTCCATCTACAAGAATAGTCATGACATATCCTTAACATTTCATCCATTCCAGTCTTTGATAGAGAAACTAAAACCATATCGTCTGCAACTTTGGGTGACCACATTTTAAAGTCATACATACATAGACCTAAATTACTGGATTCTAACTCCTTTATAAGTCCATTAATGAACACTAGATTCATAAGTGGTGAACTCTTGTTGCCTTGTCTCGTTCCTTGAAGTACAGGAAAACTCTCAGAAAGTAACCCTTTATATTTGATTCTACCAGTTGAAGAACTATACAGTTCACGAAAAGAAATGAGGGTAGTAACGTCAATATAACGATGTTATAGTTATACTTGCAGATTGATGTATACATTATATATTTATTATTATTTATTCTTGATATGAATATCTTGAAATCATATAGCAATTTAATATGTTAATTTACCAAATGCGCAATTTGTTGATTTTGTTTATACAATTATCTGCTATTTATTCCTACGTTAAAGTTAAAAAGTTAAAGTGCGGTTTAAAGTTTGCTTCCATAAACATATTCAGCCGAATTTACAATCTTGTACGATAACTCCTGATCATTGAAAACACCCTCAGGCAGGCGATCCCTCACAGTGCCCATTTACACCTGGGTGGAGTAGAACTAGTAGGTTAATTTCTTGCTCAAGGAAATTAGCAGTGCCTTTAGTGGGGGTCGAACCCGGGACCTCTCGATCCCTAAGCGCACATAAATATACGTTCCAATGGTGAAAAATATATATTTCCCGTGTCTAGATTTTTCTGTTTTTTTTGTGTCATACTAGAGGCATAAAACCAAATGACAGAAGTGGTGTTGTTTATGTTGCAATTAGTTCTAGGTTAGGCCCATTTTGACCGTAGATTGACTGGCCTAAAATGGTATGAGCATCCCTTGGAAAATCACAAACAAGATAAATCAACTTATTAGTTCTAATTTGTTAAAGTTTTCAATTGGTGCAACCACGTTTGGCCTACATGTATCTTTTCCACAGAACGTTCATTCCTTTCTAATTTAAAAGGGAGATAACTCAAGAAGTTCAGCCTCATGATTACTTATTACAGTTGTAGCAGTTATCTCGCTTGCATGCCGTATGGAGTATCGAAGTGTAAACACAGAAGGTATTGTCTGTTTGCTAGATGACAAAATCTACAAAAACGTTTTGAAAAAAAGATCTACTCTACATATCTAAGCGATGTGAACTACGTTTATTTTTTCAGCAAAAATTGTATGATTTAGTCACAAAGTGAATCTTATAACTGAAATTGTTCTTGCGCCTAGATCCTACGTAGATAAGATTTATTTAACATATGCGACTTTTTAAAAGTTTTCTTGCGGAAATCTATGTTTGGACAAGATAAGAATCCAATCTATTGGCAAAGTCTTGGACCAAAAGTTTGATTTCATGTGCAATCAAAATATAATACATTGGCGGTTCTAGCGGGGGTTCAGGTGGGTCCGGACCCCTCCCCCTAGTTTTTCCAAAATGTACCAGTCTATAAGTGTATTTCTTGACGTATGGTCATTTTTAAGTAGCATGAAGCAATTTTTCTCGGTGCTTAACTTAGATTTAATGGTTACGTGCTTTGTATTATTATTACATGTATATTACATTATTCTGCAGAAAGTGTATAATGAGATAGTGGTTCCAAAGTTTGGACCCCGTGGAAAAAGTTCGGACCCCCCCTATAGAAAGAAATCCTGGAACCGCCAATATAATAAATAAAATAGACGAGGACGAAAATCTCTTGCAAATCAGAATAATCGTTTATGCTATGCTTGTTTCAATTTTGGTGGGCTACAATGGTGTACAAAAAGTGTAGTGTCCACTGGCGATGGACACAGCCATAGACCACCATAAAAAAGTTTATATATTTATAGAAAAACGTTGCTTAGGCGAGTCCAGGGGGCAGGTTTTTTCTTCTATCATAAAACATCATATTTATAGGAAAACATATAAATGTTGAAAACTTTCGCACGCTACGTGTGCAATAAAATTATTAATAAAATGACTGGAACTACACTAATAAAATGACAGAACGTACACTAATCAAGGACAATTCATTCTAAGTATTCGTAAGATTTAAACATGATCCAATGGCTGTGAAAATTATATGATATATACATGTATGTAGATGTTTTATCGTATACCCTGGGAAGTAAAAGTTTAGGTTCTGTAAATTTGCGCCTAAATCCAATAGAACTGAGCTTTCGAGCTCGCACCACTCCTTAGGCTTTGTCTAAGAACCCATAGTGTGTCCTTGAATACGGCCCCTAAACCCCAGTCTGCTAGCTAATTTTCCGCCCCCCTTAACTGTAAAGTTCCGCCCCCTCCCGTAACTGGAAATCCTGGATCGCCTATGCGTTGCTAAGATGGATCGTGACCATGCCCGTCGCTTTTGGTTAAATCAGAAATTAATGGCTTTTTGACGAAGCATTGGACCTATAAATTTAAGCGTTAGCAATGTACAAATATAATTATAATTTTGTTTAACTTTTCATTCAGTTTTCCTATAAGCAATACGAAAAAGTTGGAACAGAACTTCGAGAATGTACAATACAAGGCAGTTGACACGTGTCATATGAAATTAACAAGGCAAATCAATGAGTTTTGATTGGCAAATAACTAAGGCATGGTTTTCGATTTTTGCGGATGTGGGCGGTGCTTAATGTGTAGTTTTCCGGTTGGCATGATGTTAATATGTGAGTTTAGTGTGTTATAGAAAAAAGAGTTTCACGCTGGAATTACATGCTTAATCGCAGTTTCAGTTTTGCTTTGCTTGGAGACGGATTTAACAAACGCTCGGATATATATTTAATTAAATAATCAACGTTATTAATTGTGGTGAGTTAATTATACCCCCGCTTCGAAGAAGAGGGGGGTATACTGTTTTACCCTTGTCCGTGCGTGCGTGCGTCCGTGCGTGCGTCCGTCCGTTACAAAATTTCCGTCACAGTTTTCTCAGCAACTATACCATGCAGCAGCCTGAAACTTTGCATATTGCTTCATCCTATAGTCCCATGTGGTGTAAAGCGATTTCATGCTCCTTGCTCATCTACTTCCTGTTTGTCGCATATTTTTAGATTTTGGCGGGGGTATCACTAGTGAGCATTAGCTCACAGATTTACTTGTTTAAATTGACTTTGAGTTTCAACAGTTGGATTTCGCCTTAGTTTTCCGGCGAATTGTTTCGACATTTAAAATATAAAAAAAAAACCGGCGTTAGTGGGGTTCGAACTAGCTCCGTGCTCTTTCGAAAAAAAATGTGCCTTGAGTCTTGACCACTGCGCCATTGAGGCGAATTACTGTGAAGTGATATTTTTACGTAATTGAAGTCAAAACGTATATTTACAATTGTAAATCTTATTTTTTAAACTTTTTTATGTCAAACTAATTCATCAAATTAGTTTCGATGAAGACATTAATGTGCTTGTACATTGGAATATAATTTAATACAAAAAGAACCCCTTATATGAAAATAATTCTGAGCGGCAAACGATTCTTGTATTTGGTTGGCCGACGGAAACTAACGAGTGACGTCATAATCAAATAGGGTATATAAGGGATTGCGCGCGAAAATTTCTTTAGAATTAATCTCTTTTGCTTTATCTGATTACAGATTACCTGAAAGACTTGATTCTTCTGATCTGCTGACGAGAGACTACCTAGCGTTACGTAGATTACTGGTATGGCTGCTTTGGTGTTGTGTTGTGCGAGTGGTGTGAGGGAGATGATCTCGTGGGGCTGGGGGAACTTCTGTAAGTATTTTTCATTTTCTTGTGCAATGTTGAATTTTAATGGCGGCCATTAAAAATGGCGGTCTTTTTGTTGACATGATTCTTGGATTACTTCTTGATCTTATGTTACTATGATAAGTATTCATTATTTATTTTGATAAATAACAAGACTTTTTTTGACAAGTTACATATCTACATTCCGGAAACTAGCCACGAGGAAAATTAATTCAAATTCAACTATAGTTACACCAATGCCATACCATGTCATGACCATGTATGCCAGGCTCTAAGTGAACCTGCTGAATGTCTTGAACTTGTTCTAGGCTAGATCATGAATATATCTTGGATTAAAAACAATTGCCTATTTAGGATAGCTAAATCTGTATAAGTTCCTGTTTAGTTGTCATCTACTTGTATGTTCATGGACATGGAATCATGATACTTATTGATATTTTAAATGAATAATATTGACCATCATTTAGATAATTATTTGATAATTGTGAGAAACTGTCAAGTCATAGTCTGAGAGGCCTTGGTCTGACCGAGACTTCTACTTTGCTACATATCATCATACATGAATGAACTACTTTAACTATTTGCTAAATGTACTTTCTGAAAACTGTCTTATCATGATTGTATCTTATTGTATATGTTATGTTTACATGTATATAAATTTAATGGAAAGTTTACAGCTATGTTTACGAGTACAGCTTTGTGTATACTCTCAGGATTTTGTTGGAGCAAAGGAAAAATATTTCATCCATATAATGTCAACTTCGGTTGATGCTGTGATGATTTTATTTTGATTATTTATTTTATTACATAAACTCCAATCATTGTTGACATCAACTTGTTCACTTACTGATTAAAGACTATCCATTAACTTAAATGTACTGCAAGACTTTGATTTAATAACTTGAACTTCCCCCAATTTACTTTACAACATTGATTCTTCAGCTGATTTAAAGTTTCTTGAATATCGAACCTTGTAAAAGTTGGGATTCGAACCATCATCCAACTTGATGATTTATTAATAAGATTTTTACAGATATACTCTGAGTTGATTTAATTTGATTGAAGAATTAAGAACTTCAAACATTTAAACAGTAATCATTTGAAATGTTTTGTGAAAATGTTTTAACACATTTTGTTTACCAAAAGTTTATAATTGTTTTCTGTTCTTAATTCCAGGCATATCTTCGGATGTGAAGGAGTCCTCCACAGCCCCTGAGATCATCGAGGGTAAGTTATCTTTTTTCTTTATTATCATTTGTACTTGTAAATTTTGAAATGAAGACTTTTTGTCAACTGAATGCAATTATGTTTTAAATCCTTTATTATACAGGTATTTTTGTAAGACTTAATCAAATTTAATGATTAAGTCTTTTGATCTTCAAGTAAAATAAAGATTTGTTGATTAGTGTTAGACTTACAAGAAAAAATACCTCTGAAAAATGAGAACATTGTTGCATTCAGTTAATCTAAAGCTGTAATTTATTGTAAACAGCTTATTGTCATCCTATATACATGTATTGTACATTGTTTCTGAAGTTTTTTTTTAACTATTAATGAGGATTCATTATATTTGTTAAATTTTTGCAGATTTAATTCAAGTTAAATGTTTACTTTTGGCTTTTTTTTTCGAAACACAAAAATATAAATATAATAATGTTGACAGTTTTAAATTGTCTGACAACTGTGTTCAGATCTTTCTCTAATTCCCAATATGATTTATTTCTAAAATCCAATGAGCAATATTCAATAACTATGGCTTTAAAAGTAGACACTCAGCATTTATTTAAAAGGTTAACAATTTTGTTAAGTAAATTAATGCATTATAGTTAAAATCAAATAACTTTTGCTATACATCAACTTGGAATTTAAGATGTAGTTTACTAAGGATGGTTTTGTATATCGTATGTCACTTTAGTTTGTGTATTGTATCACATGTATTTACATTTTGTGTTTAACACCAAGCATAATTGTTTCTGATACGGGGTTTCTGGGTTGTAAATGGGTCTTAGGGTGGGACTCTGGATGCCATAACTGCTATTTGCACTCCTTCTAGTAACTGTTTTTTCATTCTTCTTGGGTATCTAATGTGTCGTCTTGGTATTATCTAAATATAAGTGTCATAGATATTTTTGCCCATCATTTTTGTGTTTCTAAATTCAAGGATATCAATTTTAAACTATTAATATATCTTTTCTGAACTTGTGTTTCATTATTGACAATTTCTGCAAGTTGCAGGTTTTTACATTGATTTCAAAATTAGGTTGCTAAAATGGACTGCCAATTATACTTGAACTTGCCCGAACTATTTGTAAAAATATCCAGAACTAATTGTCTAGACTAAAATATAGGTCGTCAGAGGCAATATGACAACCATTAATGGTGAGTCATGAAATGTAAGATTCACTGGTGCCAACCGCATTACAAACACCAAATTATCATTAATTTTTATTATAAAATGATTCAATTGTCATAAAATAAACAAATACGTAAGTTCCAGCCAAAAGCAAAAATTTTGTTTATGAAAAGATGTAAGCTATCCAACTCGATGAAATAATTCTAAATTTTACTCGGAATAGATGTGACCGGTCTCCTTTCCAAGAACCAGTAGTCCAATTACCTAGCAGTGACTTCAAGTGTTCTATGAAATCATTGGTTAAGTCAAAATGGCAAACAATGTGGAACTATGATATTTTCAATAAGTTACATGACATAAAGCCAAGCCTTGATTAATCTTCGTCAATAATATTATCTAATTGCTGAGACGAAATAGTGATTACGCAATGTAGAATTGGTCATACCAGATTAACACATTCATACCTTCTAAAAAAAAGAGGAAGCGCCTAAGTGTACACCATATGAGGAGCATTTCAATGTAAAACACGTTCTTCTTGACTGTAAGGCAGGCCTCGATCTTTACGCTAGTCCGATAGCCCAAGGCTATCTAATTGTCTGGGGGACTACCTAAAATTTTGAGCATGTAGTCTGATAGGCTACTCGTATTTTGAACTATGCTGATAAAAATATTTGATGCTTTATCTGAAATAAACAAAATAAAGCCTATTTCATCATTGATTTAATGATCAGAATTATGAACGGTCAACTTCATTTCTCAAAAAAGATTTATCGATCTTAGTTTTAAATAGATTTTGTTAAATTGTCCGAGTATCGTATCTGAATCGGTTTTTTAATTAACTGACAGACCATGTATCATTTCTCAAATAAACGATCAAAAGTCGATGAATTTCAAACAACAATATCAATTATCATCAATTAAAAATAAATTAGAATCTTTATTCGTGCTGTTGTTTACAACATTGCTTATCTGTTCAATGTTGGTAAATTGCGTCATCTAATATAACTTAAGTAACATCTGAGAGTTAATTGTTATATATCTACATTGTGTATATAATAAATGAATTGAAGAAGTTTGTTAATATTATGTCTGGGTATAGGTCAAAAGATAAGATTGATAAGAGTTTTGTGAAATTACATTTTATATTTATTCATGTGTAAGTATATAAACACCAATTTCGAGTTGTTCTTTTTTTTAAATAAACTTGCACATTTCAACAATAAATAGCTGTTAGAGACTTTATCATTTGAAAACTAATTTGATAAGATTCAAATGTAATATTTTAACAATATACCATTTTTGTCCTTTATTAGCGGGCTTTAAAAATAGAGAAACATAATCGTATTTTAATAATATTGCGTTTTTTGTCCTTCTTTATAAATAAGAAACATAAGGGTGTAACATTGACTACTAATTCTTACTTATACCGAGTTAAATACGATCTTTTATAATTATGATTACCTGTAGCGGACCAGTTATATTGACAGACTATTGATCTGAGGTATCATTGTAGCGGACCAGGTAATTTTAAGAGAGTAAAAATGACGGACATGTACAACTAGGTTTAACTGTAGCGGACCACTTAATTTCAAAAGTGTTAGAGTAACGGACCAGTTAATAGATCGAGAATATTATTTTTGTCGAACTGTCTTAATTATGAAGAGTTGTACTAAATTGACAAACTTTTGTTCTGATGTTTAACTGTAGCAGACCACTTAATTTTAATAAGAGTTACGGATCAGGTGATAGATTTAGCAGATGTAAGGTATCACTGTAGCGGACAGGGTTATTTAAATAGAGCTAAAATGACGGACATTTACATCTAGGTTTAACTGTAGTGGACCACTTAATTTTGATAAGAGTTTCGGACCAGGGGAAAGATTTAGCAGATGTAAGTTATCACTTAAACCTAGGTTTAACTGTAGCGGACCACTTAATTTTAAGAGCGTTAGAATTACGGACCAGGTTATAGATCGAGAAGATATAAGATTATTTTTTGGGAACTGTATTGATAATGAAGAGTGTTGAAATTACGGACCAACAAGTTGGGTATTACTGTAACGGACCACTTAATTTTCAGAGAGAAAATTTTCGGACTGTTTATTGATATTGATAGTTCATGTAAGTTTGGTGAAGTACTGATTCTGCAGACCAGTCGAATATGAGCTAAAATTGAAGGAATTTTGAACTTCAGAAGACCATTTAATTTCACGATTGTAAAAGCTGCATAACATTTGATTTGTCGCGCAGATAACATTACTTATTAAAAAGCTATCGTGGTATGTATGTGTGATAACATCACAATTAAGGCGACACTTTTTATTATCTCTGTTTATAATCAAATTAATCCCGTACAACTTGGATAGAGTGGGCGGGATTTAAAATGATTTTATGCAATGATTTATTAGCAATTAAGTATCACGACTGTCCATCTGGGGCAGAAATAATCGATAATTAGTGTAAGGTCGTTAACTCACAGGATATCTTTAATGTATTTTTTTTTTTTTCAATAAGTCTTAATCAAACATTTAACAAATAAAGATATAGACTTGCATCTGGACCAAATCAATAAAAAAGAGAACTGAACAGATTAGCGTCTTTAATTACATTTCCATGTTTTTATAACATTATGCAAAATTTAACAGAATATTAACACATGTATAATATATCTAAGCACAAATGACGATTTGAAAGGCAATGAGATGATATCTTTATCATAGAAAAAAATGCCAAAATTCAGGAATATAATATTAAATGTTTGCATCATGCCTTTTAATTAGAATGTTAAACAAACAATTACGGCTATTGTAATTATACCCCCGCTTCGAAGAAGAGGGGGGTATACTGTTTTACCCTTGTCCGTGCGTGCGTGCGTGTGTGCGTCCGCCCGTCCGTTACAAAATTTCCGTCACAGTTTTCTCAGCAACTATACCATGCAGCAGCCTGAAACTTTGCATATTGCTGCATCCTATAGTCCCATGTGGTGTAAAGCGATTTCATGTTCCTTACTCATTTACTTCCTGTTTGTCGCATATTTTTAGATTTTGGCGGGGGTATCACTAGTGAGCATTAGCTCACAGATTTACTTGTTGTTTAGTTTTTTATTGTACTTTTTCTGTAGATGAACCAAATTAATATTTATTTGTTTTATAATTATTGTTACTATCATAATTACTGTTGAAAAATAAATGCTCTATGACAAACAAGAAGACTTACAATTGATATAAAAAAATCTAATTGGTTTATTTGCTACCTACACCCCTTTGAAGTTATTAATTAAGTACGCGCCAAACTACCGTATTAAGTTCTATAGTAAAAGTTCAATACTTTTATTCAACACACGCATATATTTTGTTGCTTACAGTTTGAAAGAAAAAAAAAATTAACGGACAAACATACATATTCAATAAAAATAGACCAAAATATAGGAAAGGGAAAGACACATGTTTAGAAATGTCTCGTTTTTCTTTAATATTCTTAGTAATTTCAGTATAAAGCTCGTAAAATAAACTGGTCCGCTACAGTGAAACCTCTGATCTAAAGTCCGTCAATATAGTTCCAACTCTTCATAATTGATACAGTCCGCTAAAAATATTCTTATATCTTGTCAATCTATCACCTGGTCTGTTACCCAAACGCTCTTGAAATTAAGTGGTCTGCTACAGTGAAACCTCAGATCAATAGTCTGTCAATATAGTACTCAGATCAATAGTCTGTCAATATAGTACGAAACTCTTCATAATTAATTCAGTCCGCCAAAAATATTCTTATATCTTGTCGATCTATCACATGGTCCGTTACCCTAACGTTCTTAAAATTAAGTGGTCCGCTACAGTGAAACCTCAGATCAATAGTCTGCCAATATAGTACTAACTCTTCATAATTGATACAGTCCGCCAAAAATATTCTTATATCTTGTTGATCTATCACCTGGTCCGTTCCCCTAACGTTCTTAAAATTAAGTGGTCCGCTACAGTGAAACCTCTGATCTATAGTCTGCCAATATAGTACTAACTCTTCATAATTGATACAGTCCATATAAAAATATTCTTATATCTTGTCAATTAATCACCTGGTCCGTTCCCCTAACGTTCTTAAAATTAAGTGATCCGCTACAGTGAAACCTCAGATCTAAAGTCCGTCAATATAGTACTAACTCTTCATAATTGATACAGTCCGTTAAAAGTATTCTTATATCTTGTCAATTAATCACCTGGTCCGTTCCCCTAACGTTCTTAAAATTAAGTGGTCCGCTACAGTGAAATCTCAGATCTAAAGTCCGTCAATATAGTTCTAACTCTTCATAATTGATACAGTCCGCTAAAAATATTCTTATATCTTGTCGATCTATCACCTAGTCCATTACCCTAACGCTCTTAAAATTAAGTGGTCCGCTACAGTGAAACCTCAGATCTATAGTCTGTCAATATAGTACTAACTCTTCATAATTGATACAGTCCGCCAAAAATATTCTTATATCTTGTTGATCTATCACCTGGTCCATTCCCCTAACGTTCTTAAAATTAAGTGATCCGCTACAGTGAAACCTCTGATCTATAGTCTGCCAATATAGTACTAACTCTTCATAATTGATACAGTCCGCTAAAAATATTCTAATATCTTCAGGGATGTTCCTAGGTCATGTTTTCAGTGAGAGATTTTCTCCCATTTACAAGCAAATGATGAGATTTTTCTGATTTCAGTGGGAGCAATTCTCCCATTCGCCAAAAAATAACGAGATTTTTTATTTGTGACATCAAAATTTAATACTTCTCAAATCAAATCCTTAAAAACATTTTAACCCTTTAACCCTTTTTGTGATTCTACATGTAATATAACATACTGATTTTTACTAACTGAATTACAAATTTAATGTTGGTGTTTTTTTGGCATTATTCCTGAATAAAATATTATGATTCTGTTTCACTTGTTTTTTGCAATAAACACATCTTTTATTTCAGTGACTAAGTTTCTTTCTTAGCACATTTTTTTAGTGAAATGATGTAATAATTTTATAAGTAAACATAATTCACTTAATTGTCTGAATTGTTATCTGTTACAGTAAAAAATATCAGTTCAATGATCAGGTTAAGCCAGACCAACATTTTAGGAAGAAGTCACTTCTCTTTTCAGCTCATATATTAATAATTATATCAAGGTCAAGTTGAAAGAATTATGTAGAAGTGAAGTTACAATAAGTAAACGGGTTGTTTTCTACCTATGAACTAAATAAATAATGTATCTGAAATTTTGCATATCCGAAAATATGTTCACTTTTGTGAAGTTAAATGACCAAAACAAACTACTTAATAATTGTGCTGAACTATTATTTCTTTCACATAATTAAATTAATTTAATCACACCTCATTAGTAAGGTGTATACGATTTAAAAGTGATCCAAGACAAAATAAAAACAAAAAAAATGTGACAGTCATGTAGTCGTACATGTGTTGACAAATACCGCTAATTTTCGTAATATTATGTTAGTTATTTGACTAATAATGAACATATTTTTGAAAAGATAATTTTTATTGCAGTCCAGAGCCATTCAACTTTGCTTTGAAGTGACATTTTTTCAAAAAAATATTACGATCGGGCTCGGGTACGAACATTATTGAGGACGAAAGTGTCACGATTTTATTGTGAATTTTAGATGCCCATAAGCGTCTAGATGACAGTGGTGCGATATTTTCACGCATTTAAGGACTTTCTAAGCGATTTTTGCCATTTTAGTGCGAGAAATCGCGGAAATCGCGTCCTAGGAATATCCCTGTATCTTGTCAATCTATCACCTGGTTTGTTACCCTAACACTCTAAAAGAGAGGAAGCACCTAAATGTATACCATGTGACGAGCATTTCAATGTAAAACACATTCTCCTTGACTGCCAGGATCTTAAATACATTCGTGACAAACATTTTAATGTAAACTCTCTTAAAGAACTTATTGAATTTGTACCATTATTACATAGGTTTACCTCATTAATTTCGTTTGAATTAATAGTATCAATGATAGCTTTCGGTGCGATATGACCTTTCTGTGTTGGTGCGCCGTAAAACCCAAACAAACTGCATTCAATTTTAGCGCTTAATCATAGGAGATTGGGTGTATTTTCAACTGAGAATGAAATATGTATAGATGTATATCAATCTGATTAAAACCTGATCTAAGATTTTCAGCTCGTCTACTCGCTTATTTAGATCTGGCCTTTTCCAAACAAAGGTTGCGTTCAGGTGACCTTTTCTCATCATGATATTAATGACGAAATTGTTATTATTGAAATGAGCTGTCCAATCACAGACTGTGAATTGTACTGCTGTTAATTTAGCTTGCAAACCTTGGTCTAAAAATAGAAATTTCGAAAACCAAAATGTGATTAATAGTGTTTTCGTCTAGAAAGCTAAGCATTGATTATTCGACATAAAGGTCATCTCAACGTGACCCTGCATTGAAAAAGTATAGATTCTGTACAACAATTCTCAAATTGTCACACCAATTGTGTAAACTTAGAATTATTAAACCCTTCGACAGAAGGAATGTATTGATTTAGTCCGTCAAGTTTTCATTAATTGATATGTTTTATGCTGTTAAGATAAAAAAAATTAAAGATACAAATGTCACATGCGTGAAATTATAATGGCCGACAAATGAACTTGTCAAATCATTCCAGCATTATTTGATTCTCTATGTTTAAACACGAAGATACCCTTCATATTTTGAATCTGCTTGGGGTTGTAAGCTTAGATTATGATTAAATTTCTAACTTTCAAGGTATCTTCAGTATTGTTGTCTCTCAAATATATGGTGTATTGGCATTCATTAAACTCTCGAAGGTTAATAAGCTCTGTATGTTCTTATTTTATGTTGGGAACTGGATACTTTTATCTTTTTTTCTCTCTTGGATTTTGGACATAATGTGTATAACATATTAAATATAGGACAGTGATAGTTAATAGTGTTTCACAACTTTTCTGTTGGTTCTTTCAATATAATTATTGTATTTGAGATTTTGGAGTTATTTAATATTTCAACTGAATTTTACCACGAAGACAAAAAATATTTGTATTGCTGGAATTACGAAAAAATAATTTGGATAATTTTTAATTTGTGATTTCATGGTATAATGTGTACAAAAAGTAAATATTATACATAATCAATGAATGTGTAAAAACCCATATTTTGAGTTATGGTTGAATTTGCCCTCGATGCATATGTATTACAATAGTATGCTATGCTCAAATTAATGAACATAATATTCTTTTAATTTAAATCAAATTAATGTTAGATTTGTTCTTTTGACTAGTTTATCAGATGTAACTGATAGGATAGTTGATTGAGGGCAAGTTTAATATTGTTTACTAATAACTATATGATTTGTTGAACCAATACTTAGGATTCATTTGTTTTTATTGTTTGTACCGTGAATGAGTTTGTTAAAAGTTTTGTTGTAATACATCCATGAGTTTTCGAAAGTGTGTTTTATGATCGAGCAAAGCTGCTTATGCGGTATGATATGTTTTAATCAACATATTTTGATAACAATTAAATGGCTAGTACAAAAACAAAGCAATCAGTAACGGTGAAATTATTCAAGCTTTGACAGTTGACAAAAAATGGACAATATAACCTCATATGCTTAGCATGTTTTAATTTATTGATAATACACACTTGGTCTAGAATATTTCTTGTTTTTGTAACATACTTATAGCTTGTTTAGGATAACTTGAGACAAACGACTCTGTCTGTTTACATATTTGGGACTCAGGTATTACATAAAACAGGGAGGTCGGCTGATTTTGTGTGATGAAAGTATTAAACATGTCTTAATGCGTGGAACGTGTGTTCTCGTACTAAATTTAATACATCAAAAACACACTGATAATAGTCGATAATTACGTGCACTAAACTTAAATCCACCTGTGTATTAAAATGGTATCGTTGTATTTTGTCTCAAGTTATCCTAAACGAGCTATAGTTTACAAGTCAAGATTGGTATGAAATTATTGGCCGGGGTAGATTGTTGTAAAAACAATGTCAAGTTCTGTGTACTCAAAGTTTTTCTGTGTATTGAAAGTAACATTGACCAAATATGGAAAGGTTTAGACTTCAGTGGTTCTTGCTTAATTTTAGCATTGTTTTTTTTTTGTTCATTGCACTGTGTAATGGTACATCTCATGCTTGTATAGACAATTCTCATTGTATCTTAGTCATTTACTTTAGATGTGTGGTTGAAAGTTTAAACAATTAGAATTTAGCAGTTTTAATTTTGGACAATGATTATAATTTATTTTGTCATACTTGGACTGTGTATTGAAATTTTAGTTTGGATTTATAATTCATTAACACATTATTGTAGAATTGAATGTAATCTTGATTAGCAAAGGTAGTTATATGGTAGTCCTAAATATAAGACCCTTCATAACTATTTTATCATACGGACGTTCTTCTGTTATGCAGGGTCTTAACGGATTGCTTCAAAAACGCATAGCAAAATATTTTTTTCAAAAAGTAAATGAATGTGGGTCAAATTAGCACCAATCGATAGATAAAAGTTTACTTTTATTCTTTCCATAAAGCAAAAGATAAAAATCAGTTTTTTCCCATATGAAAACACCAATTACTTTTCCTGCTATCCAGGATTGTCGCCGCTTGCCTCCATTTTGAACTGAATTCGTGTCGGTAAATAAAGTTTCGAATCGCTTACAGTTTACTTAAACGAATTTTAATCTCTCAAGAGTAGTCGTTCTTACTGTCAACAGTCACAAGTATGCACGGAACGGTCCGGATACTGGCTTTTATACTGTACCTAATATATTCGTTCAAAATCATTTCTTACAAATGGCGTGACCAAATTTAAATTCGGATTGCTTTGGCTATTATTGCACGATTATTGTGACAAACTGAAAGTACTCGTTAATAAAGGATTTTAAATGGATTTTTTGACTGTCTAAGGTTAGCATTTGAAATTATTTTACTTTCATCATGTGTATTTTTCGTTTATCTTTCTATTGGTGTATCGTTTTATTGCAAATTTTTCAAATTAAAACGAGTAGAACGTTCAGACCTGATTCGATGTCTGTACACTAAAATTTTTGCTATGCGTTTTTGAAGCTATCCGTTAAGACCCTACGTAACAGAGAAATGTCAAAATGATAAAAAAGTTACGTAGGGTCTTATATTTAGGACTAGTTATATGGTAGCCTAATGTGATTTTGGACTGTGATTGTTAAATTGTGTTTATTGTTCAAGCTCTAGTAATGATGAGTTGGGATTTGTGAATCTTGTATTTATTTCAATTGATGTAAACAAAATGAACATGGAACATGGAACATGGACAGTGATGGATATATTTATTTGTCGTACACATCTTGCAAAGTGTACAAATTAGAAAAAGTTTAGAATTCTACTTGTGCACGACAGAATAGGTTACTTGATTTAACTTTTGCAATTATGGACTGTGTTAGTTGTTAAATTGTTTGGATATAAAATGTTAAGATTTCAGATTCAAATGATTTACATTGAATAGTTAGTTAATAGCTTGTTTGGTTAAACAGTACATCAACATTATTTAGTGAACTTTGATAGAGTTAATGAACATGTTTGACTCACACTTAGTGGTTTACTGTGGTGGAGTCTGATTCATTTTTTATTTTAATTGATTTTAAGAATGACAAGAAATAATTAATGCAGTTATAATAGGTTAGCCTTTAGTTATTTTGGATAGTGAGTATCATATTAGTTCGGTTATTTACATGTATCCAGTGTTATTCTTAGTATTTGGCTAAAATCTTAATCTTGACTAATCAGAACAGCTCATATCTAATTAGGTTAGCGTTCTTCCCTTAGATATTATTGACTGTGGCAATTGTTAAAGATATACATGTATTACTCTTGTACATTCTTACATTGAAGCAAACAATTTAGTTAGGTTTGTCTTCTTACATAATTTTAATTTCATTTCAAATCTCTTAGCTGCATGGCATTATTATGTTTGATATTACTGAAATTATTTAAAACTTGTTCAGGTTTGACTGATATATATCTTGATAGGTTATTCTTTTGCAATTATTGATAGTGATGATTCTTGAATTTTTTATGTTTGTCTGTTTTAAAATTAAATTTAATTATAATTTAAATGATATTGCTTCTGATTAAACTGATATATCTTGATAGGTTATCCTTTTGCAATTATTGATAGTGATGATCATTTCAAGAATTTTTTATTTTTGTGTGTTTTAAAATTAAATTTAATTATAAATTAATTAATATTTATTCTGATTAAACTGATATATCTTGATAGGTTATCCTTTTGCAATTATTGATACTATATCTTGATTTGTTATCCTTTTGCAATTATTGATAGTGATGATCATTTCAAGATTTTTTAATTTTGTTTGTTTTAAAATTAAATTTATTTATAATTTAATCAACATATCTTCTGATAAAACTGATATATCTTGATAGGTTATCCTTTAACAATTATTGATAGTGATGATTATTCCAAGATTTTTTTAAATTTCATTCAGATTTAAATTTAATTCAATTATAATTTAACATTTTCATTTCATACATAAATCCATTATTTAAGTTTTTGTACCATAAACTGTTTTTAGTATAACTTATTTATTAAAGGTATCAAGTTCAAACTTTAAATGTATTTTCTCATTATCAAACTACATCTTATGTAGCTAAGTTCAAAACTTTGAATGTAATATTTTAGAATTATCTGCCCTTGAATTTGATATATTACTTTTTTCTTGAACTTCTTTATTTCTTAAGGAACCTTAACATTAAATGTGTTGATTATCATCACCCGCATGATATGTGGTTGGATAAATTACTCTGACACAAATTTGTTTCATAATTATTTCCCCTAAACTTAGAATTTATGGACAAGATTTTCTATTGGTTGAAAATCTTAAGTTCAAATATTTCAAATAATTTGTTTTTCTTTACTTTCTTAAATTGTTGTGCTTACTGACTGCTGGTGTTAGTTTTAAGTCTGAGTTGTGATATTTTCTTTCAATTTTTAGATGAATTTAAACCTGTGCTAGTCTGAATATGTTAGCATTCTTCAACTCTGAACATTGATCAATATATTTGATGGTAATCATGGTTTGAAGTTAAGGTTTTTGAATGAATATTTATAATTTTCTGAGCATAGTTTTGATGATACGTAGCTGTTTTTCTTTACGCGAGTATGTCCTAGTGCATGACTAAAATAAATCGATGTTAACCATTAAAAATGATCAACATAAAACACTGATATAAATTAGTTATGCACCAAGTGACTTCTTAGTTAATGATTTCTGATAATGCTGAATATTCAACAAATTATTTTTGTAGTGGAAGTATATTGTTTGGATCTGACACAGTTGATATTTCATCATTCCTGGATAAATGAATTTTTATTTTTTTTATTAATTCCATTTTATAAACAAACTGCAATATTTATTAAGCAGGTTTTTTCTGAAGACTACTGATGTGAATGTTGACTTAAGTAGTAAATCATTAGTATTTAGTATTTATTAATCTATTACAGATGTGGTGATGGTACATGGTGATGGATCTTGTGTGGATGGTGTTGTGGATGTGGTTGTAGATGCTTCTGCTTCTGCTGCTGCTTGTGAGTATGAGGTACCTGTTACTTCTTGTGTCTTGAGTGAGGTGGAGGGATGTGTTGGTGAGAGTCTTGTGGAGGGATGTGTTGGTGAGAGTCTTGTGGAGGGATGTGTTGGTGAGAGTCTTGTGGAGGGATGTGTTGGTGAGAGTCTTGTGGAGGGATGTGTTGTTTCTGAGGATGGTGGTCGTGGTCGTTTGTGGACGGATGTTCTGGTGCCTGTTAGGGAGGTTGTTTTTGTTTCTGCTCCTGCTGTTCCCCTGCCCGTTGTTCCTTTGTGTGAGGGTCGTGTGTGGACGGATGCTCTGGTACCCGTCAGGGAGGTTGTTTTTGTTTCTGCTCCTGCTGTTCCCCTGCCCGCTGTTCCTTTGTGTGAGGATGTTTCTGCCTTTGTTGATGATGTTGGTGTGTTTGAGGATGTTCCTGTTTGTGAGGCTGATGTTAGTGTGTGTGAGGATGTTTCTGTTTGTGAGGGTGATGGTGTTGGTTCTGTTGATGATGAGGTTTGTGATGGTCCAGTTGATGTTACCCTTGGTCTTCATTGTACTGATCCCTTTCAGGTTTGGTGGGCATTGCAGTTGACCCATGTGAGGTGTCCTGATGCCCGGAGAATGGTAGCTCTTTCCGAGTACTTGGATTGAGTATAATGTTAGATTGTTATGGTTATTGGTATTGTTAGATAGATATTGTTATTGATTACTGGTTATATCTGAGATTAGTCTAGGATCATGGTTACAGATGCACTGGTTACATTTTGTTTGAAATGATGTTAGATAGATTATAGATATGTTAAGTTAAAATAGGGTTGATACACTTTCTGAATCATGGATGCTGAACAAGGCATGAATTTAATTGTATTTTGAAATAAAACATATATTTATTAAATTGCTTATTTGAGTTTGTGTTAGCCTAGCGAGGTGATGATATTATTTGGCTTGTATTAATAATTGACCTAGTTAGTCAAATCATCCTTTTTGGAATATCTGATTATGGATAAGGGTCCTATTCATATTTAGATGTTTTAATTTGAGATTATTTTGTAAAATTCATAATTTTTCTTCCAGTTTTTTTTTTATCTTTTTCTCTCCAGTGTTAGAATTTCCCAAGCTGGGCCAATATAAGCACAAATGATTATTTAACTATATATGTTAGAGCTTAAAATGCATGCGATTCTGGTCTTGCTTAACATGTATGTTCAGCTAGTGTATCTTCCTTAAAATTTCTTGCATATTTATTTTATCCTCTCATTACCCCTTTTTGGTCAGTTAATTGTATCCTCTCATTACCCCTTTTTTGTTCAGTTTATTGTATCCTCTCATTACCCCTTATTTGGTCAATCGGGACATGGTCAGGTTTTGGATGTATGGATTGTTTGTATGTTTGTTGATGAATGGATTATGTGTATGTTTGTTGATGTATGGATTGTGTGTATGATTGTTGATGAATGAATTGTGTGTATGTTTGTTGATGAATGAATTGTGTGTATGTTTGTTGATGAATGAATTGTGTGTATGATTGTTGATGTATGGATTGTGTGTATGTTTGTTGATGAATGAATTGTGTGTATGTTTGTTGATGTATGGATTGTGTGTATGTTTGTTGATGAATGAATTGTGTGTATGTTTGTTGATGTGTAGATTGTGTGTATGTTTGTTGATGTATGGATTGTGTGTATGTTTGTTGATGAATGAATTGTGTGTATGTTTGTTGATGAATGAATTGTGTGTATGATTGTTGATGTATGGATTGTGTGTATGATTGTTGATGTATGGATTGTGTGTTTGTTTGTTGATGAATGAATTGTGTGTATGATTGTTGATGTATGGATTGTGTGTTTGTTTGTTGATGAATGAATTGTGTGTATGATTGTTGATGAATGAATTGTGTGTAATGTTGTTGATGTATTGATTATGTGAATTTACTTCAGTAAAACTCTTGATATAACATACTTGGTTAGAACATACACTCAGTTAAAACATACCATTTTTTCTGGCATTTTGTCTGGCCCGTTTTTCATCCTTATATATACCATATTTAGTATACCTTAGTTTTAACATACCTTTTTTCTATGGCCCAGCGAGAATGTTATATCCGAGTTTTACTGTACATACTTGTATAACCATTTATATACATTACTGTTATTGCACTTCTCTTCTGACAGTATTGTATAGTTTGTATTCAGTTGCACATGTATTATTTGGCACTGTTTTACAGACAATTTATGTTTAGGTCCCTTTTTTCATAGAGCCATCTTTATACATATAGCTGTCATTGCCTTTAACTACAGACAGCATTTGTATAGTTTGTATCCAGTTGCACTTATGTTTTTGCACGGATTTACAAACAATATGGCCAGGTTACTATATACATCTAGAACCATCTTCATGCTTGGAAACTGTTACTTATTCTGCATGTGATGGTAAAGGGATAATGGTGTGTTACCATTTCTCTGCAGCTTTTAGGCTTGTCCTTGGCTTTATTGTAGCTGTCAATGTGCCCTTCTTTTGACAGCAATTTCCATTGTTTGTGAACAGTTGCAAGTATGAGATTTTGCTCTGTTTCACTGACTATGTTGGTCACTATCATACTGGTCATAAACTCAAGTTTGGACAGTTTGTCAACTTGTGTTGTATTTCATTGATTAACTGTATGCATTGTTTCTATGTAGTATTAGTAGGTCTTTAGGAAGAAGATATGGAAATGATTAAGAATAGAAATGGTTTTGTTTAAATTGGTATGTTTATTTGAATGATAAGATGCAGTAGAATAAACATGGTTGGTCAAAAAATAATATGGAAATGGTAATGAATAAAAATGGTTATTGTAACATAGGTATATTAATTGGAATGTTGAGCTACGTTAGAATAAACATGGTTTGTCAAATAGGTAATATAATGAATTATTATCCATGGGAAAAATCCTTTTCACATTGTACTACATCTAGAACAATCTTTATGCTAGGAACTGTAACTTATTCCCAGCGTGAAAGTATAAAGATGGTGGTGTGTTTCCATATCTCTGCAGCTGTTAGGCTTGTCGTAGCTTGTAGCTGTCAATGCATTCCTACCTCGATGGACAGCAATTTTCCTTGTTTGTATCCAGTTGCACATTTGTTATTTTGCTCGGATTTACAGACAGTATGGTCCAGTTACTACAAACATCTAGATCGAGTAATCTTCATGCCATGATACATATTCTTGGTGTGAAGTTTATGAGATTGTGGTGTGTTTCCATATCTCTGCAGCTGTTAGGCTTGTCGTTAGCTTGTAGCTGTTAATGCATTCCTACCTCTATGGACAGCAATTTACCTTGTTTGTATCCAGTTGCACATTTGTTATTTTGCTTGGATTTACAGACAGTATGGTCCAGTTACTACAAACATCTAGATCGAGTCATCTTCATGCCAGGAAACTGATACATATTCTTGGTGTGAAGTTTATGAGATTGTGGTGTGTTTCCATATCTCTGCAGCTGTTAGGCTTGTCGTTAGCTTGTAGCTGTCAATGCATTCCTACCTCTATGGACAGCAATTTTCCTTGTTTGTATCCAGTTGCACATTTGTTATTTTGCTCGGATTTACAGACAGTATGGTCCAGTTACTACAAACATCTAGATCGAGTCATCTTTATGCCAGGAAACTGATACATATTCTTGGTGTGAAGTTTATGAGATTGTGGTGTGTTTCCATATCTCTGCAGCTGTTAGGCTTGTCGTTAGCTTGTAGCTGTCAATGCATTCCTACCTCTATGGACAGCAATTTTCCTTGTTTGTATCCAGTTGCACATTTGTTATTTTGCTCGGATTTACAGACAGTATGGTCCAGTTATTATAAACATCTAGATCGAGTCATCTTCATGCCAGGAAACTGATACATATTCTTGGTGTGAAGTTTATGAGATTGTGGTGTGTTTCCATATCTCTGCAGCTGTTAGGCTTGTCGTTAGCTTGTAGCTGTCAATGCATTCCTACCTCTATGGACAGCAATTTTCCTTGTTTGTATCCAGTTGCACATTTGTTATTTTGCTCGGATTTACAGACAGTATGGTCCAGTTACTACAAACATCTAGATCGAGTCATCTTCATGCCAGGAAACTGATACATATTCTTGGTGTGAAGTTTATGAGATTGTGGTGTGTTTCCATATCTCTGCAGCTGTTAGGCTTGTCGTTAGCTTGTAGCTGTCAATGCATTCCTACCTCTATTGACAGCAATTTTCCTTGTTTGTATCCAGTTGCACATTTGTTTTTTTGCTCGGATTTACAAACAGTATGGTCCAGTTACTACAAACATCTAGATCGAGTCATCTTCATGCCAGGAAACAGATACATATTCTTGGTGTGAAGTTTATGAGATTGTGGTGTGTTTCCATATCTCTGCAGCTGTTAGGCTTGTCGTTAGCTTGTAGCTGTCAATGCATTCCTACCTCTTTGGACAGCAGTTTTCCTTGTTTGTATCCAGTTGCACATTTGTTATTTTGCTCGGATTTACAGACAGTATGGTCCAGTTACTACAAACATCTAGATCAAGACATCTTCATGCCAGGAAACTGATACATATTCTTGGTGTGAAGTTTATGAGATTGTGGTGTGTTTCCCTATCTCTGCAGCTGTTAGGCTTGTCGTTAGCTTGTAGCTGTCAATGCATTCCTACCTCTATGGACAGCAATTTTCCTTGTTAGTATCCAGTTGCACATTTGTTATTTTGCTTGGATTTACAGACAGTATGGTCCAGTTACTACAAACATCTAGATCGAGTCATCTTCATGCCAGGAAACTGATACATATTCTTGGTGTGAAGTTTATGAGATTGTGGTGTGTTTCCATATCTCTGCAGCTGTTAGGCTTGTCGTTAGCTTGTAGCTGTCAATGCGTTCCTACCTCTATGGACAGCAATTTTCTTTGAATGTATCCAGTTGCACATTTGTTATTTTGCTCGGATTTACAGACAGTATGGTCCAGTTACTACAACCATCTAGATCGATTCATCTTCATGCCAGGAAACTGATACATATTCTTGGTGTGAAGTTTATGAGATTGTAGTGTGTTTCCATATCTTTGCAGCTGTTAGGCTTGTCGTTAGCTTGAAGCTGTCAATGCATTCCTACCTCTGTGGACAGCAATTTTAGTTGTTTGTGTCCAGTTGCATATGTGTTATTTTGCACGTATTTACAGACAATATGGCCAGGTTACCACAAACATCGAGAACCAATGTCAGGAAACTGATACATATCCTTGGTGTGAAGTTATTGAGATGATGGTTCTTCCATATCTTTGCAGCTGTTAGGCTTGTCGTTAGCTTGTAGCTGTTAATGCATTCCTACCTCTATGGACAGCAATTTACCTTGTTTGTATCCAGTTGCACATTTGTTATTTTGCTTGGATTTACAGACAGTATGGTCCAGTTACTACAAACATCTAGATCGAGTCATCTTCATGCCAGGAAACTGATACATATTCTTGGTGTGAAGTTTATGAGATTGTGGTGTGTTTCCATATCTCTGCAGCTGTTAGGCTTGTCGTTAGCTTGTAGCTGTCAATGCATTCCTACCTCTATGGACAGCAATTTTCCTTGTTTGTATCCAGTTGCACATTTGTTATTTTGCTCGGATTTACAGACAGTATGGTCCAGTTACTACAAACATCTAGATCGAGTCATCTTTATGCCAGGAAACTGATACATATTCTTGGTGTGAAGTTTATGAGATTGTGGTGTGTTTCCATATCTCTGCAGCTGTTAGGCTTGTCGTTAGCTTGTAGCTGTCAATGCATTCCTACCTCTATGGACAGCAATTTTCCTTGTTTGTATCCAGTTGCACATTTGTTATTTTGCTCGGATTTACAGACAGTATGGTCCAGTTATTATAAACATCTAGATCGAGTCATCTTCATGCCAGGAAACTGATACATATTCTTGGTGTGAAGTTTATGAGATTGTGGTGTGTTTCCATATCTCTGCAGCTGTTAGGCTTGTCGTTAGCTTGTAGCTGTCAATGCATTCCTACCTCTATGGACAGCAATTTTCCTTGTTTGTATCCAGTTGCACATTTGTTATTTTGCTCGGATTTACAGACAGTATGGTCCAGTTACTACAAACATCTAGATCGAGTCATCTTCATGCCAGGAAACTGATACATATTCTTGGTGTGAAGTTTATGAGATTGTGGTGTGTTTCCATATCTCTGCAGCTGTTAGGCTTGTCGTTAGCTTGTAGCTGTCAATGCATTCCTACCTCTATTGACAGCAATTTTCCTTGTTTGTATCCAGTTGCACATTTGTTTTTTTGCTCGGATTTACAAACAGTATGGTCCAGTTACTACAAACATCTAGATCGAGTCATCTTCATGCCAGGAAACAGATACATATTCTTGGTGTGAAGTTTATGAGATTGTGGTGTGTTTCCATATCTCTGCAGCTGTTAGGCTTGTCGTTAGCTTGTAGCTGTCAATGCATTCCTACCTCTTTGGACAGCAGTTTTCCTTGTTTGTATCCAGTTGCACATTTGTTATTTTGCTCGGATTTACAGACAGTATGGTCCAGTTACTACAAACATCTAGATCAAGACATCTTCATGCCAGGAAACTGATACATATTCTTGGTGTGAAGTTTATGAGATTGTGGTGTGTTTCCCTATCTCTGCAGCTGTTAGGCTTGTCGTTAGCTTGTAGCTGTCAATGCATTCCTACCTCTATGGACAGCAATTTTCCTTGTTAGTATCCAGTTGCACATTTGTTATTTTGCTTGGATTTACAGACAGTATGGTCCAGTTACTACAAACATCTAGATCGAGTCATCTTCATGCCAGGAAACTGATACATATTCTTGGTGTGAAGTTTATGAGATTGTGGTGTGTTTCCATATCTCTGCAGCTGTTAGGCTTGTCGTTAGCTTGTAGCTGTCAATGCGTTCCTACCTCTATGGACAGCAATTTTCTTTGAATGTATCCAGTTGCACATTTGTTATTTTGCTCGGATTTACAGACAGTATGGTCCAGTTACTACAACCATCTAGATCGATTCATCTTCATGCCAGGAAACTGATACATATTCTTGGTGTGAAGTTTATGAGATTGTAGTGTGTTTCCATATCTTTGCAGCTGTTAGGCTTGTCGTTAGCTTGAAGCTGTCAATGCATTCCTACCTCTGTGGACAGCAATTTTAGTTGTTTGTGTCCAGTTGCATATGTGTTATTTTGCACGTATTTACAGACAATATGGCCAGGTTACCACAAACATCGAGAACCAATGTCAGGAAACTGATACATATCCTTGGTGTGAAGTTATTGAGATGATGGTTCTTCCATATCTTTGCAGCTGTTAGGCTTGTCGTTAGCTTGTAGCTGTCATTGCACCCCTCTCTGGACAGCAAATTTCACTTTAAGTGAACAGCTGCAAGTATTAGATTTTGCTCTGTTTCACTAACTATTTTGGTCACCATTTCAAGTTTGGACAGTCTGTCCACTTGTATTGAATTTCAGCCTTACACTGTATTCATGGTTTCAATGTAGTGTTATGAGGTGGTAGAAGAACATAATATGGAAATGATGCCAAATAGAAATGGTTTTTTCATACTGGTATGTTCTGTGGAATGTTGAGATTGGGTAGATAATGGTTGTCGACTTCACTATTGAGCTTATACAGAGCTACAATGAGCCAAGGAAGTATTGTTATTTCAATTAGATCTTTCTATTTTCACCTAGAAAACATATCAATTGATTATCCAATAACTAAAATGAGTGTTAGGAACCACTTTTTTTCATCAATTGTTTACAACTCTGTTGAACAAATCTATGCTTGGTGGGGAATGTCACAATAACTAAGATCTCGACCAGTTAGCCTTTTTTCATGCGCCATGATATTTGGATCGGAGAGCAAAAGGCGCCTTTGTTCAAAAATCCAAGTGAATTGGCAAGTGATTAATGTGAAACTGTTAATCCATTTCTGTAGAATTGTGATGTTGGGACTTATGTTTGTGATCTGACCCTGCTTTGTTGGATTGTTAATTTGCTTACGTCTGGCTTTAGTTCTGAGGTACCATATCAGTTTTGTATTATTAGAAATTTCATTATTAGATTTTCTACTGTAATCCTATGGTCTAGCTTGTATACAGTCATAACTAAAGTTTTTGTATTGTTAACTTTCATTGTAAGATTTCATTTTGAACATTTAATAACTACTTTATCTTGACAAGCTAGATATTCATATCTCATTGAGTTTTCCAATTTTTGGAACAGAGCTTAAGTTTGAAACTTTATTTTCAGACTCCAGTTACAAGCCTCAACAATAACTGTAGATGGATGGAAATGGAATGGTTAAATTGAGAGACTTGCTGGTTTTTTCTACTTGGCAACATGTACATACCTGGAACTGTATTCATTCTCAGAAAAGTGACATTTGTGTGGAGCTGACATTGATTTTGTGTTATGTGTTGAATTCATTGTCCTTAAGTTATGTGTTAAATTTACACCTGTTCACATGTTTGAAAAGGAAATGAAGTGCTTAAGCTCTGTTTAAACAGTTTAGATTTACTCGGCTGATTTTCATTATATATATTTTGTTTAGCATTTTTTCTGGCTTTTAGAGGTAGAGTTTAAAATTGAATTTGGGTTTGGGTGGTATAAATTTGTCTTGTGAGGTTATGCTTGGTCTGAATAGAGGAATCTCAAAGTTTGTCTTGACCTCCTAGTAGGGAAATCTTAGTATAAGCAAGGACCCTGTTTATATTAAGACATCCTAACTTGTGATGACTGATTTCTCAGTCGAAACTTTTCTTGTAGAAAATGTTTGGATCGGGACTTTATCATGGGTGACTTCTTTTCAGATTAAGCTTTAATCAAGCCTGACTCCTTTTTACATGTATGACTAATTTACTATCAGCTTTGCATAATTCATTTTATGACCATTTTCTGTTCTGTGGTTTGACTTTCTTAATGTTTGCGGTAATACTTAGGGTTTGAGAGGGGAACTGTTCTAGCAAGTATTTTTTGTCTGAGAATTTTATTTTGATATATTATAAAAAAAATTAAATCTTACATGTTAGATTTTCATTTTTCTATGTATTATGTATGTTTAACCTGGGCTGAAACACTTTATTTCCTTATCATACATGTCAACTGGTGTGTCAATCATTAAGACTGTCGGACAAATAGTGCCATTGTGTTCATCTTTTAGAATATCAGACATTATTGACAAGTGTGTTTATCTTAGAGAGTATAAGACAATATTGAGATGTGTAAATCTTTAGGACTGTTAAACATTAGTGCCACATGTGTTTAAATTTAGGACTATCAGAAATTAGAGAAAGTGTATTTTTCTTTGAAAGTGTCAAAGTGATGATAAGATCTGCTTTTATATATTTCACCAAGCTTAAAGTATATAGCCCTCTGTTTTGTTAATTTTTGTCTCTGTCGCTGTACTATTAGAGGTAGAGTTTAAAATTGAATTTGGGTTTGGGTGGTATAAATTTGTCTTGTGAGTTAGGCTTTAAGAGGTAGAGTTTAAAATTGAATTTGGGTTTGAGTGTTATAAATTTGTCTTGTGAGTTAGGCTTTAAGAGGTAGAGTTTAAAATTGAATTTGGGTTTCGGTGGTATAAATTTGTCTTGTGGGTTAGGCTTTTAAAGGTTCAGTTTAAAATTGAATTTGGGTTTGGGTGGTATAAATTTCTCTTGTGAGTTAGGCTTTAAAAAGTAGAGTTTAAAATTGAATACGGGTTTGGGTGGTATAAATTTGTCTTTTGGGTTAGGCTTTTATAGGTAGAGTTTAAAATTGAATTTGGGTTTAGGTGGTATAAATTGGTCTTGTGAGTTAGTCTTTTAGAGGTAGAGTTTAAAATTGAATTTGGGTTTGGGTGGTATAAATTTGTCTTGTGGGTTAGGCTCTTAGAGGTAGGGTTTAAAATTGAATTTGGGTTTGGGTGGTATAAATTTGTCTTGTGAGGTTATGCTTGGTCTGAATAGAGGAATCTCAAAGTTTGTCTTGACCTCCTAGTAGGGAAATCTTAGTATAAGCAAGGACCCTGTTTATATTAAGACATCCTAACTTGTGATGACTGATTTCTCAGTCGAAACTTTTCTTGTAGAAAAAGTTTGGATCGGGACTTTATCATGGGTGACTTCTTTTCAGGTCATGCTTAAATCAATCCTGGCTCCTTTTTACATGTATGACTAATTTACTATCAGTTTTGCATAATTCATTTCATGACCGTTTTCTGTTCTGTGGTTTGACTTTCTTAATTCTTGCAGTAATACTTTGGGTTTGATAGGAGAACTGTCTTTTAGAGGTAGAGTTTAAAATTGAATTTGGGTTTGGGTGGTATAAATTTGTCCTGTGAGTTAGGCTTTTAGAGGTAGAGTTTAAAATTGAATTTGGGTCTGGGTGGTATAATTTGTACTGTGAGTTAGGCTTTTAGAGGTAGAGTTTAAAATTGAATTTGGGTTTGGGTGTTATAAATTTGTCTTGTGAGTTAGGCTTTTTGAGGTAGATTTTAAAAATTAATTTGGGTTTGGGTGGTATAAATTTGTCTTGTGAGTTAGGCTTTTTGAGGTAGAGTTTAAAATTGAATTTGGGTTTGGGTGGTATAAATTTGTTTTGTGAGGTTATGCTTGGTCTGAATAGAGGAATCTCAAACGAATTTCTTAAGTTTTTCTTATTAGTTAGCAATTTTTCATAGTTAATATTCTCAAGTTTAAACCTTGATTTTGTATGGACATGAGTCAAAAATTCTTAAAATGCCATTACATTTAGTTTTAAAATAAAATGTTTAATATAAATAAAAAAATGTTAAATATAAAGAGTAAATTGTTTAATATGTTGTAAATTAAAGCAGAAGGTGGTGATTGGTATGGCTATCAGCACATTCAGAACACCTCGACCATTTATTGAATGAATAATAATTATTCTTAGTGAAAGGCCGAGGGGTTCCGAATGGCTAACAGGGGAGGTTGGAGGCCATATGTAAGTGTCATCCAAAATAATCTTAAAACTAAAACAGCTGGGATTTTTCACTAATAAAATTGAATTCTATTTCAAATGTATTTACTGAAGGAATAGTGATTAAGTTATTATTTATTGTAACAGTTGAAAGGGAATGCATTTATGTCTTATGCGGTCTTCTTTAATCTCTTTATAGTAAAAAATTAAAAACAATTACTGACAGGTTATGGTTATAGTGGATGACACTGAACTGCTGTGATATATTTAATGTTTATATTGCTTTATTTTGTTTGTTATCTAAAAAATAGTTTTATTTTTAAGTAGACTGAGTAGCTGAAATTTCTTCATTCATATGTATCATATCTTGTTAACTTATATGAAAAGGAAATGTAGTACTTAAGCTCTTTTTTAACAAAGTTGATATACACGGCTGATTTTCAAAACTTTTACTTGTTAAGCATTTTGGACTGATTGGGATTAAAATTGAATTTTTATCGAATCGGGATTTTCGGGTTACATCTTTTTGTCTTGTGAGGTAATGCTTGGCCTGACTGGAGAAAACTAAGTTTAAGTCTTGACCCTCCTAGTAGGGATATCTTAGTATAAGCAAGGACCCTGTTTATATTAGGACATTCCAACTTGTGATGACTGATTAATCTGTCAAAACATTTCTTCTTGAAAATGTTTGGAATGGGACTTAATCTTGAGGGACTTCTTTCCAGGTCAAGATTTTCCAAGCAAGTTTCTTTTCAACATGTATGGGTAATTTACTATCTGCTAGTTTTGACTTAGAATGCTTAAATTCATTTCATGTCCATTTGTCTGTGTTCTATTGGTATGAGTTTTTTTAAGTTTGCTGTTAGTATTTAGGCTGGAAGGGGGACTGGTCCAGATGAAGTTTTTATCAGATATAACACTTTTATTTTGATGTATATTTAATTTGCTTTATATTAACTAGCTAGGTTTTCATTATTATAAGCATCATCTATGTTTAACCAGAGCTGAAACACTGCATTTCCTTTACATACTTGTCAATTGGTGTTCATTTTAAGACTATCAGACATTAGTGCCAAGTGTGTTTATCTTTGAGACTATCAGACATCAGTGCCAAGTGTGTTCAGACATCAGTGCCAAGTGTGTTTATCTTTAAGACTATCAGACATCAGTGCCAAGTGTGTTCATCTTTAGGACTATTAGACATTAGTGTCATGTGTGTTTATATTTGAGAATATCAATGTTAGTATAAGGTCAACCTTTATTTCACCCAATGAGCACAGGAAATATAACCACATGGTTTTCTGACTCATAAGTTGAAATAAAAAAAGATCTAATTTCAAACTTGACAAATGTTTTGATTCTTTTATGCATTGTTCAGTGTTTTTTGTAAGTCTTTCGTTTACTACCATAAGAGTGCATTGTATTTTCACTAATGTAATTATAAAGTATAGGACAGTTTCATTAAATTTTCTGATTAAAGTTTTCTTAAGTTCATTTGCATTGAATATATTTCAATTAAGTTTTTTTAACAAATAGGCATCTTTTAGTAAATATTTGCACCTTTATCTTTTATGTTTTTATAAATCAATATTCCTGCAATGCCATTCACGTTAAATCATTTTGACTGAGCTCTTTTAATACATCTAGATTATTACGGTTAGGTTTTGAGTACTTATTTCCTGATTAATGAAATTCTTATTTCCACTCTTATTTTTTACAATACAAATGGTAGCTCTATATAAAAAGAACATGTTCAATATGTTGTATATTAAAGAAGAAAGGTGTGATGGTATGGCTATCAGTCATTTGGAACACTTCAACCACTCATTAAATAAATACTTGTTCATTTGTTGTGAGTGGCTGAGGAGTTCCAAATGGCTAAAAGGTGAGAAGGGAGGCCATAAATACAGTGCCATTCAAAATATTTACACTAAAATAGCTGGTTACCATTTATTCAATTAATTAATATTTCAATTTTGTTTTTGAAATCATTATAATTTTATTGTAACTTTCGAAAGGGAATATATATTTTTACTAATAGATTTTTACTGGTGTAAAGATTATGATTGGTGGCACTGTACTTCATTGTTATGTTCTGATGTATTATATGATTTTGCTTTTTTTTGTTTAAAACGTTTTTGCTGTAGTAATTATTAAATAAATAAATAATAAATTTAATTCATTTAATATTTTATGGCTAGTTTTAGTAGTAATTTATTTCAAGTTAAATTTTTGTACCTGTATTCCACAATCTAAAAGATATTTCTTGCTTGTATTTTTCATATTAATATTTTGAATTTTGAACTACAATTATTTGTAAGTTTAGTTTGAGTTCATTAATTTCATTTTCCATTTTAATTGTAAGATAAATTCATGTTACATTTTATGGTAAGGTTGGATTTAATTCATTTAAATTTTTATGGATTTGATTCATTTAAAAAATATGGTTAGGTTTGATTTAATTCATTTAGATTTTAACAGTTAAGTTTAAGTTTAAATAATTTTAAGATTAAATTTTTGTAATTTGACCGAACTGCATCCCCCAAACTATATAACGCCTCTTAGTTTTAGTTTGACATGTGTAAAATGCTTACCACTCTGTATTGAGATCAGACCACGGGTTCCGGAAATGGTCGCAGCGCTCTCTATGGAGGTCTGTGAATTTGTTGCCCGCAAACCACAGACAGGTATTGCATATCAGGTGCATTATTCATAGTGTTATCGGCATTATGAGTAGTGTATCTGTGCATGTGCCAAACCGATGCAGCTCAAGAGAACGAGCCGTGATCTCACGGTTCGACTCGCCCACCCCAGGTTGCATCGACTACTGCTTAACGTGGGTAACTTGACCTTACATGATGTACTAGCATCATGTAAGCCAGTCACAAGTCTGGATAAACAAGGAGTGAACCACGATGTCTATTTTTATAACTATGAATAGATAATTATAAAAAGATATAATTAGTGTATGTACCCAATCCAAATGGTATTGAATTTTTTGATTTTCCAATTAAAGTTTCATTGATTACTTTGTTTTCCTTAAACATCAAAGACTAGCAATATGACACTCTTTTAGTTTAATGTAAAACACCTCATACTTGAGATTTATCTTTAGTAATGAGGAGTTCCGAGTTCAAGTCTCGGTAAGAGTATATATTTGCTTATTGTCACAGATGTAACAGAGGATGTGCTTGACATTTATTTGGCATCAACTTCATTTCCTTCATAATAGATTAATTAGCATGTGTTGATCAATGCAGGTTAAAGATACAGTCTTTTTGTAATGCTGTTATCATGATAGCTTGTATTATTCTGCAGTACTCTTCTTTTGTAAAATTGATATTTAGTAAGCCGTGGCTGTGGCATAGTGGTAAACATGTTTGACTTCGAATCATCTTGGGTTCGGTAGCGGCAGGTCATACCCTATACATCAGTTGTCGGCCTCATGGTAGGGAAAGTTAGTACTGGTGATAGGACTGTCCAGGAAACCTATAGGAGGAAGTGCTGGCTGTCCTATATATGACCTAAATTTGTGTTGTAAACAACGTTAAAAAATAGTATCATGTAAAGATGCTCAATTTTCAAAGTAAACTATTTCCAACTTCTTTTGAACTTAGTACAATTCTGTGATGTGCCTTAATCTTACTCAAATTTGCAGGGTTTTCTGTCCAAATACAGACGGTACAAACTGAGTGTGTTATACATTATTGGCGGAAGAGTACAAGATATGGATTAAATCATGTTGTTCTTTGAACATCTATTTCCATTGTGACCATGAAAATCAGTTTGTACTACAGGGAATTCTTATGTACCGGTACTTGAATTCCTGATATAGTCTATTCAAAATTGTCTTATAATATCTATATGTCTCTCAATATTAGACATAGGTATTTGGTATTTCAGTCGTTAGAAAGAAGTAGAAAGTAAAATTAATCAAGACATGAATTCAATTTCTTTTACATGCAAATACATATTTGATATGTACAATATTATTTGTAAGATGTGATAACCTAGCCATGATACTATGTTATCAAACAAAAACGAGCTAACACCACTACTCCAAGATTAACTTATTTTTTCTAATGATTCTGACCAACCACCTTATCAAAGTTGAAGAGATAAGAAAGAAACTTGATTAGTTCTAACCTTATCTATGATTTGTTTAGCAACAGTTGAAATGAATAAATACCATCAGCTGAAGATTCTTCCTTAAGAAAATAACTCATAAATAACTGAAACCATTCCTTAATACCTAGGATAAACAGTTAAACATTAACTAAGTAACTAATTTATCATTAGTAAAACAAAATACAATTTGAAGAACTAAAATTGGAAAAAGATGAGCATATGGAAGCATGTGCCATCATTGTATTTGGAAATAAAGCCAAGGTAAACATAATGGACAGTAAATTAGGAAGATATAATAAAATACTATCAAATATAGATAAAAATAACATAATTGTAGGAGATCTAAAACATATATTTTGGACCCCCCCCCCCCCCGTGACTTATGGTGTGACGGTGAGAAAAACAACCTACTAAAATTAAATGATGGACAAATAGCAAGGATGACCCCAGTACCAAACTGTAAAGATAGCGCCATAGACCTAGCAATAGTTTCGGCTAAACTCCAACCAAATAGTGAATTTTATGTAATTGACAATTCTCTAGGTAGTGACCATCTACCAATAGAAGCATCCATTGAATTCTCATTTTCTCATGAGGGTAGACTTCCCAATGGAAAATGGAATATCAAAAAAGCAACCCATGAAAACTGGCTCAAATTTAAACAATTAGCTGAAATGGAATTTAAATAGTATAACTCTGAAAATGACTTCCAGGAAAACTTTAATAAATTCTATAAAACTCTTTAAACATATTAGATCAAACTATCCCAAAAATAAAATCTAACAAAAATTTTTTATTTTTTTTTTTTAAATCAGTACCTTGGTGGACCTCTGAATGTGATGCAGCTATAAAATTAAGAGAAAATTTAAGACATAGGTCCAAAGGTAATAAAAACCAAGCCAATGTACAGTGAAGCATTTATAACAGCCAGAAGGGATGCTAAACACATAATAAATGAGGCAAAAAAATCAGGATGGGAAAATTTCTGCTCCAAAATAACTGACAGAACCACATCAAAAGAATTATGGAACTTTGTCAACAAAATTAAGGGGCGCCCTCCTCCATGAAACCCTCCCTTTATAGTAGATGGTAAAATAGTAACTCGGGCTAAAGAAAAAGCTACAACATTACTAAATTAAAGTAAGCAGTGATGAAGGCTTTGGTAAAAAAATCATCAAAAAAAAAGAAAAATTGAAATAAAAAACTAGATTAACTCATAAAAGACCATAAAAATGATAAAATGACTAATATTCCTTATAACCAGACTTCTCAATGCTAGAATTAGATAATGCCCTAAAAAATTGTAAAAAAGGAGCTCCTGGAGAAGACGGTATTCACTATACCATAATTAAAAACTTGCCTCCCAATGCTACCAAAAGACCCCCATTACAAATCTGACTAGGTAGCCTCATGAATTTTGGGGGACCAGTCAGCTTTGAATAAATTAAATTAAATTAAACTATAACTTAACATAAAAACTACAAAAAAATGATAAACTAATTAGGTAAAAGGGCTGGTAGCCAGTGGGGCTAGCCCCGCCCCCCCCCCACCTATAAATCATAAAACAACAAATATAGGGTAAGTCCTCAGTTTACCAAAAACAACATATTTAACAGTAAAAAATATGTGATATTGGAGCTGATAGCCAGTGGGGTCAGACTCCATATCGGTATTACTACTATTAAAAAACTAAATGACATAAGATAAATAATTACAAATATAAAAAAGATTTTCTGTAAAATAATCAAAATATACATTAGTCCGTCAATAAGAGAAACAAATCCATAAATCTTTACTTCTAAAAAGTGTGCAGATTAAAATAATAGTACTAAACTTAATTAAAAGGCGAAATATGTAAGGAATGAAACTACATGAGATTAAGTATGGCCGGCTCCAATATCCCAATCCAAACACATGCTGTCCACCATAATCTTCCCAAAGCCACGTCGGTTACTGTTGATGAAAAGAGTTAAACCCATAAACTAACAGAGCCGCACCAATTAAATACAAGTTGCGGCCAAATTAGGTTACGAAAATACACTCTAAATACTCCTCTTCTAGTTCTACTGATCTCATACTGCAAAGTTCCTACCATCTCCAAATCCAAAATAATTCCTCCTCCATTGGTAAAATCCTCAAAACTTCTTACTCCTCAGATCCAATCCAACCCTAATTAGACATTAAGGAAATCAATCCCAAATTATAAAACTAATCCAGCCCAAAAACCAGATTAATTAAACCTAAAATCACAGCTTGATGCAAAGTCGCGAAAACTGATGACAATGGGATGAAATGGTTATAGTTAAAAAACCAAACAAACTTTCCACAAAAACCCAGCCCATATCAATAAAATATAGTAAATACAAACTAAATCCATCAAATAATACATGAAACTCGCTCTTATTAGGATAAAATCCAATAAAGAACTTAAAAACATGTGTGTGGTAACCCACTTCAGGATTTCACGGATTGTTTTTCTTACGATTTGCCGTTTTGGCAGTTATCTCCCTTGTTCGAAAAATGGCTGACGTTTGTTATTATTTGTCTTTTGCTTAGTTAACTATTGCTCCAAAATGAAAGGTAATTGTTTCTTTTGTCAATTGAACATAATTATATGCACACATCATTATGCATTTACTTCAAATCATTAGCACATTTGGATTTACAAACGCATATGTGAAAGGTTTGACATTTTTGCTTGGATCATGATGGATGTTTATCTAACTTTACTAAAATAAAAATACTCAATTGAAAATTGGAACGCAAAAGGCTACAGCTTGTACTAGTTTCTCTAAACTCGGCATAGTCCTGGCAACTCCCCCGCAGGATTGTTCATTGTACGGAAATTAAAATTTGCAATCCTTTCGATCTTATGTATTGATCATAAAAACAGATATGCTCTCTTCTCGTTAGTTCGTGCCCCTTAACCTTTATTTTTGCGCATGCGCGGTAGATGGATTAGGAAATCGGGTCACAAATATAAATATATTGTGAACCAACATCTAAATCAACAATTTAAGCAAAAAAAACATGAATAACTATCACTTAAACTAACTTTTTCACCTTTTTTCAATGCTGCATATAATCCATGTCAATCAACTGTTTGTTTCTCAATGGATTCGTGTCCTTGACTTTGGTCTATACATATTGGGGCTCCACAGGGGGGATGTATTATTTAATCAATACCCTGCACTGAACCCCCTAGCTAGGCAAAATAGGTCAACCAATGAAACGAGTCGTACTTGCACACACAAAAACAATGGCTGCCATGTGTAAAAGAAAATTTTATACAAGTAGGTCAGGCTAGATTTAGCATCAAATTAGCGAAATATGGTTATTTCGCTAATTAATTTTGGGCAAAATAGTGATGAGAACATATTGATTTTTGTTCTTCAAGCAATAATACATGTTAATTCTGAATATTTTTCTGTAAACTGATTGAGCAGGTCGAACGCTACAAACTTGCATAGAATTCGGACACGCGCGATGTACGCGCATGTTGATATACCGTTTTTACTAAGGCACGAATGGAATGAGAAGGCACGGAGTAATGAGAAAGAGGCATAAATTCCACTCAAAACGCACTCTAATTATAAAAAAAACCCTTTTTTTAGGACTTTCCAGGCTTTCCTGACTTTCCTGGCTTACCTGTAAATACATGGACCGTATTGATCATGATCATTTAGACGCTTGACTACGTAAATTAGGTTAAGATATCTTGTTTTTGCTTTTAAATCAAAAAGAATTGCTATTTTCTTCTGGTACAAAGTAGCTTAAGATACGTTTTCGCTTTAATTATCTACATAAATAATTACATTTCGTGATTTGTTAGCTGAATCTAAGTTAAACAAATAAAGTCGCTATATAATCTCTTGTAACCTGACACGTTAACGGATGTCGGAATTAAGTACATTGTACGTTCTAGCGACAATATAATTTATGCCTACATGTTAATGAAACTTGCATTTTTACGGAATGAATCTCATTGTACTACCTGTATAAACATTTAAATTTGTGTTGCCTAATATTTCATAGATTTTAAAGATCGTAGCCAATAGGGCTCTACACCGGTATACGATATATATCGAATACCGGTATTGTAGGTTCGATAGATATATCGGATCGAACATTTCCGTATCGAACAAAATATCGATCATTGGATCAATGACGGTCATACAAATAATATCCATGGTCTGCAAATCAGTTGATATTATGTATCGCAAAATCAACAATCTATAGCTTCGGGTTCGGTATGGACTAATATGTGGCCAAACAATCTCATAATATGAGTCAATAATGACATTCCTTTACGCAAACACACCACAGATCTATGTCTCTGACTTACGTTTTGTTTTAAAATCGAAAGGAAACAATTGTTGCGATTAGAATATCTTTTATTTCAATAAGTCAGGGAACAAACAATTGATATTTAGAATACATATCAATTCTTGGAGCTAGTAGTCACTCGAATTTGTTCGGGCAGATCCCCAATGTATGTAGAGAACACGATTGTACAGAAGCGATATGTCATATAAATAGCTGATGTTCTGAAAGTACGGGCTTTTTCTATTGCCGATCTCTGTTTAGTACCCATTCTCGTTCCCCTAGGTTATCAAGATTCTCGATCTAATAGATAGTATTGAGAATCCTACTAGACTCAGGGTACAAGAATGTTTAGTACCATACAAATATGAACTAATGGAAATAAATCTGATTGAAATCAAACATCAACAAAACGGTTTCATTTTATGTAAATCCTGCACAATTACATAAACGATCAATTAATCAACCCAATCAATGTACGTGGATTTAAGTAAAAGATTTCAGGAAATGGCTGATGAAGAATTGAAAGTTTACGTAGACATTCCTCAACATTCTAATCCTTTTTAACAAAGAAAATCGGTAACAGACACCCACATTTGTGTTCTTAAACTGCTAGATATTTGGTTACTCAGACCACTTCAGTAGCTTTTGAAACGGGTATTTTCAACCTCAGGAGACATCATGTCAGCAGAAAGATCATATCTATTGATCCATTCTCACTGAATGCAATGGTGTTTGTTTAAAAAATGCAAACGTCAAAGACTTTAACATTTAAAATATTAATAAGACATTGCATTTAGTAGTATGGTGTTACTACAATTAAATAAATGAATAAAACAACACTGTTTTGCTGTTTTATAAAAACATTCTTTTTATTATTAAAATATCATATGATATATCGAATATCGATCATTTTGTATCGATACGAATATCGTATCGATCATTCTGACCGATATAGAGCCCTAGTAGCCAATGTCAATGTTTCATACCCGAATGTTTATGCATGTGACGCAATGAGATTCATTCCGTAAAAATGCAATTTTCTATTAAATAAAAAGGTAAATAATACAAAAATACGTGTGTTGGAAGAAAAATAAAAATCTAAATACATTTACGTCATATAACCTGGTCCTCGTTTTTATCCCTGACATTAGTATCACTCGAATTTTCTTGTAGATAAACTTCTTTTATTATCAAATCGTTTGGCACCCCCAAATTGTGCAAGGCTCGACTTTCTGATAACATGATATCAACTAACATTTCCCTTGGATAGTAAAACATTAAAAACAAAAATCGTCGCTCGACATTTATATATTAAGCCCCGTCTTTTCCCCTGGGGGACTTGTGTCCGTAGATAAATCCGTTAAAAATTTGTGCATTTTCATATTGTTTTCTACCCCAAAATCTTCCAAGCCCCATTTTCTGGTAACATGTTGTCCCCCAAAGAAACCCTTTTCTCGGGAAACACTTCCCTTGGGTAGCATAATATTAAACACTAAAATCGTCGCTCTAGGCCCTATATATAATCCTGTCTTTTCTCCCGGGTGACTTGTGTCCGTTCCTAAATTTGTTGAATTGATGGATTTTAAGAGCGTCGTCTACCCCAAAAATCTTCCAAGCCCCATTTTCTGGTAGCATGTTGTCCCCCAAAGAAACCCTTTTCCAGGGAAACACTTCCCTTAAGTAGCATTATATTAAACTCTAAAATTGAAGCTCTATATATAATCCTGTCTTTTCCCCCGGGGGAGAAGACGGGATTATATATAAAGCGACAATTTAGGTTTTTTTAATGGTTTGCTTACTTGATTTTTTGAGGGGTGCAATAAGATTAGGTAATATTTACAAATCGTATTGCAACCCTCAAAATATCAAATAAGCAAGCGCCTGAGTGATCCAGATCGTATTTTTGTCGGAAACAAACCTGAGGGGAAAAGACGGGATAATGCCCTAAACTCCAGGAAAGTTCCAGGAAACATTGATCATTGATTGATATGATATCCTGACACAACCTATTTTCGGTCACAACCAATATTCGGTCGGACCTGGAAAATTTGGGACCAGGACAACTCAACCCAAATCCAACTCAACCCGGGACAACTCAACCTGTAAGCCGGGACAACTCAACGTGTGGACAACTCAACCCGTATGATATATAATTAGTTATTCATCATTAGGGCTGTCACTATATACCGGTATATTGCAATACGCAGCTGCAGCAATACGTACTACGGGGGTACCTTCCCTTACCGGACTGGCTGCCATTCCGGTAATTTACCGGACTATACCTGACTGGCCTAAATATTTCCTTGTTCTGATAAAGATACAAAAAAAAATTACATGTTTTCACTTTTTTATCATTTCAAAAGGTAAAATCTTGATAATCGATTGATATTTATAAGTGAAAATAGCGTTTTAAACCGACTTAGAGCCAAAGAAATGAATATGTAAGATTACTCTCTATTTTTAATTTTACTAGCAGACAGGCCTTAAAATCTACTTATAAAATCGTAAACCTACCGATTTGGTGATATTTTCATGATAGAATAGCTACATAAATAGTTAAGAATGAATAATTGAATGTTTTAAAACATTTTATGCAATATAAGAAGAAATAAATAATGTTATTTGCTACCAGACTGGCATTTCTAAATTTTGTAAGATTGCTCTCCCTTTTCACTACCGGACTGGCCTTAATATCTACTGATAAAATTGTAACACTACTGGACTGGCGATATTTTCATGATGAAATAGCTACATAAATAGTTAAGAATGAATAATTAAACGTTTTAAAAACATTTTATGCAATATATGAAGAAATAAATAATGTTATTTGCTACCGGACTGGCATTTCTAAATGGTGTCACTTAATGCAATATAAGAAGAAATAAATAGAATAATTTGCTACCGGACTGGCATTTCTAAACGTTGTAAGATTACTCTCCCTTTTCACTACCGGACTTGCCCCAATATATACTTATAAAATTATAACACTACCTGACTGGCGAAATGAAATTAGATCTTTACACTGGCGATATTGTAGCTTGACAAATAGCTGTAAATGTTTGATGATATGTTTTAAGATATTTATGCATTTATAACATTTTAAAATAAATCATCTTACAAGGATTCTTTTTTAACTATTTAATAAAATGATATTATTTTGTACCGGGATAACTAAGTAAATTTAGATTGTTATATTATTTCGTTCTACAATTTGAATGACCAACGCGTATGTTAAGTCAATGTTTAACATGCAAAAATGACAGTTTAAGTAAGTTTTTTCACATTGAAAGATAAAAACATCTAATAAATTTAATGTACATTAAATCCAGTTTATCTACTATTTCATCTTTTATCATAAGAATGTTTGTCAATTTTTTATCAATGCTGTAAAGTAGTCAAATTCCTGTTACAATATAATATACGTTCATTATACATTTAGAGTTAATCCCTTTATCTTTTTTATCTGATGTAATTAATTTTCAGTCAAACTGGTTGTTAGGGCTCTACACCGGTATACGATATATATCGAATATGTAGGTTCGATAGATATATCGGATCGAACGTTTCTGTATCGAACAAAATATCGATCAATGATGTCATACACATAAAATCCATGGTCTGCAAATCATTTGATATTTTGTATCGCCAAATTAACATTCTACAGCTTCCAATTCGGTATGCAATGATATATGGACGAACAATATCATAACTTGACATTACTTTAAGCAAATTTCTTACGCCGGATGCGTCATGTTATGTCCCTTTTCATTCAAAGGGAAGTAACTGTTGCGGTTAGAATATCAATTATAATTATGTACTTTCGTTTTCAATTAGTCTGGGAACCATTAACGATCAGTATTTATATACACTATACAGATCAATTTTGAAAGCCAGAAGTCTCTTCAATTTGTTCGGGTAGATCCACAATGTAAAGAGAACTTGATTGGCCAGAAGCGATATTCTTATTAATAGCTGAAATTCTTAAAGAGTATGCTTTTCCTTTTTTCGAAATTTGTTTAGTGTCAAGACTCATATAAATATGTATAACTGGAGATAATTCTAACTAAAACCAAGCATCAACAAAATGATTTCATATTTGAAATCCTGCACACAAGTACATAAACGATCGATTATCGACCACCCTCTGTCAATATTGATGTTAATACACAGACATTTGTGTCACAAAAACTCGTCTGCAACATTACATTTGTCCGAGAATATGCTGCCTCTGATAAAAAAATAAAGTTTTGGGTTATTATGTTGTCACTATATGCTGCAAAAATGTTGTAAGCAAAGGAGACAATACAACAAACTTTGCCATGCATGTCACCATGTCAGCAGACAGATCAAGTCTAGACACAGACTCACCCATTCTCATACCAAGTGACTATCAAGATTCTCGAGTAAGATCGAGAAGATAACTTCTGGTATGAGAATGAGACTCACTAGATGCAATGATATTTCCTAAAAATGCAAACTTCAAAGACTCAAACATTTGGAATATTAATAAGATAGCATATTTAGTAGTATGGTGTTAAAACAATTAAAATAAATGAATAAAATATCACTGTTTGAAGTTGTATAGAAGATCTATTTATTAATAAAATATCATATGATATATCGAATATCGATCATTTCGTATCGATACGATATATTCGTATCGATCATTCTGACCGATATAGAGCCCTGCTGGTTGTATTATCGCCTTGATAAATGTAGACACCTGTTTCACACGTGTCATTATGATCGCGGCGATTAATGTATACCTTTGTAATTTGCACATTTTTGATGATGTGCTAATCTAATTAATGGAGCAAACAAAATGATACAAATATTTTTTGATATTCTATGTTATATTTGGTTGAAATTAAATTTATTTAAATGAAATATCTAATACAGAACAGAACATATTATGTTTACTTCACCCACGTAAACAATTACAGTATGGTATTAAAGTACAAAATTATAAATACGAACATGTAATAAGAAGTGAACAGTCAATGATATGAACTAAATTAAATTAAATTTATGATATACAAGAAAATTTGCACGTTGTCCTTGAAGCTATATCTCAACATTCTCAGCATAAAAACTAAGATGCTAAATTTTCATTATTCAAGGATTTCTTAAAAATAATTTCTATTGGTTTATTTCATTGAGCAATAGATTAATAATATACTCCATAAGCAGTTTAGGTCAGAATCCTGGGTAATTGCTATATTCGTTTAGTTTTATTAAATGTATCATATTTGCTTAAAAATTAAATTGAAATTAGTATTAGTCTATATGACGACTGTCGTTAATTCTTCTACGTTACTTTCTCGCCAAATAAATGACTTACTGCTTGGAGATTGTTACTATGCACGTCAATCTGTAAAAACCCGATCTTAAATTTTCTGGTCGCATACTCGCTAATAGTGTTTTCATCTAGATGAAAGCTACGCATTGATTGGTCGAAACAAAGTTCATCTCGACGTGACCTTCCACAGAAAAAGTACAGATTCTGTACGACAACTCTCTACAGGATATCTGTTTACAGAGGTTGTATGCACGTCTATTTACAACTTCCACGATGTATTTACAACTTAGGAAGAAAGAATAAAAACCAGTTTGCCTGTTTCCCGTTTTTTTTATGTTTTGGTCATAATGTTTACTAAAAAAATATAATAAAATCAGAAATCGGTGAAAAATACGGTCGGTCGGGAAACCCGAAACAAACCTATTTTTTTATTAGGCCTTATACTATAGGGACAGCCTATTCAGGGGAAGCAAGACATTTCGACCCTAGGACATTTCGACCCCAAGCATTTTATGTAGACATTTCGACCCCAAGACATTTCGACCCATGAGTTGAGACATTTCGACCCCAGTTTATATACATGTATATAGCTCCAAGATATTTTATTATATTGTACAATTAAATATTTAATAAAGAATAAAATTTATTTTCATACATTTGTTATGTTATATTTGATATTATGAAAGGTGAGTTATGAGATTTATATAATAAGAATATGGTGTATATTTTTGTTTCTAGTGACAAAATCAATAAAAAAAGATTTCAAACATCTTGATATATTAAATAATTTTGTATCATGTTATGTTTGAAAAACATAAAAACAAAGTTGATTTTATATAGCTGCTTCTTGATACTTTTTTTACTGACGAAAGCAGACTTTAAGATACGAACTTTATTCCGCTGAAAATAGTTCAAGGTCATTTCAAGTCCAAATGCATATGTAAGTAAAGATGAGCACCTCTCAATTCGTTGATGTGGATTATTACGACATTCCCTAAAGAAGGCATCAGGCATTAATACAAAAATGAATAAATGCAACCATTACCAAATTTTCAATTAATAAAATGAAAAGCGGTCAGTATATTAATGGCTTTAAAAGAGAATGTTTTGTAATCAAGAATTATATTTATAAATGTAAAATCAGATATGAAAAGATTTGATTAATATGAATAACAAGAGCTAAAATGTGAGAATTAATCTATTTTTAAATTTCCAGTGAAAATGAAATAAAATATAAACAATGTAATACGGGTATATGAACAGTTTTAAATATTTTTGAAAATTTTGAAAATATCAGATGTGTTGTTAAAAATTGTTCTAAAAATTGGTTAAGGTTTAAAATTCTTAAACTAAATATGTATAAAAATTGGATGGAATAAAATTTTGTCTGAATATTTGATCATGACTTATCATAATTAAAATATATCATAATTAATTAATCATGATTGGCTTGTTAATCCCTCAGGGCCCACACATGTGACGACACGTGTGTATGACTTGAAAAAGGTGATAATTGGATTACAAGTAAACGAACGTAAGTATCGCACTGTAAGTTGATTAATTAACATTATTCTAACAGCGAAGGGTATTTATTGGACCACACAAACAGTGTCATCAATTAAGTTGATAATAAATTAATAGTTTCCTATAAGTAATAAACATATTAGATGCGCAGAACATACATTTTCATTAACGTGAATGAGTACATATACTAGGGCTCTACACCGGTACACGATATATATTGAATACCGGTATTGTAGGTTCGATAGATATATCGGAGCGAACGTTTCCGTATCGAACAAAATATCGATCAATGACGGTCATACAAGTAAAATGCATGGCCTGCAAATCAGTTGATATTTTGTATGGCCAAATCAACATTCTACTCAATTACTTCATTAATTCTACTGCTTCCGGTTCTGTATGGACTAATCTGTGGACAAACAAACAATCTCATTACTCATGCAGAGTATATGAAATTCCTTTACGCAAACGTCTTACACCTGTTACGTCATGTTTTGTTCTGTTCAATCAAAGGGAAGTAATTGTACAGTTAGAATGTCCTTTGTATGTACTTACGTTTTTAATTAGTCTGGGAACTAACACTCAGTATTTAAGTGATAGACTAAAGTGAAATTGGTGAACCATCACATAAGAGAGCCAAAAAAATTGTGGAAGCTTTTTTAAGGGATGATCATGACCATTCAGTTTCTTCCGTCAGCTGTAGAAGCTTTCAATTGAAAGTTTACAGAGACATGCATAAACATCCTTTTTATTTGCTTTTAAAAAGAAATACGTATAGACTCCTACATTTGTGCACATTAGCTGCTTAATATTTGGTTGCTCAATGCTCAGGCGACTTCTGTAGATTCTGAATGGGTTAATTCAACCTCAGGAGAAATCCTGTCAGAATGATCATGTCTAAGTTTTTTCCCAGACTCACTGGATGCAATGATATTTCTTAAAAACATGCAACTGTCATATACTTTAGCATTAATAAGAGTGCATTTAGAAGTATTGTGCTACTACAATAGAATAAATGAATAAAGCAACACTGTTTTGCTGTTTTATAAAAAAGAATCTATATACATTGTATTATTAAAATGTCATATGATATATCGAATATCGATCATTTTGTATCGATACGAATATTGTATCGATCATTCTGACCGATATAGAGCCCTAACATGTACCCATGGAATATTATTCATTATTTCAAATTTGTCAGTTATACCACATCATCGGTAATGGAATGATAATTGTAGAATAATAGTTGCGTATTGAATTTTGTTTGTTTGTGTATGTATACATGTATAGAATGAGACATTCTCGTATTCAGAGGTTATATCAAGAATATTGATATTCTCTATAGGTACAAGAATATGACTATGTGATAATTGCATTAAAATTGTCAAACATGTGAACAATGAGCTTAGGCAACTTTTATTGTATTATTATTTGTTACCATTCTATTGGTTCTTTTGATTATAACAATTTAGAAAATCGTAAAAAAATGCTAAGATAGCTAATTGTTACTATACACGGATCGCCTATGACAAAAAGCAAAGAGATTTTTATGCAGTAATATGTCCCTCAAAAATAGCAGTTTTTGAGCAATCATTGTTTCCTATGAAGCATTTGAACTAGTAAATACAGTAATTCCAGTTTTTTTAAACTTTATACCATACTTATTCGCACGTGTACAAATGTATGTCATGAAATTATTAATCTAATGTTGGACTCACAAATACATGTGAAAATAATTTCCTTAGAGGGAAAATGATGTTCATTGATTATCATTATTGAAAAAGTGATAAATGTTTTGTAGCAATTTAATATTTTCGAATAAATATAACAATTGTTTCAACTAAAACGACAACTCATCAAATTCATCATAAATGTAAAAGTGATAATTTGATCTATGACTTCGAAATTCTACAAGGATGCAATATTTTATCTACATTAAATTACATTTTAACATTAATACTCATTTTAATTGAGTATTCATTCCATAATACCATTTGGGGTCGAACTGTCTTGGGGTCGAAATGTCTTTGTCACACATACTCATTTTTTAAGTGTGCCCTTTGGGCATGCTCTTTAAGCTCCCTATTACTCCGTTAAGATTGTGTTATTCCCTTCAGTAGTTAAAAAATAGACAAATTTGAGCCAATCATCACCAGTCTTGAAACAAAAAGAATATTTGTACATTTTTTATCTGATTTGATTTTGAAATATTTTTCAATTCACAACCATTTTAACCAATACGTCACAAACATAAATATCTAATTAGTTAAACAATTTCTGAATCAACTAACCGTACAGGGTTTTTCCTATTTCAAAAAAAGACTAACAAAATACTGCGAAAAAGTCGGAATGATCCATATGTGACCCTGTTAAATACTCGAAAGTCTTGGCTATTTTGGTTGGCGAAATTAACCAATCAGAAAGTTTCTTACGAGTTTCTTGAATGAATTAAGGATACCGGTTACAACATCTGATTACCAAATAAAAGTTGTCAACTTTGCTTTTTCTGGCTCGCAAGTGCTTCTGTCAAGGTGGAGAGTTATTTATTACATATTTATTCAATTGTATTGTTTTTCTGAAATGTTTGTCTTTGATTGGGGTTGATAGGTTATTTTGAAATATGAAAATGAAATGATTTTCCTCTAGATCTGTTGATTTTCTTGGTATCCAAACTTGTCCAAGTTGAGATTTTTTGTGCCGTATTTTATGTTTTTGATAATTTAATCATATTTATGGTCTGCGCTTTGAAACTTTGAACATTCCTAGCTTGAGTTGAGTTTAATCGATTTAGTAGTGCGGTTAACGTGCCACCAGGGTATCAGTATTGTTTGTGCATCACAAAATAGTAAGTAAAGATGAAGTGGTCTACTAAAAGCAGTTGTACCCCTTATATATATGTGTGTAAACAGTATGTTTGAAAATCAAAGGAAAGTAACATGACAATTCCCTGTGTATTATATTATTTAAACAATTAAATCTATTTATTTCGCCAATGTCTACTTCATTTTGCCAAAATTCTTCATTGGGCATTTTATTCACACCATCCCACCATGCATTGAGCGGTGAGCATGGGAACCAGAAGCGTTCCAAACTTGCAAATTTATTTTGATAAAATGAGGGTATGTTATCTCCCTTTTAGTTAATTTATAGAAGAGAGGTAACCAGAAAAATAGAACACTCAATTCAGTTTGTACAGTATAGAGAAATTAATCTGTCAAAACTCACGCTATACCTTGAAGTGGAAAGATATTTATTTTCCATATCTCAATAAAAGCTCAACTTTCTTTAAAAGACGATACTATTACTATAACAATTACTAATTACTACTGACAATTTATGATGTCATTTTTATAAGACTGGGACTATCAGCCCAAACAAATATATATACCACAATCACAGCCTCTATCAATCCTAAAAAAGGAATCCACAAATGTTATAGTTCCAACAGTTTATAAAAATTTATAGCATTTAAATAAATTGACTCCTATAAAATTCCCAATGATTTCTAAACCTCGGTAAACATGTACCTGAAATTGTTTGTGTAAAAAACGAGACTCATGTCTATTTTTCCACAAATCTTGAATTAAAATATTTTTTGAATACTTATCATTTTCTTAACTATCAAATACTTACTAAATCAAGCACGCTGTCTTTTTTTCTAACATTTATTAACTAAGGTTTAATATGACTGTAAATTTAGTAATCATTTTGAGTACAAAAGAGGTTTATGATTGACAAAAAACATTTTGATAATTAATTAATAATTTTCTTATTTTTCAGATGGTTACTCCAGTTGTGGCCCTTCAAGGGAACAACACCATGTCAACATATCAAAGGAATTGTTTCTATACACACAGAGACGTGAGTTAGGTGGTAGACGAGTTCAACATGGGAATCAACAAAAAATTGTAAATGACTATGTGTCACAGGTTATGCCTCAACTTTTCACGGAAAAGGAATACAGTCTAGGAAATATAAATAAAGTTTTTACTTCCCAATGGTTAAATTCTAAACAAGTTGTGTTTGGAACAAAATGCAATAAGGTTTGTGACAGATTTTGAAAGCTTTATAACTTTTACAATCATGATGCTTGGATGATACTGTCTTTCAGGGCTCGAATTCAAGCTTGCATACTCGCAAAATGTGAATGGATTTTGAAAACTGTGAGAAACTTTTATTCTAACTCACAAAGTTAGACAGCCAGATAGATTGATAGTATTAATTACAGATTCAACATAAAACATGTTCTATATTCTTGATCTATTCCACAATAATGCCCTTGTATCTAAAGTTAAATATATATATATATACTACTATTTTGTTTTTATATTGCACTTATGAATAGTAACTATGTATGCTACTAAAATTTTGAAAAAAATGTGCGTGTGATTTTTTCATTTTTCGAGTAGAAATAAAATCCACTTGCAAAAATTTGCCGGTCCAATATTTTGTTAAATTTGAGCCCTGCTGTCTCTATAGAATCTAATAACAAAGTTAATTTCAAAATTTCACAGCTTACTATTGCAAAAAAAAACCAGATTTTTTTTATAAATTCATGAATTCTCGTCTTATAGAAAATTGTGATTTTACAATTTTGGTTTTACTAATTTTTAACTATAAAAATTTGGAAAGGTTATGTGCCAAATGGTCAATGCTACCAACCTACAATGATAACATCATAAAATAAACTATTGAAGTTTCTACATTTCTTATATTGGTAATTTTATATTAGAGTTCAGGTTACTTTGAGAATTAATATTGCAGTTGTTTGATACTTATTCTTTCATATTCGTGTTATTTCGTTGCAAATGAGAATTTTGGTTTTCTAAATGGAAAGCTAACTGTCCTGGACATGTCCTGGCTCATATCGCAACATTCATCCAATGTATACAAACAGATTAACAACCGTGCAAAGCTCTCATCATATGATTAATTTTAAGTTTTGGACTTTCAATGATTTTTTGTTTTGTTTTCAGCTTTTAGTGATGGATTTAAATACAGGAAATATGGATCATATACCATCTTTGAAGAGTAGTAATAATAGTAAACCTGCCAGATGTCCTTGTGGTATACACAGTATAGCTATAAATCCATCTAAAACATTGTTAGCTACTGGAGCAGAAAACACTAATGATTTAGCTGTATATAAACTACCTACATTTGATCCTATCTGTGTGGGAGAGGTATGGTTTGTTTTTGTTGTTTTCTGGACTTTTTACAAGGCTGGACATTTACAGTCGTCCAATTGACTGTAACCACTAGGGCTGTGGCGAGTATCCAAGTACTTGGATATTTGCGATCCTGACCAGAAAATCAAGTATGAATATTCAGCACAAGTTTCCCAAATCATTGGATTGTGATCTATTTTTACAAAAAATGAAAGAACTTTTCGGCAAATTACCACTGACAATGAGCTGCACTACAAATAAAAAAATATATAAATGTACTTTGCGCACCACTGTTATATAAAAAATCGTGCACATTTTCTGCACACGGGAAAATCTTTTTCTGAATCTCTTACTTGACTTTCCATGTAATAAAAGCTTCTGTAGTTTTTTACTTATTTTGTTATATTTAAAATATATTTTTATATATATACACGCTATGTATATGAATTCCCTGTATGCTTTTTCAAGAACTAGTGATTCGTTATTTGACTCGTGAATCGTTACACATGAATCGTGGTTCGGATCACCACTTGCTCAAGGATCCACAGCTCTAGTGACAACCTATTTTTAGATTGGACTACTCATTCTTGTGTCAAGTCATTGGATCAGGGATCCAAAATATTTTAATTCTCAAATTTTATTTAAATAACCATTTGTTTGGGCAAGTAAACACTTGGTTTAGGACAAGAACAATTTATAGTCGGTTGTCCCACTGAGCAACTCATTTCAGAAAGTATTCTGTCTTATGAATGTAACACACACAGTATAAGTATATTCTTTATATTCAACCCTGTTTCAACAGAATTGATATATCCTCTTATAATTTTTTTTGAGCATAAATTTAATGCTGATATAAGCCTATTACTTTTACAATATTACTTTTTTTTTCAATATGTTTATTCATTCCTCCCTTTTTTGTCAAATAAACACTTCTTTTGTTAAATTGCTGCACCTAGTAAAAAACTCACGTATACATTTAACTTTTTTTATTTTTTGTATACATTGTATTCACGCATTTATATTTCAGCGAGCACACAGTGATTGGTTATTTGATATTTGTTGGTTAGATGATGAGTTTCTTGTGACAGGTAAGTGGCTACCTTTAGTGGTCATATACTAAACTGGCTGTAATAGACAGATGGCTGATGTTGAGCGGTCATTTTCAATGAGAATGTATAGAATAGCAATTTTAATTAGCTGTTTTTGAGGGCTGATTGTCAGACGAAGGAAAATGGTAGAATTATTTGCCTCATAGGGAAACCTTAAGTAATAGAAAAATGAAAACGTCCTTTAATTTTTTACCTGAAATCTTTAAAATTGAGTAAAATTGTATTTTTGACACTCTCAAAAGTAGAGGACATTTTTAAATCAAACTTGTTCTTGAATACAATTTTTTACTGGCTAAGGTAATGTTTATACTCAATTTATTCAAATCAATCAATCAATCAAATCCCGGTTTATTTGTCATTTGCTGCGGGTATCCCAGGAACTAGGGTAAGCAGCTAGATCTTCTGACATGTGCTCTCCATGAAACTCTGTTTAGAGATTCACTGTTACTCAGGTTGTATGTTTTCAAGGATAGTAATGTGCAACATTCTACAAAATTAGGATATGAAAGTTGTTGTCCAAACATTCATTTTAGTTGCAAGCACAATGTCTTGTTTAAAAATTTTATTTGCCTAAAAGACGTATCAGGTTGCCTGATCATTAAGTGATTGTCTGGGGCAACCAAACACGGTCTAATTTTGTTAAGCTGCCCGCTTCACTGAAAATCTCTACCATAAAACCAGTAGTGTCAGTGGTGCGGGACTTAAACTGGACCAGTTTTGAACATCACAGATCCAGCCTCAAACTATCTCTTCTTTTCTAAATCATAAATAATCTCATACCAACTAAAATCCTACTCAGATCTAAACATTCAACAATTTCTACCATACTCTGCGTCAACTGACTGTTACAAACATAGCTTCTTCCCTAGATGTATACCAGTATGGAACAATTTACCAGCAGCAGTTTCTGAGACCCACTCTTTGACATCTTTCAAGAGTGGGCTCTCAAAATTGACGTTTTAAATGGGGACTTCCATCCAGCAACCTTAGATGATTAGAGGTTGCTAGAAACACTTTCTTCTTTACTTGTTTCTTTAAATCTACCTTATTTATTTGCCATTATTTCTTGTCTGACTCTATATACTTTCTTACTCTATCTTCTTTAGTGCACTGTTTAAGTATTGTCAATTTGTTGACAGTTTAACATATAGATGTAAATGTTAAATGTAAATGAGATACAGTATAACCTCTGCAGAACTGCACTCTACTGAACAAATTCTCAGCACAACAGCTTTTGATATTTCCCCTAGGTGTAACTGTTAATTTAATTGAAATAAACCTCTGCAGCGCAAGAACCTCTGAACCGCAACACATTTTTGTCCCTCCCTGTGGGTGTTGCTTAAGAGAGGTTGTACTGTATATTATATTTCTAGGTTCACGAGATAGTCGTCTTGGTTTATGGAAGATAAATGATATTGATAATATAGATTCCTCTCCATTAACAAGTTTACAAGTTCCAGAATATTGTTTTACGTCACCATTACTAGTCAAAGAATGTGCTGATGCCAAGAAAGTTAGAGCTTTAGCCTATCATGACGAAAGAAAGGTAAGATTGGCCTGTGTTTTTTTTCAGGTCATTTTGAGGCCGAAATTTGACCCCATTCCCCTTCCCAAAAAGTATGTATTTTATCCCCTTTCTCTGTTTCAAAATTTCCCTGACCTTATTTATAATTCATTGCTTTTACAAGAATCATTGATAAACAAGAGGAATATTTAAATACACTGGAGCCTCCCTTAACAACCATCCCAATTTCATGACCACCCTCCTAATAAGACTGATTTTGAATAGAACAGAGATTTTTGTTCTATATTTAATGGTTGTTTACTGCGAAATTAGGGACATCCCACAAATAAGACTGATTTTAAAATGAACAGATTATTACCTATAAAAGGACCTGTCCTATTTCCCCTTAAAGTAAAATGAAAGGCTGATTAGAGGCAATAATTGTTTCAATACTCTGAAACTTTTCTGTTTTTATAGCTTTAAATTTCAGCTTTAAAATATATTGAACTTTCATTTTGATACTTTTTAATGGTCAAAAATTTATAAAAACTACCTAGGTGATACAGTTTACACGATTAATTATAATATGATTATATCACTACCCAATAGAATATTACTGCTGTGTATGGATTGTATCCCTTGTCTATCTAAAGAATGCTTGAGTTTATCAACATAGTAATAATGTACTCATAAAACTTTAGTGTCTTGAAGTAGTACACAACTTATCCTGTTTATTTAAGTTTATACTTGTTTATTTTAGCTTGATTGTAAAACAAGTTCTTACAACTTAGATTTATCACTTTTGAATCTTCTTCTTTGTCCTCCAGTACTGAGCTAGTAGGATAAAGTTCCTAGCTCAAGGAAACCATGGGGTAGGTTTTTGATGGGATTCGAACCAAAGTGAAGCTGGCTTTCCAATGATTACCATTACAAAGTCTTAACCAATCAGCCTGGCATATGCTCATACATCGGTCAGTTATTTAATGCTTGTATTTATATATTTCAGGAACTAGGTGTACTTTCATTGAATGCATACTTCCATATATGGGATGTTGAATGTTTTAAATTGGTAAAATAATTTTCTATATTATCAAGTCAATTCTTTATTACAATGAAGTGACTGATGTAAATTGCAACATCAATCGAGATAGTAGTATGTGTGTAAAGCTACTTTATCTTGATCCAGTAGATCTCATGACAGTATCACTGTTCATGTACTGTCTTGTGATGGTTAGTCTGTATGTATAAAACTTTCTGGACTATCAAATAATACAAATCTGGAATGGATCCAAAATAACAGCCAGCTTTTTCTTTTATCAATCTTTGATATACATGTGTATTTTCACATAAGTGAACATTTCAGAATTGATTCTGAATTTTGGATTTTTAGAAAACTGAAAACAGGTTATGTTTTGTATGTAAAAGCTGCTGAAATAAAATTATTAAGCATTTGAGACTAAAATAAGAAAAAAGCTTTGAAATAAAATGTGTTTTCATAGTGTTGACTTTTATTCATGTTCTTTATAATATTGCAGGTATATAATCGTAAACTACAGAATTGTAAAGAGAATGTATGTATGTGTGTATCTAAAGAGAAGACTTTATATGCAATAGGATCACAATCTCATGTTAATTTAGTTGATCCTAGATCTAAACATACGTTAACTACAATTATATCTAAATTTCAAGGCGGAGGTAACTATATGTTAATGTTTTTGGAACAATAGGTTGTTTTATAGGCAGGGATGTGGAATTTTTAAGCTTTTTTCTCTTGCCCTCAGACAAGAGAAATCTGAAAATGTACTTTTCTAGAATCAAAATACACTTGTCCAGAAGTTTAATATTAAAAAAGAAATATTTAGAACTATGATATAGGATACATACTGTTAGTAATAAAGAATGATTGATAATAAAATAGTTCACTGTTCAATGTGAATAAAACATTGATACATCTACATTGTTCAATTGTGCTATGTTAGTATATTTTATAATTAAAAATATAACTTGTCCTCAGACAAGTGGGCTGGGAATAAATACTTGTCTGCAGACAAAAATGTATGAGTCGGACAAGGCGGGTATAGGAATTCCACACCCCTGACCATAGCAGTCTTAGGTTAAAACAATCTCTGGATCATTAATATTCAATTTTTCATGTTCTAATAATATATTTATGAACAAAAACAGGGAGGTGTAGCTCAAGCGTTACATCTCATTTTAGTAAAACTAGGCAGACATATGTTGTGTTCCCTTTGAAGTTTTGGTATTGAGAAGCATGCCATGTTACTAAATTTGCATTCAATTTTTAAATGCTGTTTTAAATTATTGTCTTAGTAATAAATGAAAAGAATCAGCTAATAGTGGGCGGTAAACTTCATACAATGATAACATACCATGTGATGAACTCTACCTGCCTTTATTATGGATTATTTCCCATTGTAATTTTTGCGTTAAAGTTTTTAAATCCGGTTTTAATGTGGTTTCCACATTACATTTCTTGTATATTCATATTCTGTCACATTATATTAATGGTACTACTATATGTTACCTAATGCGGAAATAGATCCGTCTAATTTATATCTATCTAACTATATTTACAGGTATACGATCGGTTAGTTTTCGTGAAGATATAATCACAATAGGTACAGGTACTGGACATATATTGTTCTTTGATTTAAAAGCTGGTAAATATCTAGAAAGTGGTTGTGGACATTCATGTTCTCTTGTTTTAGGAAAAGGATGGATGGTAAGTAATATATACAAGTTTACAGTTTATTTCTTCATAAGGGGAGCAAGAATTATGATTTATTTTTGCCTAAGGTATAAAATAAACTTTCATTTGGGAGGGGGTCTAGACACCTCAAGTATCATTTTGAGTATGAATTTTTAGTGTTTTAACATGATAAGGAAACATTTTAGATTGTTGACATCCCTTCAACTAGCCTTAGTTGAATATTCTTACACACCCAACTCCTCATTATTATATCAAAGACAGTTAACCATGAAAAAATATACAATAATAACTTGGATATTTAGGAAAAACAATAATCTATACTGGCATACACCCATTATGACATTGATTGGTTTGTCATGTTACACTGCCTTTTATACAGCATCAGAATAAAAAAGTTATCTAGTTTCTTATTTATGCATGTTACTTTTGTTTACATTGTGAAAGATTATATTGGTAAAAGTATATTTTGTATGACTGAGGGGAGTCTGTGGGTTGAGTGAGAGTTTCTGAGTGAATCAGTGAGTGTTTGGCATTAATGTTTGTGGCAAAATATATTTATATACAGTGCCCACCAAAAGTTTGGAGACATTTTCACTTTATAAGCCTACTCCTAGGTTTTATACAAATTGATATGCATTTATTTTTAAATGCTCTTATAATTGCTTATTTTTTGTTATGGTACTATTTGTAGTTGAGACTACTGAAGTAAATTAAATACTATGTTATAGGAAAGAATTACATTGAACATGGTTTTGGAAGCTTGGGACATCAGAAGCTGAATATTATAAATATGATGCAATCAGGAAATTTGTTTTCATTTTATCACTAAACAATACTAGATATATCAAAATGTAATGGTTCAACCAACATATTGAAATTTAAGAATTTTTGTAATTTTCCTTTGTCCCCCAACCTTTTGGTGGGCTCAGTTCATATAACAATTAATTGTAACAATATTTGTATATGTTACTGAATAATGAATCTGTTCTATTTTCTAAAACTGACATTGTTTTGATCTATTTCAGTTACATGATGATAGCTACCTGGGATTTTTTATGCACCAGTATTATCAAGAATATCCTAATGCTATATATACACATCAATATGATGATACGGGAACCAGAATGTTCGTAGCTGGTGGACCGTTACCTGCTGGATTGTGGGGAAATTATGCTGGTCTCTGGTCCTAGCAGAACTACCAGCAATAAAAAACTCTTTATATAAATTTATTACTTGTCTTATTATTGCTTGTACAGTTTATTTCATTTATCAGGTTTTTTTTCATTCAGGTTTCAAATTGGTATTAATGTCCATGTATGATTTTTGACAGGCCATTGAACACTTAGTCTTAGTTATTTTAACATCTGGAAATAAGATAAGTTCACCCTGGAAATTTAAAATAATTTTGATTGAAAGCACTGTCATGAGATGACGACTAAATTGACCTAAGAAGTAGTAATTTGATAAGTAACAATACTAATTCAATAATTAAGTAATTCCGAGCTCAATTCAGTCGTTATCTCAAAACACTGCTTTCAGTCAAAACCATTTTTTAATTTCCAGGGTGTCCTTAAGTTTTTTCCAGGTGTATTTATAAAAAGTAGTAGTTGCAATTGACTATGAACATAATGCCATTAAAAAAACAACAACAGAAAAAAAACAAATAAAAAAGATTTTTTTTTCAATTTAGGAATAAGATTAATTTTTATTGCAACTTAAAGCCCCAAAAAAGATATTTTCGCTTTTTGTTATGCCATTCTAGAAAAATTGTTTACTGATCCCAATCAGTGAATCTACAAGTTGATCATTCACCAAAATTGATATTCACTATTTATTTAGTAAAGTAATGTAGTGTAAAGCAGGGCTGGAATTTAAGCTTGCATACTCGCAAAATACGAGTGGATTTTATAAATGGTGAGTAACTTTTATTTTAACTTGCAAATTTTCGCGAGTTGAAATCGCTGCAAAAATATTTCTAATATATTCAAACAAATGAGGCTCAAATTAGCATTGAAACAGCCAGATAGATTGAAAGCATTAATTAAAGATTCACAGTACAAACATGTTTGATATTCTTTGTCTATCCCACAATAATGCCCTTGTTCTATCAATAGTTGAATTTAGTACAATGTTGTTTTTATATTGCATATATTAATAGTCACTATGTATGCCATTAAAATTTGAAGAAAAATATGTGAGCGATTTTTTCATTTCAATAAATTGAAACAAAATCAACTCGCAAAAATTTGCCAGCCTAATTTTTTGTTAAATTCGAGCCCTGTGTAAAGTGTCCTCCAGTGAAAATAACCTGATATTTGGTAATTATTTCTCATTTATTGTGAGATGATTTTATTTCACTTTGCCTCAGTGTATTTTATCATACACAATGCAGAATATATGAGCTCTAACTCATTCAATTATATCATCTTAATTGTTATTTTGTGATAAAATTTGTCAGTTTTATAGAATTTTTAATGGTGTTTTGTTTGATAAATATGTGCTTGGTCTCATAAGTCTTCTTTAATGAAGATTTAACTCAATTGAATGTTTTTGGATAGAAGTATAAAGTGAAGGTCCCCTCAAAGGCCAACCTGATTACATATTCGTTTCCATTAAAACTTCCAAATATTTCTAAACACAAAAGCATACAGAATTAGCCATAGCTTATTTAGCTATAGACATACAGACTCTCAAAGCTAAAAGTTTTCAGGACTTTTCCTGAATTCAGGATTTTTAGTAGCTGATCATTGTAAAAGCTGTGGGAATTATCAAATTGAGCATTTTGATTTTTTTTTAACTTTAACTCATGGATTTTTATGTCAATAAAGGCTGACTTATATTGATTTTTTTATCTTTACATTTTTACTAGAGGGCAATATAACTTCAATGAAAAAATGTTATATTTTTATCAGTGTGAAAGATCTATCTTTTTCCAACGATGTAAGTAATGATAAATTTGGTGTAGTCAAAATTATTTCATGCTTGTAATGATAATTTGTTCTGCTGTTAAAAGCAACTTGTCCTGATTGCTGGCACAAGTTATTTGTCTATGTGTAAATTATATTGTAATATAAGCATTTTGTCAAAAAATGATATAATTATACATACATGTATGCAAAATATACCATATATTATTGCTGGTATAGGTTTGAAACTTGTACATTTAAGTACTTAGTTAAGTTTTTTTATCATATTTCTTTTGTGACAGTCCTCTTATGTTAAACTTTTATTAATTCATTTGTGTGGCTGTAAAAATTCTGATTTTTTTACTGATCAAAAGGTATTGGAAAAAGATATATGGTTTTACTGTGCAACCTCTGCTTACAGTGCATAGCAAAATATGACGAAACATTTCACTGCCTTTTGTTGGATTAATTACTGATATACATTTGTATTTGTGACTTTATATTATTCAATTATTTGCCATTTTGTTACTTTTAAGCTTGACTATACAAAGTATATGGAGAGCTATCCAACTCAACCTGGCGTCAGCGTACAGAATTCTGATTTAAGTTTTTGTGCAGCAAACTATTTTTACTATAACTGTTTTATTTCTTAAAGTATCAACTCAGAACTTTAAACTTGTGTTCCTTATTATCAGCCACATCTCATGTGACTAGGCTCATAACTCTAAATGCAAAAAATCAGAATTATCTGCCCTTGACCTGAGAAATTTCTTTAAAACATATAAAAAAATATTTTTATGGTAATTTTTTAAGGTATCTATACCTAAAACTTCTAATACATGTGTATATGTTCTGTATCAACACCCATTTAATGTGTGATAAAATTCATAACTCTAACACTCATTTGTTGCAAAATTATTCCACCTTGAACTTATGTTTAAAAGTGTTTAAAAATGTTATAACTTCTTTATTTAAGGTTTAAGGTTTCTACTTCAGACTTTAACTGTTTGTTACTTATAAATGTTTAATACTTATTATATTTTTGCTTACACAAGCACATCAAATAGTCGAATGTGCTGTCTGTGGACGGCTCTTGTTTTATTAATTTTCAAATTGGTTGTGTTGACTTGTATTTAATATCAAGGGTATTGGATCCATTTTGTTGGATTATATTCATGTTTTACCATATAGGGCACGTTTCACAAGGCGATTGCTAGCTAGCACTTTTTGAAAGCGATTTTTTGTAGTATGAGAGGTCTATTGAACGATTTGCTTCAAGCTAGCAAATCCAAGACGGCGACTTTCTCTAACAAAAAGTTCAGATTTGAAACAAATGAAAAATATTCAAGTCAATTATCACCATAATTATTCTATTTTACCACTTTGAAGAAATATATGCATTAAATAAAATATATATCAGTATTGAAAAAGAAACATGTTCCCACAGGGGGCAGCTATTTTGAAATAAGCAGAAGTGTTCTGAATGATATGGCTAGCAAGAAAAAAACTTTCTACGTATTTCTAGCTAGCGATTCAATTTGCTTGATCATAGCAAACCGTTCCATAGGAAATTGCTACATAGCACTAGCTAGCGATCGCCTTGTAGAAAGTGCCCATAATGTAAGTATTATCCAGGTCTTGCCTATTTAAAATATATGCTTCATTTAAGCTTGAATAATTGAGAAAATATTTATCTTGAAAAATTTTCTAAAACTTTTTGCAACTGGTTAATAGTCATTTTTGATGGAGGTTATTTTGATACAAGTATTTTCGTTTGCTTTATGAAATTACATAGCACCTTCAGTTTTGAAAATTGATACATGTACATAATATACATAAAACTTTGTGACTGTTTGCAGCATCTAAATATGTTTGCGTGTAAATTTGTTTTAAGTAAATTTATTTGGCATGTTTTAATGCCTTGAAATCACTAAGCAATAAAGGATATACATTAGGGTGTAACTACGGTAAAACACTTATTGCAATACATATTGATTTTTTGTATAAACAAGTGAAATAGGAATTAATGCACATTCAACATTCTTACAGGATTAATATTGCTCATTTATGAGTATTTTCAAATTATCTCTCATACAAATGTTTGAATGATTTGTGTAAAATAGACTATATGTTAAAAAATACATAGTTTGAAGAAAATTATTCTCTCATTTGACAACCCTTCAAATTTTATAGTCAGCATAACAAAGAACTTCAAATACTGGTTCAGGGACAAACGAGTCAGTTAAAAATCGTCAGAATATATATTGCAATACTAACCGATATATTGGTTAACTGTTACACCTCTATTATGTGTGCATATTGACATTGTATAAATGAGGCAGAAATATAAAGTGTTGAATTCCTTGTTCTGGAAATACAAATAATGTTTTCAATGAACATGTGAATATTACATTTTCTGAGAGTTAACTTGCATATTGAGAGCATCTCTTTTGGGCCTCTCTTGAGTGTTTTTGTGAATAAGCTGACATGACTGTTTGCACTCCCACCTGTGTTCATTATTTCATTGTCACAGCTTCTATGAATAAAGGACAACTGTATTATTGATACGAATTTCAAACTATTTGCTCTTTTTATGTACTTAATTACCATTAGGCTGAGTTCACTAGAACCACGCCCTAAGACAAGTCAATATTTGTTTAACAGAATAAGCCTTTGTGTCCAAAGACATGGAACTATGTTTGTCCAAGAAAGCAGCAATTCCCTCTACAGATTAGAATTGATATTAGATTTTCAGTGGAGGGTTTTACCTGCCACATTTGGGAAGCTAGCCTTTGACCTTCAGATTTTAAACCCTGCACTCTACCCTTGCACTTCTCTTGTGGCTTAAAACCTGTTAAAACTAAAACTTGCTAACAAGTAAATATTTTGCCTTATTAAAATATAAATCCTTAGAAATATGGTAGTTTTATTTCATAACCTCCTAGGACTCTGATAGCTGTCATCATAAATTTACACTGTACAGTTAAAACACATATTGTCTATCCCTCATGTTTTATCCAGTAACTTCTCTTTTACTTCTCACTCCTCTTTTGTTTAACTTCAATGTACCATTAAATAATTAAACTAAGTTTTAAGTCAATTAGACTAAGTACACAACTTTGATGTTAATCGGATGTACCAGTTGTCTACATTTTCAAGTCTATAAGACAATGGATGATATTTAAAATAAAGTGAAGCCAGTCGGATATAGTTTACATTTTTGAAATCATTTTGGACATTATATTTTATATCAATTAGGCATTGTTCACTTGTTTGTTATATTTTCTGCATATGATTTATATTTTTTCTTATTGCTAACAGCTTGTCCTATTGTTTTTATTAAAAATCATATATTTAGGATTTTTCTGAGTTTGTTGTCCCATTTATCTACATGTATGTTATAGTATATTTGAAACACTGTCTAGAATATGTTTACAAAGTTGGAAATCTTGCAAACTAACTTTGAATTTTCTACTATGGGAGCCTTCTCCCACTTATAATTTTATAAATAGTACTACATGTATTATGCATTGACTTACACTTCGAAAGATATAAATGTAGATTTGGCATCATAATAATGTTCCAAGTAATACTGTAGAAAAAAATATTTAAAAGTCTAATAAAAAAGAGACCCCAGTTTAAGAATAAGAGACCCATGAAGAAGGATTCCTATGGGAATTTTTACTTTTGACTAAAAATTGAACATACTTTCAGGTACGATACCTGGGTAAAATTTTACAGGAGATTTGCCTGTGTGTAAATCTACTTTTGTTACAAATTTGGAAGGAATCTGACAAAAAATTTAAAAAAAGTAAGCAAGATTTTATGATTCACTAACATATTCTGGAATGTGTTTTGATTACATGTTGCACAGCCATCATTTATGAGCAGCTTCTCACTTGAATGAAGAAATATAATTTTTCTTTAATTGTTGATACTTGTTTTTCATGAATAAATCGTTAAACCATTCATTTGTCTTTTCTTTGTTTTTATTACACATAACCTCACAGCTAGCTCAGTCAGTTATGCACAAGTCTCCTGATCAAGGGGTCGAAGGTTTGATTCCTATGACCGAGCCATGGTAATTATTGATAAGATGGACCTGCTATGTCAAACCAGAGGATGTTGTTTTCCTTGGAGGATCTCCTGTCTCAGCTTAAAATCAGAGATATTGCCTACGTTCTCCAAACTTACACACCGCTTCCTTTGTTTAACATGGGTTAATATATTTCGGAATCACCTAGTAAAACAAAAGATGGAGCGCAGTCTTCGAGTTAATTTAGAATTTAAAATCAACACAAACTGCTTAATTTTGAAAGAATGTCTTTTAACAAAACTTATTGTATTTTCATGAAATGTTTATTACAAAACTTAAATCTTTTCGGAAATATGTACAGAACTTAGGATTTATTCGAAAGAAATGAATATGTTGTATTTATTCATGTAATGATTTAATATTGACGTTAACCATCTACAATAATTCAAATTCTGGCTCTTTGACTTACAATATTAATTACTACCAAATTACATTTTTTTTTTGTAAATATGATCAAGAAGAGTAAATATGTAAGATAATACTGTCCATAAATATTTCCAACATGTAAGGCGTAAAATTGCGCAATTTAGCGAAAATGAGAAGATGGCACTGAACATAACATCTTGAATAAAAATTAAACAATACAATGAATCAAGAAACTTATTCATGCATTTATTGTTAATTAACATCTATTATTTACCGTCGCGTATGCTAAAATATGTAATTAAATCATTCTAGTAATCTGTTAATTAACAGTTTCAAATCCACTACACGCTCATAAGAGAAAAAGATGCACTTGAAACAAATTTGTTTGTAAAAATGTAGTCCGTGCCCAATTTATGTACATGTGTAACTAATCACTCGAATCGTTGTGTAAGTCGGATATTAACCTCGTGCTATGGATTTTCTGTGTTAAAACAACCTGGCCTTGGACTTCTCAAAATCCTCAAACGCTTTGCGTTTTCGGATTTTCATGAGAAGTCCGCGGCCAGGTTGTTCTAACTCAGAAAACCCTCGCACTCAGTTAATATCCTTTACAAACAGACTGAGATAGTTTGCCCACGTAGAACGTAGCTCAAGCTGGATCTCCCAAGTTAGAAATATAAACGTTACTGCACATCAGGGCAGAGACAGTCCTAAGCTAACCTGAGAAGACCTGGTTAAGCATGATGGGCTGGTACAGAAAATGGATGGTACCAACCCTCAAGACTGCCAATCATGGAGAGGAAGACTTCACTCCAGACAGGCCTCACCCTTGCCAAAGGAATAATCTACAGCCTGTTTAAACTAAACTGAATGATGATGCTGCTGACAGGACATATCTTCTTAGTTTGTTTTTTCTCAACTGTGAAAACATGAGTAATTTCACAGTAACTTTGTGTTCTTTGTCTAACACTCGTAATATTGTGATAGTGTAATCAATCACCATGAAAATATTCAAACCTTAACAGTTGAGAAAAATTGGACTATACTATCCATTATATAACAATGAAGAGACTGGTGCAAAGGAATGGTCCAGGAAGGCCTAAATGATATATTAGAAGCACCTATTAATACTAATTGTGGTATTGTCAACAGTAAAATACTGTATCTATAATTTTTATGATCTTGACAGCAAAATTTGATTTGTGGTCTCAATCGGTGCTAGGGCATCCACAAAGGCATATTTGTGTGGAGTTTCGGACATAAACTGGTATTCATGTGGATAAATGCCAACTATCCAAAATCTGGCATACCCATATAGGGACTATATACCCCCCTGGAAATGTTTATGGAGAAACTGTCTGCTATTTGAAAGAGTGGGTGAATACTGGTTATAGACATGGAGTCAGAAAAGCTAGGTTAGGTTTGTTGGACACTGTAAAATAACCTTACTTTTGTTGACTGTTAAACCCAGTATATAAAAAGTTTATTTTTAAATACTTTTCAAGGCAAATATTCATGATCAAGTTACATACAAGAACAAAACAATAATGAAATTAAAACATGTTTTTTTCACCACATATGTCCAAAGTGGTTTTTCTGCTCTGGATCATTGTTGTAATTAATTTTCTGCTACTCGGGCTGAAAATTATCAAGTTTTCATGTAATGGTATAAGCTGCCATTACCAGGAATGGACCTGAGATCTCTGGATTATAGAGCTGGGTACCGCGATTAAAAAACGTACCATGGTATACCACGATATTTATAAGATTCCACGGTAAATCACGGTATACCTCAAACCTAACCAATGCATTGTCTAGCTATATATTGGTTAATGAAGTTACAATAAATTGCTAAGAAGTCAAACTGGGTTCAAAGGTAAGCATTAAAACACAGTGCAGTCAATTTTTATGAAATATCCCAAAATACTCCTAACAAACTCTTGAATATATTTTTATTCAATAACAATATCCTTTGCTAGCTGAGTCTATGAAAATTTCGCCTACATGAAACTTAAGTGTCGAGTATATAGAGGATGATGATAATAGGCCTACCATGGGTGAAAAATAGGGCTGCCACAATATACAGGTATATTGCAATATGCAGCTGTGACGATATGTATTGCGGTACGAATTTAGCGTACCGGTATTCGGCAATATTTTTTTATCGGAAAATGTAGCGAATCGTCAGTTTTCAATGGTTCATTCGATTGAAAATTAAGGTCAAAGAATTTTAGCGATCAGAGCACGTTGTTTGTACTGGACATGTGCAGAACATATTCTTGTTTCTTCACACCTAGGCATTTTTATTTGCAAAACATTATTGTAGCCCTTATTGACCCAACAGAAAGAGGCTAGACTATGCCATGCCAAAATGTTTATCATTAAAAATATAAATTATTTCTAATAATTTCATAATGCATTCAATAAACGTAAAGGATACTCATTTTATAGTTTCATAATTATGCTCTTGTAAGTTCGCCATGATGGTCACGAGAACTGACACTAAAATTTGACTCTTACAAGTTCACAAAATATGCTTGTCGTGGTAATCTCTGGACTGTTATGTTACAAGTAAAAACATACGTTGATTAAAACTTTATTTACTCTACACTACAGTGCAGTGTTTATTATATATTATAGGCCAAATAATACACAATCTCCATTCTTTTCTTTCATGAAGTTATATTCTCAAATTTACTTTTCATGGAATAATCTGTTCCCATAACTCTAAAAATGTGCAGCTTTTCCCAAGTCTGCTACAGGCACTTTCATTTCAAATTCCATACTAACAAACTGAGCAGTTTAATAAGTTGTTTAAGGCAGAGGGATTATGCCGGCACCTCTTTGGTTTGCTTTAGCAATATATCGCGGTATGTATCGCGATACGAAGCTAGCGTATTGAGATATATCGCGGTACGCTTCTGGCGTATCGTGACAGCCCTAGTGAAAAATAAAAAAACAACTGAAAATCTAGTTTCTAAGTACTGAAATAGACAGTTTTTAAATAAATCACATTAAGTAACTTATTATCAAAATACATTTGTACTGAAATCATTATTTATACTGAAAACTTTCACCCATGTAGAACAAAAACTAAAAGGATTTTTCTTATAAAATACCACGGTATTCCTGATATACCACGGTATCATGCCACAGGATTATTTAAATTACTGCGGTAACCAGTATACCCCAGTTACCGCGCAGCTCTTCTGGATTATATATCCTGTGCTCTATCACTGTATATCAGCTGATGCCTAAAACTATACTGCACTGAAATAGTTTCATTGTTAATACTTGTTTTTCATGAATGAATGGTTAAACCATTTGTTTGTCTTTTCTTTGTTCTTAATTTACACATAGCCTCCCAGCTAGCTCAGTCAGTTACACACAAGTCTCCTGATCAAGAGGTTGAATGTTTGATTCCAAGACGGGGCATATCTTCCCAGAGCTTGGTCATGAAATAATTTCTATGTCAATTCTTCCATCTACCACTTATTCTATATCATGTAGAGCAGTTGTCAGTCACTGACAGTGACTGAAGTATACACCTAAAAACTGGTTTACAGCTAAATACAGAGTGAGTAGGTTGACTGACAGCTGTTAATTAGTTATAGTGTGTTGCTATGATATTTAAAAAAGCTGTAGCTACAAATATAAATATTGTAAGTAGTGTACATGTATACAATATCTCTGCTGATTTAAATACTTGTTTGATAATCCATATACATATTTTAATCAATGATTACGAGTACTGTTGAATAATATACACTGCCCTCTAAAAGTTCCTTTACACATTTACAATTTACATTGTACTAAATTGAGTTTCGAAAGTTGTATAAACAGATTATTGTCAACCAATTTTCAATTTTGCTTTTTGAAATTAGTAGATTTTTTTCTTTTGAATATGAAATTACAAAATATCTTAAACTTGATATTGGTTCATTGAGATATATAGACCGTAGTTATGGAGGCTGATAGGCAACTTTTGCTACAATTCAAAAAATGAAATTTACCCATTGAAGTTTAGTTTTCATGCTTGAATAATGAATAAAATAAACAATGATTAAATAATTTTTCAAGCTTGAACTTGTAGTTCAATAAATGTACTGTGAAGGAATTTTTGGAGGGCAGTGTATGTAATATGCATGTAGACCTTGCATTGGAATCAAACCACCAACTCTATGGATTTACAATAGGAGCAGTGGTCCAGTGGTTGGACGCGTGCTTAGGGATCGAGAAGTCCTGGGTTTGATCCCAACTAAGGGCACTGCTAATTTCCTTGAGAAAGAAATTAATCAATTTTTCCATCCCACCCAGGCATAAATGGGTACTGTGAGGGATCACCTGCCAGAGGGTGATTTCAGTGATCAGGAGTTATCGTACAAGATTGTAAAGTCGGCTGAACATGTATATGGAAGCAGACTTTAAACCACACTTTTTTAATCAAATATGCTACTCCCTGAGCCTTCCAAGCAACAGCGAGTGTATGAATAAAAGATAAAACTAAGACACACATATATAGTGTAAACAGGATAAGGTTGATTTATTATGATTTAAATATATTGCATAATAACATAAATGTATAAATGAGTTCAAAGAGTTAAGTATACAATATGTTAATGTAGTTAAATGAATTCCTAGAAATATGTCACTCTGAATTGCATATTATTATAAACACTAAAAGAGCAGGCTAGGGACAGTACACTCAACAACTTAAATAAAAGTCAATATAAAAAAAGAAATTTTACACGTAAAATATTCATTGTTAATAAAGAAGTTGAACAAATATGATGTAGACTGATACTGAATCTTCTTATGCAGGCTATTAAATAAAGATTGCTGTAAAAATCAGCTACATTAAAGTCACCAAAACATGATTTTTTCCTCATAAAATTGAATCCAGTCTTATCACAACAACAGCACCATTGTCTAATCCTATCATGAACTTCTAATAAAATAATTCTATAACAATCATCTCCTTACACTAGCCACTTCTACACTAGCCACATATCTTATATCTGGTTCAAGCTCTTGTGTAGAGGTTTCATTGTATACTTGCAACATTTTTACTTAATTTTCTGAGTGACAACCTGTACAAATTACATACATGTTTTTATTGGTCTTTTCTGAAATCCAGGCAATTGGTAGTAATCAACACATCACAATCCTGATAACATCAGTGATAAAGAAAGATAAGACTTTGCATCAAACTTAAATCAAGTGTTTTTTAGCATGTGACCTCAAGTTAGTAGGTTAACTAAACAATTCATAAAATATTTGAGATTACAACAAAAACAAGTAATACATAATTATACTTGTACATTTCTGCATAAAAATTCTGCTTAAATACAAAATATAGGAAAGATAAAAGTAATTCAAACATTATAACTCTAAGTATGACTTGTGAGCAGGGACCAGGAAATTCGCCGAAGTCAATCGGTCCAAAGCCGTCCGAGTACCGGATACGGGTTTTAACGTGTACCGTACGGACCCGACCGTTTACTGTACTTTATTCACGACCATGTTAGTACTTATTATTTGCTCCCTTTTATTAGGAAGGCATACGATACATTGGCATTGTTTGTTTAATTTTTTACAAAACTTAACTTCTATCTAGCATAAAAGCGTGGTTTCCGAAATTACTCCCCGCAATCGTCGGTCGTTCAATAAACAGAACTTGAAAAAAGGCTGTTTCATCTAGTTCTAATGTTGTTGGAAAACTCCGTCATGTGGGGAAATTATTTTAACTACGCATGCGCAGAAAACGGGTCCAAAGTAAATGTCTCGCATTTAAGCGTCGTTTGCTAAATTAAAAAAGAAAATGTAAAATAATGATAAGCTTTTTTAATTACACACGTATATTAAAAGGTTTCTCATACGAAGTGACGATCTAGCGTGGGTCTTGAAAATGTATAACATCTCATCACAATGGTTCAAGCGGTTTCTTTTAACACAAAAGATTATCAAATCGTGCATAGTACACCATTTATAGATAGTTTAATGACAAAACTGTTCGTTTTGAAAATTATTTTCGTTGAATTTGGAATTTAATAGTAATCATTAATTTTGTTTACCAAAGAAGGGAGAAGAGAGGGTTGAATTTTGATCACCAACAACTGTACCTTCGATTAATAAGAATTTGCGTAGATACATGTCCTAAGATAATTTCTTATTATTCACACCTCGATTTAGGACGTAAAAATAAGTCAAACAAATTAAAGATTAAACGAATACATCAATCAGGAATTGACAACAAAAGCAGTTAAATTGTTTTCTTTAATTATTCATAAAACATTCTTTATAAAAGATTATTGTTTTTACAAGTTTACAGGTTTCTAACAGACCGATTGAAAAACGTAATCGGTTTGATGGACACGATTAAGTTAGAACATATTCTTCTGCTGTTCTTCAAATTAATCGAGTGCAAATCAAGCGTACCTTGCTGTGCTCGATCAAAAAAAAATATCACTGCCTCAACCCCACATGAGATACCTGTAACCATGGATACGTTATACAGGGTCCTTGATGTGTAACCTGTGGACAATTAAGCAGGATATTACATCAGTAAACAGTGGGTTTTAGCAACTGATAGTTGTTTGATAATATTTTATCGATATGTTTTCTTGAAAATTATGGAAATTAGTGGTTTGAGGTCAAAATTAGCGAATTTTTCTCGGACCGATTTTTTTAAGGATTTTGAAATCTCAATCGGTCCAAACTGAAAAAATCGGTCCAAAAACCGAAAAACCGGCGATTTCCTGGTCCCTGCTTGTGAGTCCTGGGACAGAGCAAATTTTGACCCCTAGAGGCATATTTAACAATCTTTGTAGAGGATCTTGAGGTAATGATACATGCCAAAAATGAAAGCACAAGATCTAACAGTTACAGAGATTTTTTAACATTTCCTTATTTAAATCAGTAGACCTCTAGGAGGGGTCAATATTGACCCAAGGGACATTATTTGAACAATCTTTGTAGAAGACCTTGAGGTGAGGCTACATACCAAATTTGGTAACTGTAGGCCTTATGGTTTTTGACAAGAATATGTTTTAAGAAATTGTTGACGCACAATAGACCAAGACTGATCACAATAGCTCACCTTGAGCACTTTGTGCTAAAAAACAAGACCCTCATTAACACCACTGTAACACATGAGCCATCTACTAACTACTAAAACAAGGATTTCCTATGAGAATTTGCAACTACAGTAATATTACCCTACAGTCTGATCTCAAATATAACAAAATGTGCTATCAAACAAAACACATTTAAACAGAGAATAATTTGGATAAAGAACAAACAAAAACAATCGTTGTTTTTTTGTTGGACTTAAAATGCACACTAACACATAAGTGTTATGCTATGACAAAACCAAATCAAGACTAAAATGGAATAATAAAGAAACAACATTACAGAAAATAATATTCACAATTTAAATGTGGTATGCAATCAGTTCTTTGGTACATATAATAATAACTCTACCCACTATATCAAGAAGAGAAGTAAAAAGCTACAAAATTACCTGACTAATGATGGCACAAGTTAATATATTTAGTATATTTACTTTCAGATAGAAAAAATAATGCATAATAAAGTTAGTATACTGACCAAAAACTTGTACTCTGATAGTTTAAAAAAACTTAGAATGGGTTCACATAACTAGGCAATAAAAATATCCATTACATTCACCAAAAGCAAACAGGGGCTTAGTAATCTTACTAAAGGTCATATACATAATACATCATAGTACTCTCTTCATACAATGATTTCACGAGGAGTTGATACTAAGCATCACTGATATTCTTAACTCTTAACTCTTTAAAGCATGTTGACAACACAAGGAATTTCAGACAAGTCTTCAGGTCAATGGTATCAAAATTATTTTCAAATAGTACAGGTGGATTTATATTGGATAATACAATTTTCTAAAATCATACAACATTTAGCAAGAGGACCATCTGTTTAAATTTCAAACAATATTGTGAAGTTTGGTATATACATCAAAGGGGTAGGTTGCGTAAGTAACTGGTTTTTTATGTAAAGAAGCACCAAAAACTATATAAACACACAATTCTAACTAGTAACAGTAGCTTTAATAAACCAACACTCAAGTTAATAATAAAATGAACACACAAAGTATTAGAACTTAAATATTGACCTGAGACAAACCTCAGATTGAGATGTTTTGTGGCCAGTATCCCAAGAGAATCCCTACCAAGCACTTCGTCCTCTGGTACCATTTTTATACCTTAAGTAATAAGTATGTGATATAAAATCAAAGGTACCAGGAGGGAGCTAAGTGCTAGCTAGCGATATGCTAAGGACAGTGGCCACATGTCTTGTACATGAGTTTATAAATAGCCATAGTTACACTAGACCTTTAAATAGTATGATAATGAATGGAATTATGAGCAAAAACAAACAATCTCCGCAGTTGAAGAAGTCGACTAAAACTAATATTTTAACAAGTCCTATTTGATCAATCTTCTACACACAATATATTATGATGCATTTTAATTCACTTTTGTAGTCTTGGCAACAGTTGGTCGACTAAGTTTCAAAAACAAACCAAGAAGAACATGGAAATTCTGAAAATAAAAAAAGAAGTTATAAATGACCAATAAGTCTCCAGTCAAGAGTCAGTGATATAGTATCAGTTGTAATCATGTTAATGTAAACATTGTAAGACATCGTCACCTCTATAAATATTGTAAGACATCATCACCTCTATAAATATTGTAAAACATCGTCACCTCTATAAATATTGTAAGACATCGTCACCTCTATAAATATTGTAAGACATCGTCACCTCTATCTAACAATATCCTATCTCCAGTTTTGAAAAGAACGAGACAAATGCTCAGTGTATGCCAAAATAACTAAGTAGGCTGTAATATAGGCTATAACAGAAACTCCTAACTTCAAAAAAATAGCATTGTCTAGATATTGATAATCATAACAAGTATAATCTGTATTGATACAGCTATATTTGTGGGGTTTATAATTCACACTATCATTGTTGACAGGAAATATGTTGCCATCCATAATTACTTTTACATTTTTGTAAATGTGTGATTTGTTTTTAAATTTCTACCAATAATTGAACATCAAAAACATATCGTTAGACACATGAGCATGTATAATAATTACAATTGTATAAAGTATTATTACTCTCATTTCAAATGTTATTATCTATTATAACTACCTTAATGTGGAAATATATCTGAAATAAAATATAATAATATCAATGAAAAAATCAGCTCTTTTACGAGTGTAACTAAAGGTAATTTTGGATAGCACTGAATATCTAAAATCACTTGTTATACAGAATACAATACCTGGACAAGGAAATAGATGGCAGCAAGATATCCACCAATAGCAATAGCTAGGAACAGATCAAATACAGCTGGTTTAACACTAAATGCACTCATATTGTATTCTGAACCATCATAAAATATAAATTCTGGATCTCTGAAATATTAGAAAACAAAAGATTAATTCGAGAGTTGCCTGCAAGACTGTACTTACTCACTCTTCTACTAAATACACTTACTACAGTCTAGCTGGCAATCCTCGAATTAGATTTTAGCGAATCAAAAATTATTGTAGAAACATTTCTTGAAGTGAAACAGGGTTTTACGGGACGCACAAATCCGCGTCCATATACGCATAAACTACCTGTCTGGACGCAAACATTTTAAAGCCTGCGTCCGCTTGGACGCATAAAATACATGGCAACATCCTCAGATATTCTTTCAACTGCACAAGTTAACTGAAAACATTTCTATTTTAAGCTAAGATTGACCGTATTTGTAGGCAATCAAATAAGAAATTCCATTTCAATACCCCGGATGTAAACACTGTTGACGTAATAGGGTATTTCCCAAGTAAGCCAAAGAAGCAAACTCCTTGTAGCGATTACGTCACGCGTTGCTACTCTAATATATTTGATAAAGGGAAATAACTGCTGCGGGATGTTTACTCAAGAAGGCGCGCATTCGGAACTTTCGGTTGTTTAAGTAGAGGGCATTCTGTATACAAACGGTCTGACTGACCTTTGAACGGAGACGCCGCGCATCACGGGTAACTGTTTATTTACCTGAAAGCACGTGGCAATGTTTACATTCTAACAATTTCCCCCCTTCAAGTAAACTGAACAAATAGAGTATGAATTTTGTGTCTACTCAATAAAATTTGACTATCCAACGGTCACTGTGGTTACTACCAATGTTCAATAAACGGAGATACAAGTTTTCTGGTGGTTTAATTTTCCTTCATTTCCTTTTTGTTTTATTTTAAACGAATAAAACAACAATCATTACTTTGATACAACAAAATTGTTTGCATTTTGGTATTGGACCCCTGATTTCACTGTGTGGACCCCTGTTTTTGTCAGTCCTGCATCCAGTGGACCCCCAATTATCAATGGCTGTGTAAAACCCTGGTGAAAGCAATCAATATGGGTTGTTCAAGATCATTAGGTTGTTTCTCCAATACAAGATGTTCGAGCAAGATCATTGTGTTGTTCTAAGATGTAGTTTGAATAAGTTTTTAACCCTTAGATCTTACATTAAGACAATCTTTCTATTTAATTACAAACTTTTTTAAAGAATTATAAGCATTTTTACATACACTTTTATGATAAAACTATAAAATATAATAATTGATTTGCATGAAAGCATAGTCAATGACACTAATACCTCTAGTTGTTTATAATCAGGTTTTTAAAGTGTTTTTATACAAGACCAAAGTAAAGAGCTGTTGAAGTCATTTGTAGTATGAATGATTTTTATTTGTGACCTCAGAAAATGTATTTCAAAGGGTGGCATAGCTGCAAGTGAAAATGTTATTTTCTGAGCTCAAAAACTGAAATAAAAAGATTTTTTTTTCCAAATTTGACAAAAACTCTATTTTTTCTGCATTTTGTTAGAGATATCTTTAAACAAACATAACACTTTGTCTTTTCTCCTCTCAAGAACTGACATTTATCCTTCAAGATGACATCATTTTGACACTGTATTTTCTTTACAATGAAAATATAAGACTTTATATACATGTACTTCATCATATATTTTCATTGATCAAATACCAGATTTCATTGTAAAACATGCATGTTATACCTTTTATCAGTTTTAACTGTAAACCGTTTGACATCTTTAAGATATCTAGACATTGTTTCTTCTAAAGTAGATAATAGACTTGAATCTTTAGGTAATAATTGAGCTGCTCTTGGTTGGGATGTAATATGATCTAACCAAGCTGATACTAAATCTTTTTGTACATCCTGTAAAATATAGAATAAGTCAATGAGGTTTTGAGTAATACTGTCTTCTAATTTAGCCAGTGGACAGTGGACTAAGTGCACAAAAATGGCCATTGGTCCAGTAACTTTTAGAAAGCAAGAGGTCTGATGATCCACCAACATTTTACAATCACAATAATCCTAATTTAATAAATCATTATCTGTTGTTATATTGTTAATTTAATGTAGAATATATTATTCTAAATCTTTAAAATGGGCAGCATATTTTAACATATCATTAAGATTTTTATGATCCAGTAAATTTCATTTGATTCACTAAAAAATTCCATTACCCTGACAAAGTGAAGTAAATACATCTTGGTGGAGTGAAGCAATTAAACATAAATCTAATTGCTCTGGTCCAAAGACTGCATTCTACTACAACTCCAATAAGAAATACTAGAGTATTACTAAACTATCATAAACTAAAAATGAAATACTTTATTTGAGGTGCTCAATAGACTACATCTGGAATTCAGATACTTAGGTTTTCCTCTGCAGTACAAACAAACTTTCACTGTCACATGAAAATATGTGTACAAAAACAGAAGGGATTTTTCCTGTATTTGGTGTTTTTCAGTAACTTTGTTTGTACCGCCTGTGCTTGAACAGAAAAAACCCACAAATCTGAGTTTCAAATTAGGTCTATTTCATCCTATTTATATATATTCATTGTCAATGTGCTCAGACAAGTTATAAACTAAACTCTAGTTATTTACCAAAGTATCTGTAAATAGTTGCATATTTCCTTGAGATGAGAGGTTATAAACATGTCTAGCTAAAGTCTCTGCTACAATTCTAATATTTCTAACTAAACTTTCTTCATTTACTCTGTCTCTGTAATGAACAATCAAATAAAATAATACACATCAAAGCCTTAAATCAATATGCCTAGTATAATTGACTTTACATCGGACCGCCCAATACGAATACTCATAATCCATTTACCAATGAAAGGATCAGCGTATACTTGGACAAGCATAGTCGCAAGTCTTTGGACACAATAGATTATTTTTAAACAAATTAGTTCCTTGTCAAAGGGCCTGGTTATAGAGTATTGTCAATGGAGAATAAATCACTTCAAAATCTGTTTCAAAAATATATTTTTCTAACATATACAGTTCATTTTACACAAATCATTTAAACATTTGGATAAGAGATGATCTAAAAATACACATGTGTATAATTTGATCCAATTAAGATGATGCACATACATTAACTCACGCTTTGCATATCATGCAGAAACCAATATGTATTGCAATACAAAGCAATATGGATTTTACCACATTATTACACCCCTAATATCAACCAAATATTACCTAGTATTAGTGCCGTCAGAATTTGCGATATCGATTTATCACTGATTCTTGACAGACGATCTGATGACAATTCGCAATTTGGAATACCTATACAATCTAGCATTTTATGAAGCTATAAACTATAGGACATTTTTTTATATATTTTTTAGTTTTTATATACAAATGTTATTGTTAAGTATTAAAAACAAGAAAATACAGATTGTTCTAGTTTGTTATATGTCTGAAACAACTTTTAACATCATGCATTACATCAGGAAGGCATTATATAGTCTATATATACTGGAGTTCTAGTGACTTCTATTACACTCTGACTGACACTATATATCAATATATAACCAATATTTGCCTTTCTATATATTGATACAAAATTTTCTATCAATGACAGCCCTACCTTGTATCTAGTATAGTAGTTCTTTCTGATGTTTTATAAGAATCTAAATGTGACAATGTGAAGGCTGGTAATCTCTTCATACTAAATCTTTCATGTTCCCATGCCAACAACTCTTCAGCTAGATTTATTTTCTTGTGTACCATCTTAAAATCAACTTCATCGTAAAATGTCCCTATAACTGCCTCAAGATGCTGAAAAATATGGTTGGTCAAAACTATTGCACCTTTTCACAAAAATTCTAATGAAAAAAAGTTATCGTAGGTCAGTTTGATAAATTTTGCTGTTCTAAGTGGAAAGGATAATAAACATAACTATGATATGACATTCAAAATGTATAAAATATTTTGCATAATTCAATAATAATTGAAATTGAGCAGCCAAAAAAAACGTAATATGAATGTTTCTTGCTTTGACTTACAATAATTTTTATCATAAGACTTTTTGTGAGAAGCACCACATATTTTTTACCCTAGAACTCAGATAAGGACAGAGCGTAAGAAAACTGGACAGAGTGAATCAGTAAATTGAACACATCAAAGGAACACGAAGAAAAAAGGGCTAGAAGTAAAAAGGGCAGAATGCAGATCTTTGCTTTTAAATTCTCTTTTAAAAGATATTTATCACTTTGTACTTAGATGTGAAATTTACAAACATTTGAGACAAACATATTTACCATCAAAGTATTATACTAAGCCAAATATGCATAAACTTATTTTATTAATGTCCAGCCAATGTGAACAAACTATAATAAAATCTCGCTTGTTTCATTTTTTATGCTCGGAAGCTGAGAAACCAAATGTTAATAGATATACAAGCATAATGAAATATATGTACATGTATATATCAAAACATTACAATTATGTATGAAATATTGTCAAATGATAATTCTATATTATATATTTGTCTTTCAACATAATAATATGCATATTTTTATGTATATGTTATTACAAATGTATGTATCATGTAATGGGACGGTGGCCTCTATCATTATTATTATTCTCCATAAGAACAAGCATTAAACTTAATCAGTTTTTGAAATGTTTTGCAGTGTATATTTTTTCATTTTATACTTCTATAATCATAATAGGTCTTGAACAGCTTGTTTGTTATTTTTTATTAATCCTGAAGGAATATCTGTACCACAGCTATGAAACAACTGTAGGTAAATTTTTTACTCAAGGAAATTAGCAATGGGGTTTGAACCCAGACCTCTTGACTCCTAAGCACCCGTCCTACCACTGGACAGCTGCTCCTACATTAGACTACTATTGTGAGTCATAGTACCAAATAATTACTCATTACTGAAGTAAAGAGCAGTTAAAAGTCTGCTTCTAAATACATGTTAAGTCGATCTCTAAATGTATGTCCTACCAATGAACCACTGCTCCTACTAAAACAACTTACCTTAAGGAATTCTCCACCAGGTGAATCTCCCTTCGGTGGTTTAGATACATGTAATCTTAATGAATCTTTCTGTCCAATAGTATCCAAACATAATACATAGGCTATATCGGATAATAAGTTACTGTCTGAAATCATACATACAAAATTTCCTTGTTAATACTGGTGTACTCTATTTAACTATAAGTGGGGCAAAAATTAACCCATAGATTTAATACTTACTCAGTATTTTTGTACTCACTATCAGTAAAATAGTTATCAGTGGGGCATACATTAACCTGTGGACTTAAATACTTACTGCAGTATTTTTGTACTCATTAAAGTTAAAGCAAGGTTTTTGAAGTCTACTTTTAGTATCACTATTCAGTCGACTCTTGACATTAACTTCCCCGATCATCGAGTCACACACAAACTGTTAACATACAGCGCAGATTGCAGCCACAGCATACAGTGCATGACCCTTGCAGGTACCCATTTACACTTGGGTGGAGTGAAGCAAATGCAGGTATATTTCTTGCTCAAGGAAATTAGCAGTGCCCCTAGTGGGATTTGAGCTCAGGGCCTCTCGATCCATAAGTGCGCCTCAAACCACAGGGTTATCTGTAACTATAAAAATTAGCAGGGTTAATGTATGCACCACTGAAGGGTGATAAATTTTAACAATATTGGTAGCATGAAAAAAGTCTTCATAACCACCTGTAAACTTAGTAAAAATGGAGTAGTAATAGCAACTAGGGAACCAAATTGACACTCATCCTATCAACCATGGCAACAAATATGTTAAATTGGCTAGATTTAGCAACAATGGTCCAACCTGGCACTTGAAAACGAGACATGTATTTATGTAGCTGTTACTTAGTTAATTTCCATTTCAAATACAAATAAATAATCCCATTTGGAATTACACAAACAGCCTGATACAAGATGCATTGACCATCAAAATGAAATGACCATAAATTAATTTCATCATAAGAATAGTAAAATACTTCTATTCTTTAATGTACATAGCCGAGAAAAACATTCAGAATTGAGCTTCATCACTCACAAATCCATTTTGTGATAGTAACTTGTATGTAGGTTTTATTATGTGTGTCATGTTGTAACGCTGTATATTAAAATAAATCTAAATCTTATCTAAGATGTTTATATACATACCAACATTTTCCAATGATTCTTCAATCCATTTCTTAGATCCTAAATAATTAAATTTCCCAGCACCAGATAACAGAAACACTAAATTATATCTTGTGTTACAATTAAGGATAATAAAGTCTAAAACATTAGTTCAATGACGACCACAAGAATGAGAATCCTATCCTCCAGAAAACGTGGGCATCAAAAAAGACATGGTCAGAGTGTGTTAAGGCCTATTTAAAAACATCAGGGCTCAAATTTAAGCTCGCATACTCGCAAAATGTGAGTGGATTTTGAAAACTGCAAGTAAATTTTATTTCGCAAATTTTCGCGAGTTGAAAACGACACAAAAATTTGAAATAAAATCAACTCGCAAAAATTTGCAAGTTCAATTTTTTGTTAAACTTGTGCCCTTAACATACAACCTTGAGAACAATGATCCTTTAAACAGGCTTTCGTGGAGATCAGACTTCCAATGATCTAGCCCTCAGCTGCCTACCCCAGTTTGTTGGATGCTGGCAGCAATGACAAATGACACAGGATTTGTTTGATTGAATTGATTGATATTATATGTACTTCTTATATAAATCTCTTGACCTGCAATTAACCATATTTCTACAAGCCTTAAGATATCTTTACTCCAATATCCAAGCTTGAAAATACTCTATTTTAAGACTCAAAAAATGTGTTTTACTATACACATTTGAAGACCAAAATGGATTTTTATTTCCTGACATTAGATTAAGTAAAAGGCTCTCCTATTGTAAGAAAATATTTCACTGTTAAATTAATAGATGCCTGTCAAGATTGACAATGATAGTATAATATTCAATACATAGAAGAAAGTTCTAATTCTTTTCAAAAATACCATAACTCCTTAATTTCGAGGTCAGTCTTGAAAATTTTCATCAATTCTAACCCATTTGGTGCCTCAGTGGACAAGTTGCATGGAAATATTTACTTCCCAGGAGACAAAAATGTCTAAGTTAACAAAATCGGCACATTCTTAAACCTTTTCAAATGACCATCAAACACTCCAATTATTCTGAATAATTTTATGCATAAGTGTAAATAATATTAATTCCACAGGGAATATATTATTGATTACTACATAATAATTTCTATTACTTGTAAAAGTGTAATGTGTAAAACATAATATTAATTCCACAGTGAATACATCATTGATTACTACAAGATAATTTTATAAAGGATACTTGGCATGTGTTCTAGAATTAGAATATAATTTAGAGAATAATCTAGCTATCTCTAATAAAGCTATCACTCCACTCCCGTTAGAATCTGCACCAGTAGACAAACTCTGTAAATATATATATACAACATATAGTCATAGCCTTAAACACAAGATTTTTGTTTTTTATTGGGTTTAACACTGTGTCAACACAATATAGATCATTTAACGGCATCCAGCACATCTACCTAGCTTTCCTGGACCCTTGTCTATGACCAGTACTCACCTACCCTTCTACAAGGCTGGAAACTTCTCCATATATCTTATTAATAGAGGAACACTATTGTCAAATTTTCATAAGGGGATAACCATCCCGGGTGGAATTGGAACCCGTACCCCTTAGTGACACAAGATTCCAAATTCTGGCACGCTACCAACTGCGCCACTGACCTGGGTTTTAACACAAGAGCCTGAAGTCTTTGGCTAGTGAAAATTACTTCTTTCATATAGTCAGACTATTCAATAATTTTATCCTTTATTATAGAATAATAAATCTGGCAACTGGTCGAGGCAGATTAATGTAGGATACTTGAGAAAACAAGTAATAATAGATGTTATGTAAGAAATAAATTTCATAAAAATAATTTGCACATATCATAACTTAATTCTATTTCTTGAATTTGAAAAATAACATGGATTCAAACCAAGAATTATATACAAGTCATAACCTTTCAAACTACCAAAGTGAACCAGATTGATTTTAAAAAAGATTAAAGATTTCTTCATTTAAGTGTATACACAAGAAACAAAACAGATAAAATAGTTCAACCTACCGGAGCTATACCAAATGCATCATAATGTGTAACTACAACAATGGTTGGTAATTGTTCTTCAATACCATAACCTGATAAATGTCCCTGAAAATAAAAATAAAAAAATTATACAAACATTCTGACCGGTGGCCAGTTTTGCTGACAAGCGCTTTTGTCGCTATGTCCCTTGGTTTGATTTGTTTTTTGTTGGGTTTAACGCCATAGCAACACATTGTATAGGTCAGCTAGTAGCATGCAAGTCTACTGATCAAGGAGTTGTAAGTTCGATTCCTGGGTGGGGTATACTTTCGTGGGGTATACTTTCGTGGAGGTTGGTTATGAAATAATTTCTACTGCCATTCTCCCTCCTACCAATGATTCTTAATTATGTAGGGCAGTCGTAAGTCACTGATGAAAGTATGTGCTTAGTTGTTGGTCAACAGCTAAATCCCGAGATTTAGCCTTTCCAGGAATAGTGAGTAGGTTGACTGTCCACCGCTATATGACCTATACAATGTGTTGCTATGGCATTAAACCCAACAAAAACAAAAAAACAAAACAAAATCCCCTGGTACCCTTGATATGACAGAATGTACTTATTACTTTGGCTGTATGAAGGATACCACAGGACAAAGCCCTAGGTAGTGATGGACATCATACAGATAAAAGTTGAACAGCATTTATGCTTATAAATAGCTACAAAAATTTAATTAATCGGTACAAAATATTCAGGGAATTTGCTACAGAAAATATGAAAGTATATACTTTTGGGAAGGAGAATGGGGCCGAATTTGGACTTAAAATGGCCTGAAAAAAGGCTCAAATTTGACAGACAATACCATTATTACTTAAAGGACTTATTAATGTAAAAACGTGTAATGAACTAAACAAACCTGAATGTTTGTAATCTGAAAGTCAGACAAAGCTTTGGCTTGTGAACCAGTCATTACCATCTGAAAACCATTAGCTGATGCTGAACTAAACAATGCTGAAATATTAAGTGTATAACATTAATGTACCATTGAACATACATATTACTTATATTTAGACGTTGTTTTATAACAAGCAATGATTGTCAATAACAAATGTAAGCAAGACAAACATAATTGCACAATGATGCTCGAATAAGGCACTAAAATATTTTAACCTTTAAAAGTTTATTTCGAAAAGTATTAGAGTAGCAGAGCAATTATACTGCAATAATACTCCATTGCCTTCGAGCTAGCTCTTATGGCAGCTTTGCAGAGTGTCCGCTTATGACTCAAGACGCTGTGGGCTCAAAACTCAGTTCGGACTACGCATCTTTATTGAGTTACACTAGTTATTAACTCTGGTGAATCATTGTAAAATCTATATGTACTTACACTGCCCTTCAAAAATTCTTGCACAATACAGTTTTTTGAATTTCTACAAATTCCAAGTTCAACAAAATCATTCAATAATAGTTTATTTAATTCATTATTAAAGCATAAGATACTAAATTTCAAATGGTATATTTCATGTTTGAGTTTCAGCATTAGTTACCTCCCAGCCTCCAAACTTTTGCCAAGGTATCTCAGTGAACCAGTTTCAAGTTTGTGATATTTTTGTTACATATCCACAAGAAAAATGTACCAATTTCACAAAGCAAAATTTAAACCATACCTTCTACAGCAGTGGCAGCATCATCACCAGACCCACCAGTGACTCCTTCATAGACTTCTCTCAAATCTTCAGTCTCATGAGCAAAGTAAACAGGTACACTGCTATCCTCTGTAGAAAGAAGTTCACTTTCTAGCGATTGCAAATGCTACAATAAATGAGTATTTAATTTAGTTTAGAAATGCAAAACAATTTTTAATCTATTGCGAAACAAGCTTTACAACTTATAAATATCAATCATCTTGACAAATACAATGATGAGTGATCACAATAAAAAATGCTAGTCTTTATAGAATAACCAAATTTAATAGCACTTAAATGTTACTGCTAAAGTTTACTCATAGAAAAGCTGTAAACTCATTGTACACATTAGACATTTATTTTATATGCAGCTAACATTCAATTGTGTGTATTATCGCTTTTCTATCAAGCTTACCTCCTTGGCATCAGCAGTAAGGCTTGATAAATTCTGTGGAAGCAGTATGAGCAATCCTCCTGCTTTTTGCTCCACAAGTTCGCGGTATTTTGCACCGGTTACTTCTTTTAGTCTTGAAAGAACACATCTCCTTGTAACCATTTTGGCATCAAGTGGCCTGGCTTCCATATTGATCAAAGACATCTTGCTACCTGTAATTAGCAAAATAAGTGTTTAAGTAAAATTTATGAGTTGTGCGCTGCATGTTTTTGTCTTTTTGTTGGGTTTAATGCTGTAGCAACACATTGTATAGGTTATTTCACAGCGGTCTGTCCAGCTACTCACTGTTCCTGAAAAGGCTAAATCTCTGGATGTAATAGCTGTTAACCAACTACTAGGAGCATAATTTTGTTAGTGTTGGTCCTACATGATTTAGAATCAGAGGTAGGAGAGAGAATGGCCATGGAAAATTATTTCACAACCAAGCTGCACGAAAGTATGCCCCGCCTAGGAACCGAACCTACAACCCCTCGATCAGTAGACTTGTCAGCCGGGCGGGCATTGTTGCATGTTTCTAGATTACAGTGTTTTTAAACATCTTACTTAACTCTAGCTCCCCCTCATAGGGTGGTCAAAAACTACAGCATTCTAGTAATTCTAGACTCCGAGGCTACAGTTACGGTACAGTAACTCTAGCCACTGCCTTAAATAAGGCCCTTATTGCAATCACAGTAAATTAGCTTACAGTAGCATTGAACTGAACAATTTCAATCACCAATATTATATATATAGTAATATCATATATCAGAATACAATAACGTACATGAAAGTTTACGAGTAGAAGTGCCACATATAATGTGTCCGAAAATTGGGGTCCTCCTAAAACACTGACCGCTTAACTGACGAGTTAAATAAAGTGCGCTTAACTGACGACTTAAATATAGTGCAATTATGTTCTTAACTGACCAGTTAAACAAAGAAGGGATTAAAAATGACTGTTTCGCTTGAGAGTTTTGGTGATATTGTTAGATTATTTTTATATATTTTGTGATGATGATGTGATTTATTACCAAATTTAATAATGTCATTATAAAAATTAATGATTTGTTTAGAAAAAATAAAAATGTTTTTAAAAATACTTAATTAAAAATTGAAAGGTTAGATAGCGACATTTATGATTTTACATTAAGAATAATTTTTCAAATTAAAATTTTCAGAGAATTTAACAAAAAGACAAGAGGTATTTATTTCAGAAGAAAATGATTTAAATATTATTGAATGTCAGAATATTTAACTGACCAAATGAGGGTAACATGTTTAACTGACCAAAATGAATAAAAAATTGTTTTACTGACCAAATGAGTAAGGGATTATCTTTTAATTAAAAGCGTTAAATGAGCAAACTAATATGTCTTACACTTTACTGACCATTTAGTCATTGGTAAAATAAGAAATAAGATGTTTTTTTAGCAAATTAAATAGCCAAATGACTATAAAACGCTTAACTGACGAAAAGAATATTGAACGAATTACTGACCAACGATTGCACGGATCAAAAAACACTCTACGTTCAACTGGTCAGCGTTTTAGGATATCAATTCTTAACTGACCAGTTAAATATAGAGTGGTTATTCGACCATGAAAATATAACTGACCAAATTAAAAATATATATATAGAAAAGTTTGATTTATTTTGTTTATTGCAATTGTAGATAAATAATTAAAGCATATGAACTTATTTTTTTTAAACTTACCAAAATATTGAAAGCTAAACTAGATGAATATAGAATGCTAAACTGACCAAATGAATATATAAGGCTTAACTGACCAATTGAATATAGAATGCTTAACTGACCAAATGAATACAGAAAAGCTTATCTGACCAAAGAATGCTTAACTGACCAATTAAATATAGAGCACTTAACTGACCAAATGAATATAGAAAAGCTTGTCTGACCAAAGAATGCTTAACTGACCAATTAAATATAGAGCACTTAACTGACCAAATGAATATAGAAAAGCTTATCTGACCAAAGAATGCTTAACTGACTAAATGATTATAGAAGGCTTAACTGACCAAATGAATATAGAAAAGCTTAACTGACCAAAGAATGCCTAACTGACCAATTAAATATAGAGCACTTAACTGACCAAATGAATATAGAAAAGCTTATCTGACCAAAGAATGCTTAACTGACTAAATGATTATAAAAGGCTTAACTGACCAAATGAATATAGAAAAGCTTAACTGACCAAAGAATGCTTAACTGACCAATTGAATATAGAGCACTTAACAAACCAATTGAATATGTGACTCTTGACTGACCAAATGAATATGGAGCGCTTAACTGACCAACTGAAAAAAGAAAGCTTAACTGACCAAATGAATATAGAAGGTTTAACTGATCAAATGAGCATGGAATGATAGTTTAATAACGAACGTTAAACTGATCAAACTAATGTCGAAGACTTCACTGGCCATTTATTCATGGTCTAAATAAATACCAAAAAAATGTTTTTTTATCAATTTTAATGACCAAATCGCTGTAAAACGCTTAACTGACGATACGAATATAGAATGCTTTACTGACCAATGATTTCACGGATCAATAAACACTCTTTGTTTAACTGGTCAGTTAAGGATCACAATTCATAACTGACGAGTTAAATATAGAGTGGTCATTAGACCGTGAAAATATAACTGACCAAAATGAAGAAACTCTTTGTATTGAAAGATTTATAACAGATGAGCAATAATAGCAATAACAGATGAATAATCAGAAGAAATGTAATCTAAAAAAATAAACCGACCAAAGGAATATAGACCATTTGAAAATGTATTGCTAAATGACTAAATAAAATTGAAGGCTTAACTGACCAAATCATAGCAGAATGCCCCCGTCTTTGTTTAAAGGTTGCTGACAAACTGTCAAAAGAACTTTATTTGAAAGTTAAGCGTTCTATATTCATTTGATCAATCAAGGACCCTATGTCCTTGGTCAATAAAGCCTTCTATAATCAAATACGGAAGATTTACATTACGGGTCGATGCACACTCTTTATTTAATTGGTCAGTTTTTTAGGATCGTGATGTCTTAACTGACCAGTACAGCGACTCATGATGTGTTTCATGTTGTAAATATTCATGACATAGTCGTTTTTACCGATTCTCATGTATGGCAGCGAAATCTTTGGAAAAAGCTTGACATGCCGGAAAATAATAATATTTCCTTTCTTCATAAAATAAAATAAAGCGCACCGCCTACTCCAATAATACTTTTGCGCGGCGAATACGGACGATTACTTATTGCTACAAACCAAAAAACACCTAGATTATTTAATCACTGTACTGTCAAAACCAAGTGTTAATGTGATAATTGGATTATCTCACACATGCTTTTAAGTGACCAACTAAGACACGTGTCATAAATAATTAGGTGCGAAAGTTACATTCAAGATTGGTCGTTTAATTGAAACATGAGCGTATTTATCATAACAGTCAGAAGTAAGGTCTCGATTATTGAATATAACACATGATGCACTTTTACTGACCAAAAAGTATTGCTATTTTTTATATAGTAAATACAATGTAAATGTAAATTTAACTATTAAAATTTTTCAACATGTTTGTTTGTTATGTTAAAAATACAAACAGAAAAAAACTTTGTTTGAATATATAATTAGACAGTTGGCAAGTGGCAATGGTCAATAGTGCGTAACTGATTGCTAAGTGTTTGACACTTGTCAAAAGTTGATTACATTAACAAGATTAGCGGCAGAATTATTTATCGAATTATCTCCGATACACTGTTAATGACGATATTGTACTACAAAGGAACCTCATCTATCAGAAATGGATTCAATACCTTCAACTCAATCTACACAACATGGTACTGTGTCTAACAATGTCGAAAATTGTTCTGAAAAATGTATTACATTTTGTGAAAGCATTCTAGGTATTAAAGATGCTAAGTCAAAAATAATCATTCAACGTGCCCATAGGGTTGGACGTTTAATTCCTGGAAAAATACGACCAGTAGTAGCCAAACTTGAATCTGAATCCAAAGTTATTATAAAGAATGCTTTGAAAGTCATTAATCTCAAAAACACCCCCTACAATGTTGCAGATCAATATCCACCAGAAGTTAAAGATCGTAGAAGGGAGTTAATACCCATCATGGTTGAAGCTCGTCGACTGGGTAAAAAGGCTGTTTTGGTTAGGGATAAGCTATACATCAATAATCAACTGTATTCACCTGTATAGGAATTTTCTGAAAAGTGTCAAAATCTTAATATCTTTTCATGGAATGTTGGTGGCTTGAAATCTTGCATTGATGATGAAGAATTCATTAACTTAGTGAAAAATTTTGAAATTCTTTTCTTCGGCAAAACATGGCAAACTAGTGATCAATCTTTCTGTTTAGATGGATATGAGACTGTTTGTATACCAAGGCCAGAGAGTATAAATGCTAGACGTGGCCACGGAGGTGTTTGTTTAATGTACTCTACGTCTATAAAAAATGGCTTAACTATATGTGAAACATGTGATAATGGTATAATCTGGGTTAAGCTTGATGCTTTATACTTAGGCCTTGATGATGATCTATTCATATGTTTTACATACATACCACCAAGTAACTCTATATATTTTTCGTCTGATAATACCAATATGTTTAATATTATTGAAACCCATATTCAAAAATATAACAATTATGGAAATATTGCAATTGTTGGTGACTTAAATGCCAGGTGCGGAGAGAAACCTGATATATGTTACGACAATACTAGTATCAATAGATACGTCACTTCTTTGTTTAATGATGAGATTGATTATGATGATAATCTACCTAGACGATTTACTATGGATAAAACTGTTAATTCTTCTGGAAATAAACTTTTAGATATATGTTTAAATAGCAATCTCCGAATTGTAAATGGTCGAGTGGGAGATGATGCTGGAGTAGGGAGTTATACATTATGTCTAATAATGGGAAAAGTATGATTGATTATGTTATTATGTCAAATACTTTTTTTCATACGATTGATGATTTTATTGTTCATGATTTGTATACATTTTCCCAGCATTTACCGATACAATTAAAATTGAAAATAAATTGCGATCTGTCTAGTTCTTCCGTTAATGGTCGTCAGCTATTTAAGATAAAATGGGATGATAATAAAAGTGATGCATATAGTACACTTATACATAATAATCTAGCTAATTTTGATACTATTGTGGATGATGTTACCGCTGGTAATATAGATCTTGACGTTGGTATTGATCTTTTTTCTTCATTGTTGTATGATAAGTCGTGCACTATTTTTAATAATCATAGTAAACAATTTTTCAATAAGAATAAACAATATAAAAGTCCCTGGTTTAATAAAGAATGTGATAATGCCAGGCGTGAGCTACGTAAGATGAATAGAATTTATACTAAATGTCGTTCTAAAGATAATCATGTTTTATTATTAGAAAAGCGTCGTATTTACAGACGTATTAAAAAAAGAGCACGTGCTCAATATAAAACTAAACAAAGAAATAATTTTCAAGAATTAGCACATAGTAATCCAAGTAAATTCTGGAAAGAAATTAAGCGTCTACGTGGTAGTAGGACTAAGACAGATACTAACTTAAATGCTGATGATTTTCTTAACCATTTTAAACAAGTTTTTAATGATGATGATGATTTTAAAAATGATGATGTTGATCAATTTTTATCTAACAATGTGTCCGATATACTTGTAGATCAGCTTGACTTAGCCATATCTATTGATGAAGTAATGAAAGCTATTACCTCTTTAAAGAGGGGTAAAAGTGGAGGCCCTGATAATCTCATTCCTGAAATGTTTATTGAATGTAAAACTGTTATTTCTCCATTATTATGTAAATTGTTTAACCATATGTTTTCTAAATGTATCTATCCAAGTAACTGGACTAATGGAATTATAGTTCCAGTACCTAAATCAGGTAATTTGAATGATTTAAATAATTTCAGAGGTATAACGTTAAGTAGTATTTTTGCTAAAATTTTCTCGACAATATTAGACAATAGACTGCGTAAATGGGCTGAAAATAATGATAAATTATCAGAGTTTCAATTTGGATTCAGAAATAATAAAAGCACAGTAGATTGTATATTTGTTTTAACCTCTATTATCAACAAAGTAGTACATAATGAAAATAAAAAGTTATATTGTGCCTTTGTAGACTTTCGAAAGGCTTTTGATGTTGTATATCGGAATGGCATTTGGTACAAGTTGTTAAATTTCGGTGCTTCAACCAAATTCGTTAATATGGTCCGTAAAATTTATTCAAGTGTTAAATCGTGCGTACGCGTTGATGGCAATTTTACCGAAAGTTTTGAAAGCCTTAAAGGCGTTAAACAAGGTGAACCATTGTCACCATTATTGTTTTTATTTTTCATTAATGACATGTACGCAGCCATAAGCAATGGTGCTTTTGATACATTCTCAATAGAAGAGATTAGTTTATACATGTTGTTATTTGCTGATGACACAGTTTTGATGTCATATTCTAGGGATGGTCTTCAAAAATTACTTGATAATTTGTATATGTATTGTTGTACTTGGGGAATAACTGTAAATACAGATAAAACTGTTATTATGATTTGTAAAAAAGGCAATAAACAAGAAAATATTAATTTACATTATAACGAACAAAAATTAAATATAGTAACGAAATTCACATACTTAGGAGTTACGCTCTCATCTAATGGTAGTTATTATCAGGCTCAAAAATCTCTTTCTTGTAAAGCCTCAAGAGCTGTTTTTGCATTGAATTCATTTTTTGAGATAGCTGATCTAGAGATAAATGAGAAATTAAAATTATTTGATTCAATGGTTTCCTCTATTCTGTTTTACGAATGCTAAATCTGGGGGTCTCACAAAGGACCGGATGTAGAAAAGGTGCACATTAAATTTTTAAAACGTTTATTAAGTGTAAGCCAACAGACTTCGAATGCTTCAATTTATGGCGAATTAGGTCGCTTTCCCTTGTTTATCATCCGTAAAATTAGAATGGTGAAATACTGGTTCAAAATCATTAAAGATCCGAGCTCTCTTTGTTTTAAACTATTTAATCAGCGTGATGATTTAGGTAATTTTGTAAACCTTTGGTCATTGAATATAAAAAAAAATAATTGACAGCCTGGGTTTTTCATACCTTTGGAATATTGGACCCATTTCAAATAGTCAATTACAATTGATTATTAAAACAATTCATGACCAGTATATTCAGTCATGGTCAGTACAACTACGTGAATCACCTAAAATGAGAACTTATATTACTTTCAAAATCTGTTTCGAATTAGAAACTTATTTATTCTGGGTTAAAAATTCTAAACATCGAGTAGTTCTGTCTCGCTTTAGATGTTCAGCTCATAATTTATTAATAGAAGAGGGTAGACACCGAAATGTCGAATTGCAACAACGTCTTTGTTTAAAATGCAATATGAAAGCAATAGAAAGCGAATATCATGTTCTGTTAGTCTGTCCTTTTTATCGTTCGATTCGTAATGATATTTTCCCAAAATATTATTGCCATTGGCCTAATATTCATAAATTTAAATCAATTATGTCTTGCAAAAACAAATTATTGACTATAAAATTAGCAAAATATATTTATAGTGCCTTGAAATTAAGAGAAGATCATGTATAATTTTTGTATAATAATTTTATGTTATTACAAATACAGATGTATGAAAAAAAATTGTATTAATGCGCAATATGAATATAACTGTATCTACATGTACATACAGCTCATATTATGTAACACTTTTCAGATACCTTACTATTATATATATATATATAACATTATTATATTGATGTCACTGTATTATGTAAAATGTATTGGGTGTACCGCCAACTGTATTGTAATGGCGACGAACACCATGTGTTTATGCTATTTAAAATAAATTCTGTTCTGTTCTGTTCTGTTGACCGACTACTATATTTTTTTGGTCAGTTGATTAAATCTTCTATATTCATTTGGTGAGATAAGCGATCTACCATCATTATATATAATTTATTCGGCCAATTAAAAAATACTTTCTGTAGCGTTTTTTATAAATAATTTTACGGTTGAATAACCACTATATATTTAACTGGTCAGTTAAGAATTATGATCCTTAACTGACCAGTTGAACATACAGTAATAATCGTGTAATCATAATTTTTGTCAGCTAAGCAATCTTCTAGCCTTCTATATTCATTTGGTCAATTAAGCCTTCTAGATTCATTTGGTCAATTAAGCATTCTATATACATTTGGTCAGTTAAGCATTCTATATTCATTGGTCAGCATTCTATATTCATTTGGTCAGTTAAAGATTCTATATACATTTGGTCAGTTATAGATTCTATATACGTTTGGTCAGTTAAGCATTCTATATTCATTTGGTCAGTTAAGCATTCTATATACATTTGATCAGTTAAGCATTCTATATTCATTTGGTCAGTTAAGCATTCTATATACATTTGATCAGTTAAGCATTCTATATACATTTGGTCAGTTAAGCCAGAGTATTTAATTCCCTGGTTAAGCACTCTATATTCATTTGGTCAGTTAAAGATTCTATATACATTTGGTCAGTTAAGCATTCTATATACATTGGTCAGTTAAGCATTCTATATTCTCTTGGTCAGTTAATCATTCAGTATTTATTTGGTCAGTTAAGCATTTTATATTAGTCCAGTTAAGCTTTCAACATTTTGGTTAGTTAAAAAAAGCTTTCCTTCATATCCTTTAATTATTTATCTACTATTGCAATAAACAGAAGAAATAAAATCTTTCAATATATATTTTTTTCAATTTGGTCAGTTATATTTTCATGGTCGAATAAGCATTCTATATTTAACTGGTCAGTTAAGAATTGACATCCTAAAACACTGACCAGTTAAACAAAGAGTGTTTAACATCCGTGGAATCATTGGTCAGAAATTCGTTCAATATTCTTTTCGTCAGTTAAGCGTTTTACGACTATTTGGCCACTTAATTTGATAAACACATCTTATTTCTTAATTTAACCAATGGTCAATAAAGCATTCGATACTAGTTTGCTCATTAAACGCTCGTTATTGAAATATTAAAATATACTCACTAACTCATTTGGTCAGTAAACCATCTTTATTCATTTGGTCAGTTAAGCATTTTACACTCATTTGATTACTAATTACTCATTTAAATATCATATTTAAATAATTTTATTCGGAAAATACGTCTTGCCCTACTGTTAAATACACTAAAATTAATTAATTTGATTTTGTGAAAAATTATCATATGTCACATCGCTATCGCATTTTTCTACTTCAAAGTATCTTTTATGCAATTTCATAAAAAATCAATCTAATCATAATTTCTTATAATGACATTATTAAATAAGATAATATATCACATCATCATCATAAAATTTCAACAAAAAACACCAACAATATCTCAAAAACACTCAAGCAATACAGTCATTTTTAATCCCTTCTTTATTTAACTGGTCAGTTAAGAACATAATTGCACTATATTTAACTCGTCAGTTAAGCGCACTATATTTAACTCGTCAGTTAAGCGGTCAGTGTTTTAGGATTCGCCCGAAAATTGCAAGTATCCGAATGCTACTCAACTTAAAAATCAATTACCGTAATCGGGGTTGACTTTACAAGCTTTAGAGTCGATCAAATGTTACTACAATAACACTATTAGTAACTTTTGGTAAGAAATAATGAATAATTACCTATTTTCATATCATAATGGTCGAATTGTTGCATGCGATATATCGCAAACTCGTGAGCCGCGTTTACCGGTGACACTGGGGAAATAATAATGAAGATCGGAATGAAGAAAAGGAATGACAGTGGAAAACAGTTCTTAAACATCTCAAATATCTCTCCGATCCCGTCCATCTTGGTTAGATAAGGATAATCAACTAAATAATAGACAATGTCAACACACGCTAAATATTAGATTTCGCAGTGATAATTCCACTTCCGCAATTGGAGTATTTTATCGAAATGGAAATATGCGAAATTGCAAAACGACGAAATGACCTTTGCTTGGGATGGGTGAGTCAATTCGTTAAACTTAATTTAAGGCACAACCGTTAGACCAACACGTCGAACTTATTATATAGTGTAATTAATATATAGGTGGGATGGGGGATATTTGTCTATTTTATGTATAAAATTATACATGTTTATTTATTTGAATAAAATTTAGATAAATTATATTCTTTGTGGTATTTTTATTGTAAATATTATAAGCTCTTTTTTGTATTATTTATATATCATGTAACCTAATCATTAGCGTTAGAGAGCACAGCTAAAAAATAAAATATAAAAAAATTAGCAGGGCTTTTAGTTAGAATCATTTAATATTTTTGTTAAATCATAATGAAGAATTTCGATTTGAAAATTTAGTGTTGGAATGTTAGATGACATTTAGATGCCTTTTGTACATAGTACATATTATGTTACACAATGAAATGGAACAATTCATCGATAAACACTGAAACATAGTGGTTAAGTAAATTAATCATGACTGTCATCTTATGCTGACATTATGTACTTTGATCTATAGCTCCCAATACTCAATAATCAGGTTACTCATTAAATAAAAAAACAAATACAGATTATTTTTTGTTATTTTATTATACATAAATTTATCTAACAGTGACAAAACAAGATAAAGAAACAATGAATACTCAGTAATAGTATAAAACAAAAGACTAGGAACAATGAGCTCATAATCAGCTTTACTAATTAAGAGCTTGATTGTCCAAAGAGGAGCACACATTTACCTCAGTGAGATTCTATTTAGATTTCAGCTGAATAGACAGTAATCTAATAATTATTTTAAAACTGATAAGCACGGTGCTGTACTCTACCCATTCCCCCCACACACAAGCACATACCTACACATTTTCTCATCTCAACTCCCCGATTCTATAAAGCAACTCAACCTGTTAGTAAGAATAGTTAAAATTAAAATCAATACATTAATGAAGCATCTTGCTCCTGTATGTGCCCTCCAAGCCTATTTCTAAGTTTAAGACAACCATGAAACAAGCAAATAACTGATTCACCTGAAACTTATTAAGTTCAAATACATTCAGTAATATAACAGTACTAAATGACAAATACAGCTGAATGTAAAATGTTATGATAACTTTTATTCACAGGCTAATATAATTATTATCCCAACTGATTTAGATACTTGATATTTGTTTGACAACCCCCATACATAAATGTGGATATTTGTTTTAAGTGAGAACATAAATACTGTGGTGAGTATATATGTTGGGGGGTTATCAAACAAATATTGAATATTTAAATCAGAAGGAATATTGTATGTGTCACTGACAGTTACATAAAATGTAACAATAACCAGGAAATATATCAGTGACAAACACACTGATGAATGAGAGTGAGAAAATTTATATTCATTTTTAAAAAGACATGTCTTCACACCCTACACCAAATACATAAAACACATTTTGTAACTTTAGTATTAAAAATATAACTATATAATCTGTAAAAATTAATATACATCACTTATAACAATAATTAAGATCACATTTAAGCAGCTTTATAAAGACCACATTTAGACAGCTTTATAAAGATCACATTTAGACAGCTTTATAAAGACCACATTAAGACAGCTTTATGAAGACCACATTTAGACAGCTTTATAAAGACCACATTAAGACAGCTTTATAAAGATCACATTTAGACAGCTTTATAAAGACCACATTAAGACAGCTTTATGAAGACCACATTTAGACAGCTTTATAAAGACCACATTAAGACAGCTTTATAAAGACCACATTTAGACAGCTTTATAAAGACCACATTAAGACAGCTTTATGAAGACCACATTTAGACAGCTTTATAAAGACCACATTAAGACAGCCTCAGTGAGATCACATTTAGACAGCTTCAGTAAGACAACATTTAGACAGCTTTAGTAAGACCACAATTAGACAGCTTTAGTAAGACCACATTTAGACAGCTTCAGTAAGACTACATTTAGACAGCTTCAGTAAGACCCCATTTAGACAGCTTCAGCAAGACTACATTTAGACAGCTTCAGTAAGACCCCCATTTAGACAGCTTCAGTAAGACCACATTTAGACAGCTTCAGTAAGACCCCCATTTAGACAGCTTCAGTAAGACCCCCATTTAGACAGCTTCAGTAAGACCCCATTTAGACAGCTTCAGCAAGACTACATTTAGACAGCTTCAGTAAGACCCCCATTTAGACAGCTTCAGTAAGACCACATTTAGACAGCTTCAGTAAGACCACATTTAGATAGCTTCAGTAAGACTACATTTAGATAGCTTTAGTAAGACCACATTTAGATAGCTTCAGTAAGACCACATTTAGACAGCTTAAGTAAGACCCCATTTAGACAGCTTCAGTAAGACCCCATTTAGACAGCTTTAGTAAGACCACATTTAGATAGCTTTAGTAAGACCACATTTAGACAGCTTTAGTAAGACCACATTTAGACAGCTTCAGTAAGACTACATTAAGACAGTTTTAGTAAGACTACATTTAGACAGCTTTAGTAAGACCACATTTAGACAGCTTCAGTAAATCCACATTTAAATAGCTTCAGTAAGACTACATTTAGACAGCTTAGTCAATACCACAACATTTAGGACTATTTCTCAGAACATAAAACAATCATGTTAAAACTGCACTGTCTTCATAAAAAAATAATAAGAAAATAAGCATAAGTGCATGAAAACAAACGAGAATAATTTCAATACTGTTGTTTATGTAGATCCACACAGCTAAGTTCAATATTTTCACTCACTGATAAAAGGAGATTTATTCTGATAAATCATTAGAATACAATATTGTTTAGTTTGTTTGTTATGTTTTGTTGGGTTTAACGCTGTAGCAACACATTGAATAGGTCATATAACGGCAGTCATTCAACCTACTCACTGTTCCTGGAAAGGCTAAATCTCTAGATTTAGCTGTTAACCAACTACAAGCGCATATTTTTTGTCAGTGACTGACAACTGCCCTACATAATTAAAAATCATTGGTAGGAGGGAGAATGGTCGTAAAATTTATTTCATGACCAAGCTCCACAAAAGTATGCTCCGCCAAGGAATCGTACCCACGACCCTTCAATCAGTAGACTTGGGTGCTACCAACTGAGCTAGCAGGGTGGCTTTAATATTATTCAGTAATTTCACTTATTTACCTAGAATCAGTAAAATCACTAAGTGCTTTAAATTTTAACAGAGCATGCTTTGGTTGTATGTGAAGATATTTTAACTGAAAAATATTTCTAGTGTAATCACTGACTGGTCACTCAAAAGCTGAAATGTTCAATATTTTCACTGACCAGTCAATAAAACTACAATATTCAATATTTTCATTGACCAGTCAATAAAACTACAATATTCAATATTTTCACTGACCAGTCAATAAAACTACAATATTCAATATTTTCATTGACCAGTCAATAAAACTACAATATTCAATATTTTCACTGACCAGTCAATAAAACTACAATATTCAATATTTTCATTGACCAGTCAATAAAACTACAATATTCAATATTTTCACTGACCAGTCAATAAACTACAATATTCAATATTTTCATTGAATAGTCAAAAAAAACAATAATATTCAATATTTTCACTGACCAGTCAATAAAACAACAATATTCAATATTTTCACTGACCAGTCAATAAGTCCACAATGTCCATTGTTTTCACTGACCAGTCAATAAGTCCACAATGTTCAATATTTTCACTGACCAGGCAATAAGCCCACTATGTTCAATATTGTCACTGACCAGTCAATAAAACTACAGTGTTCATCATTTTCACTGACCAGTCAATAAAACTACAGTGTTCATCATTTTCACTGACCAGTCAATAAAATAACAATATTCAAAAAATAAAACACAAAATGTCAAGTATTATCACATTCAAATGATATAATTGTCAGTACTTTCACTGCTCCATCAATGATATCACGACATGTATAGTAGGGGTGTAACGGTTAACAGAAATACCTGTTAATATTGCAACACAAATTCTGACGGATTTTGACTAGATTGTTTTTTCCTGAATCAGTTTTTGTAGTTATGAGCCATATTGATTGTTTTTATTAGAATCTAAATGTTTGAATAAATGTTAAAATATGTTGAAAACTTAAAATAATCTTACCTTGCCTTAAACAAGAGCTGTCAGAGGAGACAGCATGCTCGACTTAGTAAGTATTTGTCACAGGATATGTGGTTGATGATAAGGAACATACATATTTTATAATTCGAAAATATAACCTTAAAAAATTTAAAGTAAATAAAAAAATAAAAAAATTAAAGACAATTAAAAAAAAAGTATTTAGAGTTATGATTCTTGTCACATGAGATGTGGTTGATAATAAGGAACATATATTTAAAGTTTGAAGTCAATACCTAAAGAAATAAAACAGTTGCAGTAAAAACAATTATTTTTTAAAGAAAATTATAAGTTCAAGCGGGGATAACTCTGAAAAAATGTATAAGGAGCTATGAACCTTCTCACATGAGATGTGGTTGATAATAAGGAATATATATTTAAAGTTTGAAGTCAATACCTAAAGAAATAAAACAGTTGCAGTAAAAACAAACATTTTTTAAAATAAATTTCTAAGTTTAAGGGCAGAACATTTTGAAAAAAAAATGTATTTGGAGTTATGAACCTTGTCACATGAGATGTGGTTGATAACAAGTAACATACATTTAAAGTTTGAAGTCAATACCTAAAGAAATAAAACAGTTGCAGTAAAAACAAACATTTTTTAAAGAAAACTATAAGTTCAAGGGGAATAACTCTGAAAAAAGGTATAAGGAGTTATGAACCTTCTCACATGAGATGTGGTTGATAATAAGGAACATATATTTAAAGTTTGAAGTTAATATCTTAAGAAATAACAAAGATATAAAAGAAAGTATTTTACTGCACAAAAACTTTAATCTGTGCACAAAAACTTTAATCAGAAATGTGGACGCGGACACCGACGCTGGGGCGAGTAGGAGAGGTTCAGAGCTCTACATTACTACGTAAAGTCAAGCTAAAAATGTTAAACATTTGTCAATTAAAGAATAATTCTTTGCAAAAGTGTGTTTTAAAATATGTTTTTTCTAACAGTTAGTAATTTTACACAAGTCATTAAAATGTTTGGTTAAGAGATCATTTGAAAATGCACATTTGCGTGTTACAAATGCTATGTACATGTATCAAGCCATGATTTGCATGTCTACATAAAAACCGATATGTATTGCAACATATTGCAATATGGGTTTTGCATATTGAAATAAGTTTTTCACCATAATGTTACACCCCTAATTTTTATTATAATGTTGGTCATGTGATCAGTCTTCTGATTGTTCAATACCTTCTCTGATATAAGGAATGAAATTCGTTGATTGTTCCCACAATTTGAACTTTGACACTAGAGGCAAACCAAGATTCACTCTCTTACATAGTATACCTTCTTGACCTCTCACTCTTACTTTAATTGAAACATCAATTTTTAACTCTTCCTGGAAACACAGAATAACAAAAAATGTAATGTGGAAACCTCATTAAAGCGGGATTTCCATCAAGATCTGACCATAAATGACAGAGATATCCAACATATTAAAAACTTTATACAAAAATTACAAAGGGAAATAATCCATAATAAAGCCAGGTTGAGTTGTGTTACTTTCTAATTCTGTTTATCACATGGCATGTTATCATTGTATTAAGTTCAAGAAGATCTGACTATGTTCTCAGTTGAAAGAACAGTCAAATATCTGGTCTCTGTTTTATTTAGAAAACTTAAATTCAAAATTATTTCTTTTAAGTTTGATTTTATTTTTTTCTAATTTAAGCAGTGTTACAACAAATACAGCACTTTAGGTAACAATAATCATTGCTTGAAATCTTTTCTTTTTTTTTGGGGGGGGGGGGAGTGGGGTTTTAACGCCATAGCAACAGATTGTATAGGTTATATCATAACGGTCAGTCCACCTACTGGTACTCACTGTTCCTGGAGAGATAAATCTCTGGATTTAGCTGTTAATCAACTACTAGGTGCATACTTCTTCAGTGACTGGCTACTGCCCTACAATTTAGAATCAGTGGTAGGAGCGAGATGACCATAGAATTTTTTTTATAACCAAGCTCCATGAAAGTATGCCCTTTCCCGGAATCAAACCTACTACCCCTGGGTTGGACCAGTGTCCTACCATCTGAGCTAGCCAGACGTGCTCTGCTTGAAATCCATTACATGCAAAATGAAACAGTCACTCATCTTTTTAAATGTGTGTAAATTTTGGGTATCATGCTGTGTAGACAATCACATAGCAACAGAAACAACCAAGTACTTACCTTTAATTTTTGTAGGTCTTGTAACACAGTTTTAGTAGCAATATTTCTGTTCCTATTAAATATGATAGTTTTGTCATACTGGGAAACAGGCTGAAAGAGATTTGATAGAACTGAATGACTACAACTAGGTCTAACTTAGAGAATAAAAGTAACTTAACTGGCATCAAAACAAGTTAAGTTTAGCCAGGAATTTTATATAACAGGGATTTGCAACCACATAGATTTACATCAAATTTCACTGTCATGGCTATTATTTCGGCGCATATGGATAACAAGTATTACAAGTTTAAATAAAGATATTCATATGAAATTTTGTACCAGTACCTTTCAAATTAACATAAATGTGTTTCTCGACCAATTATCGGTTGGAATCAGTTAGTTAAATGATCTGATTAATCAATTAAATAATCGGTTCACTATAATTTGCAATATATCCAGGACCAACCTTGATTCACAGTGTTAAGCATTCAAAACTATACAATGTCGTTTAAAACATTTCTCATAATTGTTAACTTGCTTTATTTAGACTATAAATCTATTTTGCACCAATATCAATCAATAATCCTGTCTGAAGTGCAAAAAACAGTTGAAACACATAAAAACAAACTCTAATTGTATTACGGCAGCCATCTTGAAACATGTACCTAAGATTCGCGGGCTGCGACATCATTGAAATAAGGCAAATTAAACATAATTGTTTGTGTCTAGTATCACAGATTTGACTAAAAACATTAAAGACAAAACTTGGTGGTGATTGTATTTTCTATTTTGGTGAATAAATGGTTAGTATCCTAATCAACATTTTTAGAAATAAGAAAACGGTACGTGTAATTGTGTAATCTCGAATAAATTTAGCAAAAAACCAGTTTAAAATGCATTTTATTCTAGTTGACAGATTGATACGGTAGAGTTAACCCAGTAGTAAATGTGACGTCAGTTTACAGCCTCAAGTTGGAAATCTCCCGAGAGTTTGAACATAAACAAAAATGGCTGAGAATCAAGGTTGATCGCAAACTTACGTACATCAATGATATACAAGTTAATTAGACTATTCAGGGCTTCAAAGCAAGTTTTTTTTAAAATATGTGCAGTACTATGTCAATTGATTCATATTCCCCGGACTTCAATTTTGCACCTGGATGGTTAAGAATTTTTACCTCGACTTAATCCACCGTGTCAAACATTCGGAAACTACTAAAAACCTGTCTTTTTGGACTCCAGAACTTTTTTTCATACCCAGTTTATTTTGTTCTTGCTATCAATTCCAGGAGACCAACATCGATAATCGGAATCTCTTGGTGTTTTTAGCCGTTATTTGATTATTCACACTAATCGGCACATCACTACAGAAGCGCCTCAAAATATTGATAAAAAGTGTAAAATCCAAGTAAAAGCAAAATCATGAATACTAACCGGAGTAAAGTTGGTAATCTGTGCAATCTGTGCCACACAATCACTATTAGTACCAGGATTTGTAACAATAACAAATATAGCAAGTATATTAGCAAACTCTGCTTGAAAGTCTAGTTCTATCACAGCACCTATTTCATCTATCTTTATCTCTTTCTTAGTTGGCTTCTCTGGAATAAGAATTCAAACAAAATAAAAACATTTAACATATTTGCATTTAGAGCTGTCATCCATTCCAACGATATCAATGTATCGTTGATATTCATTTTCCTATCAATAATCAATATGCATTTTGAAATATCGATAATAAAGCCTATATAGGTAAATATATAAAAGTCACTATTAAGTGACAAATTTGTGAGACGAACCTTCTATTGTAAGTGGAAACAGGTGCACTGACATATGAACTGATAGGTCTAAAACAATGGCGGCACAACCATTGAAGAAATAGGTCTAGTCCACAGAAGGTATAACATTCATGACAAATATACATATATTATGAGTTTATGACAACATAAATGGTCTGCACACTACTGCAGTGAAGGAATCGATATATACTGGTGAATCGTCAATATTCATTTCTTGATATATCAATATCATCGATACGCTACAAGCCCAATCAATTACAGCTCTATTTGCATTTTGTCTTCTCATAACACAAAATTAGGTTTGCCATCCAGGGCAAAACATAACTCTTTTTAGTATGGCTGCCACCTAAGCCACTAAAGTTCAAATTCTGATGACACAGAAGAAATGCTAGAGATTGAACACTCCATAAAACTGGAAATAGAATTCTGTTTGACCTGTTAAATGATAATTGTACCTTAAAATAAATATATAATGCAGAAAACAAATTCATGGGTAATTTATTCACATGGTCACATGTGTGGTTTGCACAATTTCAAATAATCAGTAAGTGTTATAATTTGAGACCTTGCTACCTTAATGGAAGTTTTTTTTTTAAACTTTCCAAAAATTCTTTAAAATATAAGGTATATGGGTAAAAACCAAAATTCAAGTCCATTTATTTGCTATTAAACAAATTTACAAACCTGTCACTCTTTTTATAAAAAAAATTACAATAAAAATCATCATAAGTTAAAAGCAAAAAAGTTTTATAATACCTTCATTCTTTGTCTGTTTAATTTAAAATATTTTTCAATTATGAAGAATAATGAAAACTTTCTGAAATTCATATCATAATGTGACACAACATCTTTTAGGCTTTGAACTTTAAATTTTTTTAAAATGACTTACAACAATTATTTTCGTCAGATTTTTTTGTAAAAATGACCACTATATGTCAAAATGGCATTAAATATTCAGATTTTAAAGATTTTGCTAATACACATTCAGTGTTGATTACATTTCATTAGATAACATTTGCTTTCAAAGGAGACTACAATTAGTTGAAACCAGCAGATCCAATGATGATTTAAAGCCCTGTATGTATGCAATGCTTTACTTTTCTGTTCACATGTAATGACAATTTCAGCAAAATGTTTTCAATTATCCTAAGACAACAAGATTAAGTATTACAATGTACTAACCCCAAATATTCCTGAGTTTTTCTTCACGTAGATAATATGCCTCAGCTTGACCTTTAGTAGATATCTTATCAACTAACGATCTTCTAGGTTCTAATAAATTAGAACGTAATTCAGGTATCTGTTTATCACTATGCTTCTGTACAGTATGAAAATCTAGAAAATGAAACAAAAATCATCATAAAATCATATCAGGAACAGACATTCCAAAAAGTGTTTTGACATTACTGAACATTTGGTCCAGTGATCTCGGAAGAATCACCGTTTTCTGGTTGCTAATCAGTCATTATTATAACTTTCAACTGAAGACAAACATCAAAATTAGTTCAATACATACCAATAAGATAAAAAGGCTGATAGTTGTCCTCATTTAGATTTAAAAAAGTGAAATTTAACTGGACATTCTGATCAGGAATGCAAACATGCAAATACTTTGACGAATCACTGGGACATCTTGAAATTCTTGATGTAAATAGCATAGTATGACAAAAGCAAGAAACATTTACCAAATGGTCATTTATTAACCCATCATTTCAAAACAAGATAGGACAACTCACTTAAAACAATTTAACCCCTTAAATAGGGACAACTCAACCTGTAATTAGAGATATCTCCACAATGGTAAGCTCAATCCATAAAGCTTGACATTAAAGATTGTTCCATTAACCCAAAAACATTATTTTGGGGTTCAGGCAACTTGTACTGCTAGTAAACAATATTCAACCAATTTACAGCACGATTATCCAACCAGGTCACATACTTTGAAAATTAATGTCAAGCCTTGAACCCATAATATAGATTATGAGTTATTCAAGCTAAATCATACTTGATTTTAAACATAAGTTAAGCATGCAGAGCTTTTTCTCAGTTTGGGGGAAGAGGCCTAGGGCCTTTCTTTATGTAGAACATATATGGAAATTTTATTGCAATTTCATAGATAGGGGAACAAAAAATCCTGCATGACTTTAAAGAAATTTGTGAGAGGAATGCACCTGTAAACGGCCCCTGTTATATAAGGAAAAAAGGTCTGGCATGTCATGAAGATATATTAAGAAATATTTATACACTGTTCAAATAAATAACATAAAGTCCTACCTTCTTTAAGTTCTCCTATTAAAGCATCAATACCGATCTTTTTATTCAATAGTTTTTTCAGATGTTTCACAAGAAAACCTCCTTCTTTGTCCTCGTATGCAGCCATATCTTCACTCCTATAGTATATTACATTTAGATGGTCAGCATTAAAGCAGAGATGTATTTACATAAAAACAATATAGAGTCAACTACCTATGCTCGGTCACTACCAATGCTCGGTCACACCATCTAAATTTCAGTAAATAAAAATGGAAACTTTGTGATTTGTGTCTATTTTAAGGGCTATAAGTCAAACTATCGTGGAAAACCCCAAATCATGATTATTTAAATGCTTGTTTGTTTTTTGCAGACAAAAAATGCTGATAGCATCTGCTGTTATCCCTAGAAAATCATGTTTGAACAGCTCCATCTTATTCACCTATTATTAGTTAAATAGTTCCAGAATTTTCATCATTTACAGAAATCCATTATATCTATTTAATAATTTACCCATTTACAATAAATTTTTCACATATTTATTTCTATTTTACTTAAAAACAAGGGGACCAAGCATGGTCCGATTTTTTCTAAATATACCATGTTTTACTTATGGTGCTCTGCGCCAAATTTATAGAACATCAGGGTTCTTTATACGATTGATTTTTTGGAAACCTAAGTTGGCAATCATAAAGATGATTTTACCGTAGGAATTTAAGCTGAATTTCAGAAATCTTTTAACCCTAAACAAATTTGATATAAAAAAGACCGAGCATAGGTAATGTCATTCTAGTTTTAAAGTGAAAATGCAGAAACAAGAAAAAGAAAACTTAGGCTTGAAATGATAGAACATCATGAAATATATACTGTGAATAATTAAACTATGAATTTGCCTAATTATTACAAAAAGTATAAGCATTTGAAGCTTTATTTTTTCTATCATTTCAAAATACTATTCAGTGTCCGAAATTGTGTAAAAAAGATAATTCTTATTATATTAAGACAAACTGACCTATATGTTGCAAGAAATGTACAATAATAGTCACATGATACATGTCAGAACTCGACATTATATAAATATCACATTCTAAAGAGGGTGATAGAATGGAATGTTCACCCGAGACAAGTAATGTTATCCAAGACTTTAACCCAGAGTATTGTTCATTTCTAAAGAATCCAGGCTCATGTCCAGAAGCTCAACTATCCTGTCCTAGGATATTCAATAAAAAGCATTTAGATATATCCGATAATTTTATAACAGCCATTTGATCATGTAATAATTAGAAGGAATTATTGTACGTTATGTCATTTTATCAGAGTACTCCCAGTCTCATAACTTATTGCATGCACAGCCTGCAAATTTTTTTTACATTAATATTTATTTTCCTATAAATATCATATTTTATGATAGATAAACCTTTTGGTTTGGCAGTTTTAGGGGGGGGTACGTCGAGTCCGCCCCCCCTTCGATCCGCCTAAGAAATCAGAGAGAACTCAGGAATACATTTGTTACTGTCATCTTCCACAAGAAAGATATTTGAAAAATTAAAATTAAAAAAAAAAATTAAAAAGCCATTTGATCGTAAATCTGCCTGGTTTATATGAATAAGACATCATAAATATACTTACGTAGCATAACAGAATACTGTGTTTCCTTTTACTTTTCCTCTCTTAAATCTTACTGGAGCACAATTTGATTTGATCTTACGTCTACAACAAAACAAAAAATAATTGATAACAGAGTATTTTTTTGCTACATACATACTTGCCAGTGGAAATATCATCGCATGCAGTCACACAAGTCTAAAGGTTATTAATGTCAGGCTCTATCAGATTCTATATTCGAAAAATAATCAATACCAACATGAATTGATCCGAGGACCATTTGAGCCCAATTTGGACTCTATTAAAATACACTTAAAGCTAGCTAAGACAGTAGAATACAAAAGCTACGTAATACCTCTGCAATAAATGCAGGTTAGAGTGTATAAACACTAGGGGTTCAAAAGTTTCACATGTAATTTGTTCACATTTTCTCTTCCTTATTTATCGAAAAATTACTGCAGACATATTTTGTCCAGTATGTTTATTTTATAGTTATAATAATAATGAACATAATTGCTGATTAATGTTGAACTGTATATCCGTTGTGAAACTAATATCTACAAGAAAAGATTATGAAAGTTTGCTTCAAAACACAACAAGACATGGAAATTCCATGAAGACCAGGTTTTCCGAAGACTTTTAAACCTAGCGTCCAATGGATCATGGGTTTGAATCCCGGCAGGGCCATACTTACCTACCATACTTCCACATTATCTACCAACATACCAAATTTGATAACAATAGCTCATTTCTAACTAAAGTTATGGAGCTGAAACACTTTTCCTCCTTTCATCAACAGTGACCTTGACCCAAATGACCCCAAAAACAATCCTTTGGAAAACCTGGTTAAAAATTCTATATGTACTACGACACTTTTGGACCCCATTGTATAAGAGTTTCAAAACATAATCCCAAAACAAATAAAAAATAGATTGACTTACTCATGTCGACAAATATCCATTATCATCCAAATTAAGGCGGGGTCTTTCTTCTGAATGTTATCTAGGACATGTTGAGCACAGACACAATGTTCAGTGGTATATCCTGTCTGGGCATCAGTAGGCATTAGATAAGATAAACCATTCTCTTCAAATCCATGACCACAGAAGTAAAACACAACATATACATTTTTATCAACAAGTTCACAAAAATTCAAAACGGCATTCTCAATCTCTGGTTTAGTCAAATTTAAAAGAGAAATAACTTTGAAGTCTAATTCTCTAAATGCATCTGTGAGTATTTTAACATCTACTGATGAACCTTTTAGAAAGTTTTCACATTTGTACTCTGCATTACCTATCAGTAGAGCCACCTTGTCTGAGGCTGAAAATATACACGACAATAGTCAGAACAAAGTTTGTTAGACTGTTCACAGAACACTAAGGTAAGCTTAAACTTTTTTTATTTATTTTTATATTTTTTATTGGATTCAACATTGTGTCAACACAATTTAGGTAATTTTACAGAGTCCAGCGCACATAACCTAGCTTTCCTTGACCCTAGTCTATAGCCAGTACTCACCTACCCTTCTAAAAGGCCAGAAACTTCTCCACATACCTTATTATTGGAGGAAAATTGACATTATTGTCAAATTTTCATGGAAGGGTATAACCTTCCTGGGTAAGATTCAAACCCTTACTCCCTTCGGGACACAAGATTCCAAATCCCTGCGCGCTACCAACCGCACTGAGCCGGGTTATAACATAATATATGTAGAGTAATGTTTTATTACAAAGACCACCTTGGTTAATGATAACTCATGTAAATTTTTATCCAATGATTACCAGTCCAAGCGTAAACACTCAGTAATCCTGCTAGTCAAAAGTGATTCAAAATACTTCACAACTGTACAATATTACCATGACATTAAATAATCAAAGCACTTAAAGCACTGAACAAATGACTTATTTTAAAGACAGGGTAGTGGAATTCATATGCTCTTGTGGTTATTTTAGTATTTCATGCAACTAGGAACCACTAGAACTTACAACAAATTTGTGCATTTCTTCATGCCAAAACATAATGCATAATCTCAATGCATATTCGCTGGATGACCTAAAGCTATTGTTAAGAAAAACGGAAAATAATCAAATATATCCGACTGCAATGATGTACAAGGAACAGAGCCATGGACATACAATAGTACAGGTATGATAAGGAGAGTTATATTTCCAAATGGTAACACTGAACTCCTAAATCATTAAAAATATCAATACTACAAACAAAGTAAAAGACAACTCACGATGATATTCAACATTATCATTCACAGACGGCACATCAACTTGTAATGAAGCATTTGATGTAAATACACGTCGTAACTTTGAACCGTTAGATGAATCAACTGATATTTCACATTGGTACATTCCATTGACACGACAATCTTGTATATTCATTATTCTAATCTCTGAGGATGTCTCCCCTACAATAAATGTTCTGAGATCAACACAAAATAACCATGAAGGCATGGGTTAAAGTTAAATTTTTTAAAATATACTGAAACTTTTGAATTTAACAGAAGTTTATGGAACATCCTGTTAGCAGATTTATACCATTGGCTACTGATTTAAGGAGGCATTATGGGAACAATTCAAGCCGGCACTAAGGGTACAACATTTTATAAAGGAAAGTGTTCGCAGCCAGCAAACCATTCAAATTACTCGCAATTTTCAAAATCCACTCGCATTTTGAGAGTATGGGAGCTTAAATTCAAGCCCTGGTTCATATTTAGTAATATAAGCATCAGGATATTAAGGTACAGTTATCATATTGTAGGTCATACAAAGTTATAATTCAAGATTTACTAGTCTTGGGTTACAAGTATTTTAGCTGACCAACCAAAATTTGAATGAAAATGGCGCACATATCTGAGTATCTTTAGTTCAAGCAGAAAAAGCTGTCAGTAGAGAAAATAGATGAATTATAAATTATTAAACAAAGGATGGTCTCACGAGTGAGATGTAATATACATGGGTGCCAGTTGAAATTTTTGAAAGTACTGAAAAATTTCTTTTAAAATAGTGATATGGACAGATTTCATGTAAAACACATAGAGTAATTTATTCTTCTAAAAGTACTGAAATCAGTATTAATACTGAAAACTTTTACTAATATGATGGGTCAGTGCAAAAATAGTCTAACTATATGTGAATAAAAAAGAATGCAGTCTAGTTTTGCACTGAATCATCATTATTGAATGTACCTTTAAGTGGAATGCCATCTTTTATCCATTGATATCTGAGTGGTTCATTACATCTAGCCTCACAACTAAACAAGGCACATGCTCCATACTTAACAAATACTGACTTTGGTTGAGAGATTAAAACTATTTCTACAATAAAACATGACATTGTAATTAATTTAACAAGGAAAAAATATTTAATGAAAATCATACCATTTAACCCTTCAATGCCTTCCCTCTACAGGACTTGACATTAATTTTTAAACTAGGTGGCCAGTAGGGATGAGACGATATGACGATATACATGGGTGCAAGATGAAAAGTTTGAAAAACCTGAAAACTGTAATTTGATACCATTTTTCTTAATAATTTAATAGCAAAACATTGTCTAATTTGTTGTGAAAAACCTGAACTTCAGGCATATGCCTGAAAACTTGCACCCATGCGATATATAGATACATTATCGATACATCAGGCCACGATTCCTATCGTAGTCTAGCACAATATATGGCGATAAGATCCTCACATTTGTAATAAGGGGAAGTCACTATATTTGCAGCATTTGACAGGTTTGCTGTATTCATTCAAGACACATCATATCTGTGGCTGTTAGTAAAATGGGTCCGGTACAGCTCAATCCACGGACGTCTCAACCCAAAGTTTGAACAGACAATTCTACCCATGGACATCCCTTGATCCATAAATAAAAGAATGTGAATGTTTGTAAACTTACAATAATTACCCATATCACATGGTAAATAGTCATACCATCTCTTTTCGTATTGATACGTATTGTATCGTCTCCTTTCGTATCGATACGTATCGTATCGTGTGATGACCATATTGTCTCATCCCTAGTACCCAGAGTAGACAGCTAGCTATATTTTTAACTTGCCCAAAACATATCAGATCTAGAGTAGCAGAAACAGTTGCCCAAATCTAAATATAGGTCGTCAGCAGCAAAAAGACGACCTTTATAGTCAAGCCCTGTGCTATTGTGTATCTGATTATTTTATGTATGGGTCATGCTCAATGGAACTGTCATGTAGAGATGTCACACTTGAATATACTAACCTTGAACTGATATACATACAAAGTGACATCACGCATAAATATCTTAATATATAAAAATTACATCCTACAGAGGGTGATAGAACGGACAAGTAAAGTCAACGGAGGCTTAAGCCAAGTACAGTACAAGCATTTATGATTTACCCTTACAATGATAAGTACATGTATGTGTACAATGAACAGTAGGATTAATTATGTTTTGCTTGATTTTCAGCAATAAAATGTAAAAACACTGTTTATACCTCATCAGTACAGGTGTAAAATCTCACTATTTGCAGGTTTAGCGGAAAATGGTTGTAACTCAATAAAAGAAATGAGTTACAACGGTTTGGCCCAAAACCTGCGTATTGAGTTCCCAATTACAACTTTAGGTATCATTTATAATGGATGTATAAAAAATAGAAAAAAAAAATATTTAAACCAAGTACAAATGTACTATAATAAAAAATGAGATATTTCAAACCTGATTCTTTTTCCATCTTCTTTTCTAAAAGAATAAAAGAAATAATACATTTATTTACATATGAATAAAGAAATAAAATATAATTCAGGGTTCATACAGAATTTTAGTGACAATGTTCAAGCACTTTTTAAGGACCAAAGTGCCAAATTCAAGCACTGTAAGTTTTTATGGTTTATGGTTTGCTTTTCTCTGAACTGTTTTTTCTAGTTATGTTCCGTATGATTGTTTTTATCACAATCTATGATTTAATTGTTTGAATAAATGTTAAAACATGTTGGAAACTTGAAATATTCTTTATGTGCTTTTCATAGGTTAACAGGGGGGGGAGGGGTGGGGGGGGGGGGGCGGCTTTTTTCACTTACGATAGAAGTTTCGTCTCACAAATTTGACCTTATTTAGTGACTTTAATTGATTTACCTATAGAGGCTTTATTATCAATATTTCAAAATGCATATTGATTATTGATTTGAAAATAAATATCAACGATACAGTGATATCCTTAGAATCGATGGCAGCATTAGTTTTTACTACATAGTAACACCCCTAGAAAATGCATACCAAGTTATAAGTTATTTCAAGTTATGGGTCAAGGAAAAGTGGAGATCACAGATTAACACAAGTAACACCTGAGTGTCATCTAAACAGGCTATATAAAAATACTGACAAAAAGCAGGGTTTTTTACCAGGGAAGGAATCCCTGCTCAGTTATTCAAAGATTCCTCTCCAACATTAGGGATTCCTTCAATAATAGACAAATTAAGATACAGATTTGCGGTCACAAATTGTGGTAAACAATTCATGGTAACTCAAATTCATGTAAGAGCAGAGCAATTTTTAGGGATCCAGAAGGATTTCCTAGCTAAGCATCACTGGTATTCCTTTCAAGTTTTTGAGATCCTCGGAATCCCGGGACACTGTTAGTGTCGAACCCTGCAAAAAGGTGTAATATCAAACAGATATATTTACCTTTGACATAGACTATATTGCTACGTTCTGTCTTTGTTCCATTTTTTACAATACAGTGATAAGCAGCAAAGTCTGATGGAGAGGCATGAACAATCTGAAATAAAACAAGAAACTATCATATATTTTATAACTAATAATGAGAAAGGCTTGTTCATTTCACATTTGAAGATGCATAACAATCAAATGTGTGTACATTGTTAGGATGATGGTGTTCTTATGATTTATTTTGAAAATGCTAACATTAAAGTTTGATTTATAGTACATGATTCATACGTGTGTAACAACTGTAGTTACATTTCTTCCTCAGGGAAATTAGCAGTGTCCCTAATTGGTTTCAAACCCAGGATATCTCAACCTCTCAGCAGTAATTTCACTGAACCACTGTTCCTCCAAACATTAATTGGTGTCAAAATACCAAGACTAGTCCTGAAAACGTTCACTTATGTATTTATTTGCGTGTTTCATGTATTGTCTTGTTCTTCTCTCATGTTCATGTTCGCCAAGTTTAAGGCAATAATATATAATAATCTGTATAGATATGCTAAATAAAGAAATATTGTATCATATTGTATTGTATATTCAGATTATAAATAGAAACATTGACATTGTACTAACTTTATATTTACATGCATGATATCATAAATATGTACTAAGTACACGTTTACCAAATAAATTCTGTTCCGTTCTATATAAAATTAACTTACATTAAGTTTTGGTGTGACCTGACCTTCAAGAGGAATACCATTTCTAAACCATTGGTAAATTATAGGGGGATCCCCCTGTGTTTCTATCACTAGAACAAATGGTTCATTCATTCCTACATCTATATCTCTTGGTTGTCTTACAATTAAATTATAACCTAAATTACAATCTACAACAGAAATGTAAGCAACAATATAATATTTTGATGTTTGAACATCTGTCATCAAAAATATATATACTGTATATATAAAATGTCATCATCTACATAGACATACTAAAACATTTAAACCAGACCAGGTTCAAATTTTTATAAGGTTAGTATAAACAACTAAAATATGGCGTCATGTTACATAGCAACGTTGTGTACGCATGAGTACACAAAAAAGTGAAGATCATCAAATGGCGTTTAATTTAGGTTTAAAAATATTTATGACATAATGTTCTTCTAACAAACAGGCTAAAACACCATTGTGATAAAATTTATAAAATGGAAACATTGAAAATTAGGGAACATAATATTATTTGAACAATTATCTAAATGATTACTAAAAGGTATCTGTTTTGTTGATGGGTAAAATTGCATCAAGATTTTTCATTTCCAGTAATTCCAGATATCTTGCCCATTGAATTGTCAATTACTTTCTAAGACTTTACAGCTTTTTAAATACTTAGGTTTTGATGGGTTTAATGCTGTACTGTAGCAACATATTGTATATGTCATAGGACAGAGGTCAGTCAACCTACACACCATTCCATGAATGCTAAACCTCTGGATTTAGTAGTTAACAAGTTACAATGTGTATACTTCCATTAGTGACTGACAACTGCCTTACATGACTTAAAATCAGTGAAATTATTTCATGACCAAGCTCTACGAAAGTATGCCCGCCTGGTAATCCAACCTACGAACCCTGTATCAGTAGACTTGTGCACTACTGACTAAGCTAGCCTGTTGGCCACAATCCGTGTAAAGTTTCAAGGGCTGTCACAATATACCAGTATATTGCGATATGCAGCTGCGGCAATACATACCGTGGTACGAATTTAATGTAATGGTATTTGGCCATATTTTTTGTTTCATCAGAAAAATTTAATCTTCGCGAAATAAAAGAAGCTATACATCAGTTTGTCTACTGTTCATTCAATCTAAGTTTAAGTTACAAGAATTTAAATGACTGGGGCCGTTCAATCATTTATACGAAACTTGTACAAAATATAAATCGAATACTTCGGGACAGGAAGTTGTGAAACAAGCATGGTGTCCAGAAGCTTGATTGCTAGGATGTTCTGCAGCTAAGGCGGTGATCGTTTCTTCAAACTAAGAATCTTTTTTATAAGCAAAACATATATCACAGTCATAAATGACCTTGTTGACCTAGTGAAACTAGATTTTAGTAGTTACAGTTAAGATTAGCAATATTTCTTTTGAATATAGCAGAGACTCAAAAAATCTGTAAACTCACAATATATCATGGTACATATCGCGATATGGTGCTAGTGTATTGTAATATATCCTGATAGGCTTCTAGCGTATTGTGACAGCCCTTAGTTTCATACCTTGATATCTTCCAATCATTGTGTGGTTTTGATTGTATTCAGGTAAAGTATATCCATTCTCAGTAGCAAGACGATTATAAAGAATGTCGTTAGTTGGATGTAAACCATTCTCTATAGGGTTAGGATTCTTTGAGACAACAACTACAGTATTTGGTGTATGCTTTGTCTTCTTTGGATCCATACAGTTATAAATTTGACATGAATATGTTCCAGCATTCTTTTGACTGTAAAACATAATATAGTTCATATACAATTATATTTTAACAGAGCCAGTAGGATAAAGTTTCTTGCTCAAGGTAACAACATGAAAGGTGGGATTTGAACCAACCCCGACTGGCTTTTCAATGATTTCCAGTCCAATGTTGTAACCACTTAGCTATGCTTGCTTCTATATTGTTCCGATAAGATATTTAATGAAATACTAAACAGTCCTAAAGACCTTATATAAATACTGTCTAGTTCCACAATAAAGACCACATTCAAACATTTTTTTGCAGGTGGAAAAGGCCGCAAGGATGCAGCTACTTTTAGCCAACAAAAAGACGCCAATTACTTCAGCCCATTTAACCACTTCCTATATATGTGCAGTGTGTCAAAAATCAACTTCCACTATTTTCTTGAAATTCAATGATACTGTACATAAACATACACTTATTACCGTAAAGCTGGCTTTTCAAGCAGGCCCTTAGGGCCCGCTCTTCAAACTGGCTATTAAAACCCATCCATATTTATTTTGATGGTTCCAATTAAAAAGTTGCCTGCAAGACTGTAGTAACTCGCTCTTTAATGGAATGCACTTACTACAGTCTTGTGGGCAACCCTCGAATTGTGGAACTTTACTGAAATGTTAAGATTACTTACGAAACATTATCAATATGTAGAGTGGCCTCAGTACGACCTACAAGTTTAGTGAAGTCATCAGCACCGTTAGGACAGAAGAACCATCTATATGAGGGGAAAGGTAAACCAGTGGCTTTAACATCTAAGATGAGTGGATCACCTTCATAGACATCAACATCTGTAGGAGGTGATTTAACTATCACAACATCCTCTGAAATCAAACTTTTATATTACTTGACTTATGAATGTGTGGGTGTGTGTATGTGTGAGTGCATCAGTGAGAGTGAGCATTTTTTCATTTGAATAAGTATCTTTAAATCTACTGTAGAGGAAATATAGAGGAGCATATCAATGATAAAGAGTTGTCGAATAAGATATAGAACCAGACTATAAACCAAACTTTTAACTTTTTCTTTCTTTTTTTTAGTAACTGATCAACAACTCAATTCAATGATTAATCCTTTCCAGAAAAGATTAGTAGCTATGGTATTAAACTCAACCAAAAAGTAAATAGATTAATACACCTCGATAGAATAATAAATCAAAATGGTCTAGGAAATGAACAAATAAAAAAATTTCCATACCCATTTCACTTAAGCCAAGTTTATGTGTATCAATTTGAATGTTTCTCAAATATTCAATTAATTGTCTAACAGTCAATCCTTGTGTACTGAGGGAAGTTAACAATTTATTTGCAGCACTCTGATGTGAAATAGCTGGTGACCATCTTTCTATGTCTGTAGGTCTGGAATTTGAAACATGGGGCAGAAATAAGTACATAATTACAATAAATATTATACAGAAATCATTGATAATTTAATGAGGATACATGAGGATACATGTTTCTTAGTTCAATTTTTTTTCTGAAAACCCAGTAACTCCACTCTCTCAAGCTTATTTCACATTGATAAAGAACAATACATAGTGACCTCAAATTAGTTTTACCCAACTTATTCATAATTCAGAGTACACCACTTCTAAAAGTTCACTAAAATGATTAGTATTAAAATTAAACATTTTGTATGTCAACTTTTGACAAGAAATACAATTTTAATATCATTATTATCATACAGATTTATTTTAGCTTGATCATGAAACTAGTTTTTACATCTTAATCTCTATTGAGTCCACTTCCTAGTCCAATGGGTAAAAGTTTTGAAAACTGAAAATTTAACTCCCAAGTTCTAAGCAGCAAGGGTAAAGTTTCTTGCTCAAGGAAACAATGAGGTGGGTTTCGTATGTGAATTTAACACATGGATCTGACTTTCTGATAAATCTTTCTATTACCATTTATTATGAATCTGTTTGACAAAGTATATTCACTGAGCAAAATTACAGAAAAATCACGTTATTGCCCTATAACCTCTTCTGAAGTGAGTTTTTTGTATTTCACTCGCTCAGGTTTATTTAAAATGGCATTTTAAAGAGTTTCATGCTTACACACATTCACTGACTTTACAGCTATTACCCCTGGTCATTGGGATACTGATTTCTACCTATCTATCAATCGCCCTGGGGACTCTTTTTACTCTGCTTATAAGTGCAGCGGACAAATTGGCACAACGGAATTATACCACCCTCGCAGGTACCCATTTACACATGGGTGGAGTGAAGCAATGGCAGGTAAATTTCTTGCTGAAGGAAATTAGCAGTGCCCCTAGTGGAATTTAAACCCAGGACCTCTTGATCTCTTAGTGCACATCCTACCACTGGACTACTGCTCCTACTTATATAATTTAAACAAGCTGTACCTACCGTATAACAAAATCATTTTCTACAGCTCGAGCCAATGCTCTCCAATCTTTATCTGGAGGATTGTGATCTAATTCATCTCGAATTTTTACAAATTTATCAATAGGAAGATCATTTACACTACTATTTAACTTTATCTTTGTATTTAGTCCGTATTGACTCATTGTTCAATGTTTAATTCTTGCCAAACCTGTAAAAAGAACAGTACAAAGTTATATTGTATCAATGAGCACAAGAATTGACATCAGTCTTCGAATTTAGTCACTGGACCATAGACCTGGTCCATCAAAATTGCCCTCGGTCCAGTGAATTTCAGAATGTTAGTGGTCCGATGGTCCACTTGCTTCATACAGCCACCATTTTCCATATTTAATCAAATCATTATGTATTGTTACATTACTAAATAAATACCAGTATTAAGATATGATATGCTATATCAATATATTGGACTGCATATTTTAACAGTATTTTTGGTCAAGTAAACTTTCATTTGATCCAGTAAAAAAATCCATTTTGCTGGACCGAATGTCCAGTTCTAATGAAGTTTGTTGTGAAGACTGATTGACATTACGGTGGACATCCCATTTCTAAATATTCATAATTTGTTCATCAATGAAAGATTAGCATACACTTGGACAAACATGATTTGGACAAAAGGATAACTATGTTAAACAAATTAGCCACTTGTCTAAGGCGTGGTTATAGTATCCACAGGGTTATGTCATTTAACTATTACCAAAATATATATTTATATATCTTATATATTATAATAAAGAATATGTTCTGTTCTGTATAACAAAACTAAATTTGATCCACAAAAACCCATCATTCATAGGCCCACATAAAAATTATAAAGTTCTTTATTTGACTAACAATGAACAAAGGTTGTACTAGTAGAAATACAAGTAGATGAATACATTTTTTTAAACATATCTTATATTTGTAGAAAACTACAAAATTTCTCTCTCAAGGTGTAGTTGGCTCCAAGTATATATTTGTTCACTTCATTGATTATCAAGGCCAGGTTGAGCTTGAAGCTGCTGACAATATACGGTATTTATGGTTGGTGATCATTTAGAATCCCTGTTGGCAAAATTACCATTTATTGTATTCTTTTGGAAATTTGGACAGTCAAAGGCAAGAGTTACGGAACAATACATCTGGCCAGTCATTAGGAAAAGAACAATATAGTATCACTCAACAAATATTGTGTAATTTTAAACTGACATCTATATTAATGGCATTGTTGTACAGTGTAACATGTTTTTAAAACATACCTTGTCAACAAAGCAACATGGGTCAGTAGCACAGTTGGAAGCGCCTTGATTACTAATCTAGTGTCCCAAAGCCCTGGGGAACTCATGGTTTCAATCCCACTCGGGATGGTAATACCCTTTCATGAAAATTTGACAATAGCGTAAATTTTCCTCCATTAATAAGGTATATGGAGAAGTTTCCGGCCTTGTGGAAGGGCAAGTACTGGTTGGTTATAACCAAGGGTCCACGAAAGCAAGGTTAGGTGCGCTGGGCGCAGTAAAATAACTTTAGAAATGTGTTGAAATGGTGAACCAAGAAAAAATACATAAAATGTCAACAACGGAAGTAACATTTCACTGAAGTCAGAGGAGACAATGAATAAGTAAGTTCAGACTTTTTCGTCTTTAGTTACTGTCAACAACTTTAAACTTATCTAAATAATAATATGTCAGTCAGTTTTTTTTTTCGATCATGGTGACAATAACATTAAACAACAAGCTCATCTACATCTACATCTACATTATTACATTGAGCTGTCACAGATTGACATTTCTTCACATCAATGAGCTGTTAAATACAACACTTACATAATAATTCAGTAGTCAATCTTTGAGTATATTCAGTTTCTTTTTGCATCCACCGTCCGTTAATTCGTGCAATGAGTACCCGATATACGTGTTTTGGGAATTCCCAAAAATCACGGAAGTAATCAATCTGTCAATGACGTCACGAAAATATTGTCCAATCAAAATTGCCGGATATTTCGCTAACAAAACCGATATTGACCGGACTTTTCCGAAGTGATGTGATAAAATCCACCATTAACCGTTCGTTCCGTACACCAATATATGAAGATCAAAGCACTGGAAGAACTGTTTTATTTTTCTATCTAATTTTATCGCACAACTAGACGTTTTTCTACAGCAAACTTCAGTGCAAAATAATACAAAAAGTCTTAGAATTGACAATAATTTAATTTAAATTTAATTTTCATTCATACAATTCACAATTTTTGTAAGCATTCAAGACTAACAGCCAATCCAAAATTTAGGCATCCTGTGATATGCATACATGGTACAACAGAACAACCCGTGATCATAAATAAAAGAATGTGAAAGTAAGTGTCATCAATGGGCAGCTTGCTCAACTAATAGGGGCCCTTGAAGAAAAGTTGATACTTTGATTGATTGAAGTGTTAGAACTCGCATGCCAAACTTCTAAGATCAATTGTAAGTAAGAAATAGGCCAAAATTCAACCAAAATTTATTGTAAAGTAATGCATTTTGGTATTTAGACCACTTAAAAAGCAACCCTGCAAACAGGAATGAAAATTAATTTCAGGTAATTTCTATTTGGTTGTTTCAAAGATAAAAAATGTAGCATGAAAATCTTAAGCAAATTTTTTTAGATAAAAAGAGTCATAATCCAGTCATTACTCATTCTGGAGTTATGAACTTAGTACTTGACACCCCAACAGTAACCCTGTAGACTTGTGTGAAATGTTAAGTCCTTCCCTTTAAGTTGTTTTAAAAATATAAAAAGTTTCTCCTTTAAACCAAGAAGTATTGTGCCAAGGCTGACACCCAACTGAGTATTATAAGTAGAGCTGTCACAGTATACAAATAAACCAGTACAGTAAAAACTCTGAAAACCGGACTTGGTCTGGACTGACTAAAAAGTCTGGTTTTTAGAGGTTTATACAGAATCACTAATTAAACATAGCTATGGGTTTGGTGGGACATTTACCTACATTAAATGGATGGTTCAGCTATATCTTAATTTATTTTTCATTAAAGTTTGGTCAACTTTGGTTTGGTAAGTATAAATTAACTGAGAATATTGAAATAATAACTTTTCTTTAGATACATGACATTTTTTGTACATGTTATCAATGGACTTTAAATGCATTCAAATAAATAATTGATAAATACGGATGCTATTCTCATTTTAAATGAATGCATATAAACACATACCGGTAACAACAATAACAACGTCATATAAACATGTAATGTTTTTCCAATATCTTACTCAAGATAAAAAAGATAGTCATAATTATTTCCTTACAATTAACAAACTTTGGTAATTTTGAATACAAGCACGTAGCCACTTTATTTGTATAAAAACAATATTTGAAATTAAAATATTTTCACGAATCATATCTGTACAACAATACATGTTTATACAAAACAAACATTAAAAGAATCCTAAACAATGACAGACAAGTGTTTTTCACACCTGTATAGATAAAATGCTTGGATATTTAATTAACAATTGACATCTGCCTGGGGTTATGAATAACTAACTGTTACAATACACAGAAAGTTGACACTTGGTGTCCGGTTTTTATGCATATTTATCATTAGAAGCCATGGCAAAAGGTTGGGTATTCGGAATTAAGAGTTTCTGGTTTTCAGAGGATATTTTTCAATGCATTTAACAGAGAATAATATGGGACTTTAAAAATTGTATATTGCGATACGCATCTGCTACAATACATTCCACGGTACAATTTCAACGTACCCATATGTAGTGATATTTTTTTATTTCACAGGAAAATTCTTTTCTTCACAAAATTAAAGTAGCGAAACATCAGTCAGTGGAATGTTGGCTCATTTCTGCTAGAAATTAGTTTCCAAAACAAAATCGATGACTGAAATGCTGTATGTAAAATTTGCAATGTTTCTGATAAATACAGCAGGATATACAGCAGAGGTACAACAAACTTAAATCCGACAGTCACTGCAGTAGGCCTATTGTTAAATCCAAATCTAATGTTATTGAAACTAACCATGAGCACATGTTAAAATGCAAAAGACTGCTACAGACACTTTTCCTACAGTTGAATAAGTTGCTAAAGACAGAATGATTATGCAGCCGTGTCTTTGGTTTGTTAAGCAATATATTGTGGTAAGAATTGCGATATGGTGCTAGCATATTGCAATATATTGGGATACTCTTCTGGCGTATCGTGACAGCCCTAATTATAAACACCAATGTTCTCAGAACAGTTAAGCCAAAAATGGTCAATTCACTCCAGAACCATTAACATCATCAAAATCTGTATCAGTGCTAGCAACATTTGTATGATGGTTGTCTTTTAATGTAGAGTTTACTTCATTCTGTACTGCAGTCTGTAAGCTGGAAACCTGAGCATTTACTAAAGTGTTTGGTGTTTCTATGTGATTTGTTCCACTAGGTCCATGTAATTCAGTCTGACTGGTATCTCCGTCCATAGCTTCCTGTCTACTATATATATATTTATGTTCACCATGGGTAATGACACTTTCACCATGGATTGTACTTCTTAGAGCATGGTCACAGACTATATTATTCCCAGCAGTGAGGATACTATTTTGAGCACAAATCATCTGATTGTCAGCTTGGGTAAAACTATTTTCAGTATAGGTTTTATCATTTCCATTAGGTTTTATACCATTTTCAGAATTAGTAAGTCTTTTTTCAGCATGGGTACCACTATTTTCAGCATGAGTAAGTCTTTTTTCAGCTTGGGTACCACTATTTTCAGCATGAGTAAGCCTTTTTTCAACTTGGGTACCACTATTTTCAGCATGAGTACGTCTTTTTTCAGCTTGGGTACCACTATTTTCAGCATAATATATACCATTTTCACCATGAATATTTCTTTTTTCAGCATGGTTTATACAATTTTCATCATTATTTGTAATGTCACATTGGTTATTAAGCTTCTTATCACAATTTACAACAAGTGCCCTACAATATCTATTGCCTGAATAAGTGGGAACATTATTATTAACCAGATTTATATTATTCATATGGTCACTTTTGTTGATTTGATATACATTAGGATTTTCTTGTCTATTATACATTGGGTTAGGCTGAGCCATTTTGTTATGTTTAAGAGAGTCTTGGCTTTCATCAGAGCTAGTCTTACAGGAAGGAACATTGAATGATTGAGGGACCCTAAATTCATTATGAATCATGACTTCATTACCAGTCTTGTCTTCATCATGACAAGGATTTTTAGTCATTTCCTTGATAGCCTTCAATTTATTTCTATTATAGCCACTCTCATTGTTTTTAGTATGTTGGTTCACCCATCTAGTAATATAATCTTGAGAACATTGGTCCTCAAAAGGACTTGGACCTCGACTGAAAATTGATGCAGGGCCAGAATATAGTGTTTTACAGTATTGATTACAATCGTTGCTTTCTGAACTATGTTCATTGTCTAAAACCCTAGCCTGAACTTCATACAATGGATTGCTATACACTTGTTGACTTCCACAAGGAAGGTAATCACGTTGTGCAGGATAATATCTTAGATTTGACGGATTACCCTGATTGTTACCATCATAACTAAACCCTTGTTGTAAAGGCCGTTCAGATTTTATATATCTATGATTACGTTCATGATCTCTGCTTACATTGGCACCACATGTGCTAGACTTTTCAGATCTGGTACCATTAGATTCCCTGCAAGAACTCTGAGTCTCAGAGTTGGTATTATTCCTGGAATTCTGAAAGTTAGATGGAATTGGTCGAAAAGTGTTACCATTTGGTTCATCTAAACTTCTACATTTATAATATAACTTTGACCTTTCCTGTGACCTTGACCTTGCTTCAAGGTCAGAGTTTTCAAGGTCAGATGGAGTGAATCTATTATGACCATGACCTCTATCATTATAAACTCTCTCAGTAGACTGAGTTCTTGGTTTCTTTTTCACATCTGAATGTTCTGGTTTTTCAGGTTTCTTGTAATTAATTAAAGGACCACTAATATTGATCTTTACACTTTGTAACTTGACACGACCATGTCTCTTGTTAGAAATATCTGAGCTAGTTTCATGCTGTAAAATAAAGATATTATTGTCATTCTAAAGCAATACCATTGACCAGGCAGTGATAATAAGTTATTATCTCCCTTTCATATGAAATAAGAGGGAGTATAAGATGTCCTTAGGAATTTGGCTATCCTAGGTAATGCAAGGATACATTACTCCACTATGCTGCATTATGTACCGTGGGCCATTTGGTTAGGGAAATCTTGTCTTCATGAATAATTAATAAGGCAGTTTCATTGGTTCCCCAAGGAAACCACTGCAGAAAAGTAGCCAATGAAATTACATTTTATATCTAAGGTTTGGTTTACCATTCAAAATGGTGGCTTCCATGAGTGATTTTTCTCAAGCGGATGAAGAAAATACCAATATGACGTCATTGTTATTGAAGAATATTTAATTGTAACATGCGATTTCATTGAAGGAAGATTGGCCTCCCCTGCCTAATGCATGTTCACCAGATTTCGCCAGTCAAATTGCCCACTGTACATATGGAGTGTAACGGAAGAAAGTACTGTGGTTGCCAACGATGGAATATGGTATGAACATATTTTAAAATTCTTCTGATGTGTAGGACATATGCTGTAATGTACATGTATAAACAATTTACAGTATTATAAATGAACTTACAAACAAAGAAGTTAGAGTTTGTTAAAAATTGACTTAGCCAGGACTAAATTTTCTTCTTTTCCCCAAAAATTCCTTTGACTAAAATCAAAGCTTCATGAAATGGGTCTTATTAGCATTTTAATGATTTCATCAACCTCTGTTAAGACCGAACAACTCTTAAGAAAATAGAAAATTATCATTATGACTTTTATACAAATGGAAACCTGAATGAAGATCAATTATTTTTCTATTGTGAAATAAAATTCAGGGCAAAAACGCTATTATTAGAAGAAGCCAGAAAAAGCTGCTTCCCCAAACAAGACTAATCCATCCCCCCCCCCCCAGTTTGGTCTTGAAATTCCCCAATGCAATAAAAAATCACAAACGTCACCATAGGCCTGAAAGGCCAGGGACAAAAAGTTGATTTTTTTTTCAGTTTAAAAACAGTATACTTTGTTTGTTTTACCAAATAATTTACTGAATTATCTTATTGATTTTGTTACACCTTTAATTTAATAAATATCTCTTCTTTTTTCAGGCAATGAAGTGGGTCCATTTCCCCATAAATAAGAGAAAACTGTGCTAATTTTTTCCAGAGAAAAATGCCAGGGCCCCTTCCTCAAAATAAGTGTTTTGGGGCTTTAAGTTTTACAGTTTACCTGAGATTCATCTTTATGAGTATTAGTTTGATTCAATGATGGTTGACATAATAAAGTAACTTCTTGGTGAAACATTTTCCAGTCATTCCAAAGTCTCCAGTTATGTCTTATAGCCACCTGGAAATAAATCAAATAAATGAGACAATTTCTTCGTGGCTTTGGACTAGGGTTACCTTTTATTAATTGATAACTGATGATTATTAGTATTGTTATGGCGACAAACAACTGTAGTTTTTTTACAGTTAGACTATACATATACTGTTAAAAGGCCGCAACAAGTTGATCATGTGCTCTATGGATTCGCTTGCACCTTAATTTTGACAGTTTTTACAAAAAAATATTTTCATTTCCTCGCTTGCTCATAAATATTTGGTCAAACTGCTATATAAAGCAAATGAAGTAAGATTTTTTTTTCTTCACTGACCCCATTTTTTCCCAGAAAAATCCATAGAATAACTTGTTGTGGCCTAAAAGGAATTTTAAAATACATTTTACACATACAAACTCTTGGATGTCTAGACTCCAATAGCCAGCAGTAAAATTTTAAATTGATAAATCTACTGAAATCAAGAGGTGAATACAGAACAAAGGATCGTTTTTATTGAAAAGTTAGCATTTAATATATGACTGTTGCTGAAAAGTTGCGGTTATCAAGAGGCAGTAAACAGTGTGACGAATCATATGTCCTATATGGTTCCTAACATGGCAAAAAATGACAATCAGATCAACAAATTTAGATGAAAAAGACAAGGTAAATTAAATTTATACATAACCGATTTTTATCAGACCTTAGCAGTATATAAGCAGCACAAAATTCTCTTTCTAGCAGTAGTTCCCCCAACGGTTCTAGTTTTCTAGATTACCTCGAGGTTTTGAACGGGTCAAGAGATTGTTGAAAGAACTTCGAGGTAATCGATGGACGTCATTTTTGCCGTGTTTTTCTTAGTTTTGTGGTTACTTTCTTATTCTGTTCATCACATGGTTTGTTATCATTGTATGAAGTTTTATAAAGGTCTGACAATAAATGGCAGAAATATATGGTAAAGAAAAACTTTAACGCAATTGATAATGGCCCTGAACAACCACCCGCCCGTGTTTTGCCAAACTATTAGCCGAAATTTTTTTATTGAATATTTGGCTAATAAAAATAAAAAACAGGAGCCTTACTGTAAGCCATACAGCATACAAGATAAGTAGACAAGAAGAAAAGCTTATCAATCCACTTTTCTCTAGTTTACTATCATAATATTGGTCTTTAGCACCTGAAAATTAATTAAAAAAATTCTGAATAACAGTTTGTGCTTAAATTTCTCAAATGTCCTTTGACTGTGACATTTGCATTTTTTGTCAGTTATTTCATAAAGATTTAAGAAAATTTAAAAATATAAAAACCCTATTGATTTGGCAATGATTAAGTGGACATTCAAAGAAGCACTTAAGAGGCACATACTCTTCTTTAACTTTGTAAAATTAGGCCATGCCATACTGGAACTTTGTTAAGTGTTCGCTTGCGCATAGGTTTTAGAGTCCTCAAACTAAAAAAAAAAACGAAGTTGTAGGTGAAATTTTCTTAAATAATTCCGATGTTCCGAGATTCGTTAACGAAATTTTGTTTGGGAAAAAGTGTGTACGGCAACGACATTATTTATCATTATCGTGCCATTAATACAATATATTTATATTTTACATGAAAAAATACCAGTCATTCTATATTAAACTATATGTTTTCAGTCTGTGCTTAAACTAGTCATTTCATAAGTAATTCAGACCATTGTGTCATATATTAAGATCATGTTTTTCCATTAAAAATTTGTGTTTTAGTAAATAGGTACCTAGGTTTGTCAAATTTGAGTTGATGCTTAACAAAGTTCCAAATTGGCATGGCCTTATTTAAGTTCAGCAATGAATTCCATGCCATTAACTGGTCAGTTAAGTTCAAATGTGTCAATCTGCATTTAAAATGAAAACATTTTACACGATAAGTTGCTTAGCATTTACAATGGGTAAACAGTCAGATGTTAATTTGGCACCCTGCTCCCAAACATTTTCAATAGCAAAAGTATTGTCTAAGATTTTGTTTCCTTACCATGTAAGCAAATCCACACCACAAATACTGTCAATGGTGTTAAAACTATGAATGATAAAATGTCACAGATAAAATTTCTTTTGTCTTGAGCAGTGCCAGGATTTCTAAGAAACTGAAAAATAAGTTCTTCATTTTATAAAATATTACAGAAAATAAATAAATCTACTTCCAGTTTATACATTTACTCACAAACGTAAGAATTTTTTTTTAAAACTAAACAAGAAATGTAATGTGGAAACCACATTAAAGCCCTATTTTATAAAGATTTGGCCATAAATGACAGAGATATCCAACAAAAACATAAATGCAAAAATTACAAAGGGAAATTATCCATAATAATGCCAGGTAGAGTTGTGGTTATTTTCTTATTCTATTTGTCACCAGTGAAAGTTGTAGAGCTTGAAGTTAACTTAGAGTCGGGCTCCTTGTAATGGGGAATTAGCAGGAATGCCACGACTCGAAACAAATCACATAAACTCTGGCGAACAGAAGGGTCAGCCGATTCAACACATCGGCTTAAGAAACTAAACATAAATGTTCTATGATGAATCACAACACTGTTTCCAATTTCTATTAATTTTAATGAGTTCAAATCATCAATAACAATTAGAATAACAGTATGAATTATAAAGCAAGTATTCAATAAGTGTCCAAAATATGTTAAAAGTTAAAACTTCCTATGTAACAACTTATTAACTTAAGTATAACGTTTGCCTACATATTCAATTCTATCTATATTTTTCTATAACTTAAAAGTTTTATAGGGAAAATCAAAATTAGGGGCGGGGTAACATAAAAATAATCTAAAGTATTAACCAGCCAATCAGAATATTACTTTTTGACAATTACTTGTAAATTAATTAAGTAAGAACTGTCAGTGTTTGACACCTTTCTCAATAATATGATAAAATAAACAGACTAGCATATGTCAATACTTGAGACTGATCAAGAATTTTGATTATATAATTAACTAACAATAGACTTCAACATAAGGTGTTTCAAGCTGAGGTTATTTGTTACAAACAAGAAAACAAACTGGTTACATATGTTGATAAGATTGAGAACTTAATAAGAAAATTATGTTTCAAAACATCTTCTAAAATCATTAACATAAACAATTGGCTTGGCTGGGAAAATAAAGATTTAAATATTGATACTAAAGGTATTAGAATTATAAAATTTAAAAACTAAAAACCTTGCATTAAATGCTCTATGTTACATATTTATCACATGGTATATTATCATTGTATGAAGTTTCATAAAGATCTGATAATAAATGGCAGAAATATATGACAAATAAAAAACATAGCAAGACAATAAAATACTTGTTGCATGCTTGTTGTACTCGGTATAGTATGAATGTTCTGAGTATTATAAAAAACTCAACTGTTAGAGTTCTAGAAAAAAGATTATATCATTAAGCATCCCTATTAGGTCAGTAATATTTGCAATCTCTTTTAAGGCCACAACAAGTTGATATGTTCTACGGATTTTTCTAGAAAAAAATGGGGCGAGCGCGCGAAGAAAAAAAATATAAAAAATCTTAATTCAGTTGCTTAATATAGCCGTTTGACCAAATTTTTTTTAGCGAGCGAGGAAATCAAAATATATTTTTTGTAAAAACCGCCAAAATTAAGGTGCGAGCGAATCCATAGAACATATGACCAATTTGTTGCGGCCTAAGGGTCAGATAATTACCAAGAATATTACAAATCCTACCTGAGATATAGGCATGGTTTTCCTAACCAGTGAGAACTGAAAGTTACATATTTCACAAGTTGTTTTATTTGACTTTCCAAGCCAAGTCTGTAGACAGGAGACATGTAAAAGACCCATAGATCCAGAACAATAACATGGTGATACCAAAACCTCAGTGGAATCACCTTCATGACAAATACGACAAACAATACCTTCACTTTGTATACTGAAAAAAGAGTTCAGTCTATGAAATAAGTGGGTGTCTGGTTGCTTGGGACAACCATTTTTTAGTTCGAGCAACCAACAACTTCTTTTAGGCAACCAAATTTCTGCAAATGAGATACATGTACAGTGCTTGCTCTTAAAATGATCTGTTCAGACAACCACTTTCATAATCTAATTTCGTAAACTGAGAGCTTAAGGTAAATTTCCAAATTACATGTACTTATTTTCAATTTGGTAATTCATGTTGAAAAGTATGATGTGTGCTTACAAAACACAATATTTTTAACATTTATGAAAGTGTTTGATAGGGCTGTTGCAAGTATCAGAGTACTCGGATATTCGAGAACTCGACCAGAAAACGAGAATGAATATTCAGCACTTAATCCAAAATCGTCAGATTGGGATCTATTTTCACAAAAAAATGAAAGACACTTTTCAGCTAAATTACCACTGAAAATAAGCTGCACTAAAATAAAATCCTCTTCTGAGTCTTTTAGATGATTTTCCATGTAATAAAAGCTTCTGTAGACTTTCTTCACTTATTTTGTGATACATGTATTAACAATATATTTATATTATATATGTGTCATGTATATGAATTCCTGTATGCCTTTCATTAGCTATTGATTTGTGGTTCGATTCGTGAATCGTTACACAAAAATTGTGGTTCAGATCGATTTGCCACTTGCTCAACAATCCACAGCCTTAATAGTGTTTGTGGTCTAAGTATTTTTTCCATGGCTTGACATTTAACTTGTATAGTAGGATGCCCAGTTCTACATCTACATCTACATCTACATCTTTTTCATCAAACTGTCAGACTTGACATTTCTTTGATGGTGCGCAAGAGAAAAGAGAATTTAAAGTTACATATGGAAAAGTTATAGTAAAAGTAAGAAAATAGATCGGGCAAGAATTAGTGCCTAAACAGATAAAAGACAGAAGCAGAAAAGAGATTCCCAGTTACTTTTCACCTCCATCCAGAATACAACAAAGTTGTACAACAAAATGTTTACTTGCAGTAACAGAGTTGTACAACAAAATGTTTACTTGCAGTAACAAGTTGCCCAACCCCAAATATAGGTCATCAGAGGCCATAGGACAACCTTGAATGTTGAGCCTTGTTCTCTACTATAATATTTGACCGTTACTTATGTGTACATGTTTTGTAACTAGGTCCATTTAATATGCATTGGATTTAAAAAAAGAAGGTATGAAAACGACCATATGAACACAAACTCACGCTATGACTTTAGTTTGAACTTTGTTTATTCATACCTAGCATTCTGACTGTCTATTAAGTTACTTCTATAAGATTTAGATGTATGACTCTTTCTGCTACTGTCTACAGATTTTCTACTTGGTAGTGATACATTACTGGCATGAGCTTTCTGCATGAGTCTATCAGTACAATAAGAAGCTGCAGTACCTCTACTCACATTCTGAAAATGATGAAACAAGAAGATTATTTTCATTATTCCAGGGGCAATACTGTAAATGTTTTCAGGGAGTTAGGGATCAATGTTAGAGTTTTCCAAACTTGGACATCTAAAATATTGAGATCTGCTATTATTTGCAAATTATGCTTTTTAACTTTCTTTGGGTTATCAAGAGTACTTCTGTGTTATTTTAAGCTTTAGTTAAATTTCATTCAACTGTGAGTCAGGCACATACATTAACCCCTCTGGTTTCAATACTAGATATTTGTTTGATAATCCAGTAGCGCAAATACAGGAATCTATTTTTATTGTTAATGTAAGTGAGTAAAGAAGTACTGTAGTATTTAATTCAGTGGGATACACTGACATTTGGATAATAAGTGCACTGTGTTTATATATTTTATATTTTTTGAGTATGTATAATGCAATGAAATTTAAATTGATGTTCATGAATCTAATAACTACAATTCACAATTGAAAAACTTTCAGAGCAGTTATTGTAAGTACAAAGACATATTGCTCCAGGTTTGTGTAGTTACATTCACTAAAGTGGCTGGCAATTAGTACACAAAAGTAAATCACATAGCTATGTACTTCACAAATATTAATAGAATAAGGGACTTTTGTCAGTTATTTCCCCTTGTATACTCTTCAAATAGGTAGGTCCAGTTAGTAGGATTACTCGGATTTTACCCTTCCTTCTAAATGTCAATTTGCCAAAATTAATCTTAAATAACTTTTTTGTAAGTCATTTAATTTGTTTAAAAATCAAGCTAAGTAGTTTAAGGTGAAAAACTATCTAAATTTCAACACTTCTATTAATATCTTCATTAACGAGAAAGATATTAGATGAAATATTTTATTATCCTTACATAGGAATTCAATGATAAAATCCAAGGATTCCAACTGTAAGGACCTACTTACCCATTGGATTGCTTCAGATTTTATCAGTGAAAGATATCTGACAAAAGTCCCTGAATCAAAGCACTTACATCTTGCTGTACTTTATATTTGTCAATTATTTTCTGACCTGCTTGTTGAACATAATAGTTATTTGACATTGCTCCGTCACAACTTTCTGATGCTATACAAACCACAGAGATGCCTTCAACTACTTTTGTTCTTTCCTGAAATCATTGAATTTATGCTATTTCTTATTTTGCCAGCTCTGCCACCTGACACCCACTGTTATATTGAAAATTAACTATAACATTTAAATAATATGATAAATATTTTAAAATAATTTGCTAAATACAACCCATTCTAAATTCTGCACAGTAGTTGAACTTTTGTTTAACAACCACTGGGCTAGAATGCACTCTACAGGTACGCGCCTACTGCGCATGCGTCATTTTGCATTCTTCATTGAGTCAGTGCTGACGGTGACCGTTAAAAGCGGAGTTTCGGGGGCAGTAGCCCCTGATAAAAGACCGAAAATATCATAAAATTAAAATAAAATCACTTACCTTTCTATTCAAACAGGGTTAGGGTTAGGGTTATGGTTATATTTCTACTTCCGGTGAATTACTACGTACCGGTAAAGTGCAGTAGCGCCAACGACTGGCTGGCACAGAGGCTGCATTAGTACATGGTTAAGGAGTGTCGATTCCATAACGCAAGTCAATATCAAACTATGCAAGTAGCCAAGTAGATCATATTCAGTCATCCACCTAAATAAAGCAGTGAGTGTATGTTAGTTCTTACCTGGAACTCAAGACTCGGGTGAAGGCAAAGCCCAAGCAATGGCTTGCATGGCCCAATCAAGTTCTGATTACGGATCAACAGATTTCGTATCCAAACCGTGGTCCGTGGAAAAGTGTGAACTAAGTAATAGAATCTAAACACAAAAATGAAAATAACCTGTCGTTGTCAACGTAGATTCTGTTGTAGTTCGATTAGAAATCATTATTTTACGAAGAAAATTACATTAAACATTTGTTTTGAAGCAGCTGTTTACATTCGTTTGTCTGGTTCAAGCGATCTCAATACAAAGAGTGATGTACGCGGTACAATCTTTAAACCAGTCTAAAAGTTTCGGAGCGGAAATATTTTAATTTCCGTAAACAATCGTATTTTTTAGATTATTAATTATTCACACGCGTTTTATATCTGTAAATCTAGATGTAGGTGAATACATTACTTTTTAGCACTGATGCAATATTATCAAAGCGATACTTTTCATTGAGTTACTTGAGTACGCATAGATTTATGAGAATAGTTTTGTGTACGGAAACGCCCGATTGATTTTCGGGATGCGTTTTTTCGTAAACAGTTGGTCAAGTCGACTAGTAAAGAGTTTTCGAAATGCAAGTAGTCCGGCATTAAGCTCCGCCTACAATCTGTCTACTTTTTTTCAAACTTACATGAACTCTACATGATATAGACAGACCTAGCAAAATGATATTTAAAACGTGTATTCGGGTGGTCATTCAGTTAAAGCCGCGGCGGGCCCCTATTCATGTGGTCTACTAATATCAAGGGTCTCAGAGTGTGGCGTAGCGGTGTGCTACAGATTGTTACGTTGCCACACTGTTGTGTGAATCAAGTGTTTGGTACACAAACACCAACATTAATACTTAGGATACAGTTTATATAACAACACAAGTTTGTATATGACGTTTAATAATGGTCCGTGATCGTTATTGTTTACAAACATACTTAATAAAGTTCTAAATCTAATATCATAACTTATAAGTCCAGATTCAAAGCAATGTTCCTAACTTATATGTTCGAGCCGCTAACAGCGCTCGAACATCTTAATAATTATTTCTTATAAACTACACGTTTCTAGCCTGCGTTTCAAAAGCTAACTGACAAGCAACGATATCAACTCACAACTTGACCATCTGTCAAATGTATGTATGTACTCTAGATATGTCTATATGATTAATTAGACATGTTTAGGATCGCCCATTATGCGACAAGAGGACCCAACTACTTAATCAAAATCTGTTTTGTTTCATGAGCAAAGTTGAAACGCATGCAAAAGCTCGATACAAAATCGTACAGACATTGTGTTGGAAAGAACTGCATAAGAGTCAAAAATATTTTTGCAACAAAAACAGGTCCCAGGTCAAATCAACTTGTTTTTGTGATGTATGGAATATAAAACAACTTTTAAGTAGTGAAATGTACCTGTCTGGAAATATTGTACACATAAAATACACATTTATAGACGGAAAGAAAATGCTTTAAAAAATCAATTAATCAAGCAAAAGTGACTATTGTCAATGTTTCCCAAGTAAAGATTTGGTGATTTTGGTTAAAACTACCTGTTGAAACCTTGTGCAAAAGTGATGATGTTAATACATATTTTAGTTCATACATGTATATTTACACAGAAAAACACACTTATACACAAAGAATAATTAGATGTTATCGTATTTTTTCTATCAATTGTGTTGTCCCCATAAAAGTTTTCCATGCTGTAACAGAATTGGTTAATAATAAATACAACGATTCCTCCATTTACAAAAGATACGTCATTGTTTTCCTTTTTGAAAAGTATTCATTTATAACAATTTGCCTGCAACCGGAACACTCATTCTTGATGCCAAACACCAAAAATTATATTTTCAAGGGCGAGAGGTGGTTGCGTATATTTCTACCTGATCCTTTATGTAACAATCAGAAAACTGTTTGAAATACAGACTTCCAATATTCTGAGCGATGAATAAAACTACATTTATCACATGTAAGACCATTTTAAACAGCAGGGAAGAAAACTGACATGCTGAGACTAATAAAGTGATGAAATGCATGCAATACATCCTTTATGTAACATTCAGTGATGTACCAAAACAAAATCGTAACACCAAGGAGTGATTTCGATACAGCATGGAAATTCAGCTCGAAGATATTTTTCAATTATCGTTTTAATGGATAAAATCGATGTTCTTTTGAGTTAGCTATGTGTGTTGTTTGTATACTCGCACATAAATAGAACATTTGGTATCTTTTGTGTATTTAAGATTAATCAAACAGAACTTGTTACATCAAGGAATAACTCACAATTGTTTCTAGAAGTAATATTGAAATAAACTTTTGTTTCGTTATGAGAATGTAACGTACATCTGATTACAACAGTTGTTTTAAACATAGCTAATTCTATGAAAATACCTATACAAAATGTTAATATTACAATGGCATTTACATGGTGATAATTGAAACACGTATTATTGGAAGACGATGTAAATTGTCCACTTGTAGGCGTCGGATCCTTACCGATTTTGGTTGCTTTGTGCCGTCTAGATACCCACAGACTTTGGTTTATGTGAAAAGGTTTGCTGTCAATGGAGTTTGGACGATTTGAAGAGTATGGATAAAAACCGATTTCTGTCGATTTGTGGATTCTGGATGCCAACCGATTATGGTTTATCTGTTGAGTCTTAAGGCAAACCGATTTGTATTCATTTTTAGAGTCTGGATGCCTACCGATTTTTGTAAATATGAGGAGTCTTGACGCCAATCTATTTTTGTCGATTTAAAGAGCCTATTTGCTAATCAATTTTGGCCCACTTGCAGATTCTGGATCCGATCTACGTTCATTTGTGTAATCTAGATGCTTTCCAATTTTGATCGATTTGTAAATCTCAAAATGCATTTGAATTTGGTCCATATAAACCGATTTTCGTCTATTTGTTAAGTCTTGATGCCAGCCGATTTAAGTTGATGTTTAGTCTAGATGCCTACCTATTTTATCTATTTGTAGAGATTAGACGTCAACCTCTTTTGGTCTATATGTACAGGCTAGATAGCAACCGATTTCGGTCTATACGTAGAGTGTAGAAGCCAAACGAACTTGTCTTTTTTGTTGATTTTAGATGCAAATCGAATTTGTCGATTTGTTGAGGCTAGACGCAGACCAAAGTTGTTTATTTGTTGAGTCTAGATGCTAACCGAATTTTGTCTATTTGAAGAGTCCAAATACCAAATGAACTCGTATATTTGTTGAGTCTAGATGCAATCTTCATTTGTCTATTTAATTTTTAGTCTAGATGCCAACAGATTTTATCTATTTGTAGCGTGTAGATGTCAACATCTTTTGGTCTAATTGTACAAGCTAGATACCAGCTGATTGCGGTTTATACGTATAGAGTCTAGATGCAAACCGAATTCGTCCATTTGTTGAAAGTAGATGACAACCGAATTTCGTCTGATATAAGAGTCCAGATACCAAACAATTTTTCTTTTTGTTGAGTGTAGATGCCAACCTTATTTGTATATTTGTAGAATCTAGTTGCCAACTTATTTTTGTCAATCGGTTGATGCCAATAAATTTTTGCCAATTTGTAGATTTCAAGTGATAACCGAATTTTGTCTGCAGAAATGTAGAGGCAAGATGCCAACTGGTTTTGTCTGTTTGTTGAGTCAAGATACTAAATTATGTTTGTCAATTTATACTGTCTCGGTGTCAACCGATTTTTATTTAATTGTAGAGTGCAGATGCCAACCAATTTTTGTCTATTCATAGAGTGCAGATGCCAAACGAATATTGTCTATTTGTAGAGTGTAGAAGCCATCCGATTTTTTTCTATTCTACTTGTATGGGCTGAATGCCAACTGATTTTTGTTGAGTCAACATACTAAATGATGTTTGCCAATTTATATTGTCTAAATGCCAACCGATTTTTGTTTAATTGTAGAGTGCATATGCCAACCAATAGACCTAATCAGGAATTTAAATTTATGGGTTTTTCCGTCCATGCACAGGCGGTACAAACAAAGTTTTCTAGACATTATTGCTAAACAGCGCAAGCTATGGATTAAATCCTTTTGATCTTTTTACACGTGTTTTCATTGTAACAGTGAAAGTTTGTTTGTACCGGTGGGGAAATCCCAAATATTTGAATTCCAGATATAGTCTATTTTGTCTATTTATAGAGTGCAAATGTCAACCGAATATTGTCTATTTGTAGAGTGTAGATGTCAACCGATTTATGAGTATATGTAGAGTCCAGATAACAATCGACTTTGTCTATTTGTTGAGTCTAGATGCCAACCTATATTGGTTTATTTGTAGAATCTGTATTTTAAGTTTTGACCAGTCTTGATTACAACCCATTTTGTCTATTAGTAGCGTCTAGAAGCCAAACGTTTTTGTCTATTTGTAAAGTCTAGAAGTCAACCTATTTTGTCTATTTATTGAGTGAATATGCCATCCGATATTTCTACTTGTAGCGTCTGGTTGACGACCGAGTTTTGTCTATTGGTAGTGTGTAGATGCCAACTGATTTTTGTCTTTTTGTAGAGTCTGGCATAGAAAATCTTAAGACAAAATGTGGTTAGATGTGAGTGATATCATTTCACTAGCTTGCTTTGAAAACAAATCCCAGAAAAAAAGAATAAGTATTTTCTTCATGATAGTTCATGGGGGATTTATTCTTATCATAAATAAAGAATGAACATGGGTGTCTGTTGGCATCTAGACTCTACGTAAAAGACTAGATATCATTGAAGTTCAGAAATATTGAACATTTAGTTCAATTATTTTCAAGGCTGAAAAATGTTAGCCATTTTCCTTTTGTTATCATTGAGTGTTAGTTTATGGTGTTGGTCACCATATATTGTTCAGTGGCGAAACAATCTATCATAATAGTTTAAGACCAAATATTCAACGTAGATATTAGATAGCCTTGGTTGTAAATACATGTATTAAAATGCTTCTATGTCTACACATTGATAGTACAGTACTGCGTTACTTAAGTTGTTTTCAGTCTGCAATATAAAGTTTCATTATCAACTCTCCTGACTGTAACAGTCATCATTCTTTCATGTAACAAATAAATATTTTAAGCTTTGACCTTACCCGAATAACTTTTATCTGAAGAATAAAACATTCAATATTCTGTGTTTATCATACTGATAGTTCAATAATGCGTTGCGGAAGTACTTTTCAGTCAGCAATATCAAGTTTTATTTTCAACTTTCCTAACTGTAACAGAACATATTCTTTCATGTAACAAAGAAGTATATTAAGTTTTTACCTAACTCGAATAACTTTTATCTGAAGTATAAAACATTCACTAGACAACTTTTTAAATGTTAATCTTTCATTTCTTTATTATGTTCTTATTCATTGTTCATTGCTTCTTAAAATTTTAAACGAATTTCAGTTATTAACTCCTTCCTGTAACAAAAATGTTCTCTGATGTAACGTATCATTCAGTAGTGTAACGAGTCATGCGAGAACGTTTTATTTTCTTCACAGTTCTGACAGCACTTATGATGTGTGGTGTATTTAAAGGGATAAACCGATTTAATGAAATCAACTACAGAGATAACCATTCTGAGGCTTTTTATTTTTACAGTAAAACAAATAACACTGGTAAAATGCCGTATTTACCCCTTCTGTGCGTACACGCATGCCCACAGTAAACAGTCATCGTATTACAATAAACAATAAAACCTAACATCAAAACGTATCTTAATTGAAGTTCTCCAACAGAAATTAAGTGAATAGGTCTAATCATAAGCCAGACATGGAATGATAAAAATTCGTAACATGAAGGAAATGATGAAACCAAGGTCAGGTATTATAATATTTGTTTCCCTAAACAGGTCGAAATATTGATCATTTTTACATGGGTTGTTTAGAGTATGCTTCAATCGAACAAAAAACATACCCCAAGTCACTCTCAAACATACTTTATTTTTTTGGATTTGATATGCCAGTTTTGTTGCAATTTTGACTCATAAAACGTTAATATCTAACAAAATATGTTTAATCGTTGGAGTTTTAAGTCTTTCTGGGTCGAAAAAATTGATATGAGTGGTACACAGGTATTAAATAAAGTTTTAAGTATATAAAATCAGAATAAAAACCCCGAATGCAGAGTATACAAAAACTCTTTACGATCTTGAACGGAAAACTGCCATTCGGAACTTACTCGGCCATTCGCTACACGAATATCCTCGGACATATTTAGGCGCCATTATGAAACTATGTAAACAAATACACGATCGTTTAGGCGGTGACTGAAGTTCCGTTTTTAATCCGTAAATTTAAAATTACACAGTTCAATGATACCGATGAACAATATTTGCTTCAATTTAAAACAAATAAATATGTTTAGACAAAGATCTGTGTGTAAACTACAAGAACTATTTTGCGTAACCGTTACGTGCTTCGCCTCGCGTAGGTAGTAAAATCACCAAAATCCGGTGAAGACGGGATGCGTTTTGTCGTCAACAGTTGGTACAAGTCGAGTGGTAAAGAGTTGGTGTATATCAGCATGAGAGGCTGTTTTATAGATTTTCGCAAGGAAATATTAATTAAATTATAAAATGGTGGATTTAAACCCGGAAATGTTTATCAGTAGGGAATACTTCCCGTTCGGGAAACAAGGGGATTCCCCTTCAGTGCTTTCCGATCGGGCAGCAAATGTCAAAATGCTTCCCGATCGGGAAGGATTTTGGCCTTTTTTGACGTACCTTACTAAAAGTGACGCTGCATAAAAGTATTTAACCTACAAAAATATGAAAAACACCATCTGATACAGGAAAGATGTATCTAAAATCCTACATAATCGTTTTCTTTTAAAATGCCCACAATTAAAATAATCGGAAAATGAAATTCAGAAAAAAATATGACTTCAAAGAAAAAAGTTGTTTCCCATTCTGGAAACATTGCTTCCCGATCAGGAAGCAAGTTATTCTATTTTAATGTTATAGTCTGTATGTAATGCAAAACTTATTTAAGCAAGAGACCTGTCCATTTATTTGTAAAGAATTTAAGGCTATATCACCCAGTCAGAATAGTAACAAATAGTCTAACACCTACACTTGAAATAAACATTCTGATTTTCTACGAGAATAATCTGATCTAAACAAAATTAACTGTTCAATTAAACTTTCATTTATGTTCATAATCATAGGTGTGAATATATTTAGTAATATGACCTCTCAAATTCAAATAGCATAATATTTGATTTATTTCCTAAATCTGTAATTTTATGATGATTATACCCCCGCTTCGAAGAAGAGGGGGGTATACTGTTTTACCCTTGTCCGTCCGTGCGTCCGTGCATCCGTCCGTCCGTCCGTTACGAAATTTCCGTCGCAGTTTTCTCAGCAACTATATCATGCAGCAGCCTAATACTTTGCATATTGCTTCATCCCATAGTCCCATGTGGTGTAAAGCGATTTCATCCTCCTTGCTCATCTACTTCCTGTTTGTCGCATATTTTTAGATTTTGGCGGGGGTATCACTAGTGAGCATTAGCTCACAGATTTACTTGTTTTATCACAAAATTAAAATGAGCCAAGGCTGGAAAGTCGGGTATTCTTGGTTGTCGAATGTTGGTACTTAAGTCAATTGTAGATGGCTGGACTTACTATGTGTTTTTTCATTACTCTAGACTACAAATGTACATAATTCTAACCAGAAGAGCTATCAAAACAAAAAGCAAAACAATAATTTTAAAATAAAGCTTACACAATATGAGCCATTCCCTGTCAGGTACATGCTTTGTATGCTAATTTGGGAGATTTTTAAGATTGAAGAATAAAATTTCTGCAAAATGTTGAAAGAAGAAAATAATCCTTTACTCTTCGGTATGAGATGGTTATCGACGAATCCATAATTTCTTTAGCACCATTAAACAACATTTCTATTTTCTAAATTTGACCAAACTCAAAAACAATGCATGATAATTCTATAGCATGAATTGAAATTTAATTTTACACACTATCGAGATTCTCATTAATGTTTAAGCATAAATAATAATGAATACTGTGTTCCATATTATTTGCTAGTTTTGAAAAATACATAGTTAACAATTGGAAAAACAAGTGTTTGCATGATGAGGCTTTTTAAAAGAATATGAAAATAAAATCAATGAGCATTTATTTATTGAAAACAAAAATGCTTTAAATGGGATTACATACTGTAAAAGGTTATTGGACACACCTCTTGTAGTCTATTTCTTGTGAAATAATGATAGAAATGATGATGTGACTGTGCTTTAAACATTCACATGATTTTCCTTGAACATTGAAAACATTACACATATCCTTAGATGTGCTGTATTTATATTAGTCATTTGGCCTATGTCCATTTTAACATAGCAAGCAGGGTGAAAATATGATACCCCTTTGTTCACTTAGTAAACTTGTAAAAATAGTTCAACGATACTGCTCAAACTTATTTTTATAGCAAAAATTTACTTATGGCCGCCAGGTGTCATTGCTTACTCCCAAATAGTCTATTTTTACTGGAAATGCAATAATACAAGTTCATGTATAATAATAGGAAACTATAACACATGAATTGAACCACATTTAGATTTTATATTAGTGTTTATAGATAGGGTTTGATCATTTTGAATTATTTTGTGTAAATCGTTCAGTATACCGCTGGCCTAGATTAGTTGTTAGGATGGTAGCATACTAATCTACTGATTTAGGGTTCCAGGAGCTTGGTCATGAAATACTTTCTATGACTATTCTCCCTCTCACTACTGATTTAAAATATTTTGAGCAGTTTTCAGTAGCTGACTAAGTATGCCCTTAGTAATCAGCGATCTGCAAAATTCAGAGATTAGCCTTTCCTAAAACAGTGAGTATGTTGACTAACAGCTGTAATATGAAACATGAGATAAACAATGTGCTGCTACAGTGTTTATCCCAGTCAATGATACTTTACATTTATACACATGTCAAACATCTGAATTTATAATAAGTAAACTTATCGGAATATCTTATTGGATGTTATAATTATTCATATAAAAATTGAAAAACGTGATTATATTTCTATACAATTCCCTTTAAGGAACAGCTAAATTACTATAAATTACTATGAATGGTACTTGTGAAAGGTGTTTCTAACATATGCATTGGAATCAATGCAATATTTCCATTAATATATTAAAAAGATGTCTATAGCTTAAGTTTAATTTGGATTACTTACAAATTATATTAAAACTAGTATAACGGGCTTCCTGATCGGGAAGCAATGTTTCCAGAACGGGAAACAACCGATGTCGTATTATTTTCTGAATTTCATTTTCAGATTATTTTAATTGTAGGCATTTTAAAAGAAAACGACTCGGTAGGATTTTAGATACATCATTCCTGTATCAAATGGTGTTTGTCATATTTTCATAGGTTTAATACTTTTATGCAGCGGTCACTTTTAGTTAAGTACGCCAAAAAAGGCCAAAATCCTTCCCGATCGGGAAGCATTTTGACATTTGCTGCCCGATCGGGAAGCACTGAAGGGGAATCCCCTTGTTTCCCGAACAGGAAGTTTTCCCTACTGTTTATTGTCAGGAAAATTTTTATCCTCAAAAATAGAACTATTTAATGTCCTTTTGCTTAGTGAACACCCACAAGAAATCAATACGCCACAATAAAAGGTTACGGTTTAGCGCTACATAGTACGCTTCTAAATTAATCTCCTTTTGAGAAGACTCTTAAAAAAGCTTTAAAATCTCACGATCAGATGTTGTTTTGTTCAATGAGAATTTACTTTATTCATGTACGATTACATTTACAAATTTTACCAAAATCAGAGAATTAGATCTATGTCTCTGCCAAAATATTAGATTTTACACAGGCTTAAAATTTAAAATGCCGGCGTGGGCCTATCATTTGCAATTTTCGTTCACGTTTGTGAAGATATTTTTCCCACAAAATAACTTTATACGTGGTTTTTTACTCTCTGTAGATTTTACCTTATATGGCTCATTTTTGGAATTTCTGTAAAAAACTGTATTTACATTAAAGTATTTCTTACACTTCGTCATTAAGGGCAGATAATTCCTGATTTTCATGTACAGACTTCTTTTTTAGTACCTGTCTTCCATATACAAATCCTTTAAGGCCCATAAAGACATTAAACTCAAAATACCTATAGTTTTTTGTCCACTGAAAACATGCATTACTTGAACACTAACTCTTTACAGATTTAACCTTATAGTGGTCGTTTTTTGCAATTTCAGTTGGAATTTATAAAGAGTTTTTTTATACATCTTCATCAGGTTTCTAAGCACATTGTTTTAGAACCTATGTCCCAAACACATAATTTAAGGCCCATAAAGACATTAAACTCAAAGATCTAAAGTTTTTTGTCCATTGAAAAGACATGAACACAAACTCTTTACAAATTCAACTTTAAAGCGGTAGTTTTTCGCAATTTCAGTTGAAATTTGTAAAGAGTTTTTTATACATCTTCATTAAGTTTCTATTAAGCGCATTTTTTTAGTACCCATGTATCAAACACATAATTTCAGGCCCAGAAAGACATTAAACTCAAGGATCTAAAGTTTTTTGTTCACTGAAAAGACATGAACACAAACTCTTTACATAATTAACTTTAAAGTGGTAGTTTTTGCAATTTCAGTGTAAATTTGTAAAGAGATTTTTTAAACATCTTCGCGAGGTTTCTCAGTAAAATTCTTAAAGTACCCGTGTCCCAAACACATCATTTTAGGTCCAGAAAGACATTCAACTCAAAAGATCCAAAGTCACTGAAAAACACTTTATATATGAATGAAAAACTCTTTGTAGATTTTACCTTAAAGCGGTCGTTTTTTGAAAGAGATTTTTATACATCTTCATTTGTTCTGATTTTTATATAAAAACCTCTTTTTTGAGTGCCCATGTCTAAAACACATAATTCAAGACCCACAAGGACGAAGTTTTTGTCCACTGAAATAACTATAGACATGAACAAAAACTCTTTGTAGATTTAACCTTTAAGCGGTCGGTTTTTTTGCAATTTCAGTTGAAATTGTTCGAGTTTTTTGTACATCTTTTTTAGGTTTCAAAGTTCAGATTTTTATGAACAAACCATTTTTAGTGCCCGTGTTCCATACATTTAACTAAAATAATGTCCACTGAAAACTTTATACACAAACAAGAACTCTTTAAGATTTAACCTTAAAGGGGTTGCAATTTTTGTTGAATTTTGTATTGAATTTATGCACACATCTTGTATTGTTTCTTATTATATATAGATATTCATCTAGAAAGTTTTTCTTTTAGTACCCGAGTTCCATAATGATTTCATTTTATGCCATTCGAAAACTCTTTACCGATTTTACTAGAAATATTGCAGATTTGCAATTTTCCGTTCAAGTTTGTAAAGAGTTTTTGTATACACTTTATTCAAGCTCATTATTCTAATATTTATCGTTTTTTTAGAACCTGAGTTCCATAATTATTCTATTTTATGCCAAACGAAATCTCTTTACCAATTTTACTAAAATATTGCAGATTTGCAATTTTCCCATTCGGAACACCCTCGACCTTTCATGAATGAATAATCTCGGAAGGATTCGTGGGGGGGGGTCTTCACAATGATGCGTTATTCTGCAAACAGTGTACAACATGTGGTTGTGGTAAGAAAGTTTGGACCTCCCCTAGATAAAGTTTGGACCCGCTCTAGTAAAAAAACCTGGATTCGTCCCTTGCAGTTGGAGGGAGAATTACTGAAGTTTTTTATGACCAATCTCTACAAAAGTATGCCTGGCCCTGGAAACCTATGATCATGCTGGCCCTGGAAACCTATGACCCTATGAACAGTAGACTATAAGACTTGTACACTACCAACTGAGTTAGCCGACTATTTTATACGATATACACAATGCGAAAGTTGAAAAAAGCTATCGATGAAATATTTTGAAGATAAATTCCATTCCAATAACAATAGTGGTAAAATCCATTAAGTAAAACAATACCTTTGAAGCCGTATTACATAACAGTTGTGAAGAACCATGGCAAATACATTTGGCAGACAAAATCTCATTAAGGTCAACTTACTTGCTAGTCGAAGTAACCATGCGTGTCTGTATTTAAAGTCAGGACAAGCTACTAGAATACAACAATGTTACATGATGAATACATTGCCAAAAAAATAAACAGTGTGTAGACAGATTTCGAATCAATAAACAATGCTACTGGTTTTAAATACTCAAAGTTACAGAATATATGATCCAGTTTCTGTTTTTGAAGACATTTTTTGTTGGGTTTCATGCTGCAGCAACACATGGTTTAGGTCATACCAACTGCATTCAACCAACCTACTCACCGTTCTTAGAAAGGTTAAATACTTGGATTTAGCAGTTATCCAGTTAATTACTAGGCACATATTTACTTCTGTCAGAGACTGACAACAGTCCTACATGATTTAGAATCAATAGTATTTAGAATCAGAGGTAGGAGGGAGAAAGTCTGTCGAAATCGTTTCATGACCAAGTTCCACGACAGTTTGCCCACTTGGGAATCGAACCTACGACCGCTTGATCAGAAGACTCGTAGACAAGCCCAGTTTATTTATTGTGTTAACATAACGTGTAAGTAACATAAAAACAGCTCAGTACACCAGCCAGATGCAGAACCACTCTGTTGTAGAAGTACAGGTCGTCCACGTTAACATTGCGTATATAAATACAGACTAATATAAATATAGCCAGTTTTGAACATCACACACCAATATCTTAAATAGGTGTATAAATGTGTGAATAAATCGCTTTAATTTGGACAAAATATATTTTGATTTGTCCTCAATATTTTTCCTACTCAACTTTTTTGGTTTGAAAATATTCGAGGACGAATTCAATGTTAACATTTGATTCGTCCCCAATAGTTTATGTACTAATTTGTTTTGGTTCGAAAATAATTGCGGCTGAATCAAAACATTATGGATTGGTTCCTAATATTTTTCGTACTCAATTTTTTTTGTTCGAAAATATTTGGGGACGAGTCATTTAATAACATTTTGATTCGTGTGGAATATTTTCGACCTCAACTTGATTTAGTCAGAAAATATTTGGGGACGAATCAAAATGTAAACACAACATTCGTCTCATACATTTTTCGTAATCAATTTTTCTTGTTCGAAAATATTTGGGGACGAGTTCTTTGATAACATTGATTTGTCTCCAATAATTTTTTACCTTTAATTTGGTTCGAAAATACTTGTGGACGAATCAAAATGTAAGCAAGATTCGCCTCTTTTTCGAAACCATTTTTGTTCGAAAATATTTAGAGACGAATGAAATGTCGACTTTGATTCGTCCTCAGTATTTTTCGACCTCGTGAGGAAGAATCAAAATAAATTTGTTCCTTATATTTTTCGTACTTAGTGGAATTTGGTTCGAAAATATTAGAGTACGAATCTTTGTTCACATTTAGTTTCGTCCCCGATATTTGTGTAACAAACGAATTTGAGTACGAAATATATTGAGGGCGAAACAAATTGTAATCAAAGAACCCGTCCCGTAAAAAATATTTTCGAACCAAAAAAATGGTTACGAAAAATATATAGGACGAATCTTTCTTTTACATTTAGATCTGTCCCCAAATATTTTCGAACCAAATTAAGATAGTTCGAACATACTTTGGGACTAATCTTTGTTAACATTTTATTCGTACCCAATAATTTTCGTATTCAACTTAATTTGGTTCGAAATTGTGGACGAATCAAAATGTAAACAAGATTCGTCTGCATTCTTTTTTGTACTCATTTTTTTCTAAAATATTTAGGAACGAATGCAATGTTGACTTTTTTTATTCGTCTTCAGTACTTATCGTACTGGACTTCTGTTCGAAAATATTCGGGGGAAAACTCATAATTTTCGTACTCAATTGACTTCGGTTCGAAAATATTAGAGTACGAATCCTTCTACATTTTGGTATGTTCCATTTTTTTATCAAATTGAGTAGAGTACGAAGAAATATCGAGTACGAAACAAAATGTAATCCAGGTATGTTCCGAAAAAATACTGTTCAAATAAAATTTGATTACGGAAAGAATATGGGACGAATCTGGTCCATTTTCCGATTTGTCCCCAAATATTATTGAACCAAGTTAACGTTTGTTTTCGAATCAGAATTTAAACAAGATTAGTCCCTTTAATTGTTCGTACTCGAATAATTTGGTTCGAAAATATTTGGGGACCAAATTTTTGATTCGTCCAGAATATTTTTCGTACTCAATTCAATTTCGTTCGAAATTTGGGCACGAATCAAAATTTTAACAAGATTTGTCCCTTTAATTATTCGTACTCGAATATTTTGGTTCGAAAATTATTGTTTACATTATGATTTGTCCGAAATATTTTACCTCGAACTAATTCGTGAATTTCATTCGAAAAATTTCGGGGACGAATCTTGTTTACAATGTTTCGTCCTCAACGGGAAGAATCAAAATGTCAAGATTCGTCCCTTAGATTTAGGAATTGCGATTTTGTTCGAAACTATTAGGGGACAAATCTAATTATATTCGTCACAGCATTTTCATACTTTTATTAATTTGGCTCGAAAATATTCGGGGAAGAATTCTGTTTATATTTCAAATCGTCCCAAATATTTCTTATACATGTACTTTACTTTATTCGGTACGAAAATATTTGTGGACGAATATTTAATGTTACATTTTGATTCGTCCCTAATGGTTTTGGTAATAATAAAATACAACACAATTTAATGAGTTTACTTGGACAACAAACATCTCAAGGACAAAGAGTCCGAGATGACTTGTTAAATATCAGGGGCCAAATTATACAATCCACGCGTATTGTGACAACAAACATCTCAAGGACAAAGAGTCCGAGATGACTTGTTAAATATCAGGGGCCAAATTATACAATCCACGCGTATTGGGACAACAAACATCTCAAGGACAAAGAGTCCGAGATGACTTGTTAAATATCAGCTGGCCAAATTATATCAAGTACATGGAATTGGATAACAAGAGTCTCAAGGACAAAAAGTCCGAGTCAACTTGTTAGAAAAATGGACCAAATGTATAATAAATTCATTGGGGGGAGGGGGGGGGGGTCTTCTGTAGTGATCAATAGTTTTACATTCACCAGTTTGGAAGGCTTGAAAAGTACATCTGTTCATCTGTAACATTCTGAAATAAAACTGTTTCAACTGAAGAGCGATATTTTGACAGACTCAACTACAAAAGCATATGTGTATGTAACAAAACATTTAACAATCATCATTGATTTTCTTTAGTCCAATTAAAAAGTCATAAGCATGATAAATTAAAAAGTCTACAGCAGGGCTAGTATTAAAAAAATCAAATAAATTAAGAATACAATGAAAGCAAACATATTAAATACATCAACCAAAGAATGGTTTAAACTACTCATTGTAACTACATGTATTGTAAGTTTATTCAAAAGGCAATATACAACCATCCTTTTTAAAAATGTTGGTAACAAGCAACAACATTTTACATCAAATTACCATGCTTTTTTCTGCAACACTGATTGTGGGAATTATAGAAGGTTTATAACTTTGTTCTTCCAAGTAATACCTTTCCCTAATTTAAATGACGAAGTCTTAATAGCCATCAATGCACGAGTAACCAAAGGTGCCCGTAGCGTCGGAAAGCCAAAAAATTGTTTAATAAAAAATATAAGGTATCCAACTCGATGAAATCCTTCAGAATTTTACTTGGAAGAGATGTGACAGGTCTGCTTTTCAGGACTAAGCACTCACTCCTGAACGATTTAGCGCTAAAATCTAATTAATAAGGACGTGTTAGACAAATAAACATGAGCACCGCTGGGCGGAGCATTATATACCCAAAAGTGTTGTTTGTTTTTAGTTAAGATGAAGCATTTGTAAGACATGAGAATATTTCAGATCAATATCATATTATGTATAATTGTGGAAAACAAAGTAGAGAAAAAAGTTTTAAGGTAAAAGTGACCTTGACCTTTGACCTTGTGACCCCCAAATCAATAGGGGTCTTCTACCCGATATGGACATCATTGTATGAAGTTTGAATATTGTGTACCAAATGGAACTTAAGTTATGCTCCGGAAACTGTTTTCACTTTCAAGGTAATAGTGACCTTGACCTTTGACCTTGTGACCCCCAAATCAATAGGGGTCTTCTACCCAATATGGACAATCATCGTATGAAGTTTGAATATTGTGTACCAAATGGAACTTAAGTTATGCTCCGGAAACTGTTTTCACTTTCAAGGTAATAGTGACCTTGACCTTTGACCTTCTGACCCCAAAGTCAATAGGGGTTTTCTATTTGATATGGACAATCATCGTATGAAGTTTGAATATTGTGGACCAAATGGAACTTAAGTTATGCTCCGGAAACTGTTTTCAGTTTTAAGGTAATAGTGACCTTGACCTTTGACCTTGTGAAACCAAATTGCTAACGGACGGACGGACGGACGGACGGACGGACGGACAGACGGACGCAAGGGGGTATAACATAATATGTCCGAAATTCTTTCGGGCATATAAAAATGGATTACTAGCGTCAATATCAAACTTCTCGCTATGTTTCGGAAGACTGTATTTCGATCAGTATACTCGAATTGCTATTGTTTATCTGCCGTCTCGACCATTTTGTGAATGGTGATGCGCGCGCCTCGCGTTTGTAACGAGTCATTTCAGTGGACGGTATTTTTATTCTGTCCAATAAAATGACTCGTAACCAAATTAAGGTCAAATGTGATGCGCGCGCATCCTCATTCAATAAAATGGTCGACTCGGGAGATAAACAAAACCGATTCAAGTAAAATGATCGGTACAATCTTAGCAAGGGGGCGAGAAACTTGATATTGAGGAAGAGTCCATTTTTAAGTTATCTAACACGCCAGTATTCGATTTTAGCGCTAAGCCATTGGAAAAGAGGTGTTTAGTCTGGGAATGCTGACCTGTCACATCTCTTCCGAGTAAAATTCAGAACGATTTCGAGTTGGATACCTTTTATTTTTTTACAAAACAAAATTTTGGCTTTTGGCTGGAACTTTTGTATTTGATGTATTTATGATAATTAGAGCATGTTTAAGTAATAATTAACAATTATATGGAGTTTTGTAATGCGATGGGCACCAGTGCGAGTAACTATATGCATATTATTTAAAAATTATTAAATAATATCATGTTTTATATATACTAATTTAATTAGAATTGTAACTAAATAACAATTTTTATTAAAGATAAGTTATAATTTCAATACAGCAAGTATTTATAAAATAAAAACATTAAATCAGCAGTAACGTCAGCAGTACAGCAGTAAACCTTTACTGCTAGGATTGATTGCAGTATCTTACCTCTCCGTTTTCTGTCAGTAAAATGTAAATATGTTCATCATTTTCATGTATAACATTAAAGTTTGTAGTTTGTTGAGTTTAATGCTGTAGCCATCAGTCTACCTACTCACTGTTCCTGGAAAGGCTAAATCTCTGGATTTAGAAGTTAACCAACTACTAGGCGCATAATTCGATCAGTGAATAACTATTGCCCTACATGATTTAGAATCAGTGGTAGGAGAAAGAATATTTTCAATAATTAAATTTGACTATCATCATCGCCATCATAACCATTACCATTATGATCGAATGTTGGAGCAATACAACCATTATTTTCAAAAGTTTACTGCTGTACTGCTGAAATTTCTAGCACTAAGGTTTTACTGCTGTACTACCCAAATATTTATCAGTTTAGCTGCTAGTTAAGTTAAGTTAACTAGCCACTAATTGCACTTGGGTAAAACACTACCATCAATGCAGAGTTACATACTTTATAAGTACAGTGTCAACCAAGAGTTTTGAGACATAGGAATAGATACGGCTTAAATTCTGAAATTTCATTGATTGCTTACTTAAGTACATTTTGTATGGTTGGTGATAAAATGAAAACAATATTTTATAAATGCATCACAATCAGCATGTCACAATACATACCAAAGCCTCTAAAACTATGATCAATGTAATGTCTTTTCCAATAAACAAAGTTCTTATAATACTTTTGTAGACTTAACTATAATTACACCCATAACTAACGACACTTAAAAATAAACTTTTTCAATAAAATCTATTTAGAAGGCCTACAAAGTGAAAATGTCTCCAAACATTTGGTTGCCACTGTACAGGAAACAACTCAACTCAAGGCAACTCATGCTGCCTAAGGCTGTCACGATATACCGGTATATTGCAATACGCAGCTGTGGCAATACGAACCGCGGTACAAATTTTACGTACAGGTATTTGGCGATATTTTTTATTTAATTGGAAAATTCTTTTCTTCGCAAGATAAAAGCAGCGAAGCGTTAGTTTTTTATTGTTCACTCAACCGATAGGGGCGTGTTTGATTGGTTGTACGGAACTTGTACAAAACTTAGTCTTCAATCTAATACTTAGGGACAGGAAGCATGGCGTCCTGGAGCTTGATGGCTAGGATGTTCTGCAGCTAAAAATATGATTGTTGCTTTCAACTTAGTGTCTTTTTTATATGCAAAACACATATCCCAGTCCATGATCGTATATATCTATAGAGGCTAGAATCTATCAGTTTCTGCTGATAAGATTTGCAATGTTTCTGTAAAAACAGCACAGGTACAACGTATCTAAAACCTACAATATATCGTGGTACGTATCGTGATACGGTGCTTGCGTATTGCACGATACGCTTCTGGTGTATCGTGACAGCCCTAATGCTGCCCCAAGAGATAACTCAACACATAGGCAACTCAACCTCTGAACAATTCAACCCATATCATATGGTATTACTTATTTGATGGAAAAAATGATAAATGATAATTTTGATGATAATTAATGAACGATATTTAAGAATAAAACACAATACAATTATTAGGAATTTAGAGCTAAAATAAAAGAAGAGAATATCATAAAAAGAACATTGCACACTTGTTTTGTATGTAGTGCAGATTATGGTGGCATATTTCTGCCACCAGTTAACCACATAATTAACTTATTAATTTAATAGTTAAGTTCTTTTCAATGCATTAATGATCATAACAGGAAATAAATGCAAGTTAGTGCCTACAACTGCCATTTAGTATTATTTCACAAGCTATTCTCACTTTTTAAAAACTATAAATACCAAATAATCATATATTTTGGTAAAATAATTACGTAACTAATTACGTATGATACAAAATGAGTTGTCCACAGGTTGGGTTGTCTCAACCTATGGGTTGAGTTGTCCCTACTTTGGGTCGAGTTGTCCATGGGAGGAGTTGTATAGGACCCTGACATAACACATTCCATGTAATATAAATCAAGGAATATAAGACTTATATTCCTTGATTACTTATTAAGTACCTGCTCTGTATAGTTGAAAGTTCAGGTGATAAAGGTCTGAAGTGTAGAGATTCATTGTTTTATTGTCATCATAACCATTCATAACTTCACTAAATACATTTTAGTTCTGAAATAAAAAAGGGAGATAACCATTCATAACTTCACTTAATTCATTCCTAAATTAAATAACTAAGGGAGGTAACTATCAATGTAACGACAAAACATAAGTGAGCATTATTTCAAAGTACAATAAACTATTGTTCAATTTAACAGTCAGTGGGGCATACATTAACTCAGCTGATTTAAATCTAATTTATCAATCAAGAGTACAGAAGTACCGTAAATAATATTTAAATAAATGGGGTTAATTCATGCCCCACTGAAAATTGAATGCAATTGAACAATAGAATTTCTAATTCTATGTATTTACAGTTCCATTTTCAAAACTGTCAAAGGTTGAATAATTTCATAGTGACTAAATGGGATAATTTTATACATTCACCCAAGGCTTAACTAAAATATCCCCACTAAAAGCTTATTATACAATATCAAAAGTCCAATTGGATCATGAAACACATCATTGGAAAATCACAAATGTAAGAAGACAACAATGGTTTAACACATGAACAAAGTCACCATGAAATTATTCATTATATTTGAAATTATAAATATTTAAGGTAGAATTCCCATTATGCTATTTTACAGTCATTAATATTTTTCAAAATAAATTATTACAAAACATAATACTTTTCATTCATTACATCATGTTTATAATTTAGAATGAATTAGATTTATCAAACAAAATTTTGTTGCAAAATTTTTGATAAAAACTTAATCAAAGTTAAATTATTTAAGTTTAATTATCTCCCTTTGATATGAAAGCAGTGTAAATTTAAACTGAAGCTTGACATTCTGTATCGTATATTTTAAATCCCTCTTGTGACAAAACACAAGTCAGACTTTTTTCAAACAATCATACTGAGTGTCAATCACCTGTGATTAGAACCATGATGATCTAACCTGGTGTATTAGTTTATTTACTTCTAACTACCCCTCTCAAGCAGTCATATCTATTTTACACATGAACAAAAAATATATAAGTCAGAGGCGCTGTTCACAAAAAATCTTGCGATAAAAATCATCACAAGTCAAAATTAAATAAGAGCACTGCTGGGCAGAGCATTACATGCCCAAAAGGGTTGTTTTTTCAGTTAAATTATGCTCCAAAAACTTTTTTCAGTTTTAAGGTAATACTGACCTTAACCTTTGGCCTTGTGACCCCCTAGATTGATAGGGTCTTTTACCCGACATGGACAATCATCATATGAAGTTTAAATATTGTTGACCAAATGGAGCTTAAGTTATGCTCCGGAAACTGTTTCAGTTTTAAGGTAATAGTGACCTTGACCTTTGACCTTGTGACCCCAAAATCAATAGAGGTCTTCTACTCGATATGGACAATCATCATATGAAGTTTGAATATTGTGGACCAAATGGAACTTAAGTTATGCTCCGGAAAATGTTTCACTTTCAAGGTAATAGTGACCTTGACCTTTGTCAAACACTCGTGATATGCCAGAAGCTTATTGCGATGCGCTATAACCGTTTGCGATATGTACCAGAATATATTGCTTTGTATACCAAAGACACAGCTGCATAATACTTCTGTCTTGAAGAACTTATTCAACTGTTCAGTATCTAAGTATGATACACGATTTTGTAGGGATAGTGCCTATAGCCGACCGGAAAAAACTGGGCATTTTTAATGTTAAGGGAACATTCCGAATGCGCCTAGATCTATAAATTCTTAAACTTGAGCTTAAATCAAATAAACCAAAGAAAAATGATGTTTCGCTACTTTCATAAACTGAAAAAAAAAAGAATTTTTCAATGAAAATAAAAATAAACTAAAAAAAGAATTTTTCAATGAAAATAAAAAATATCGCTAAATGCGGGTACAGTACACCAGTAAATCGTGACAGCCCCAATGTATTCAACAACTGTGAAATTATTAAAACTTTGACAGTTGATATAAAAATGGACTATACTTTAAAATACATCAAAATTGTCATTTTTATGAAGGAAAGTAGGCTGCTGAGTATTATAATTTATTGTTAAACGATTTTCAAAAATAGTTCTATTTATTCAAAGATACATTCGTCAATTTTGTGTAAGATCAATTTATCGAGTGAGCATAGAAAATGAGTGGCATAGTTACCAGCGAAAATGTTGTTTTCTGAGTTCACGCTCGAATTGAAAAAACAAGATCTTCCACAAAATATGACAAATATTCTGTTTCTTTTATGCTTAGTTCTGAGCTTCCTTAAGAGGTATTTTAAATCTAATTATAGTATGACATCATTCCTTCTTCACAATGATAACATTTATCTTTAAATATGATATTTATTTATTTATTAGTGTTAATGCAGTGTCAACACAATTTAGGTCATTTTACAGCGTCCAGCGCACCTAACCTAGCTTTCCTGGATCATTGTCTATAACCAGTACTCACCTACCCTTCCACAAGGCCGGAAACTTCTCCATATTATCCAATCAATGGAGGAATATCGACATTTTTGTCAAATTTTCATGAACAAGTATAACCTCCCTGGGGGATTTGAAACCGCATGCCCCTCGGGCTCGAGATTCCAAATCCCGGCGCGCTACCAACTGCGCTATCGACCCAGGTTCAAATATGATATCATCTTACCATAAAAATGCAAGATTTTCTCTACAATGAAAATATAAGATTTATAATTTCATTGTATATTTTCATAGAATAACACCACATTTATCCATAAAGCATGAAAGAAAATAGTTTAATCAAGTTCCAATGTTGCCAACAGAAAGATGGTTGTTGATTTAACTTGATTTAATACTTTTTATTTGTAACTGGTAGCAAAGCTTACAATTGTTATGTACATAAACGGGTAAGCTAAATGTATAGAAATAAGAAAATAGGTGCAAGTAGAAAGAAATATAGTGGTTGATTTCAACTGAGGTAGCGCTACCATTATAGTTACAACACATTAGGCCATGCCATACCTGCATTTTGGTAAGCATCTGGGTAAGCCTAGGTTTTAGAGTCCTAAATGAAAAAAAATTGTTGGTGAAATTTTCTTAATAATTCCAATGTTCCAGGATTCAATAACAAAATTTCATTCTGGGAATAATGTGTTTAGCAGCAACGTTAATCTTCCTAAGCTATTTGTCATAATCGTTCCATTAATATGTGGAAAAAAAACACACAACATTTTATTATCAAACCATGTGTTTTAAGTCTGAGCTTTAGAAAGTAATTTCATTAGTAATTCTGGCCATTGTTTTATATTACGATGATGTTTTCCATTAAAAGTATATATAATTATAGTGAATTGTTTCTTTTGTCGTAAAATATGCTTTTGTTTTCGTTTGTGTGTTTTTGTGAATAGGTACCTAGGTTTGTCTAACTTGAGTTGATGCTTAACAAAATTCCAATTTGGCATGGCCTTATGCTCTAATTACTATACATGAAATAGAAACCTGGGTCGGTAGCGCAGTTGGTACTGGCTATAGACATGGGGCCAGGAAAGCAATGTTAGGTGTGCTGGACACAGTAAAATAACCTAAAAACTTGTGCTGACACTGACCAGGATAAATAACATGAATGAGAGTATCATTTAGCTAGTGACCTGTGTCGAAGATAGTTACAATGGCTCACCCTGCGTTTTATAGAGAAACATAATACACAAAATAATGGATTATACCTGAAGGAGATTCCATTGACTAAGTTGTCCAACACATAAGTCAGTAACTCATCAACTATGTATTATTTAACCACACCAGACAATTCAGCATCAAACATGATTGTACAATCAATTTGGTGAAAACTAGTTTGTTTATTTCACTCTTGTATCTGAAAAACAAAGTTATACATTAACTTTTCAGATCATAAATTTATACGGTCCCAAGGGAAGGCAATGTAGACTTTTTAAGAAAAAAAGGTCAAGATTTAGGGTTATAACACAACTCAAGTTTGTAAGAGTAGTTTCCCTTTGATAATTCCAAATGTGATTATGATATTGTTTTTAAGCATTCGGAACACCTCAACCTTTTATGAATGAATAATCTCGAAGGATTAATTGGGGTCTACCCTGACAGTTTGGGATTTTACTACCTACGCCAGGCAAAGCACGAAACAATTATGCAAATAGTTCTTGTAATATGCACACAGATATTTGTCAAAACATATTTCTATGTTATACAAGTATATTGAACCAAATAATGTTCACCGATACCATTGAAATGTGTAATTTAAAATTTACAGACTAAAATGAAACATCACTCATCGCTTAAACAATCGTGTACAATTTGTTTACTTCAACACCAGTAGTTTCAAAATGGCGCCTAAATATGTCTGAGGTTACTCATAGCGAATGGCAGAGGAGTTCCGAATGGTTTTCAAGGTTCTGTGAAAAACAGGAAAAATATCATAACTAATATATTCCAAATTCCAAAAGATATGTAACTTCATTAGACCACAGGTTGACATACTTAATGTTCATACAAAATGCTCCTTAAAACTCAGAAATAATTAAGACACACAATTTGGGGCAATATGACCTTTTTTGTGTTGGTGCGCCGTAAAACCCAAACAAACAGACACACAACCAATTGAGGCATACGGTAGGACTCAACAGCAACTGTGACTCCTATTTGCTAATATGAGATTCTGTGTGCAAATGTGACTTTTGTTTTTCAAAAATGCTAAATGTATGAGTCATTTTGACAAAAAATTATGTTTTCAAACTTTCAAAAGATATTTAAAGATGTAAAATTGAAACAAAGATTTTATTAAACATTTTTTTAGTCATAATCACTTAATATAGGAAAAAAAGCTATACATGTAACTTTTTATAAAAGTTTTATCAATACAACTTTGAAAACATGAGTTTCATGTTATAGTTTAAGGTTTAAAAACGTTGATACTTAAACTACATGTTCAAAATGAATTGATTTATCATTTAACAGGCTGTCAACCAACCATATATAAAAATATAGGAATTTATATAGGAATTTTATTTTCAAAATATAGGAACTTTTAGAGAAAACCAAGTAGAAATATAGGAACTTTTGAGCGTTATTCCAATACATTTAGGTCCCTTTACGCATACTATCATTGCTCAAAGACTGAATAAGTACATGTTCTGAATAAATACAAGTTTCAGTATCGGTGTATTACTTTTAATGACTAAATGCATCATGGACCAAACTACATGTACCTCTAAATGAAAAAAATAATATCTACAAACTATCTTGGAGTTAATGCATGTTTTACAAAATAATAACTCTTTTAAAGAAATGGTAAAATTTAAAAGAAAATGGTTTGACAATTTTACTTTGTCTCTAATCCCTCTATGTTAATGACTTCATTGTTTAAAGACAGGTTTTATATATACTAACTGGGTATAATAAATGAAAATATTGTGGTACCCGGAATATGGGCTTTAAATCTATCTTGAGAAAATAAATTCTTCCATCATTTGATCTGATACAAGCAGAAACCTGCCGTTTATTACAGCAGCTGATGTAGCCTTTCCTGATCCACAGAGCTGATGATAAGAGTGTATCAACTGATAATGCATCATACATCATAGCAAACTGAATGAAAGATTCATGCCAGTTACTCATCGAAGTAACTAAATGAGGACATCCAATTTTCTTATTTCATACAACTTTTTTATCAGTGACTCCAAAGGGAAGATGCTTAAATTATCAGTGTAGTCCAGAACACCCCAAGATGATGCTACATAAAAACTCTACTAGCTCTGGGCACATGGTTTCATACAGAAATATTTAAACAATTGTTCTATGTTAAGATTGTGAATTCTGTCAATTTTGCTCTCACTTTTTGAACATTGTAGATGATGCAAGCCTAACATGAAAGTTCTAAATATAATTTACTTACAAAATATTTTTTAAGACTTCTATAAAAAATTCTTTATGAAAATTAGTACACCTAAACAGAGGTTACCTTTGGCATCAACTGTGTCACTTAAATGATCTTTCCATGCATGCCAAATATGGAGGTTCTTGACTTAATGGTTACATGAGATATTTTTGACTGTTTTACTAAAGTAATAACTACAATGTACTATATACATTGAGAGAAAAAAAATACACCCTAACAGGGCTAGTTTTGAACCTAAGGCTAAAATTTGTCACCCACAATCATTTAAGAAAGATACTAGACAATGTTTTCGGACATACTATACAATTTCTAGCACTGTCAGTAAAAAAAAACAGGTTCATTGATTTATTTCCTTTCAATAACTATGTAACCATATTTTTGATGAAATACAATGAATGAGTGGAAGGATGCATGCCTACAGATTTAGAGATCTATAACACACCAGTGGTACCGTTAATTAACTACAAGTAGAGCAGGGTATTGGAATACCCTTGCAATTGCTTTACTTTGTAGTATAATTTAGCAATGTATTTTATAGGTTGCAGTGAATGGGCAATAAGTGACATTGACTACAAAATAAAATTAGGTTGAATAGAACACTTTGAAAACTTGAACAAAGAACATTTCTTCTAAATGTTTCAAGAGGGGTTTTTAAAAAAGAGTTGCATAAGTAGCAAAGGGTTAGGGCAACTTGAATACTGACACTTGACAGCCACCTACCAGATCAACTCATCATAGGCACTTACTATATTCAACTTATAGGCAGTATAAGAGGAAAAAGATACAAAATACTCAAATATATATGGAAAAAAAACAATTAAACATACTCGACATGTTCAAATTAGAATGATTTACAAAAATATAGGAATGATGGACAAAATATAGTATAAATATAGGAAATATAGGACACTTTTGAAAATATAGGAATGAAACCCAAAATATAGGAATAATATAGGAATATAGGAATTGGTTGACAGCCTGCCAGGCTGTCAACCAACCATATATAAAAATATAGGAATTTATATAGGAATTTTATTTTCAAAATATAGGAACTTTTAGAGAAAACCAAGTAGAAATATAGGAACTTTTGAGCGTTATTCCAATACATTTAGGTCCCTTTACGCATACTATCATTGCTCAAAGACTGAATAAGTACATGTTCTGAATAAATACAAGTTTCAGTATCGGTGTATTACTTTTAATGACTAAATGCATCATGGACCAAACTACATGTACCTCTAAATGAAAAAAATAATATCTACAAACTATCTTGGAGTTAATGCATGTTTTACAAAATAATAACTCTTTTAAAGAAATGGTAAAATTTAAAAGAAAATGGTTTGACAATTTTACTTTGTCTCTAATCCCTCTATGTTAATGACTTCATTGTTTAAAGACAGGTTTTATATATACTAACTGGGTATAATAAATGAAAATATTGTGGTACCCGGAATATGGGCTTTAAATCTATCTTGAGAAAATAAATTCTTCCATCATTTGATCTGATACAAGCAGAAACCTGCCGTTTATTACAGCAGCTGATGTAGCCTTTCCTGATCCACAGAGCTGATGATAAGAGTGTATCAACTGATAATGCATCATACATCATAGCAAACTGAATGAAAGATTCATGCCAGTTACTCATCGAAGTAACTAAATGAGGACATCCAATTTTCTTATTTCATACAACTTTTTTATCAGTGACTCCAAAGGGAAGATGCTTAAATTATCAGTGTAGTCCAGAACACCCCAAGATGATGCTACATAAAAACTCTACTAGCTCTGGGCACATGGTTTCATACAGAAATATTTAAACAATTGTTCTATGTTAAGATTGTGAATTCTGTCAATTTTGCTCTCACTTTTTGAACATTGTAGATGATGCAAGCCTAACATGAAAGTTCTAAATATAATTTACTTACAAAATATTTTTTAAGACTTCTATAAAAAATTCTTTATGAAAATTAGTACACCTAAACAGAGGTTACCTTTGGCATCAACTGTGTCACTTAAATGATCTTTCCATGCATGCCAAATATGGAGGTTCTTGACTTAATGGTTACATGAGATATTTTTGACTGTTTTACTAAAGTAATAACTACAATGTACTATATACATTGAGAGAAAAAAAAATACACCCTAACAGGGCTAGTTTTGAACCTAAGGCTAAAATTTGTCACCCACAATCATTTAAGAAAGATACTAGACAATGTTTTCGGACATACTATACAATTTCTAGCACTGTCAGTAAAAAAAAACAGGTTCATTGATTTATTTCCTTTCAATAACTATGTAACCATATTTTTGATGAAATACAATGAATGAGTGGAAGGATGCATGCCTACAGATTTAGAGATCTATAACACACCAGTGGTACCGTTAATTAACTACAAGTAGAGCAGGGTATTGGAATACCCTTGCAATTGCTTTACTTTGTAGTATAATTTAGCAATGTATTTTATAGGTTGCAGTGAATGGGCAATAAGTGACATTGACTACAAAATAAAATTAGGTTGAATAGAACACTTTGAAAACTTGAACAAAGAACATTTCTTCTAAATGTTTCAAGAGGGGTTTTTAAAAAAGAGTTGCATAAGTAGCAAAGGGTTAGGGCAACTTGAATACTGACACTTGACAGCCACCTACCAGATCAACTCATCATAGGCACTTACTATATTCAACTTATAGGCAGTATAAGAGGAACAAGAGCTCCGCTGGGCGGGGCATTATACGCCCGTGTGCAGTCCATGCTGTGTTCTACCTCATATAAAGTCCCTGTGACCTTGACCAATGACCCCGGGATCTCAGAATAGGTCCCATTCTTAACAGGAGGGCTATCCAAAGCAAAGATTTTGAGAACCTAGGTACAGCCATGGTTGATTTATCACCGACACAAAGTTTTCCCATACAAACTTCCAGTGACCTTGACCCTGGGGCCTCAGAACCAAAAGTTCTCGCCCTTGACCCAAAGAGTATTTATACATAAAATTTGGTGATATTAGGTAAAGTTGGTTGTTGGACAAGGTTTTTCCTCATGATTTTTCTTTTGACTTTAACCTTTAACACAGGGACCTAAAACCAAAGGGGCATATGCTAGACATTAAGGCTACCCTTAAATAAGATTTGGAAAACCTACAATGTAGGTACAATTATTATTGAGTTACTGTCCGGAAAATGTTTCAATATGAATTAAGTCCCTGTGACCTTGACTTTTGTCCCTGGGGTTTCCAAATCAAAAGAGAACATCAAATACCAAAGAGCTATCAACACATTACATCTTGACAAATGGGCTGATCCACATAAAATTTGGTTAACCTAGGTACAATCATTGTTTAGTTATTGTCCGGACAAGGATTGTCCATATGATGCCCCTGTGACCTAGATCTTTGACCCAGTTTTGACCCAAAACCAATTGGGAACATCCTTAACACATGGGCTACCCTCACATAAAATTTGGTGAACTAAATTCATTTTACTTATTAAATATAGCATTATTTCCATGGTTTGCCATTTTGACTTTATTAACATATTGATTGAACATTTGAAGTCTCTGCTTGGTAATTTGATATCTTCTGGATGATGGTTTAAACTTGACCCAGGGGCCCCAAAATCAATAGGGAACATCCTTGACACATGGGCTACTCTCACATGAAATTTGGTGAACTTAAGTGCAGTCATTGTTGATTTACTACACGGACAATGTTTTTCAATATGATGCCCCTGTGACCTTGACCTTTGACCCAGGGGCCCTAAAACCAATAGGACATAACCATGACACATGGGCTACTCTCACAAAAAATTTAGTGAACCTAGGTACATTGGTTGTTCAGTTATTGTCTGGACAAGGTTTTTCCATATGATGCCTCTGTGACCTTGACCTTTGGGTCTGGGGCCCCAAAACCTATTTGGAACATCCTTCACACAAGGGCTACATTCACATAAAATTTTATGAACCTAGGTACAGTCCTTGTTGAGTTATTGTCCAAACAAGGATTTTCAATATGATGCCCCTGTGACCTTGACCTTTGACCCAGGAGCCCCAAAACCAATAGGGCATAACCTTTACCCAAGGGCTACCCTCATATAAAATTTGGAGAACCTAGGTACATTGGTGGTTCAGTTATTGTCTGGACAAGTGTTTCATTGTTTGCCGTTTTGACTTTATAAACATATTGATAGAACATTTGAAGTCACAGCTTGGTAATTTGACATCTTCTGGTTTAAGATTTAAACTTAACCCTGTTTTCCCAAAACTGATAAGGTACATCCTTGACACATGGGCTACTCTCACATGAAATTTGGTGAACTTTGGTACAATCATTGTTGAGTAATTATCCGGACAATGTTTTTAATATGATGCCCCTGTGACCTTGACCTTTGACCAAGGCGCCCTAAAACCAATAGGGCATAACCTTGACACATGGGCTACTTTCACATAAAATTTAGTGAACCTTGGTACATTGGTTGTTCAGTTATTGTCTGGACAAGGTTTTTCCATATGATGCCTCTGTGACCTTGACCTTTGGGTCTGGGGCCCAAAAACCTAATGGGAACATCCTTGACACAAGGGCTACCTTCACATAAAATTTTGTGAACCTAGGTACAGTAGATGATGAGTTATTGTCCAAACAAGGATTTTCAATATGATGCCCCTGTGACCTTGACCTGTGACCCAGGAGCCCCAAAACCAATAGGGCATAACCTTTACCCAAGGGCTACCCTCACATAAAATTTGGAGAACCTAGGTACATTGGTGGTTCAGTTATTGTCTGGACAAGTGTTTCATTGTTTGCCGTTTTGACTTTATAAACATATTGATAGAACATTTGAAGTCACAGCTTGGTAATTTGATATCTTCTGGTTTGAGATTTAAACTTAACCCTGTTTTCCCAAAACTGATAAGGTACATCCTTGACACATGGGCTACTCTCACATGAAATTTGGTTAACCTAAGTACAGTCATTGTTGAGTTATTACCCGGACAATGTTTTTCAATATCATGCCACTGTGACCTTGAACTTTGACCCAGGGGCCTCAAAATCAATAGGGCATATTCTTGACACATGGGGTACTCTTACATAAAATTTGGTGAACCTAGGTACATTAGTCTTTCAGTTATTGTTTGGACAAAGTTTTTCCATATAATGCCCCTGTGACCTTGACCTTTGAACCTGGGGCCCCATAAACCTGTAGGGCACATCTTTGACACATGGGCTACTCTTACATAAAATTTGGTGAACCTAGGTACAGGCGTTGTTGAGTTATGGTCCGGACAAGGTTTTTCAATTTGATGTCCCAGTGACTTTGACCTTTGGCCCAGGGGCCCCAAAACCCATTGGGAACATCCTTGACACATGGGCTTCTCTCACATAAAATTCGGTGAACCTAGGTAGATTGGTTGTTAAGTTATTGTCAGGACAAGTTTTTTCCCCATATGATGCCACTGTGACCTTGACCTTTCATGCAGGGGCCCCAAAACCAATAGGGAACATCTTTGACACATGGGCTACTCTTACATTAAATTTGGTGAACTTAGGTACATTGGTGGTTCAGTTGTTGTCCGGACAAGTTTTACCTATTTTAAGTCCCAGTGACCTTGACCTTTAACCCTGGGGTCTCAAAATCAATAGGGAACCTCCTTTACCCAAGGGCTATCCACATATAAAATTTTAGGAACCTAGGTATATCCTTTCTTGAGTTATCATCCGGACAAGCAATTGTCCACGGACGGACAGACGGACAGACGGACAGACGGACAACATCATAACATAATACGACCGTTTTTTCAAAACGGGCGTATAAAAAGATACAAAATACTCAAATATATATGGAAAAAAACCAATTAAACATACTCGACATGTTCAAATTAGAATGATTTACAAAAATATAGGAATGATGGACAAAATATAGTATAAATATAGGAAATATAGGACACTTTTGAAAATATAGGAATGAAACCCAAAATATAGGAATAATATAGGAATTGGTTGACAGCCTGCATTCTTAATTTTAAAGCATCAATCAGCATCAATAATTTCATATCACAAGAAATTGATGCCCGGAGTTACCTCCCTTTCAAAACAAATAATTTTCACGTTTTAATTTTTGCGGCTAAGACGACAAGCATGGGTTAATTTTGGCGGTTCCGACAACTAGCATGGGTTAATATTTGCGGTTAGCCTTCAACCGCAAAATATTGACCCCGCCAATATAAAAACATAAAAAAACCGCCAATATTTGCACCCGCCAATATAAAGACGTATACAGTGTACCTTACTAAATAACTACACATGAATTTTAGATTCTATTGTATGTATACTAGAAGTAAATGTTGTAAAGTAATTTACTTGGAAGTTATTATCAACATTAATATAGAACAAGTAAAAATAAAACAATAATATACTCACATAATACTTAAAACTGTCTTGCATGTAAACCAGTATAGATACCAACAGAAGTTACTTTCTACCATTTATTTTTTATTTATTTATAGCATATCAATAGACATATCTTTGTTAACATGTTTCTGAAAATCTGAAAAAATACATTAAAATAATTATATCAACATTTTCTATCAAATTTAATGTTCTCTTGTCAGGGTTCAATAATATGTTCGTTTGTTTTGTTGGGTTTAATGCCATAACAACATGTTGTATAGGTTATATCATGGTAGTCAGTCCACCTATCACTGTTCCTGGAAAGGCTAAATCTTTGGATTTAGCTGTTAACCATCTATTAGGCACATACTTCTGTCAGTGACTGACTACTGCCCAACAAGATTTAGAATCAGTGGATGGAGGGAGAATGGCCGTAGATAATTATGTCATGACCAAGCTCCATAAAGTATGCCCCGCCCAGGAATCGAACCCATGACCCCTTGGTCAGAAGACTTGTGAGCTACCAACTGAGCTAGCCGGGCGGGCTGTAGGGCTCAACATTAATTTTCATTAATTTTGCCCACTTGGACAACAAGCTATATGTTTTACTTTCCCTAATCATGTATTCCCCTGAAAACCTACAGCAACTTGTAACTGCAAGTTAATACATGATTAGGGCAAGTAAAACATATAGCTAGTTGCTATATGAGGGGCCTCAAAATCAGATTAATTACATATAATTTTCGAAAGGGAAGTAACCGATACTACTTTCCGGTAGATGACATCAATTTAGTATGACGTAATTACTCATGAAATATTGCATCATCTTGAGCACAGAGACATGTTGACAAAGAAAGTTTAATGAAGTAATAATCATTGATGAAGGTTCTAATCAATCAAACCCTGTGCAAGGTAAGTGTTTTATCATTCTGTGTTTCATATTCTCAGTAGATATTCGCCGTTAAGGCGATTTTTTGATAAATACTTTACAAATTAATTGCCTTTTTGATAAATACTTTACAAATTAATCATCGTCATTACGCATCGTCTGTTGACATTTTCTTTCATAATTGAATCCTTTTTCAGTCAAAACGCGGCTTCATTTCTTGCTATAGAGAGTATATAGGAAATAAAAACCAACGAAAATGATGCCCTTGCCACAAAATCATAGCAAAATGCGTAAGGAGCCAAGAGAATTATTTCCCAAAAATTGGAGTCACGAAAATTTGTACCCTTACCGATTTGTACTTGGGTATGAATCCGGAAATAACATTTTGCACCAAGTCCGTCATATACAACTGTTTCATCATTTACTTGAAGTTCATAGCATGAAACTTTTCATTATATGTAATTATAAATTAATTTTTCTAAAGAATTTATCATGTGATATTTTCAGGTTATCTGAGTGTGATGGAGTATGGCTAAGAAGAATATTTGTATGAATGAAAAACTTGATGAAATGACATTGAATAATGAGTTGGTCAACATAGTTTTTACAGTGTATTTTGTTTACTGGTAGTACCTTAAGGTAATTAATTGTTCATCACTGGTAAGCTGTTTAATATGCACTGAATTTGTAGTAAAACATGCATGATGGACCAAATGAAATACTGTAAATTATATGACTTGTTGTTATATATATTTACATTTGAGTGCATTCTACTTTAGAATTAAGTCATTAACTCAAAACATTTAAAATATTGTTGTTATTGTCATTCTGTGACAAATGATGACTTGGATAAAAATTTGGAAGACATCATTTAAATTAGTATGCTGATTTTATAATTCAATGCTTACAAATAGTCCCTAGTAATCTATGTTTGCTTTCTATTTTAAAAGTAATTGGCATGCTTTTTCTCAAGCATTAAAACCATATTTGTGTATATTTCAGGTGATGATAAGAAGTACAGAATTATGACAACTTATGAGGCAGTTGCAAGCATACTGCACACAAAGCATTTTTTATCATTTGATGCAATGTACATGTTGTTTTTATGCTGCAGATTATACTTGCAATAAAAAAATCAAAGTACTCGTATATAACATTGTTATTTTCACTTTCCATTATCATTATAAGGTTTTATTTCCATGTAGAATTTTACACATAAGACAATCAAAAGCTGCTAAAGTACTCATGGAGTCATATGATTGAGGTTTCAACAGAAAAATGCGTGAAGAAGGATTTTTTTACATTTCACATCATGTAGAAGAGACATTATAGTTTCAACAAGGGTATATTAAACTGTAAATTATGGAGTATTTAAACCTATAATATGGTAGATTCATATTGTTTCTTGTAGTGCCCAGGCACAAATTTAATTATTATTAAAGCAGAAAAACAACATAAATAGATAAATATATACAAGAAATGTTGTTTCCTACATTATAAAACCTTCATTCAATGGTTAGGAAACAGTTAAGGTAGGTTTATAGCTTCCTTAAAAAGTTAGGAGAAAATTGGGGTATTTAAGGAAAATCTTCAGGAAAGAAGTTTCTGTAATACAACTTATCTTTATCCTTGGAATTTAAGGCTTTTCTATATATTTAAGGGAAAAAATACACCTTAAGGAAAAAGATAAGGATAAGGTGTTTCTGTAATATGGGCCCAGGTTTTATTCAGATTGCACCAAGAGACTAATTTGGCTCATATTGCCGGTTTGGCAGACTTCCATATACATAGTCCAACATGTATTTATTTACATTGTACTGATGTATCAATATAATTGCTAAGAGACCTTATATAGCATGTTTATGAAGCTTGAAATATAGAGGCAAGAATGTTATCTATATTCTCCTAACCTAGCACACCAAATTCAGGGTCCATCAAAAAATATTTCACAGAGTGTAAACATTTTTGTTGAGGGGGTCTAAATTTGAAAGAATTGTTATTAGGGGTGTAACAATACGGTAACAAGAGCAGTCCAAGGACAGCGCGCTCGACTTTTCGGGTGTTTTGTTCATGGCAAGGCTTATCTTTAAACAAAAGTACTTTCAAGACAGGACATAATTTTTGAAAGGATATAATTCAGTCAAACAATAATTACCAATTCACATTTGTAAAATATAAAAGGGGCATTACTCCTAGAATATTCATCCATAGTAATGCCCCTTCAGAGTAAAGTAGACATAGTATCAACGAATAGGCATACCTACTTTCATTTAAATATCTATGTGAAGAACTATAAATACATTGTATTTCAATTTGAACAAAATTCAAAATTAAAGTAAGGGGCATAACTTCCAAAAAAAATCATAAGTAATGTCCCTTTGTGGTTGCGTAGATGTAGTACTGATGAATAAGCATACTAATTGTCATTTAAATATCTTCATAAGTATTGAAAATATTTCACTTCATACTACTTTCTCCCGAATTAAAAAGTTAAAAAGAGTCACAACTCCAACAGTAATTCATCAATTATTACGTCCCATTGTATTTGACTAGATGTAGTACTGATGAAAAAGTATACTAACTTTCTATCAAACAAAATATATTAAATTTGAGCAAACATAACCCTTAAATATCAAAGTATAAAGGGGAATAACTCAGAAGTAATTCATCTAGAGTTATGTCCCTTTATAGTCCGATAGATGAAGAACTGACGAATAAGCATTCCAACTTTCATTCAAATATATTCATAAGTTCAAAATATATCCCATTAGAACAAATTTTAATCTTAAATGTTAAAGTAGAAAGGGGCATAACTCCAACAATAATTCATCCAAAGTAACGTTCCTTTAGAGTTGTGTAGATATAGTACCCATAATTAAGTAAACAAACTTAAAGTCAAATATCTTGATTAGTATTAAAGATATTACATAAAGAAATAATTTTAACATTATATTATGCATTTTTCTTAAGTATAAAAGGGCAATTACTCCAAAAAATAATTCATCCACAGTTACATCCCTTCATAGTCGGGTAAATATAGTACCGACAAATAAGTATACAAACTTTAAGTCAAATATCTTGATCAGTATTGAAGATATTCTACATAGGAAAAACTTTAACCTCATATTTTGCAATTTTTTAAGTATAAAAGGGCAATAACTCATAAAATAATTCATCCAGAGTTATCCCCTTTCACAGAATAGTTAATATAGTCCCACTAAATAAGTATACCAACTTTCAATAAAATAACTTGGATATTGTTGAAGTTATAAGTGTTTCAAACTAGAACTGCCACCAGTGGCGAAAATACCCCCGCAACAGCAACATTTCAAGATAAAAGCAAGTCAACATTGTGGAAGTCCAAAAGGGTAAATGTTGTAAAAAGCATAAAAACCATAAAAAGAATAGGATGCAAATATCAAATTGGAAATAAACAGCAAATTACAGTGTAATTCACTATAGATTTATAAAAAACAAAATGAACAGAGTTGTCATATTTCAAATGTTTTTTTACATGAAAATGAACACCATTTGATCATTATGAATGTAAAGTGGAACAACAGACAAAGAGTGATCACATTTAAACTCATCATGAGTATGTTGTAACCAAATGAGCAAAATGTCGAATGTGTTTGTAATTTTTTGATAAATAAGTATAAAATATGTCAATTGTAAAAATGGTAGTCAGCAATGTACACAACATAAATCAAACAATTAGTATTTACAATATCTTGTATCAAGAATTTCACAAATACCCCATAAGAAAGCTTAAATTACCGATCATTATTTTCACAGTAGAAAAGTTAAAATAATATCTAAAATCTCATGTAGCTATAACGAAATAAGATGTTTTCTTCTCAACATTGCAGAAAAAATCAAGATGGCTATTAGTTGGTCCATTGAAATACATAAAAAATAATACATATAAAAATTTCATAAACAAGAATTTGTCAGCACAATTTTATCAAAATGAGGTGAGAAAAAAAGATGTTTGCTGAACAAGATATTAGAAAATTCAACATGGCTGCCAGTCAGCCATTTTGAATTCCACTTAAGAAAATGCCAAGCACATCAACTTAAACAATTGCTAACTTTCTCAAATTCTGTACAAAAATTATCAAATCATTTGCTTTTTAAAAAGAAAAACTCAGAATGGCTGCCAATCAGCCATTATGAATTTGATAAAATATCAATACATCAAAAAAAAGTTCAAAAATAAGAATTTGATAAAAATAGCAGTACATAATAGACTTCAGCAATTCAAAATGGCAAACAATGTGGAATAATGCTATATTCAATAAGTTACAGGACATAAAGCCATAAACCCTTGATTCATCTTCGTCAATAATATTTGCTAATCAATGAGATAAATAGTTACTACGAGATGTAGAATTGGTCATACTATATTAACACATTCATACCTTCTCAAAAGAATGAAAGCACCTTGACTGCCAGGATCTTAAATACATCCATGACAAACATTTTAAAGTTTTTGCATTAATAAGCCGTAAAATCCAATTAATCAATCAATAAATCAATCAGACTTCAGCAAGAAGAAATTGGTAATGAAATAAGCTTACTATACAGTTATTTAAACAAAGTCAAAACGGCTGCCAGTCTGCCATAATGAATTTGTATCCAGAGTAAATCCATGTACGAGTCAACTACATCAATAAAGACTTTGGAGCGAAATTTGGCTAAAATTGAGTAAAAAAACACATACACGTACTATACAGTAATTTAAATAAAAATTCAAAATGGCTGCCAGTCAGCCATATTGAATATAAATTGATGAAGAATAGTCATACTGATCAACTGTATCAGTGAGACCTTGTATGCAATTTCTTTTCAAAATATGTATGGAAATAAGTCAATAAAAGACTGTATTAATTTTGAAAAAAGGATGACAGCCAGTCCGCCATTTTGAATTGGAATTGAGTTAAAGTGTATGTACACATCAACTGTGAACGCCTGTGCAAAATTCTATCTAAATTAGTTAAGAAAAAATCTGTTGAGAAATAAGCTTACAGTAATTAACATAAATCAAAAAGAATTCAAGATGGCCGCAAGTCGGCCATTTTGAATTGGAATTGATATAACATGCATATAAACATCAACTGTAAACGCCTGTGCAAATTCTATAAAATAAGATAAGAAAAAAATCTATTGAGAAAAAAAGCAAACTATACAGTTATCTAATTAGATTTAAAATATATAACACAATTAAATATTTTAAACAAGTGAGATATGTTTCCATAGTTACATGAGTTTTGTATACACCATTAAATCATGGTATATAACAGCTTCTAATCTAATACATTAAGAAATAAACATACTATAAATGTATTAATTTTTTGGGACAGACCACATATCCAACCAACCAACCAACCAACCAACAAACCAACCAACCAACCAACCAACCACCAGGGTGATTCCAGTATACCCCCGAAAACTTCGTTTGCGGGGGTATAAAAACTTTAACCTGAAAACCAACGCCAACGCCAACGCAAACGCAAACGCCAACGCCAACGCCGACGCCGACGCAAAAGTGATAGCAATAGCTCTCATTTTCTTCGAAAAGTCAAGCTAAAAAAACCGTATTGCAATATATTGCAATATGCAAAACCTGTATTGCAATATATTGCAATACGAACCGGTTTTTGCGTAGACATGCAAATCTTGAATTATTATACATGTTCATCATCCTAATTGGATCAGCATAACACGTATACAAACATTTGTGTATTTTTTAAACGATCTCTTATACAAATATTTAAATTACTAGAAAAATGCATGTTTTGAAAACGGACTTTTAAAAATATTTTTTCTCTCAATTGACTAAATGTTTAACCTTTTCAAGCACAATAAGATTATTTCAAGTTTTTAATACATTTTTACATTTATTTTTACATTCAACTTTCAGACTATGATAAAACAAACAGTGCAACATATAACTTTAAAAACCGGTTCAAGGAAAAACGCACCGGTTAAAAACCGTTAGAAATCGTATTGCAATATTAACCGGTATATCAGTTAACCGTTACACCCCTAATTGTTATGATATGGATGTGAATTCAGCAGTAACAGCATAAATATAATCTAACTCCTGTAATGCAAGAAGTAAAATTCAATTTACTGCAATAATATTGATCTTACTGTTATTAAGCTTCTATCCTAGAGACTGTTGACCGTTTTCCAAATATTTATGTTTCCTCCAGGTGGACAAAAGTGACCTATCCTGCTTGGTCTACAGACATCAGTACCTTGTACCACAAGTAATAATTTTAACCTGAAATAAAAAAACAGAGGAGAGAAAACCCAAAAGTACCGTTTCTTGTTGAGTAAAAAATTTCAAAAAGTGCCTACCTACCCACCCTAATATTAGGAAAATGAAACCAGAAACATACTTCTTTTCATGCCATACATTTGTGACAATGTATGTATTATGATAATATAACATACACTAGACAACAACAATTTATCACAATTGAACATGTGATCCTGTCAGTCTATTAATCACTAATTAACACAAAAGAAACAAAATGTATTTAACTACATGTAATTAACAGTTTTGAGGGCAATACAGGGGCGAACCCAGGTTTTTTTTAAGGGGGGAGGTCCAAACTTTTGAACCACAACCACATTATACACTGTTTGATTAGAATAACACAACATATTGATAATAAAAAATACATAACCATTAGGTGTGTGTTAAACACATAGGCGAGCTAAGTGATCCCGAGAAAAATTGCTTTGTGCTACTTAAGAATGGCTTACAGTTAAAAAAACACTCATGAAGGGTATATATTGGAAATTTGAGGGGGCTCCAGACCCCCCCCCCCCCTCCTCCACAAAGTTACATACTTGTTGGTCAGACCAAGGAAGGTATATGGCCATAAGCTAGAAACCTGAAGTTTGGGTCGTGCAGATTATGGGTGTGATTGTAGCATATGCTGGTACAAGTTAAAAGGTTTAGTTGATGATTTTAAAGAGTCTTTTTAAGTGTATACATGTGTATTTGTGGTGTGAGTCAAACAGGTGCTAGAAGAATTTTTTTTAACATCACATTCTACACATCTTGGTAACTTTTTATCACCAGTACTAACTTACCCTACCAAGAGGCCGACAACTCGTGTATAGGGTATGACCTGTCGCGACCAGGTTTTGAACCCGTGATCTCCAGATTCGAAGTCAGACATGCTAACCACTATGCCACGGCCATGGCTTGCTAGAAGAAGATTTTTTAAAGAAAAAAAGATGATAACACTAGTCTGCTAGTCAAAATAGCTTTATTAGACTTTCAGCGATTTTGCCGAAAGGCTCAAGTTATACCACAAATCGAAAACTATAAACGAAAATGCCTGACCAGTTTAACCTGCGGAGTGATACATGTGTCTCTGATTTACTACGCAGTAAATTTCTGGGCAATAAATGTAGTTCCATCATCTGACTAAGTGACAAGTGTTAACTTATATTGATAAGCATGTGGAAAGGGCGTAGTCAAATCTTATTTATGCACTAAGCAGTATGTATTAATATATTAATAGTGTCTGTAGCTGTTTTATGTTATGATACTGTGGTCATTCATAGTATTTCTTGTAGTTTAAGTTGTTTGACAGTATTGTACCATATACATCATATTTAAATACACTAATGAACCTACAGAATGTGTATGCATGGTGTACAAAGGAAAAATGTACTTCAAGATTTTCAATGGGCAAGAAGAGGAAAAGAAAATCTTAATGATATTTGCCAGGGTTGAATAAACACTTTGCCCACATTTTTTGGCCCTGCATGATTCATACTTGAATCTAATGTGTAATGAGTAATGATTGGTATGGATTTGTTAGGTTTCAATGTGCACGATCGACTTTCTGTATTTCAATACCTTGATTGACAAAAGGCATGGCTTGGTACGTGTAGTGCATATAAGCAAATAAGCGATTTGATATGGCTGAAGGAAAACTGATGTTGTTATGTATCAGAATATATTATTTGTACACCAGTCATATGTGTAAGTGTAGAAGTGATATTTACTTCAATTTAACAATATTTGTATCACTAAGGATAAGAATAAGTTTATATAAATCACAATAAATTAGTTCTGATATTCTTTAGACAAAGAAACAATGACACCTATTAGGTATGTTTATGTCATAATGTACAGTATAATGGACTCAAAAACCATCAGTTGGGGGCCACCCATCAATTTTCACAACTACTAATAAGATAGAAAACAAGAGAATTCAAACAAAATGAACACTGTGATTTGTAGCTGGCTTTGTTGATTGCATTGTCTCCTTGCAGTAGTCTTTAACATTTGACAAGAAGGCCTAGATGCTGATCATGCAATTAGAAGGGAATAAGTATAGAATAAAATGGACACACTTTGAGCCTTATCCGTTATTGACCATGAAATCTTTGAAGTTCAGATTAATATACTTTTCAAATTACAATTTAATTAAAATAAGCCTAAATAATGCAATTTTATGGAAAAGCCTGCTTTGAACTTTATAAATTTTAAAATATATAAAATGCATGCATGATTGAAACAATGTTCCTGAAGATATTGTCAACAAACTTAGTAAAAATAGTAGAAATAATTAGTGGATGTGATGATTACTAAGTCTTAATAATAAATAATAATAATAATAATAAAAAAAAAAAAAAAAAAAAAAAAATACTCAAAAATTTAAAGCTATTGACACATTTTGATGAAAAAGTGATTAAGCAAAGAATTTTAAGAGTGTTCGAAACAAAATTAAAATGACTTAGTAAGTGATTGACAAGACAAGCCAGTACTGTCTTAGGCATTGCTGACCGGCGAAAAATATACCTCCAAAATACCCCAAGGAGCAACAAGGAGGCATAAGACCTACTGACCACTCGTAAAAATTAAGTGTTCAGAACAATGCCAGGTGTTTTCCTGACCATTATGAGTCAACATGTCCGTGCAATGTCGTTCACCCACGAAGCCTTCCACTAAAAACCAAACAAAAATTGTAACTGAGTCATAATTTTTTCATCACAAATAAAACAGTAATTACACTTGAATGTAACAACAAAAATAAAATGACTTTGTAAGTGATTGACAAGACAAGCCAGTACTGTCTTAGGCATTGCTGACCGGTGAAAAATATACCTCCAAAATACCCCAAGGAGCAACAAGGAGGCATAAGACCTACTGACCACTCGTAAAAATTAAGTGTTCAGAACAATGCCAGGTGTTTTCCTGACCATTATGAGTCAACATGTCCGTGCAATGTCGTTCACTCACGAAGCCATCCACTAAAAACCAAACAAAAATTGTAACTGGGTCATAATTTTTTCATCATAAATAAAACAGTAATTACACTTGAATGTAACAACAAAAATAAAATGACTTTGTAAGTGATTGACAAGACAAGCCAGTACTGTCTTAGGCATTGCTGACCGGCGAAAAATATACCTCCAAAATCACCAAGGAGCAACAAGGAGGCATAAGACCTACTGACCACTCGTAAAAATTAAGTGTTCAGAACAATGCCAGGTGTTTTCCTGACCATTATGAGTCAACATGTCCGTGCAATGTCGTTCACCCACGAAGCCTTCCACTAAAAACCAAACAAAAATTGTAACTGAGTCATAATTTTTTCATCATAAATAAAACAGTAATTACACTTGAATGTAACAACAAAAATAAAATGACTTTGTAAGTGATTGACAAGACAAGCCAGTACTGTCTTAGGCATTGCTGACCGGCGAAAAATATACCTCCAAAATCCCCAAGGAGCAACAAGGAGGCATAAGACCTACTGACCACTCGTAAAAATTAAGTGTTCAGAACAATGCCAGGTGTTTTCCTGACCATTATGAGTCAACATGTCCGTGCAATGTCGTTCACTCACGAAGCCTTCCACTACACAAAGAAACATTTGTTTACTTAATTATAATATAATTGTATATCTTAAAACCCTTGAATATAAGAAAAAATTCAATAAATGATTGTAAAAAAATAACCTACTTCAATTGTAAAAAAACTTCTAAGATTGAAAAAATAACCTACTAGCAAAAATATAGTTAAAAAAGAAAAAGAAATTAGCAAAAATATAGTTAAAAAAAGAAAATAACAAAACTTGAGTAAAAATAGAAAAACATGCAAACACATCATGAACTCCGTACATATCAATTGGAGAGGTAAGACTCCGTGACCAAGTCATATAGACCAATCTCCATTTGACCAGTGTCTAGTGTCTATCGCATGTAAAACCTTAAATTGTTAATAAATGACCTACATCAATAGCAAAAAACCTACAAGAAAAAATTTAAGATAAAAAAAAACCTACTAGCAAAATTAATAGCTTAACAAGAGCACCGCTAGGCGGAGAATTATATGCCCGAATGGGTCTTCTACCCGATATGGACTATCATCCTATGAAGTTTGAATATTGCGGGCCAAATGGAACTTAAGTTATGCTCTGGAAACCTTATTGCTAACATACGGAAGAACGAACATATGGACCGACGGACGGATGGACAGACGGATGCCAGTGGGTATAACATAATATGCCTGAAATTCTTTCAAGCATATTTTTGAAAACAAATAGTGAAAAATTCAAAGTAAAAGTAGAAAAACATGCAAACACATCATGAACTCCGTATATATCAATTGGAGAGGTAAGACTCCATGACCAAGTCATATCGACCAATCTCCATTTGACCAGTGTCTAGTGTCTATCGCATGTAAAACCTTAAATTGTTAAAAAAAATGACCTACATCAATAAAAAAACCTACAAGAAAAAATTTAAGATAAAAAAAAACCTACTAGCAAAATTAATAGCTAAAAAAGAAAACAAAAAGTGAAAAATTCAAAGTAAAAATAGAAAAACATGCAAACACATCATGAACTCCGTACATATCAATTGGAGAGGTAAGACTCCATGACCAAGTCATATCGACCAATCTCCATTTGACCAGTGTCTAGTGTCTATCGCATGTAAAACCTTAAATTGTTAAAAAAATGACCTACATCAATAAAAAAAACCTACAAGAAAAAATTTAAGATAAAAAAAAACCTACTAGCAAAATTAATAGCTAAAAAAGAAAACAAAAAGTGAAAAATTCAAAGTAAAAATAGAAAAACATGCAAACACATCATGAACTCCGTACATATCAATTGGAGAGGTAAGACTCCATGACCAAGTCATATCGACCAATCTCCATTTGACCAGTGTCTAGTGTCTATCGCATGTAAAACCTTAAATTGTTAATAAATGACCTACATCAATAGCAAAAAACCTACAAGAAAAAATTTAAGATAAAAAAAACCTACCAGCAAAATTAATAGCTAAAAAAAAGTGAAAAATTCAAAGTAAAAGTAGAAAAGTGTCTAGTGTCTATCACATGTAAAACATTAAATATTTTGAAAAAAATAAGTTTAAAAAAAAAATATCTAAGATGCCTAAGTAAAAAATCTCTATGCTTATAATAACAAAAAATTAAACCAAAAAAAGAAACGAAATTTGTAATGTTAACAGAGTCAGAAAAAAGTAAAAAAAAAAACAACATCCTTAGACTTTGACAAAATTGATGTTAAACAGAAAATCTATACTCATATCATTTCAACATGAAAAAAATACAAAAATAAAATGAAAAATATATAAGTAAAAATACAGAAAATATGCAGGTATCACGAACTCTATATCAATACTGAAGAATCAGCACCAAAATTATTATCTCTATTTGAAAGTTTTCATGTGTCAATAGCGACTTTGAAAGGCAACATAAAAAGTAATTAAAAATAGTTTCATACAAAAAGTTGATGTTGTAAAATTGCCTAAAGACTAAAAAAAGAAACAATATATATATGTAAACATGCCAGCTTATACATATATACATATATAATGATAGAAAATTTATTTGTTCATCCCCCTTTCTGATAATTAGACTCTTCTATTGTTAGACTGACGTGCCAGGTTAAAAACTTAACCACATGAATTGCATATTGTTACATGCTTTTCTTACACTGTATGTTTACTGTAGACTTACCAATGACAAGAAAGAAAATAGGAAAATATACTTAGAAAAAGTAAGAATGGGTATGTGTATTTGAAAGATTGAATGTTTATGGCATACTGTCACATGAACTTTTATATTGACTATATGTTTGTGTATACAGTGGAACGTCAGAAAACCAAAAAGCCTTTGGACTGAAGAAAATTTTTGGTATTCCAAGGTTTCGGTATTCTGAGGTTTTCTAAATGGCTGGTCTACAATGTTATGATATAGTCAATGTTCATACTGTTGCTATATTGTACTTTGGTGTTTTTTTTTTTGATAATTTGAGATACAAAAATATTTTGAGATCCATTTGAATATTGCTTACAATTTATGAAACTTTAGTATACTATACAATGCACTCCATCTTCTTCACAATTCTATCAGAAAATTGAATAGATTGTTACTGAAATAATGTTTTTGCTGGACATTGTTGTCATGTGAAGTAGATACAATTGTAGAAGTACTATAGCATGAAAAGAAAGAGAAAAAATCAAAGAAATAGAAAGAATTGGTACATTTCAAGATAGATTGAATGTTAACTGCATATTTCCATATGAACTGCATATTACTACATTATTTTTCACATTATGCATGTATGTTTACTTTATCCTTGCCCATGACGTAAACATATGATAGTAAAAGATTCAAAGGAACAGAAAGAGTTGGTACATTTTAAGATAGATGCAATGTTAACTGCATGTTACCACATGAACTGTATATTACCACATGAACAGCATGTTACCGTGTGAACTGTGTATTAACATATGAACAACATATTACCACATGAACTGAATATTTCCACATGAACTGCAAATTACCACATGAACTGCATGTTATTAAAGATTTTTTACATTATACATGACAAGAACGAAAGTAGGAAAATATTTAGTAAAAGATTCAAAGGAACAGAAAGAGTTTTAAGATAGATGCAATGTTAACTGCATGTTACCACATGAACTGTATATTACCACATGAACAGCATGTTACCACGTGAACTGTGTATTAACACATGAACAACATATTACCACATGAACCGAAAATAACCACATGAACTGCTTATTACCACATAAACTGCATGTTATAAAAGATTTTTTACATTATACATGACAAGAAAGAAAGTACGAAAATATTTAATAATAGAAATGGTTGGCACATTTTAAGATAGATTGAATGTATACTGCATACTGTCACATGAACTTTTATATTGATTATGCTTTTTCTGCTTATTTTCATATGGAAAGATAAAAAGTGAGGAAAACATTCAAAGAAACTGAAAGGGTGCGTACTTGTTTAGATATCTTTAATGTCAACTGCATATTACCACATGATTGTTTAAATTGAATGTTTGCTGTGTACTTGCCCGTGAAAGACAAAAATCACGATAAGATTCAAAGAAATAGAAAGAGTGGGTGCATTTTATGGTCATGTACATTGAATGTTTACTGTATACTTACCCATGAAAGACAAAAATCACGATAAGATTCAAAGAAATAGAAAGAGTGGGTGCATTTTATGGTCATGTACATTGAATGTTTACTGTATACTTACCCATGAAAGACAAAAAATCAAGATAAGATTCAAAGAAATAGAAAGAGTGGGTGCATTTTATGTAACGTGTAGATTGAATGTTTACTGTATATTATCATGAATGTTTGCTGCATTATTACCCATTGCAAGAGAGAAGGCCAGTGTATACTTATAGACTTAACTATAGCCATGAAAACAGTGCAGATAATTCTTGGTCTAATATGTTTAATTAAGCACTAATTATTACTTTTGATAAAGTAATTGTGTATGTAACATGTGTGTGTGGTCAAGTGGTTAAGTGTATACTTTAACACTCACATTTATCACATATACTAACTGCTTGCTAGGGCTATTTATGGGTAATAGAGAACAGTTGCAGATGCATTCCTATACTAGTGAATTCCAGCATCAAAGAATAGCTGAACCATCAGGTTCATATATCTGAAGTAAGAAAACATTAACACTCGCTCACTACTGTATTACTAAATGTTAGTTTGTTTTGTTTTTGTTGGGTTTAACCCTGTAGCAACACATTGGATAGGTTATATAAAGGCAGTTAATCAACCTACTCACGGTTCCTGGAAAGGCTAAATGACTGACAACTGCCCTACATAATTAGGAATCATTGGTAGGAGGGAGAATGGCCGTAGAAATAATTTCATGACCAGCTCCACCAAAGTATATCCCGCAAGGGAATCAACCCACCACTCCTCATCAGTAGACTTGCATGCTACCAACTGAGCTAGCAGGACAGCTCACTATGTTTTACATTCATCTTTAAAAGAGAAATAATATAATTATTTGTAAAAATAATAAAATAACTGCACTTATCTTCTTTCTGATGACCATACATTTCCTTTTCATAATCATCTAAAACATCTTCCATGCAGTTATATTGTATATCTGAAATGATAAATCAAAGTACTGATTGGGTGGTGCTAATGAAATTGCACAAAACCTTATTCTGACACTACTCTCTTGTTAAACTTATTCTGACACTACTCTCTTGTTAAAAAAAACAAACAATAAAAAATTCAACAAGAGCAGTCCAAGAACTACGTGCTTGACTTTTCAAGTGTTTTGTTTTCTTCATGGTAAGGCTGATCTTTAAACTAAAGTTCTTTCAAGACGTGTCTTAGTTTTTCAAAAGAAATAAATCGGTCAAACAATAGTTGTAAAATAAGAAAGGGGCATAACTCCAACAACTGATGTCTATAGTTATACCCCTTCAAGGAGATGTATCAGTGAATATGCATGCCAACTTTTACAAAAGATATTCCAATAGTTACAAACTTTAACATTAAAGTGTAAAGCGGCATAGCTGGAAAATAATACATAAAAAATATGACCCTTTTCTGTTATGTAGATGTAGTACCAATGAATAAGTGTATCAACTTCATTTACATATCATTATGAGTTTTAAAATATTTCCTTCTTAAACAACCAAATTTTAAATTAAAGTCTTAAAGGGGAATAAATCCAAAAGATAATTCATCCACAGTTAAATCCCTTTATAGTAGTGTAGATGTAGAGCTGATTGATAAGCATACAGTTAAATCCCCCTATTAAGACCAGCAAAATCCATGATCTTAATAGCAAAACATCTTATTTAAGAGACCCTTCTGTTCACAAACTAAGCATTTTTGTCTTAATAATTGTCAAAAATAGCATGATTTAGAAATAACAAAAGTGGTCTTAATTGCGGAACTTTAGAGTACCAATTTCAATCAAATCCATTTTTGTGTCTTCAATAGTACTGAACTAACTCAGTTCAAACAAAATTTAACCTTTAAACAATATAGGGGCATGACTCCAGAACTAATTCATTAAGAATTATGTCTTTTCACTGTCAGTAGTAAAACTAATTAAAAGGCATACTAACTTTCATACAAATATGTTTATAGGTACAAAAGATATCAAAATTTGAACTAATATTAATCTTAAATGTTGAAAAATAAAGGGGAATAACTCCAACAATAATTCTTCCACTGTTATATCCCTACAGATAAAGTACTAACAATTAAGTATACAAACTTCAAGTCAAATATTTTGGTCAGTATTGAAGACTTTTACATAAGAAAAACTTCAAGCTCATGTTTTGCAATATTCTAAGTAAAAAAGGCAATAAGTCAAAAAAAAGTATCCTCAGTTATGCCCTTCACAGTAAAGTTGATGTAGTGCCATTAAATAAGTACACCAATTTCAATAAAACATCTATGATAGTGTTGAAGATATTAAACTTTAACCTCACAAGCAACATTGACCCCTTCGCCAACGTCAACGCAAAAGTGATAGCATAAGCTCTCATTTTCTTTGAAAAATCGAACTAAAAAGGTTTGTGTTTTTTATAGGATGATGTGGTTTAACAGGTTTGTCCAGTAAATTGTTCTACCCTACTTGCCAATTACTGATAATTTTATTGTCTTCTACAGTCTATATTTAAAAACCTAATTCCACTGAGGTAGCTCAGTCTCTCAGTCTGCGATTATGGTATCACCCTAGTACAAAATAGGTCTGCAGTTCTTTTATTGGACTGTTATTAAACTGGACTCACTGTCGCTATGTCCAATACCCTGATATGTCAAAGAAAAAAAATCACCAAATATAATAAAATTGTAATTTTCAGCATTACATGTAATTAAACCTAGGTTTTTATTTTAATTTGGAACTTTGACCAACTAAGTTTCAATAACTATAATATCTTACGTGTTCGTTCCAATAACAATCAATAATGTAGATATAAGTCGTATTAACAATATGAACAATAAGTAATATATTCACTGATTTGAAATAAAAGTATTCCATTCATACTGTTTTATTTGTAAGCAACTATGAAATGAAAATTGACAAACAATCACAAATTATGGCAGGGGTGTGCCCAACTAGTACATTTATGTATGCAGACAAGTACATCTATAAATTTGGCTAGTCTGTGAACCAGTAATATTACAGCTGTAAATATACTAACATTGCAGAACTAAATAATGTAGATGGCTCAATGTTTCAATCATTTCCAACAGTAAACTACAGTGTTTATATTGTAAATTATTTATTTATTATGACTTAAAGTATGCACTTAATATCATCAGTGGGTTTTTTTTCGGACAATTTTTAAGGTCAGTAATCGGCTATATTCCCTTTTTCATAGTTCTCATTTTTTCTTTTTGGAACGATGCCTCTTTCCAATGGTAACAAGGAAGTATAAGATTACTCTCTTCACGCTTCAGCAATTTTCAACATAGACAAAGAGGGTTAGTTCTAGCATGACACCTCATGAACATCTCATACATAAAAACTATGCCGGCTTGTGTTGTCTGTCGTTAAAGTCATACACAAATGTACATAGTCTACCAATGTGCATTCCGATAGATGACCCTCTTAATTATTCAATTACCCGCCTTCTCTCTCCACCATAGACCCCGCCTTCAATACCTAGTAGTCTACAAGGAAGCTTGTCGATAAATTGAGGAAAAGTGTTTAAATTTTATACATTAAGGAATTGTAAATAATTAACACCACAATATCTGCATTACGATAGTGTTATGTAAAACAATAATATTTAGATAACACATTATCACAGGTAAACAAATGTTAACCTAGTTTTTCTAAGATCAAAAAGTGGGACTCACTAACTTACTAGTAAACATTGTATGCGAAAGTAAACAACATATACATCCACAGTATAACAACACCCACAAAAAAAATTCAATGGAGTAAATACTGATCGTGTACTAATAGTTTGCATCGTTTCCTAACTCTAATTCAGTTTCTATGTGCAACGCTAGCTATGTTTTTAATATTATATTTTTAAACAGTCAAAAATTTGGAACCGAAATTGATAAAACCAATTTAAGATCTGTGTCAACCCAGGTCGATAGCGCAGTTGGTAGCACGCCAGGATTTGGAATCTCGTGTCCCGGGGATATGAGTTTGAATCCCATCCAGGGAGGTTACACCCTTCCATGAAATTTTGACAATAATGTCAATTTTCCCCCCTTGATTAGATACTACGGAGAAGTTTCCAGCCTTGTCAAAGGTATGCGAGTACTGGTTATAGAATAGGGTCTAGGAAAGCTAGGTTAGGTGTGCTGGCCGCTGTTAAATGACCTAAATTGTGTTGACAACCTAATGGTATTTGATAACAATGACATAATCGTAGTGTATACTTGCATGTGTGCATAAACTACCTATTTTGACGAATAAAATACGCATTCGTGTATAATACGCACCCAAAAAATTGACTAAAATCTGAAGAAAAAAACTTTTTGACGATTTTCGGTAAAGTCGTAAGGAAAAATTTCGGCCGATTTTTCTACAAAATCGAAAGTTTCAAAGATCGCAAAATCATACTCTGTCGTGAAACACACTTAAAATTACTGTGTTATGGCCTATCAACCAAACAATCATTTATCTATAAGTACATTGTAATTGGTAATTTAAAGTTATAATCAATAAAAGGTAAGTCAGTTTTTGATGTTCTCATTATCAAACAATTGCCAAGTATAGTCAAACAGTTCAGTGTACTAACATTGTTTATATTTATATGTATTCATAAAAATCTAGTAAATTTGGGCATATAATTCAATTTTAATCTGTATTTTAACCCATTTCATTCTATGACCTTATCAGATAAAGTTGCATTGATTTTTTTTTCAGTTAAAGTCATTATTAACAGTGCATATTTTTTTTATTTTATATATTATTTTTTATAATTTTTTAACTTGTATTTTTTTAATTAAAAAATCCCAGTAATAAAATTGCTATCAATGAATCTATAATTTAATTGTCTTACCAAAAATGTATATTTTTTATACACTAAACTTTAATCTATTTCTATTTACTTAAAACCGACCAACAGGTCTCAATAATTTACAAAGACATCGACCGTCACTATATAATTAAGGTTGGCGGTAAAACATCAAAGAAGCCGATATGCCGTTACCAAGTTCAAAGATACGAAGAGCAGACACACATTGATTTAATTGTTAATCTTTTGTTAAATCACATATTAGAATTGAACTATATGCCTATTTAATATAAGATCGTTTATGGATATTTATAAATATAAAAAATGTTAGTACAATAAACTGTTTGGCAATTGTTTGATAATGAGAGCATCTCTAATTGACATACCTTTACTCAAACTGTCAAACAAGGTACAATTATCCGTCATAGCCTGACCTCCTATTGAAAAATCCGGAGGCGCATGCGCAAATATGGCGGGCTGAAAAAATTTTCGTTGCCGCTTAATATATTAACAAACCATATTCTGTGGGTAATTATCAATATTTTTTGGATAATTTGGACTATAAATTCTTCTAGACTACAGAAAGATATAATTTTAGCTGAAATATAAACCATGACGGACAATAAAACTGGTAAAAACTCTAGTAGTGGTTCAAACAAAGGTGCGAAGGGTGGGGTAAGTGGTACCCAAAACTCGAACTCTAACAACAATCGGCAACAACAACAGTCGGATCAACCTTCAACATCTCCAACGGTATTTATTCCACCATACCCAGGCATGCCACCCTATTTCTTTCATCCTGATATTAACCTTCGCCAGTTTTCACCAACAAATATGGCGACTACACAGGACCAAAATGTCTTCCAGCTAGTCAAAGAGATGAGCTCTCGCCTTAAAACAATTGAAACAAACGTATCAAAGTTACTACCAATTGAGCAAGACTTATCAAAATTGAAATTAAAAGTGAATAATCTTGAACTTACCAACAAGTCAATAGTAAATAGACTGGCCGAGGTTGAACATTTTTGTCAAACGTTCAGTGATATATCTGATGATTCCATAACTTTTAAACGTAATATCCAGGAGGAAATCACTCAAATAAAATCCAAAAATGATGTTTACGAATCTGATTTGTCCTACATTAAACAGCAGAATACTGAACTACATGAATGTTTATTAAATACACAAACACGGGCAATGGAAAACAATTTAATTTTCTTCGGTATTGATGAGGCCCGTCCTGACAAAACTTCACAACAAGACAATATGACGGTCAAACCTCAACGTGAAGACACGGAACAAGTATTACGTGATATGATGAAATCCCAGCTTGAGGAGAATGAAACCATTAGTTCTCAATTCTCACTTAATACGAATGAAATAAAGTTTAATAAAGTGTTCCGTGTAGGAAATCCTAACAAAGTGAATGATACAGGTAGGCCACGACCTATGGTGGCAGTATTTGAACGCTATACACAGAGAGAATCAATTCGTCGTGCTGGTTTAGCTTTGAATAAAATTCAAACACGATACAAGATCTACGAGCACTTTCCTCGAGAAATTGAAGATCGGCGACGTAAACTCTATTCCATTGCTCGAAAGTTTAGCGAGCAAAATAACAAGGTAGCCATTGTCAGAGACAAACTCTACGTCAACAACTTGCTATACGACCCGGAAACGGCCACACTTATTCAATCTCGCAACAGACACCAACATACTAATGCTAATCAGAGTCAACAGCATAGTGTAAGATTTCAACCCCAAAACATGGGAAGAAAACATATTGGTCGAAACCAACAAAGGTTGTTTGAATCATCACAATCTCAATTACCTGTGTTTGAAACCCCGAATCGTTTTAGTGCTTTTAATAAATGTGATTCAAATTCGAAGCGTAAAGCTCGGTCACCCTTAGATATGGAGGTATCATCTAAACGTACAGGAATTGTAGTGTTAAATAATGAGATATGTGATGACAATACCAGTGCGGATGTCGGGGCCTCATTTCAACCATGGTCTGACACATACGAACATCAAGTAGAGCCTATGGAAGAACCTACACAATTATGTCCGGTCGATAACTAGGACAAGCATGGAGAGTCATGTTACTCACTTAGATCGTGCGACAATAATGTGTGTATTAACAATAATTCATTGAATTGTCGTAAACATTGTAGTGATACTGATTGTTCTATTACAGAACAAAACAATGACTCACATTTAAACTCATTGAGTATCGAACATTTCATACATGATACAGACTATTGTGGTTTAACTTTGTTTGACCAACATTATTCCATATCTTTGTCTTGTAATGTATTTTTTCAATACCTATGTCTTCTACTATTTACTATGTATAATGTGTCCAACACGAATCTTTTTTATACATACAGTTATGAGCACATTTGTCACAATATGTATATTTTTTCAACCATGCTATGTCATAATGCTGTTTTGTCTCAACCATGGGACACATATAGTAGTTGGACACATCCACATATTACGTACGATAAAAATATAAACGTTGTCGATAATGCTGCTACAGTTCGTACACAAAGTAAATTATTAAACAAATGTGAAAATACAGCAAGCACCTCAAATACAAAAAATCTTGATAGTAACATTGTTAGTAGGGATATAAATTTTCTCACACTAAATGTATGCGGCTTAAAATCCAAGACTATATGTCCGGAATTTTTACAATTTTTAGACCAATTTAGTATTATTGGCTTACAAGAAACCAAACTTGATGATATAGACTCGCTAATATTGGACAATTTTGAATTACACTGTAACAATAGGAGATCAGTTGCGGTAAATGCGCGAAAGTCGGGCGGGATAGGACTTTTAATAAATAAATCTATATCGAAATATGTAACAGTTTTAAATTCGGACAGTAAGCTTGCTATTTGGTTTACGCTATCAAAGCAAATTACGAAAACTGAAAGCGACGTGTTATGTGCAGTATTATATATACCGCCAGAAAATTCTAATTACGCTATAGAAGACCCATTTGCTGATATTCAAACGTTCCTTAATTCAATCTCGGACAAATTTTCACATCTGTGCATTTTTGGCGACTTAAACAGTAGAACGGGTTGTTTACTAGACTTTATACATGCTGATAAAGATTTCCTCAGCAACCAAAATATGACAGATATTTACGACGAATATGAACGTGAAATGTCTATGTTCGAAGATGCTCCAAATATTTCATTAAATCGAAACAATAACGATAAATCAACAAATAACTATGGACATAGATTAATCGATTTTTTAAAAATGAATAACTTGTATATACTGAACGGACGTGTCAAGGGAGATAAATGCGGAAACACTACGTGTAAGGGTGTAAGTAATATAGATTACTTTATTTGTTCCTCGAATCTATTTAAACACATAGAATCATTAAATGTCTATGAATTCAACGATTTATTATCTGATGTACATAATCCTGTTACACTTAAATTCAATTTTGTGAATCCAGTAATAGAGTATGAAAATCAAAAGCGAGTACCTAAAGTAAAATTATGGGATAAAACTAAAACCAATGATTTTGTCAATAATATTGACCATGAGGTTATTGAAACTATTTATAACTCATTAAGTTTACTTGAACAAAATGGCCATTTCAATCAAGAAACAGCTAATGCTAGTGTCAACATGATATCAGAATTATTTTTAAATGCGTCAAAACAGACATTTGGAACTTATCATAACAATAATATCAATGAAAACTGTAATATTAATATAAAAGAAAACAAATTGCCCACGTGGTTTGGAAGTCAATGCACGAAAGCTAGACGTAATTTTCACAGAGCAAGATATTTGTACAAAATCAGGAAAACTGATATAAATAAGGAACATTTAAAGCAAACAAGTAAGATCTACAAACGTACATTAAATAAGTACAACAATAAAAGTAAATCGAAGACAATTAAACAATTAAGAAACTTAAAACATAGCGACCCGAGTAAATATTGGAAAATATTACGCGGAAATAACTCAAAACAATGTGACGCAAATTTAGATGACCTTTACACATTTTTTAGAGACGTTAATGCTACCTGTATTGAAACAGATACGGATACAATGCCTATCCATACTGATTCTTCTAATGAACATATTAACAGCAATATAACTGAAAGGGAAATTGAATCAGCAGTAAAATCATTAAATAATAACAAAGCCTGTGGCTATGATAATATTGTCAACGAACATATAAAAAGTACATACTGTCTAATGAAACATGTATATGTAAAATTGTTCAACTTAGTATTTGATACCGGTATCATACCAGAATCATGGACAATAGGAATCATTAACCCAATATACAAAAATAAGGGCGATCCGGCACAACCAGAGAATTATAGGCCTATTACCTTACTAAGTTGCCTTGGGAAACTGTTTACATGTATAATTAACAAACGATTAACAAATTATATAGAATCCAATGATTTAATTAAAAACACTCAGGCGGGTTTCAGGAAGGGATATTCAACTACAGACAATATGTTTATTTTACAGCATCTGATCCAATATTTAAATAATGGTAGGAAAAAACTTTATTGTGCTTTCATAGATCTTAAACAAGCGTTTGACACCGTTTGGAGAAATGGCCTGTGGCAAAAATTATTACATTACGATATTAATGGCAAATGTTTGAATGTTATTAAAAGTATATACCAAAATATTAAGTCATGTGTATCCGTTAACTCCGAACTCTCAAACTTTTTTCATTCAAACATAGGGGTCAGACAAGGCGAAAACCTGTCCCCATTGTTATTCTCATTATATCTAAACGATTTAGAAGAGTTCTTCAATCAACATAACTTTACCGATACAATAAACATACCAGACCACAGATACGATACCGAATTAACTAACTATCTTAAATTATTTATTTTACTATATGCAGACGATACAGTGATTTTATCAGACTCGGAGTCGGGTCTCCAGTCTGCCTTAGATATATACTCAAAATACTGTGATAGATGGAAGCTAACCGTCAATGTTTCAAAATCGAAAATAGTTATCTTTTCCAAAGCCAGACTTAATAATTGTCGATTCATTTTCAACCACGAATACTTAGATATTGTGAGCGAATACAAATATTTAGGCATTTACTTTAGCAAAAATGGTTCCTTCACCTTTTGTAAAAAACAAATTGCAAATCAAGCTACTAGAGCTATGTACAGTTTATTACGTAATGCAAATCGATTGGGATTACCAGTAGATTTACAGATCGATTTGTTTAACAAAACAGTAAAACCTATACTTCTATATGGAGCTGAAATCTGGGGATTCAGTAACAACAAGGTAATTGAAACTATCCACTTAAAGTTTTTAAAATATGTATTAAAATTAAAGAGATCTACTCCTAATTGTATTGTTTATGGAGAAACTGGTGAAACCCCTTTGGGATTGGACATTGAAGTAAAATTTATCTCTTTTTGGACTAAATTGATATCAAATCAAAATTCTGTTCCTTCAAAGTTATCCTCCATTATTTATAGTATTATGCATAAATCATTCCTTAATTTAAATGTATCTACACAAAAAAGGAATTTTCCTTGGATTTACAAGGTAAAAGCCATCATCAATAAATGTGGTTTTCCAGACATATGGAATACCCAGTCTATGACTAACGACAAATGGTTAAAACTAGCTATAAAACAAAAACTGAGGGATTTGTTTATAAATGAATGGTTTTCAAGTATTGAAAACTCTAATAGTTGCCAGTTTTACAAAGTAATTAAAACATCTTTTGGCTTTGAAAAATATCTGAACAAAATACCCAAAACTCTTCTACCTTACATCATCAAATTTAGAACACGCAACCATAAACTACCCGTTGAAACAGGCAGTTGGCATGGTTTGCCTTATAACCAACGTTTATGTAGTACCTGCAATATACTTGGTGATGAATATCACTATCTCTTTGAGTGTAGTTTATTTGTAAACGATAGAAAACTACTTCTGAAACCGTATTTCATAAGACGTCCAAATACGTACAAATTATATCAATTATTCAATAATTCATCAACCCAACAGTTTAACAACGTGTGTAAACTCCTTAAGATAATTTTATCATCTTTATGATAAAGAACTGCTTATATGTATAACATTCTTAGTTTTAGCTAATAATATTTACTAATTGTATAACATAATTTCAATGTACCATTATATTATTATGACTCTCCGGTGCCCTTAAGAGGACACCAACACATATATATAAATACATAACTTATTAAATTAGTACCTGATTGCTACCCTAATATTCTCGTACCCCGAGGTTATCAAGATTCTCGATCTAGTATCGAGAGTCTTGATAGTCTCTGGGAACGAGAATGGTACCCTATTTGGTTTCATTTATTTATACTTTATAATTATGTAACATTGTTGATTTATTCCTGTACTTCTATCCTTACCATGTGCCTCGTAAAAATATTTATATCTATTTATGTACCTCATTTATTCATGTCTATGTGAAATGAGAGAATAAAAGAATTTGTATTGTATTGTATTGTATGCATTTATTAACTGCCATATTGCAATGTTTTCATAATAACAATTGACATGTGTCAAGTTTGTATATTAAAGAGTTTAATCCTTTTGTTCGCTGATTGTTTTTCACACATCACATAATATGACGCTTGGGAAGTTATTGCTTGATTAAATATAAACCTTTTACCCCATAAATTTATACAAACGAACACAAATTAACAACAAACACGGAAAGCAATTATTTCATATTTAACTTCTTAATTAAAATCTATTATGAATTAACAAACAACATTCACAACGTTACAATGAAAGAAACATCGGAAGGTCAAATTGCGCGATCGCTAGTTTTTATCATTAACCCGTACATAGTCCGGGTTTTACAGAATTACATCCCTTTTTAAAAATACACCATTTGCAAATTTTGACGATTTTTCGTCTAGGACTCGGCGATTTTTCGTTGTTTACGAATAAAACACGCATCATAAAAATGAAGTCAGATTTGGAGGAAAAAAAGTGCGTATTTTATTCGTCAAAATACGGTATTAATTCTTAGTTTTTTTTAGTCCGCTTAATTTAATTGATCAAATGGACAGTTTTGAAAAAAAGGTTCTCAACAATCGCAATAGTCAGATTTTTTTTTTCGAAACCTCTGAAAACGTGACGTCATCTGTTCATAACGCCAATGCATGTATGCACTGACTATATATGAAAGTAAACAATTTCAAACTACATAACTTTTTTTAATGACAGAGAATTACAATTCTTATATTATTACAAATGCGTGAAATAAAATAATCGGCCTATCATCTTATGATTTTATCATCTATAATTGTAAAAATGATCCTTAAAATGAACAAATTAGTAATTTTTTACGATAAAATGAACACAAATACTTTTTGTTTAAACTTTGCTTATGATACGACATAAATACAACGTCAGGTTAGACGTTAATACAATGTCGGAAATCCACTGTCTAAAAAACTTTCAAATCCAACTATGAGGCGACGTCAACCCAACGTCGTGGTCAGACATTAATACGACCTGGGAAATCCACCGTCTAAAAAACTTTCAAATCCAACTATGAGGCGACGTTAACCCGACGTTGGGTCTAACGTTTATATGATGTCTGTACAACATTATTTGTTTGCTGGGTGTATATATACACATGGTATTCTAAATGTAAACAAACTCTGGGTTTTCTTTAAATTCTAGCAGCAGCCAAAATTAGATGAGATTCAATAAGTGCATAAAATCTTTTCGATTTAATTTTTGTGCCGAGGATTTAAAGCCAACGATCCATAATTAAAGAACCAATTCAGAATATATTTAGGATAGAAAAGGTAGTTGTTATTTCATGCGCTACATGACAATTATTTGTCTAGAGGGAGAAATTCATGAGAAACATGGTCTGATTTACCTTTTATGTGATTGTTGTAGTTCACATGACTATAGACCTTGATTGTACATGTATTTAAACAAGGACCCCATAAAAATGTTAATAGGGTCTATGACCTAAATAAAGTATGAAAGTAAACAGTTAACATACCATATACTATGTAATCACTTCAAAAACATCATTCAAACCACTGTTTACTCTTAATTACAATATCTGAGAGTGTTGTTGTTTAAGGTTTCACAAATGTCACATTGTCACTACTGTTGCCATGGAAACACATCTGTGATTATACTCATAATGAAACCCAACCTGCAATGACACAGTATTTGAAGGTTATTTAACATAAATACTTATTGTTGTATTTTTTTCAAACAACTATTGTATAATTCAAACAAATACAATTATACAATTCATAGATGTGCAGAGCTTAATGGGTGAAATCTTAAAAAAAAATTCTTGTCCACTCTGGCTGACTGGTAATACTAGCTTGTTCATGGATATGATTTATTTATTGGAGTTAACGCCGTATCAACACAATTTAGGTCATTTCACGGCGTCCAGCGCACCTAACCTAGCTTTCCTGGACCATTGTCTATAACCAGTACTCATCTACCCTTCCACAAGGCCGGAAACTTCTCCATATTATCTAATCAATGGAGGAAAATTGACATTATTGTCAAATTTTCATGGAAGGGAATAACCTCCCCGGGTGGGATTCGAACCCGCACCCCCTCGGGCACGAGTATCCAAATCCCGGCGCTCTACCAACTGCGCTATCGACCCGGGTTTCATAAATATGAACATTGTAGTATCAATTTATGGAAAAATCCACTTGTCCATACATACACTGGGATAACACGGACAATAAATTTTGCCAGCGCTGCTTTAGTGGGGCTGGGTGCACTGGGAGTGGATACACCTTACCAGGTGAAAAAATAATAAATTGTTCAAAAAGTCAAAGGTGCCAATCTGTGTACGTAAAAACACAAGTCAAATTCTTTAGTTTACTGTAAATGTTATCAGAAATCTTAGCTATATTTGGACACATGGAACAACAGAGTTTAAGAAGAAAATAAACTTATAGTCTGCTTTCGTCAGTAAAACCATATCAAGAAACAGCTATATAAAATCGACTTTGTTTTAATGTTTATCAAACATAACAACATGATACAAAATTATTTAAGGTTCAAGTAAAGTCTTTGTTTGCATTCAAAATAGTAAAATGAAAAATGCTCGAACTCTTTCATACTTCTATCAAGAGCAGTGTATTATACATCAAAATGCTCCATATGAAACATACAATGTGATGCTGGTAATTAATTCAGATGAAAATATTTACCGAAAGATGCATTTGCAAAATTGATGCTGTAAAACTGAAAATACTAAAAGATAGGGCTGCATATCTCGGCCAAGGTCGCGATACGATACGTATCACAATATATGCCTCATGATTACGATATTAATCGCGATACGATGTAAATTATAAATATGGTATGAATGCATTGACAAATTATGATACTTTTATCAAACAATCATAAAATTAAAAAAGTTTATTATTACTCCAATAACACAAAATAAAATCAACAAAACAAATGTTATCTTTGTTTAATGAGTATTGAGAATAATAAGTAAATTTGAGTAAAGATTGCAATTGCAAGTTAAATGCTATAGATATAGTTTATTTTGTTTTTAACTAATTTTTTGTAAAGGGCCTTCTGAATCACAATTTTTTAGGACGCGATTCGATACACCCGTATTAGACAGTCCCGAATACGATCTCACGATGCATCGGTGAATCGTTACAGCCCTACTAAAAGACATTAAGATTTTTTACAAACTAATTTAACATCAAATCATTTATAGAACATTATAGTTCATATTCCAATTACAGTACTGCAATACTTAAAACCTAGATCAATCATAAAAAAAACTAAGGTAAATGAAAAACATTTTGACAGATACAAGTGTAATGGGTTTTCACGGCCCTGTTTCTACTTTCACTTTAGCTTTCCAATTGCCTTAGTTTTGTTTTAATATTTATTGAGGTTATAAATATTGCGGTACCTTCATTGGAATATGTACTATAAGGTTCTGTAAAATTAATAAATTTTGTCGTAAGAAAATTTTAATGTAATTTAGTCTTTTTATTTGTGCAACTTCAATTTTGCAAATACATCTTTTGCTAAATATTTTTATCATAATTGATGACCAGCATCACATTGTATGTTTCATAAAAAACATTTTGATGTATAAAACAATACTGTTGGTGGAAATACAGGGCCGGATCCAGAAGGGTCGCAAGTGGGGGGGCACAGGGGTGGGTTCGGGAGGGGTATCCCCTCCGGACGGTATGGAAAATTTTGAATTTTAACATGTCAAAGGTGCAAATCTAGCACTTTTAAATGCTCTTAAAAGAACGAAGCTAAAACTATGTTAATTATCATTTTCTTTCTGAAGAAAAGTGATGCATTGCATTACAGGGCCTGATCCAGAGGGGTCGTTAATGGGGAGCAGGGTTGGGGTGGGTACGGGAGGGGTATCCCCTCCCCAAGATGTGGAAAATTTTTGAAATTTTGCATGTCAAAGGTGCAAATCTGAGCACTTTTAAACACTCTTTAAAATGACAAAATGAAGCTAAAATTTGGTAAATAATCATTACATTTTAACAAAAAAAGTCAAATCCTGCCCGTAAAAAACTATGATGCAAATCAGAGTTTTTGGCTATACCCCGTAATAAATTAAAAACATGTTAGTCCATTTACTACCGCTGTACTCAAACATTCTAGTCGGAACGACGGAGTTGTTGAATTGGGTGGCTATGAAAAACGCTGATGTCCTCCATAAATAATTAATTTATGTTTTACACTCCCCTCGCAGCTCAGTGAATACATTACATTCACCCGCTGCCTAAAAACTAGTCGATTTATGATATTGACCTTTACTATGAACCTTTGAACGACCAATGAAAGTTGACCAAATTCCAATTTAGCTGAAAAACTTTATACGCATTTTCATTGGTTGAACGGGTAAACAATGCCTTATATGGTATGATCATACTAGTGACGAATGCAACTTCGTATGACGTCATATATAGCGTGGCTACACATTGTATTTAAGTTAAATAAGTTGCGAGATATGCTTACAGCTAAAAGATCAGAGATGCACGTTCAAAAAGATCAATGTTTACTTTCATTTTTGTTAATTTTATATTATCTAACTAATGCATAACTGTCCAACATCTTTGCATTTCGACATTTTGAAATTAAAGGCGTGAGAAATTTTTGCATCTATTTTTAAAAACCATGTGACAGTCTTGCGATTTAAATGTTTATGTATCTGTCTATAAATAGAAATATCAGTTTGCACGTAGTATTTTAGCAGAGGTGGAAAGTGAACGAGTACGAGTGAATCTTTCGAACCGATGCAATGGAGAGTATTTATGTTTAGACTCGGTCACTCTTTTGAAGTTATTCGGAATTTTAATACTATAAAAAGCATCAGACAATGGTGCAAGTTCGCGTGTCATAATAATGATGTAAAAATGCACTCGACTAGCTGTCCTCGCCTTTCGCCATCTAACTGAAAACGCCAATGATATACACTAGTAAACAAGTAACAGAGTGCACAATAACCAAATTTAGGCTTCGTAAGCTTGTTACCATAGTAATTTTGTTGGCGACGGTCTGAAAAATACTGCTGATGTATGTGCAATGTAGACAATATACATAGCTATTGATATCTATGTGTCTGTAAAGAAGGACCATATACTTGCATGATCAATGATTTGACGGCTTGATAAGGCCCGATCTAGGTACCCTGAGATGCTTGAATGTATCAATTTAGATCATTATCTATTTCGATAGCAATCTGATTAAAACCCGATCTAAAATTTCACCGCTCGCATACTCGCTAATTTAGATCTTGCCTTTTCCAAACGAAGGTCACGTTCAGGTGACCTTTTCTCATCATAATATTAATGACGAAATTGTTATGATACGTTACTTGTTTACATCGTCTACGTCATGCATTTTGAAATGAGCCACCCAATCCCAGACTGTGAATAATACCGCTGTTAAATTTGCATGCAAACCTTGGTCTAAAAATAGAAATTACGAAATCAAAATGTGATTAATAGTGTTTTCGTCTAGATGAAAGCTACGCATTGATTGGTCGATACAGTTCATCTCGACATGACCTTGCATTGACTAAGTAGAGATCCAGTACGACAACGCGAGTAGAACAGGATCTCTGTTTACGGAGATTGTTTTGATAGATCGGATGAATGATTTTATACTTATAGTACAATTATTGTAAAAGTCTAGTTGAAATTGGTTTGATGTTGCCGATTTTGTGCCCTTTACTTTGTATAAGTGACAATATCTGTGGGACCAGGTGGGGAAGCACGTGCCCCCTGTCCCCCCCCCCCCCCCCCCCGGTAAACCCGGGCCTGAAATATGACAGAACAAGAGACAGTTCCGGGTCATCGAGAATTACAGATCACTTTTATAATAATACAGATGATTCCTTAACAATCCAATATTTTGATTATATGAGTTAAGTCATGTACACTAACCACTCAGCTAACCATATTCTAGCTATGTATATAAACTGGGGTCGAAATGTCTTGGGGTCGAAATGTCTCCATAAAATGATTGGGGTCGAAATGTCTTGGGGTCGAAATGTCTTGCTTCCTCAAATGGGTATGGAACCTCTCCTTCCTCGTTGCTGGGTGGCAATAAGCGGGTCCAACTAAGTCACATGGTGGCAATGGTAACGATCAAGTCTACCTCTTTTTCTCTGGATCAAGATGTGCACACTGCAGCAATCTCGTGGCGTGTACACTGCAGTCACCTCGTGGCATGAACACAGAGATAGAAAGGAACACAAAAACACTGATGAAACGATGAGATAAAGCAACATGGTAAAAATCCGAAATGTACAGATAAATTATAAGACAAATATTGCATAAAAAAAACTTACAATAATTCCATAAATCTATCCAAACGCAACAACATAAGAACGGCAAATTCAATTCCACCATTCCATCACCTCGGCCTCGGGCTAGATTTATCGAGAGAGTAAGAGCCAATCAGACTGCGTCGTACATACCACGTGCAAACTTAGCAGAAGCGTATCTACTCTAGGCCGTGTTGGTGATTACGCACAAATGCTAAGGGTCCGGGGGCATGCCTCTTCCCCCAGTAAATTACAACAAATACTGTTCGTTACAGAAGTTTCAATGTGCACAAAGAGCCTTACAAAGTAGTACATTAATTGGTGTATTGCTTTGTATGACTACATGTACTTTTATATATGAAATTTTCATGGAGTAAAGTTATCACAGTCGAGTCAAATAATGCATTAACTGGGTTGAGCATCCAATTTCGCCTGGTTTTTGGCACTTATAGATTTTCGATTTCTGGAATTAAGGTTACGCACGTGCGTAAAGTGCGTAATGGCAGATACGCGCCTGATTTTAACTTAGGAATGTAAAACACGGGATTTGCGCGGAAGTCATTCTACTGTAAGGATGGTGAAGTTGATTCGGCGGATAATTTTTCAGAGTCCGCGGAGAAAATTTCAAGAATGCTTGTTCTATATATAATTTGTTTTTTTTTAATAGATTGGCGACATAGATCTAATTAAAAAACATGTTTTTATTAACAGCAGAAGGATGTCAGTCGAACACAAATTCACATTCGAAAATAGGCCTGTTTTGTTCACTCACAATGCCCTTATGGTTTATTTATTCAAAATGTACCGGTCAAAACATTTTCCAAACAATCAGCGTAAAATGATGCATAATATCACATGTTTTGTCTAAATTGTGGTTTAAAGTAAGACTCGGTAAATAGCATGTATTTGCACTTTTTTAATGAAATATCGAATCGAACTTCTGTACTGGGAATTTTCGTACTTGATATATAAACATATAATTTGTCGCAGTTAAAGTGAGTTTATCGCACATCTATACACCAAAAGAAAGCTTATTCTATATATAATTTGATTTTGAGAATAGATTGGTGAAATGATTAATAAACATGTTTTTATTAACAGCAGAAGGATGTCAGTCGAACACAAAATTCACATTCGAAAATGGGCCTTAATGTTTATTTATTGTTCAAAATGTACATATTCAAAATTAGACTTGGTAATCAGCAAGTATTTGCACATTCTTAATAAAAAAAAATGAAACCAAACTGTGGTAGAGCGAATTTTCGTACTTTTAATATTTACATATATTTTGTCCAAATTAAGACGAGTTATTCACACATTTATATACCAAAAGAAATTTTTATCTACATGTGTATTGTCTGTCTAATTTAGTGAAGGAATTTGTGTAATGATTTTTAGTCCGCAAAAAATCAATATCTTTGACAAATTTTTAAGAGATCATCATAGTTCATAACTTCATTCTTGTCTCATTTTACAAAAACACCAACTTTCTAAAAATCATTACTATTACTTCATTAATATTTTCACAGCATGATAAACTAACACTTTTAAACTGAATTGAGAACTAAAAAATTATTTCATTGAACTAATAATATATTGTGACAGGGTCAAAATCTGTTAGTTTTGTTTTATAAGGAAGATAATTCTGTCTGTCTTGTTTAAGTTAATTTCTAATATTACTACAGTTGTCTCCCTCGTTTTAACAATCGTTATGACATTGTGCCGATTGCATCAGTCTTGTTTAATTTATAATATAACCTCAAGTTTAAATCATGGTTTAAACTCTATCCATAGCATGAATGTAGTTTAATTAGTCTCAGATTAAGCAAAATACTGGACGGATTGCATAAAATTTCGCAAAAACAAAAATGCATTCATTTTTTTAAATGTCTATTATTTTGTAGAATGCGAATAGACAGACGTCTATTCACAAGTCTATTCAGAAGTTTATCCGCAAAATCGTAGCTATCTATTCAGAAGATTTCAGAAGTCTTTTCGTGGAGTGCGAACAGACAGCTGTCTATTCATAAGTAAATACAAATTTCAACTGAAAATGCGAAAAACTACCACTTTAAGGTTGAATTTGTAAAGAGTTTTTGTTCATGTATAAAGTGTTTTCGGTGGACAAAAAACTTAAGATCTTTATTACTGTTTGAAACGCAAATGTGGGGTTGAAAAAGAGCGAAAATTGCATTTTTTGCCGTTTTTGCTCCGCCCCAGCGTTGCCATGGTAACGGGGATCGGGGCTCAACTTGTTTTTTCTGAAAGACATTCACCCAGGTAATAACTTGGCCAAGTTGCATATCTGTATGATAACTAATAATGAAATTAGAGCATCTTGAAATAGCCCTTGCGCGTAATGGTGAAAAAAATGGCTACTTTTCACACATGTCGCAACCAGTAAAGGGTTAAATGATGTGTTTGGGACATGGGTTCTAAAACAATGTGCTTAAAAACCTTATGAAGATGTATAAAAAAACTATTTACAAATTTCAACTGAAATTGCAAAAAACGACCATTCTAAGGTTTAATCTGTAAAGAGTTTGTGTTCATGCATTAAGTGTTTTCAGTGGACAAAAAACTATAGGTCTTTTGAGTTTAATGTCTTTATAGGCGTTAAATTATGTGTTTGGGGCATGGGTTCTAAAACAATGTGCTTAGAAACCTGATGAAGATGTATAAAAAAAAACTCTTTATAAATTCCAACTGAAATTGCAAAAAACGACCACTCTAAGGTTAAATCTGTACATAAAGAGTTTGTGTTCAAGTCATGCATTAAGTGTTTTCAGTGGACAAAAAAACCATAGGTATTTTGAGTTTAATGTCTTTATGGGCCTTAAATGTTTTGTATGGAAGACAGGTACTAAAAAGAAGTCTGTACATGAAAATCAGGAATTATCCGCCCTTAATGGCGAAGTGTAAGAAATACTTTACAGTTTTTTACAGGCGAAATTCCAAAAATGATCGAGCCATATATATAAGGTAAAATCTACAGAGAGTAAAAAAACCACGTATAAAGTTATTTTGTGGGCAAAATATCTTCACAAACGTGAACGAAAATTGCAAATGATAGGCCCACGCCGGCATTTTAAATTTTAAGCCTGTGTAAAATCTAATATTTTGGCAGAGACATAGATCTATATAATATAATTCCCTGATTTTGGTAAAATCGTAAATGTAATCGTACATGAATAAAGTAAGTTCTCACTGAACAAAACAACATCTGATCGTGAGATTTTAAAGCTTTTTTAAGAGTCTTTTCAATCGATTTCATTGAAAAAAAGGAACAATAATTCTCAAAAGGTGATTAATATAAAAGCGTACTTAGCAGCGCTAAACCGTAACCTTTTATTGTGGCGTTTTGATTTCTTGTTGGTGTTCACTAAGCCAAAGGACATTAAATAGTTCTATTTTTGAGGTAAAAATTTTCCTGACAATAAACATTTCCGGGTTTAAATCCACCATTTTATATTTTAATTAATATTTCCTTGCGAAAATCTATAAAACAGCCTCTCATGCTGATATACACCAACTCTTTACCACTCGACTTGTACCAACTGTTTACGAAAAAAACGCATCCCTTGATTTTCGACAGTGAATCTGAGGCATTCCAAATGCATAACAACAGTTTTGATTGGAAACCGTGAACAATGAAGACGTACAAAGGTAAGAACGTTATTCTTGGAGGTACCAAAAAGGCTGCTTCCCTAAAACAAGGACCCTATATAACATGTAATGTAGGGTCCTTGCCGGAACAAAACAAAACCCTATTTTCCCCAGCTTGGTCTTGAAATTCCCAATCCCATAAAAAATCGCCAAACTTTACCTTACGTTTGACAGGACAGAGACAAAAAGTTAAATTTGTTTTTTATTCGAAAACAGTCTACTGAAGTAATATTTTTACATCAAGTTTGTAGGTTGGGCTGTTGTGTTTTTTGTATCATTGAATGTCCTAAATATGCCACTTGTTTGAATGTTTGAATTGAATTGAAAAAAAATTCACATAGTTTTATTATTATTTCAGGAAAAGAGTAAAAAAACAAGCATACTTAAAATACAAACAAAATCATGAAAACATAGCAACACAATGTAATCAATAAAAAATATTTTTAAAAAGAAAACAGAGGAAAAAAAATGAAACCCAAGATAGAAAATAAAAGTACAAAAATAGCAATAAACATTTATCAAAATGTACATTTTCTTGACTCTTTAAACACTGATTATTGTTATACTGTAAACTATGATAAAGATGTACTTTTGTCTGTTCAAAGATCTATAGGTATAGGGGGAGTTGCTATACTTCGGAATAAACGTTGGGGCAATAAAATAGTTCCGTTACAAATAGACAGTGACCGTGTTTGTGGTATTCAGATACAATTATCACCAGGACACTATATGTACATTTTTCAATGTTACATGCCTTGTAGTAATCATGCTTTACCTATATATATAATGAATGTATCAATTTATTGTATGATTTATACTCTATTTACTCAAATTATGGTACAGTTGTTTTATTGGGCGATTTTAACGCCAGGTTAATGAGTAACTCTGTAAATGCACGTGACAGATTACTACGTCAATTTATATTTGATACCAATATGATAGCTGTGAACTTACAGCAACTATGTACTGGTGCAAAATATACATATGTCTCTTATGATGATAAATACCAGACCTTAATTGATTATGTTTTTGTTCCTATAGAAATGTTTGATTGTGTAAAAAGTTGTCATATTGTTGATGATCACTGCCTTAATGTCTCAAGACACAGACCTATTGTTACTAAGTGTTTGATACCTACATTAGAATATAGCTTATATAATACAATTGATAGCACACATATTAACTGGAAATGTGCTAGTTTTGATAATATTAGCCAATATAATGACATACTATTTAACGATTCTGTCCTCACAGAGCTGGTGCATTGTGACCTTGACCGTGAGAAAGTAGATTCAGTTTATCAGTTGTTAGTAAGTTAACTTTGTGAAACAGCGTCTTTGGTGTTTCCTAAAAAGCAATTCAAGTCGTTTTTGAAACCTTATTGGAATGAAGACTTAAAAGAGGCACACCGTGAACAATTAAATATGAGAACTACATGGTGTAAAGAAGGCCGCCCGCGAGGTAATTCACACCCATCATATCGTGCCTATAAACAAGCAAAAGGTAATTTCCGCAGACTACATAGATCCGCTGTGAATAAATATATGCAAAAACAAAGTGAGGAGCTGGATAAGATGGCTGAAATTGATTCCGATACATTCTGGAGGAAAGCTAAGTCAAAACGTAAGAAAAATGGGGCTAACTTATGTTCTGGAATTAATTTTACGGGTACTGTTGTTAGAGACTGTACAGAAATTGTGAACGGATGGAGCAATTATTTTGAACAATTGTACACTAAACCTTGCTCAGATATGTTTGACAATTCATGGCATGACCATGTGGAATGTCTTGTTGAAGTATCTTCGTACGAAAGTAAGCCTGACGAAAAAGCTGTTGTCTTAACGCAATCTATAGCTGACATTATTAGTAAATTTCCCAAAGGTAAAGCTGGAGGGTATGATAATTTACAATATGAGCATTTGATTTTTGCTAAGGATGTAATATCACCTATTTTGTCAAATCTTTTTACATATATGTTACGTCTTGGGTATATCCCTGATGAAATGAAACGTGGAGTTATCACCACATTGATTAAAAACCCGAGTAAAAGGAAAGATAATCCGGACAATTTTCGGGCCATAACTCTTACTTCAGTGATATTGAAAATATATGAACAAGTAGTGCTAAATCGTTGTCGTTCTAAGATATTAGACTCAATTGATGAACAGCAAGGTGGATTTCAGGACAATTTGGGGTGTATGATGACGTCATTTGTATTTAGAGAATGTGTATATTTTGCAAGAGAAAATAACTCGAATGTGTATGTTTGCTTCCTAGATGGCCGTAAGGCTTTTGATACGGTATTGCACTCTGGCCTCATGTATAAACTTTTGAACGAATGTAACATTGATGAAACTTCATACATTGCATTCTTGGCGTTATATCGCAACATGAAAAGTTGTGTGAAATACCAAGGAGTTAATTCTAAGTGGTTTAGTATTCAGCAAGGGACAAGACAAGGGGGTAAAAGTTCCCCTCTACTATACCTAGTATATATAAACGGACTTATAAAAGAGTTAAGAGACAGTGGACATGGAATATGTATGTACAGTATGAACATAGGTTCTCCAAGGTTGGCAGATGATATGGTGTTAGTATCATATTCTGTGGAAGGTTTAAAATCAATGCTTCATATTTGCAATAATTATGCTAGTAAATGGCGATATCAATATAATCCTGAGAAGTGTTCAGTCATGTGTTTTAATAACAATAAGCCAGCTCTACGTGACCCAATGTTTATGTTAGGCAACAATATAATAAAACTATCAACAGAGTACACCCATTTGGGTATAAAATGTGACCTGAATCTATCCTCTAAAGTATGTGTTACTGATGCTTGCAATAAATTACGAGGAACGTTTCTATGTAACAGTGGTATACATCCGGGTGACTTGAATCCAATTTCTTCAAAGACATTTTATAACTCTATAGTGATACCAAAGAGTTTATACGGCTGTGAACTGTGGTTTAACATTTCCAAAATCGATATATACAAGCTTGAGATATCACACAGATATTGTATAAAATTTATACAATCTCTTCCAGTTAATACCAGTAATGACTACTCGTTAGCTACAATACAAATGTCCTCTATAGAAAAGATAATAGAATATAGAAAACTTCAGTTCTTAGGGCAATTGTGCAGGTTGTCCAATATTTATCTTGCAAAACGAGTATTTAACCATAGACTTATTGCGTTCATGAAGTTTGATTCAAAATGTTTGGGTTACTTACCTGACATATTTTCTATATTACAAAAATATGAATTGAATACTGTTCTAACAACATATATACAAAATGGTACTTTCTCTTCCAAGTATGCTTGGAAAAAAAACTATTAAACAGCGCGTTCTTGAATATGACCATATTGATAGAATAAGTAGACTCTTGGAAAGTGAATGTGCGTCAATCTTACGTGATATCCTTTGTACAAAGACAACTTGTATTTTATGGAACATTTCAAAGGGCAATTTTTACTATACTGATATGTGTAAAAAGATTGTACTAATAATTGGTAAACTTGTTTCTACTACCTATATTCAAATATGTCCAAAATGTTCACTCATAACGGACAACATTGTGACACATTTATTATTGCTTTGTGAAGCCAACAATTGTATAAGAAAGTGCATGTTTCTCAACTATATTACAAAGTTTGGATATTCTTACTACGATATTTTAATTAGTAAAAGTCCACATGATCAATGCATCAGCTTGCTTGGGTCAGCCGTTGATACAAATGACAATCTTTTAATTAACTGGTGGCTCATTAAATATTTATGTATGCTGTGGTATTGATATATTCGTACATGAATTATTAAATTGAAGTGCATTATTTAGAAAGTATATTGATACAGAAACCTACATGTTGAAGTTAAAATGTTATGTTCTTGAATTTGTAATTCTCTCGTTCCCAGAGGCTGTCAAGATTCTCGACACTAGCGTTCTTGATAGCCTCGGGGTACGAGAATGTTATTATTCGCAAGTATTTTGTGATCTGATATTTAGCTTTACATAATGTATAGTATATGTATTCTGTGATTTTTGCATAGTTGTATATTTTGTACATATTCAATGTATATGTTCTCCATTTGAAGGAGGAAATAAAGATTATTATTAATCAATAAAAAATATTTTTAAAAAGAAAACAGAGGAAAAAATATGAAACCCAAGATCGAAAATAAAAGTACAAAAATAGCAATAGACCCTGAAAAAAAAATACTAATAAACCCAGAAAAGGAAAAAAAACAAAATACTAATAAACCCAGAAGAGGAAAAATATCAAAATACGAATATCCCCAGAAGAGGAAAAAACAACAAAATATTAATTAACCCAGACGAGGAAAATAATAACAATTTAAAAAAAAGAAGAAAAAAAATAACAAAATACTAATAAATCCAGAAGAAGAAAAAATACAAAATACTAATTAATCCAGAAGAGGAAAAAAATAAAGTACTAATAAACCCAAAAGAGGAAAATAAACCAACAAAATACTCATAAACCCAGAAAGGGAAAAAAATAACAAAATACTAATAAACCAAGAATAGAAAAAAATAATAACACAATAGTAATAAACCCAGAAGAGGAAAAAAACCCAAAAAACTCACAACCCAAAAAAGGAAAAAAACAACAAAATACTAATAAACGCAGAAGAGGAAAAAACACCAAAATACTAATAAACCCAGAAGAGGAAAAAAGCACACCAAAATGCTAAAAACACAGTAGAGAAAAACCACATTCAAGAGGATCGAAACCAAGTTCTATTAATCAATTACAAAACACAAACAATGACTTTATATCATTTATTGGAATATTTAATGTAACTTACAGAACTTATTTGTAATGATAAAAACATAATAAAAATTGTTTTAAGTTAAAATTGTTAAATTATTACATGAATATTTCTAACTCCTCACAGTGCTTACATCACGCTGTGCTACTTATTTATTGATTAAATAAAGGTTTATCTGCGTAGAAGATCGTTGAGGTTGTTGTGAATGTCTAGTTAGCTGTCATACCAAAAAATGACATACATAGCATAAACTTTCCTGACAGCACACAGTATAAACCAAGGTCTGTTGGAACCCATAATTTGGAGTTCTAATACAGCACTGATGCTTGTCAAGTTCTCAATCAGAACAATACTAAATGGCATTGCCCTTCCTGGCTGCTATGCAAATACATTTTGTTTTTTGTTGTGTTTAATGCCCTAGCAACAAATTGTATAGGTCATTAAACGATGGTCAGTCAACCTAATCACTGTTCCTGGAAAGGCTAAATCTCTGGATTTAGCTGTTAACCAACTACTAAGTGCATACTTTCGTCAGTGACTGACAACTGCCCTACATAAATAATAATCACTAGTAGGAAGGAGAATGGCCGTAGAAATAATTTCATGACCAAGCTCCACTTAAGTATGCCCCGCTCGGGAACCGAACCCACGACCCCTCGATCAGAAGACTTGTGTGCTACTGACTGAGCTAGCTGGGTGGCTACAAATACATTTTGTACATTGTCATGTGGGTTACTAGTAACATTCCCCTAACACAGAGTTGTGTCAAACAGACTAATTACATTAGTACTATTTTATTTATTTGCAGTGACTGGTTCACCTAAACAACTATTCTGGACTTGTCTATACAAGTACTTGCCGATTGTTCCGTAAGAATCTGACATCTTCCTTCACTGGGAAATAACTTGTTTCTCATCATGGAAGGTTAGGTCAAAAAGTTAAAGTGTGGTTTTAAGTCTGCTGCCATATACATGTTCAGCCAACTTACAACTTGAAACAATAACCTTTCAGACAGGTGATCCCTCACAATATCCATTTACACCTGGGTGAAGTGGAACAACTGTAGGTAAATTTCTTACTTAAGGAAACTAGCTGTGCTCTTAGTGGAGTATTGGACCTGGGACCTATCTATCCCTGAGGGCTCATCCTACCACTGGACCACTGCTCCAGTCATAACCTGAAGTCAAATCTTGATTCCCAAATTGAAAGGGCACTGTATTAAAAAAACCACTGTATGAAGAATGTGGCTAGTAATTTTTTTATAAAATAAAACACAACACATGAGTAAAATTTACAATGCTGTTTATTTAGGCTGCATTTTTCAACAGTTGGATATTGTCCATGAAAACAGTGTTAATACATTGTACATTTATCACAATATTAAAATCGTACAATATAAAAACTGCATCAAATATTCCAACATAAAATGCAAGCAAAAAACTGTACAATATCTCAGTCCATAGGGCTGGTCCATGTTTCATGTCCGTAAAAACGTCAGGGGAATAATACCATTAAAACATACCACATAAAATAAAAGAATAGATCGATACCAGACTGTCCGATACAAATTTTGTACTATCATATCATTTCTAGATCTACATGGGCAGTCTGATATCAAGCACATCTTTATCACACAGTCAAACTCAAAAGTCACATGCATAACAAAATATTATAACCAGTCAAGGATTTTTTTAAAAAGTCTTTGTTTGATTAGAATTTTTTCAAGCAGAATATGTTCAGTCAATCGGCACACATGTTAGTATCACAAACATTCGTTCAATCACACAGGTTATCAGTCTAACTAAAGCTCTTTATATTCTCAAACATGGGCACAAGTAGATCTGAAGATTACCTTACTTTAAATTCTATTAGATTTTGGTAAACAAAAACACTCATAAAAATCAACCAATCAGTTTCATTAAATATGTGTTAATAATAATTGAAATTCAATAATAGCTAATATAGCCATTTACCCTATCAAAAGCATAGAATCATAACTGATTGATTCACAAAAAGACATTTAAGTGAATTTGGCTCTCTTTAGATCTACCAATGCACACAGTGGTGAAAATCAAAGAGGATTAGCTAGATTGGAGAGCAATAGGCATAATAACATACATTATATTAGTAAATACAAGTTCCATGACTAGTGAGCTGTATGAAAGGCTATTGTCACATGTAAAAGTCTAGGACTCAGTTTCACAAAACTCAAAGTAAGTTCAAGTATCAAATGAATAATTTAAGATACCAGAAATTCAATGAAAATTGTCCACTATCTTTATTATTGCAACTAGAGCATGCACAGGGACAGCTGTCTTGGGTTAAAAGTGTCTTAATGTTTTGTTTTCTTTCTAAACATACATAAGTAAGAGAAATTTACAGTTAAGACCAATTTTCATTGAGTTTTGTGAAACCAGTACCCAAATATACAAAATGAACCAAAAGAAACATAAGTCATTAATACTATAATATTATATAAAATCAAATACAACAAAAAAAAGTGTTTCTAATAAATTCACAAAGTTATTTAAATAAGAGGTAGAATAATATTATGTGACTCTGTTGGTGCGTTTTAAAACAATGTAACACAATCAAACACCTAAGTAAATTAAAAACTACAGTGTCATGATTAATATCTCTATGTCCTAACTCCTAATATACACTTCCATGAAGAAACATGTTCAAAATTACTGCTAGTATGAACAACTAACTAAATGTTTAATAGTTCATGTTTAAATGCATTTAAAATATCATATAAACATGATAATATAATAATTTTTACCAATTTTGAACCATCATGTTTTTTCCATACATATTGAGTACTAAGGGCACGTTCTACAAGGCGAAGGCTTTGTTTCGCTACATAGTGATTTCCTTTTAAACGGTCTGCTACAATTGAGCAAATTGAATCACTAGCTAGCAATACGTAGCAAGTTTTTTTCTTGCTATCTGTATCATTCGGAACACTTCGGCTTATTTCAAAATGGCTGCCCCCTGTGGGAGCGTGTTTCATTTTCAAGAGTACTAATATATATTTTATTTAATGCATATATTTCATCAAAGTGGTAAAATAGAATAATCATGGTGATAATCGATTTAAATATTTTTCATTTGCTACAATTCTGAACTTTTTGTTTGAGAGAAGTCGCCATCATGGATTTGCTAGCTTGAAGCAAACCGTTCCGTAGACCTCTTATGCTACAAAAATTCGCTTCAAAAAGGTCTAGCTCGCGATCACCTTGTAGAATGTGCCCTGTGTTTAAACATGTTCACAGAAAATGTTTAAACATATTTATAGAATCATGTTCAAACACACTTATAATATCGTGGTTAGATGTATTTATAGTATTTGTTATTAATATGAAAACTGAACGGTTTTTTTGCCTTTGTATAAAGGAAAAAACTTTGGGGTTTTTGAAACACCTAAAATTTACTTAGTATATAAAAATTAAGGGGAAAAAATGAAACATTAATTGGATTCAAGAAGGGAGTCAATGTTGTTAAATGATTCTAAATACGGGACAACTAAATATGGATCTCTAGGTAAATTATCTATAAAATAGTACAAAAGTCTTAGATTTCTAATTAAATTCAATTATTAAATAAAGAGATTCATAAAAAACTTCAAACAGGTACATCCTCATGACAACCCAAACATGAATGATTTCATTAATAAAATGAAGACAAAATAATATACATGTATATTGCTATTTTTTCACTTTACTTAACTGACCACGATAAAAAAACTGAGCTTGAGTCCCTTTTTTATAAGTCCCATGTTCATAATGATAGCTTGTCAAATAACAAGCCATTAATAGGCAGTAACTACATTGAGTTGTTCATTTTAATCACTTACATACAAATTTCAGACCTTGGGACTTTAGAAAATATTCTTAAAGTATAAATGCATGCACAACCTGAAAAATGAACTGTTCAGACTTTGATTAAACTACATTTGTATTTAAATTACACCTCTCTTGATTAGTTGATCCAGGGATTTGGAATTCCTATGCCTGACTTGTTCAACTTGTACATTTATGTCAGCAGACAAGTGAATATTTCCAGCCCACTTGTATGTGGACCAGTAATACTTTTTAGCTGTAAGTACAATAACATAGCAATACATAATAATATAAATATTTCAATCAAATTAAGCATTGAATTATTTCATTCATTTATTAAATATTAATTTTAATATTCAGTTTATATCATAGTTCACTATATTTCTTTTTTGTGTATTAAGCCTCTAGACAATTGCACTTTAATACCAATCAAGTTGATTTTTTTAAATTAATTTGTACATAGACAAGAGGAAAATAATTGGAATTCCACATCCCTGTGATCAATTGTAATCATTCTCTCATGTACATGGTCCAATACCTTATATAGGCCTTGATAGTAATTAGTATAAACTTAGTCTTTTTGTTCATATAGCAAATACTTTTTAAATTGTCAGGTTCAGCCTTAACAATAGACAATGTGATTTAGAAAATGCCTTGATGATTGTGTCATTTTAGTGTTTGAGTAAGAAAAACTAAGAATATACAGAAATTTAAGTTTCAAGTACAATAAGTTAGGAACACAAAAAAACTATTAAAGGTACTAGTTCACATATTTGGTTTATTTTTTCTATAATTTCAAAATACCATTCAGTGTCTGTAACTGTGTAAAAAAAAAAAATTCTTATTATTTTAAGACAAACTGATCTATATGTTGCAAGAAATATACAATAAAAGTCACAAAAATGCACTGAAATTGTTTATACCATGACATACAGGGTCGATATTTACTACATAAAACACCATCATTTGTAGTTGTAAGTCACTTTGCACTAAAATTGTCATTATCAGAATACAACTTTTCTGTTTTCAAAAATATTTCCATACAATTTCGATAATTTAGAAAAAAGAAGATATTTAAGTTAAAATCTGTGAATGAATACCTTTAAAACTAAAATATGTGTATTTGGGTTTGAGAAGATGTGATAAAAAATCGGCTAGTTTTCACCAAAAGTCACACATTCATACCACCAAATATCATTGTGAGCAAAAAATACATTATTGTTTTATCTAAACAATTCACAAAATATACAAATAAGCTCATCCATGAGCATTGCTTACATGAGCTAAAAACAAAATAAAACAAATATTGCAGTATTAAATCACACACTCACATTTATACACAAAAATTTTGTAATTCAAAATGTTTCATTCATTTTGTATCATATTTATTATGAAAAACAAAAAAAACAAGATGCAAAGCTATTAAATACACTATTAAATACAATAACTTTAAAACATTTGAGATTTAAGGTAGAATTCCAGGGCTTTTTCAGGGGTGTTTGGGAAAAAGGCCCCTGTTCAAATAGGGAATTTTTAACGCTGTAAATAGTCCGATTTGGGAAAAAATATCTGCATTAAACCTTTATATGCTTTGCTTTGGTGTCTCTGAAAGTGTTGCAGTGCTCTTAAAAGAGTTTCTTCTTACAATTTAGTGAGACATTCAATGCAAATTCTCATGTATTTATTATTTTTACATGAAATCTTGTGGTTTCTTTTGTAAAGGCAAAATACATCCTGTTCAAAGGGAATTATTTAACAAGATTGGGAATTTTTTTCTTGAAATTGGGAAAAATGGTAGTTATTTGGCATTGGGAATGGGGCCCATATTCGGCCCTGTGAGATAGGCTGAAAAAGCCCTGAATTCTTGTAAAGTATTTTGTGTAATGTAGCGACACATCATGTGACAAGATCACAGTTTGAGTTTCTACAGTACTCGCCAAAAGTTTGGAGACATTTTCACTTTGTAGGCCATCTGAAAAGTTTTTGTCAACATCTTGATAACCGTTTATTTTGAAATGCCTTATTAGTTTTTGCTTTATTTTTGGTAATCATTATAATTATGACCGAGACTACAAAACTAACAAGTAAATCTGTGAGCTAATGCTCACTAGTGATACCCCCGCCAAAATCTAAAAATATGCGACAAACAGGAAGTAGATGAGCGAGGAGCATGAAATCGCTTTACACCACATGGGACAATAGGATGAAGCAATATGCAAAGTTTCAGGCTGCTGCATGGTATAGTTGCTGAGAAAACTGTGACGGAAATTTTGTAACGGACGGACGGACGGACGCACACACGCACGCACGCACGGACAAGGGTAAAACAGTATACCCCCCTCTTCTTCGAAGCGGGGGTATAATTATGACTGAGACTACAAAACTAGCATAAAAGCTATGTTATGGAAAATAATTAAAATAAACATGGTTTGGGAGGCTGTAAGATGTGTTGCATTCATGAAATTTGTTTTCATTTTATCACAAACCATACTTTATTAAAAGTAACAATTCTACAAAAACAATCATCAAAATTCAAGAATGGTAGTAAATTTCTTTTGTATCAAAACTTTTGGTAGTTACTGTATAATTCACATGATGGTACTAACTTAGAGTCATCTAATGTTGTAACCAGTATTGTAATGGACAACCATGGCAACAAGTCATGTGTGTTAATGGAAATTCTACCTTAAATACAACAACTCTGACATTTTAGATTTGAAAAACAAAACTGAGAAAATAAGAGTTATCAAAAGCATTGCTAAAAGCCTGTAGTAAGCATTGAAAATGATAATAAACTGTAACAATTTTGTTATACCTTACTTTATGTATATCTGTATGCATAAATTATTAATGTTTTTCATATCCAGAAGATCTGCATATTAATAGAAATCATAAAATAAATAATAATATGTGTATACAAAATTAATGACAGTACTGGACACTGAAAGAATCCTGAAGAGTATATTAATCCTGAAAACTTGCATCCATATACATAATATCTGAATCATACATATCATGGGTATAGCACTAAACGGTCATAACTAACTTTTTCCTTATATTGAGTTATGACCTTTTTGCACAAAACCCGCGATATATGTACAAGTTAGCTTCTAACAGCTTGAAATATGTTCTTTTCTACGAATTGATCTTTAAATAATGATATAAATTACATGTATGTTCATTATTCAGTATTTCACAAACTAAAAATTGTACCATTTTTATAAATAAATATAATATTAAATTTTAACAAACAATTTATCATGCACAAGTATATATTCTATCTTTATAAAGCACATGACATCAAGCACAGCTCTTTGCATTATTGACATTATTTTGTTTAATAATTTACCCTATAAGTGGGCTAACAGTCATGTATAAAATTGTAATCATACTAGATTTCAAACCTGTTCCCAAACCAAATCTTACTTCTTTTTAGAAATAAATATCAATATTTAACAGAAATATTTAAGAACAAATCCTTCAAAAGTCTAAAAAAGCATTCTTCAGAAAAATTTGAGTACAAAAATACACATGACTAAAAAGATGAACAATGTTCATAAAAAACTATTACAAATGGAACAAAATCATGTCAACAATAATAAATATAAATCTGTCAACGAAGTTAATAAATAATGTAATATTTTTGTTAATAAACAAGATGTCAATGTCACAAAATATGACTGTCATATAAATCAAGGGCCATAACTCTGGAATCCCCATGTAAATTGGTCTGGTTGTCAAATTCATCCAAGCTATGTTGGTTTTAAACATTCTAACCAAGTTTCAAACAGACCAGAAAAAAACTATTTGACTACAACAGCAGATGTCACCAATGGCAACAGGCCTAGCCCATAAATTTGATATATATATATTTAAAAGATTCAGCAATTCAGATCATTGAAATAAACATTAGAGAAAAAATTCTAATTTCATTTCATTACAAATCAAATAATAAAGATCATTAATTATGGAACAGAAACAATGTTTGTTGAAAATAATGAGCACCATTTTGAGCAAAGAGTAGAAAAGAAAATGTTAAGATACTGAAATATATTTATTAGTGTATAATTATTGAATCACTTGCTATAGTGTATGGTCCATATTTTTCAACATGCCAAATGCTACAAAATCAGTTGTTGATGACTTCATAGTTCATAAGTAACATAGTACACACTGCCTCCCAAAAGTTCCTTCACACGTTCAAAATTTACATTGTACTAAATAGTTTCAAAATTTGTAAAAGTAGTATATTGTTTAATGTTTTAGTTTGCTTTTTGAAATCAGTTCTTTTTTCTTTTGAATGTGAAATAACAAAAATATCTCAAACTTGATATTGGTTCGTTGAGATACATTGACCCTAGTTTCGGTGGTTGATAGAAAACTGTTGCTGCAACTCAATAAAATAAAATGCACCAATAAAATTTAGTTTTTATAGCATTGATAATGAATAAAATAAACAATAACGTAAAAAAATTCAAACTAGAATTTGGAATTTGTAACAATCTAGTAATTGTAATGTGAAGGAACTTTTGGAGGGCAATGTATGTGTTTTATGCAACTACTACTGTATATTTTTGAATAAATACAAAGTAAAATAGGGACTAGAAGATCAAAACCAGCCCATGAGTAGAGTTAAAATCTTTTAAACTGGTATTTATGCAGATCTCTTTCATTGTGTCGTGTATATACGGGAGCAAGTTATTACACTTAGTATTTAAAGGTAAAGGTTGAATGGAGTCACCATGCTTAGAAATCTGTCATACATTCAATCAACATTCTTACATTCAAACATGTTAAAATTTGTTGTACAACCACAATCATTGTATAACAAATGTTTACTTATACACATTTTATAAAGAAAATTTTATACAAAACAGATCAAAGTTTAACAAGGAGACCGGTATATCAAATAAAGGTCAAGAGACTAACATATTGATACAGAAATTATGTTCCTGACATTTATCTTGCTTCAAAATTCTTTGCCTATGCCTTTGCTTGTGAGTTTTTTATTTATCTTGCCACTAGATGACTTTTCTTATCTTGTCACTTGTTATTAGAGCTGTCATTGATTGGGCTCAAAGCCTATTCATATATCGAAAATAAATATCGATGATACATCAATATATAACGATACATTCCCTGCAGTACTATACAGGCCATTAAATTTATGTTGTCTAACTCATAAAAGATGTATATTTGTCATGAAAGTTATACTTTGGTATCCTGCATAAAATTGGTAAGTAGTTCGTAAAAAGGATTTTTATTGATTATAAAAAAATAAAAATCTATTGGAACAAATTAATTGCTTGTTTTCTGTTCTTCTTCGCAAATTTTGACACTTATAGGCTACCTATGGGCTTTATTATCAATATTTCAAAATGCATATTGATTATTGCCCACAAGACTGTAGTTAAAGAATTGCCTAAAAAAGCAAGTTACTACAGTCTTGCGGGCAACCCTCAGTATAATGTTTATTTGTTCTTAAATTTCTTAAGGAGTATAGTTAAACTATCATGACATACAACACTATTTCATACTTAAACCAACAACAAATTAGGACAGTGGAATATTATTATATCAAAAATTGCAGTGCAGACTAAACAGTGCATCATAAATAAAATGTTTTTATTGCTTTTACATTACAACATGAGTTAAAACAAATATTAGTTATTTTCATTATCATTTAATATTGTCATCTTTCACTGTAGAGCATGAACATATGCTTGATTTACTTGGCTCAATGAACACAGAAAATATTCAAGCAAAAATTTTATAAAAGCAAAGACTGCATTCAATAGAGGACAATTTTCAACCTAGTCAAGAAATTGTGGCACATTTAAATTAGCACTTGCACAGTCACACCTCATTCAATCTAGTCGATTAGAAAATTGGCATTTTGAATAAAATATTCATGATTAAAAGACATTTCCCTTTCATAAAAGGAATAAAACACCTTTTAAAATCTAAAATGTATGGCATAAAATATTGATTTTTTCCATACAAAACGGCTCCGATTTTACAGTGAATTTTTATTGAATATTTAACTTTTTTAATCAATTTCAAAGAAATTGTTTCGAATGTTTTTTTACACAAAAGAGAAAATTTTAGGGAGGCTAAACAATAATGATATGTTGGATTATAGAAATGAACACAAACAAAAACAAATTAACCCAAAGCCATGAAAGAAAGAAAAAGGGACACTATGCAAGGTATGATTATAATATATAATATGGCAAGAATGTGAAATGATAGCCTGTCATTCTAGTTTAGTACCATATATAACAATAACTTTATAAATAGTGGGTACTAAACATGAACAAGAGACGAACTAAGTATTACAAATTTCTTTGATTTTTTTGTTGCCCTGTCTCATCATTCTAATATAATTGTCTTTGAAAACACAATTTAAATTGAAATGAACACATTAGTACAAATACAAGCTAGATATAAAAGTTAAGATTTGAACATGCAAATCGTGGGTTTAGAGCAAAACGGTCTAAACTCAATATAAGAAAAGAGTGAGTTACAATCATTTTGCGCTAAACCTGCAATATATGTAATGCCTAGTAGATCTAAGTCTTGTCACAAAAAAATTAACATCAAATATCATCCGAAGAAAAAATTTAAAGGTTTTAACTACACACTAATTTTTAAATTATCTCCCTTTGCATATAAAATGAGAAACTCTTATATACTTGAACATTCCCTATGGACATAATATCTCTTTTTGATTTAAGACAAAATTTCTTTCTTTTCTGAGTAATGACTAACTAAGTCAAATAAATAAGCTAGTATTGGTATGACTTGCACAAATATTTCACAAATGAATAAAAAGGGAGAAGGTTTTTTCTAAAGAAAAACATGCACTTTAAAGTCAAATAAACAAGGGAGTCAAGAACTTTAAAAGGTTAGTAATTTCACAAATATACAGTTCTAATGCAAGCCAAGTTAGAAACTTGAAGAGTATTGATGTAGAATAAAATTAGAATAAAATATTCAAATATGTGATTTAGAATCAGACAGGGCATTTTTTGGTACATTTTATGAAAAAATACTACATAAAGAAAAAAGAAATATTTTGCGTTTCACATAATGTTGGATTGTTGAACAGCGATATACTTTTGAATGGTAAATGTAAACACACAAAATTACAAAAGGTCAAGGATAGTGGGGGAGGGGGAGGACGAAGTATGAGGAATAGTCTATAATAAAGTTGCTGATGATTTGAATTCAGTATGAAGAAATATTTCACCAGAATGGGAAGGTAAACAGCAAAATTTGGAGAAATCTACAACAAAGTCTATGGAATTTCTTATCATTATGTCATTAAAGGTACTAGTTCACAGATTTGGTTATGATTTTCTATATTTTCAAAATACCATTCAGTGTCTGTAGTTGTGTAAAAAAATAATTCTTAATATTTGAAGACAAACTGACCTTTAAATTGCAAGAAATAAACACTGAACGTCACAAAAATGCACTTAAAGTTTCTATACCGTGACATACAGGGTAGATTTTTACAACATGAAACAACATCATTTGTAGTTGTAAGGCCATTTGCACTAAAATTATCAAAACATTAATTTCCTACTTCAAAAAAATGTTTCCATTCAACTAAGATAGTTTCGGAAAAATTGATATTTAAGTTGAAATCAGTGAATGAGTACCTTTAATATTAAAATACATTGTTTTGCATCACTAAACAAAGAAGGCCTATAAAAACTGTGCTAGTTTTGAAAATCAATATCTAAATGGTAACAAACCCTCTGAGAAACAAATATAGGAACAAAAGATGTAATTGCTCTAAGATATTATCAACCTAGTACAAAAACATAACATGTCCCACTTTTTTGAAATTTAAAATACAGAACAAAAAGATCAAAAGACAACCATTAGGAATTTATATGTCATGCCATTTTCTCCCAACTCAATTAATACCCAGATTATTATACTCTGTGTAACTCATACTGATCTGAGCATCTAATTGACAGTTTTTGTACTTTAAATCACATATACCAGGCTATGGAAGACATCTTAAATGCTAAATCTATCAGTTTTTTCAAATCTCACAAAATCCTTTCTGTAAGAACACATTTAGGTGAAGTACTATCCTACTAATTAATATTATGCTTATATTACCTGGCTTTAACCCTGCATTTGTAACTTTTAAAACTATTATAAAACTTAAAATTCAAAAATAGTCCAATACACAGAGAGTGAATACATGATTTAAAATTGTGGATATCAAAATTTTTGAGCCATCTTCATTTCTATGTATTTGGCAAATTTGGACAAGTGGAATTGAGAAAATTTTACAGGCATGTTAAGATACAAACTTTCATCAGCATTGAACAATAGGTCCAGTGAAATGGAACTTTTTTACAGGACCAAATGATGGTTTACCAGACCAAAAATCTTGATATGTTAAAATAAGCTGTCCAATTTAACTATTCAAAGTAGGATAATCATGGTTGGTAAATTTTGGTGGACCATTGGACCACTAACATTCTATAAGTCACTGGACCGATGGCGATTTCAGTGGACTCGGTCCATGGTCCACTGGCTAAATTGGAAGACTGACCCTTAACATTTTACATAAAAATTTTCCCAACAGTTCATTCAATTTCATTGAGTGTTGTATTTAGATCACCATGATTGGTAGGGTTAGTAAAACAGTGAATATATGATTTACAACACCAAAACAGAAATAATCATAAAATGGCACCAACACATGTATGGCTGTATAGTCAAATCATTATCACAGACCATTTACTTAAACAACTTTAATAGCTTGCATGACCCAGTTATCTAAATAAAACATTTTGATAAAAAGATTAATAAAAAATAACAATTACACATGTACAAATTACATCTTGTTTTATGATAACTAAATGCCAGGAAATGATTATGTGCTCTACATATACTTTAAGCCAGAGTCTTGGATAGGATAGGATTCAGGAAATAAATTGAAAGCACTGCAACATGGAAACACATTGTATTATATTGGCCACACTACATGCTATAACATACTGAAAGCAAGGAACGAGGGAGCACTGGGTTAGTTCAACAGACTATTTGATTCCAACAAATTCTTTACACATCAAAATATTCCTTCAAAACAGGAACTTGATGAGTAATAGAATCTTCAATCGTGTTAAAGAAATGTGTTTCACAAAAATGAACAAAAAATAATGGGAGCACTAGTATACTAAAACGTAAATCATGTACAAACATAATATTATTATTTCTTCTCATATAATAATCAACACTAATCATACATAATAAAATATAATAATAATAATAATAATCATTTATTAACCAACCATCACATGTTCACGACACTCTGTCATTATATGACAATATAATCTATTCTCAAGTCTTTGTTTACAGTAAAATTTTCTCCATATTACATATGTACTCCTCATCACCACCCTAATCACTCATCACCAGTCAAACCATTTAAGAAGACTCAAATCCCCAGATTTCATAACCATAATTCATAATCGCTTCATCTTGCAGACAAAAAATCACAAGTTTTTTATCACAAACTTTTTTTGGAAGATAATAAAAAAACAATAAATAAAATTTGGGAGGGGGTTAGCGCCTTCAACTGAATTGTGTAGTAAAGCCAGCGATTAAAACGTTTCAACGTATTCGCTAGGAAGATGCAGTCAAAAACTTTTGATCATAGTCGATAATTAAGTCCTTAATATAAGCTAATTTTTTATGAAGATATTTGTATCTACTCATTTGTTCTATAAATTTGGGATCACTTTTTTGCAGCAGATATTCAGTACGTATCTTTTCTTCCAGCTTCTGAAATGTGTAAAATAAACAGAAAATTTAGTTACCATGGCAACAAAGAACAGATAAATAAATTTGTAAAAATCAGTGAAAAAGATATTTTTGGGTAAAAAATTGTTTGTTTGTTTGTCGGGGTTATACGGCGCATCAACACAGAAAGGTTATATCGAGCCGAAAGCAATTGATGATACATCTTTTCAAGTATATTTTGAAAAAAAGCTTGTACCCCAAAAGAAGCATAAGTTTCAGCTTAGATAAACAAATACACTATTAAGGAACCAATTCAGATATTCCAGAACAATAAAAGATCAATGTAGTAAAAGTTAATTAGGAAAGGGCATCTGATACAAAAGTTGAATAGTTCAAATTTTAAAAATTCCAGAAATTTAAAAATTACCAAATATCATGATTTCAGCAGTTTTGTATAGAAAAAAGAATCTTATTCTAAGTTTCAAGGCCTAAAAGATCCTTTACTTCAGTACCTGTCATGAAAAGTTTTAACCCTCTAGCAGTAACAAGCTGCCCAAACCCAAATATAGACTGTAAGGGGCAATCAGAGAACCTTTAATACCAAGCCCTACCAATGATATAGTCCGACAATATTAACCTGAGCATGACCTTTATGCAAGAATATAATTATATAACTCAGTATTTACAGTCTATTTTTGCCTTCACTTGTAAATAGGGCTTTATTGTAAGCTTTTGGCAAAATACACATACTGGACAAATAGTTTTGTTTTCATAAGAATAAAAACTGAGCAACAATATTGCAGACTTACATGTTTCCTCCAAAACTAATGTGCCCAAAATTAAAAGTACAATAACATGCCACTTTAACAAAATTGATTTATAGTCACATGGGTTGTTATAAACAGTTGTATAACCGTATACACACATATGGTAATTCAAGATCAGGTTAATATTGTCACACTATAGAACAAGTTGACACAACTTGTTTAGCAATGAAAAAGTTACGTCAAAAGTCATAAAATATTACCTCAAATTCCGTAGTTCCTTTATTAAGTTTACGCCTAAGATCTTGTAATTCAGCAAATTTGTTAGAAACTTCATCTAAAGATTTATGTAAATTTCTATATTCTTCATACTCTTCATTAAAATCTTGTTTATATTTACATCTCTGATCATTATCTTCTATAGTCAAATATTGCCTGAAATAAATACATTGAAAATCTACATCTACAAGTTATGCTTTGTATGTTTTTGTTGGGTTTAATGCTGTAGCAACACATTGTATAGGTATAGTGTTAAACAAGTACTAGGCGCATACTTTCATCAGTGACTGACACTGCCCTACATAATAAAAAACATTGGTAGGAGGGAGAATGGTTGTAGAAATAATTTCATGACCAAGCTCAACAAAAGTATGCCCTGCCTGGGAATCGAACCCACTACCCTTTAATCAGTAGACTTGCGAGCTACCAACTGAGCTAGCCGGCAGCTTTACTTATATTCAGCTAGTGTTAATTAGAAAGAAATTCATAAAAACGCTTGGTAATTTCTTGGCTAGCTGTATAATAAACAACCAATGAATTTTTTTCTTTCAACTGGCAGAGTGTCACTGTCCAAGACAAGATGCTGATGAAAGCAAAACTCAACTAAATCCCATTGGAATATTGATGCATTTGATGCTGCATCAGCAGAATTTATTTTAGAATCTAAGATCTTCTGCATAACCCTGTTAGTTTGTTTGTATGTTTTGTTGCGTTTAACACCATAGCAACACATTGTATAGGTTATATCACAGCGATCAGTCCACTTACTCGCTGTTCCTGGAAAGGCTAAATCTCTGGATATAGCTGTTAACCAATTACTAGGCGCATATTTCCGTCAAAGACTGTCTACTGCTCTACATAATTTAGAATCAGTGGTAGGAGGGAGAATGGCTGTAGAAAGTTATTTCATGACCAAGCTCCACGAAAGTATGCCCCGTCTGGGTATAGAACCTACAACCCCTGGATTAGTAAACTTGTGCGCTACCGACTGGGCTAGCTGGGCGGGTAGCAGAACCCTGATAGGAAACTAGTATGTTGAAGAAAATGTATTACCTCATATATTCTGGAGCTTTACTATCGCCAGAATCTGAAATATAAATCAAACTTGTCTTAAATTATCGCCAGAATCTGAAATATAAATCAAACTTGTCTTAAATATGTCGTGATATTTGTACCACATGCATGTACACTGCCCTCCATAAGTTCCTTCACACATTCACTATTTACATTGTACTCAGAGTTTCAGAAAGTTGAAAAGCAGTTTATATTTAAATGTTTTTTTAAATTGGTACATTTTTCTTTTGAATATGAAATAACAAAAATATCTCAAACTTGATATTGGTCTATTGTGATACATGGAAAATGTCAACACATTTTGCCTCAATAAAACGCTAAAACCATATGTATGGAACAAAACTAACCTATCATATTTTCTTTTTTCTCAGATAAATTAGGTGTATTACTATTATTCGTACTAGATCTTCTCTCTCCTATACTTGATTTATGATCGCTAGTATGTCCTGGCTTACTACATAATGAGATCCTCTTTTTCTTAGCGTTATGATGGGACGAATAATGGTTGTTGTCATCTAGAGACCGTTTCTCTGACTTTTTCTGTACCACAAAAAAACAAGGGAAACAACATTAATAATACATGGTCAATAAAAATCTGATTCTGCTAATATGCTGAGCCTTTCCTTTCAGCCATGTTATGTCTTGTGACAACATTACTTGAATTTAAAATTATAGTGGTATAAAATCTATAACTAATGGATTCAGTCACATAAATTCAAAAATCTTTACAAGTCAAAGCTACTATAAGGTCAGGAACAGTTCTCCTATATAATCCATTAAATTAGAGATGCAATAGACACTGAAAATACCATGACCCAATGTTTGTAATAACTCTGCAAAAAAGGATCAAGTCTCATAAAAATTTGAAGGGTATTGCTACATAGTGACTATTATATTGTTTAAAAAAAATCAAACCAAAAACAATGAGCACAAAAATGGCTAGAAAAGAGCAATTATTGAATTACTAAAAATGTTTTGCTAATCCCAATGCCCCTTACAGTTAAAGTAAAGTGACTGTATAAGCAATATAGAAGATGACAAGTGAACCTAGTATAGACCATAGTGTATAAAATCCTAAATATAACTTACTTGGGTGAGATTGATAGATTGAGAATCTGGACTCCTACTGTTTGGTGAAGCAGATGGGGACACTGACGAGGCACTTTGTAACTTCCTATAAGTAAATATAAACATGTACAAACATATAAATTATAAAAATATTATACAGTTGTCTCTTGTTATCTCGACTTGATAGGGAAACATAAAAAAATAGTCATGATTACGAAAAGTCGTAAGACAACGAGGAAGAAAATCTGGACTAATAACTAATTCCACTGATTTTGGCATGATGATGTAAGTATCAATAGCATGTAGCGAATGAATTACGGTGCCAGATGTTGCCCAGGACAACCACTTTTTAGTTAGGGCCACCAAAAATTTCTTCTGGGCAAGCCAAATTCTGCAAATGATATACAGTGCTTGATCTTAAAATGATCTGTTCAGACAACCACTTTCATATCCTAATTTTATAGACTGCAAGTCTTACTTTTTTAAGATCTGTCTATCTTCCTCTGTATAAAATGGCCAATCCATTCTAACATCAGCGTATACATGTTTAGCTAAGGAGAATGAATTATCTTTGGATACTGCTACTTGATGTAGTATAGAACCCAATGAATCTTTGTCTTTTTCTCTAACACCATCTGAAAACATACATTAACAAGAAATGTAATGTGAAACCACATAAGGGCCAGATTTTTATTAAGATCTGACCATAAATGACAGAGATATCAAACATATTAAAAACTAACACAAAAATTACGAAGGGAAATAATCCATAATAAAGCCAGGTAGAGTTGTGGTTACTTTGTAATTCTGTTCATCACATTGTATGTTATCATTGTATGAAGTTTCATAAAGATCTGACAATAAATGGCAGAAATATATGGTAAAGAAAAAACTTTAAGGCAATGTTAAAGACACCGGACGCCCGCCTGACCGCCCGCCCACCCAGGTATCACTGAACTATAAGCAGATTTTTTCTGTTGATAAATCTGGCTAACAATTACATATAAAGATTACTGTAAATTTCTGCTATTAAGACCACCTTGATTATTGCAAAATCATGCCAATTTTGTTAATTTTTAGTCCAAAATGCTTAATTTAAGAAGAAAAAGTTCCTATATATAGACCGTTGTCCCTTTATTAAGACCATCAATTTTGATGGTCCTAATAGCAGAACTTTACTGTAAAATGGTTTTTAGATACAAAGGAGTTAATGCTTTTGCAGTCATTGCCTTAAATTTTCTAGACCATTAGCCTGATTTATTGTTATATATAATGAGGCAAAAAATTTTAACTGAACAGACTATTTGTAATAACTAATTTTCACTAGCTCAAATAAATTTTCACTAATCTCAGATGCTAGCGCATTAAGGCAATGGCCGATTAAAATTGAATCAGTAAGGGACTTTAGTCAGTTTTTTCTCCTTTTATACTCTTCAAATAGGTTGGTCCTATCAGTTGGATTACTCGGACTATACCCTTACTTTTTAATGTCAATTTGCCAAAATTAATCTTAAATAACTTTTTTTGAATCATTTAATTTGTTTGAAATTGTTTGAAGTATTTTTAGGGTAAAGAACTATCTAGATTTCAACACTTCTGTTACTATCTTAATTAACAAGAAAAATATAAGATGAAATATTTTGTTATATTTTTGTTCATAATTCAATGATAAAATCCAAGGATTCCAACTGTAAGGACCTACTTACCAATCAGATTGCTTCAGATTTTATAAGGGAAAGATAACTGACAAAAGTCCCTAATTTTCACTAGTCCCGTACTTCGAGCCATTGGATTAAGGCAATGCCTGATTAAGATTGAAGTTTTCTTTTAGGGTTATGGATTTTCTGTACAAGTAAATTGTAGCATAAACTTTAAGTCTTTTTTACAATTTTTAATTAAACCATTTAAATGAACAACAGAAGGCCATCATTAGATCTAAATATAGACATTCAAACCTTATTTTAAATTCAGACCTAAAAATTACATTAGTAAACAAAGTACTAAATGTTGGATCCATAACCACTTTTAACACTAAAATAATAACTTCTCCTGCCTCAACATAATAATTAAATGATTGAAACATTTATTACACTAATGACAATGACATGCAACTTTTACAGTATAAATGAAGACTGAAGATAAGCTGTTAACACAATCTATCTTCAATATCATGCTCAAGAACAACATTCATCAAGTACTCTTCATATTGAGGCAGAAAAGAGAAGTTATCTAAGATCTATGACAGTTTAATTAGGTCATCAATACAAACATATTTTTCATTTTTATTGTTTGTGCAAATTAGACCGAGACAGATTAAATTAATAAATTACTCACTCCAGTAACAACACTACTTTTTACTGATTAAATGTATGCAAATAATATGTAAAATGTTTGTTTTTTTGTCCCAGGTCAATTTTAAAGGTACTAGTTCACATATTTGGGTTTTTTTCCTATTATTTCAAAATACCATTCAGTGTCTGTAATTGTGTCAAAAAAATCATTCTTATTATTTTAAGACAAATTGACCTTTGTTGCAAGAAATATACAATAAAAGTCACACATATGCACATAAATTGTCTATACCATTACATACAGGGTAGATATTTACTACATGAAACACCATCATTGTAGTTGTATGTCAATTTACACTAAAATTGTCATTATCAGAACACTACTTTCCTGCTTACAAAAATATTCCATACAATTTTGATAGTTTTAGAAAAAGTTGATATTTAAGTTGAAATCTGTGAATGGGTACCTTTAACATGTAATAATAAAATAAATAATAAAGGTTGTTGACTATAATAAAAAGATTGTTCTAGAACTCAAACATACAAAAGTAACTATGTCAGCGAGTGCAGAGAGGGGAATTCAGGACAGGCAGCATAAAAGAGGGAAAGAAACATTGCCCCAGTATTATGCACTCACCCAAAGCCATTGTGGCATATGGGCAAGTATAAAGAACCACACACCAACCAACCCTAGTACAGGAACATCACAACAAGTCTAGACAATATAAAAGTCAACTTTCCATATTCACAAATCTGTAAGACTTGAATTTCATTCTTAATCATTAAATATTGTACAGTAAGGTACTTTTTTGCTCCATTGTGAAACAAGTTCTTACAACTTAGATTTATCACTTTAGAGTCAAATTCCTGGTCCCCAAGTACTGAGCTAGTAGGATAAAATAAGGTAGGTTTTGGGTGGGATTCAAACCCATCTATCCAATGATTATCAGTCCAAAGTCATTACCGCTTGGCCACGCTTATTAGTAATGTTTATTCTTGCTAAAAATTGTACACCTTGAAATTTCATATGAACACCTAGCAATGCTGTAAAACCTAATATCATATATTCCTGACCTAATTTGTTAAACATTAAGATGTGATTAATTAGGTCAATGTTTATAAACTATTTATGTTTTTATCAATGTTTATCATAGTATCACCTGAGGACAATTACCATATTTCTTATATTAAACATGCCTGCTGTTGACACAAACACAATGTGTTAAATATTTTAGTCTGGTATATAGACAGGGTTCATACAGATTTTGAATACCTTATCCCCATGATTCCTCTCATTTTTCCATGATACAATAGAAACACATAAGAACCCAAAACAAGTACAATTTGAAAACAACACATTACAGACAACACAAGTAGAATAACAGAAAACAGTGTACCCAAGCGTGATTCATACTCAATGTTTGAAGTTGAGATTCATGTTTGAATATGTTTTTTATGCATTTTATGGGTTGATTAAAAATTGACATAAAATAGATTTTTCCATGATACCATATAAACACCGGTAGGGGACTAATTAAGGCAGTGTGTGAATGTAGTATATTCACTGAGCGGTGAGGGGAGCGTATTAATGATGTAGTTATAAGAACAAGTTGATCTTTCAACGTTTTAATAAAGTACTATTCCTTGAGGGCATTCAGTAGAAACAATACGGCAATTAGCTATGTAAATCATAAATTAAATCAATTCATCATTAACTGCAACATTTCATAACTTGTTTTTATCTAACAACAGTCTTCTAATAAAATGATAATAAACTTTTGTGACCATTTTTTTAATGATAATGAAAACTAAATTTATAAATAATATCATGATACAATATACACACATGTTTTTGTGACTTTCATCAGTTACTTCGACACTCAGATAATATTTTATGCAGTCTTCACAAAAAACTTTGGTCAGCACTGGACATATGGTCCAGCAAAAATGGAATTATTTACCGGACAGAATGACAGATAACCATTTTTTATTGAATATGGAAAATGTAAGCTGTAAAAAATTGGTGGACCGTGCGGCCACAAACATTTTAAAAGTCGCTAGACCGATGCCAGTTTTGATGAACTTGGTCCACGGTCCACAGGCTAAATTAAAAGACTGATTTAATGAAGTTATTTGAAAATTCCACAATGTGCCCAGACCCATCCACAGCTAAAACAAAACAGTATCTAGTGCAGTATAGTCAGCTAATAAGTCTGTTAAATAAAGGAATTTAGTCAGTTATTTCTCCTTGTATACTCTTCAAATAGGTAAGTCCTATTAGTTGGATTACTCGGATTTTACCCAGACTTACATTGTCAATTTGCCCAAATTAATCTTAAATATTTTTTTTGAAAATCATCTAATTTGTTTGAAATTCAAGCTAAGTATTTTTAGAGTAAAGAACTGTCTAAATTTCACCATTTCTGTTAATATCTTCATTAACAAGAAAGATATATGTTGAAATATTTTGTTATCCTTACATAGGACTTAAAGATAAATGCCGAGGATTCAGACTGTTAGGACCTACTTACCAATTGGATTGCTTCAGATTTATCAGGGGAGATAACTGACAAAGACTCTAATTAAAATTGAAATATGTGGTCATATTAATCAAACTATTTCATTATCAGTTGGTTTTGTTGTTATGTTTAAATCACACAAAAAATAAGAATGTTTATTATAACGAATTCTAAACTGGTTTAACCAGGTTTAGCATATATTACATTTAACAATGTCTCTTTTCAAGTCTAACCAAACATATTTTGAATTGACTAAATTCTAAAATATCTAGGTAGAACTAATTGTACAAAAACCTTTACAAATTACATATAATGAGCCAAGTTTTGTATAGAACATAAAGGGCAGCAATAAAATATACATGCTTGAAAATTTTATTTATGTAGGGCTTTTTTCCCTTATATAACAGGGGCCGTTTACAAGTGCCTTCTCCTTCTGATATTTCTTTAAAATTATAGATTTCCCCAAATTTGGAGGTTACCTTTGATTTTTCATTTCCCTATCAATGAAATTCTGATTAAAGTTCCCCCATTGTTCTATATAAAGATAGGCCCCAGCCCCTTCCCCACTTACTGAAATAATACTTTGATTGATGTATGTATTTCAGCAGCAGATTTTGACTATTTAGAGTAGGCCATATGGCTTTGACCTATATCAGCTTAGCCTATTTCAATTTACTAAGTTCATGGGCTGTATAAACAAACAATAAAAAATATATACTTGTAGATTTGTAGTAACTAAATTATACAGTAAACTATAGTTATTGTATGAATATTATTAATGAGATTGTTTTAAATATGACAAAATTACACAATATAATGTCCATGGTATAATAATAAATAACACTGTAGTCATCTATACTTCACTACAAAGAAAAATACTCAGTCTGAATGGACTGTCAAGTCTTCTTGAAAATAGACCAAAGTTGATATAAGGTCATTCAAGGCTGAGAACTCAATGTAACATGTATACCTATTTTCAATAATTGTCATATTCTTTCATATAATTGCAAGATACCTGACACTTTTTCTAAATGCTAACTACTAACAGGGCCAAGGAGCATATTTTAGAGCAATTGTCCATAACAGTAAAGACTTGATTCGCAATTGAACTTAAATGAGTTAGTGAAAAAACTATATTATTGAACCATTCTGACAAGTCAGCCAAAAACTAGCCTTTATCCTATTCATATATATTAATTCCATGCATAGTTCTGTTTTATTAACCTGTCACAACTTAAATAATCACATGGTCACTGAATCTGTTATTTTTAACTCTTTTGGAACTTGTTTTTTTTTCCTGATATTTAAAATTGCTGCATATGTAGTTAGATCATCAAAAATTAATATGGATCGGTGGTTCAATAGTTAAAAAGAAGTTCAATGATAACACTTTCAGTGACCCTGTTAATATTTAAGTTATGACAGGTCAATAAAACAAGACTATAGTTAGACTACTTTTACGTTGACCTAAAGGAGTAGTAAACCTACATCAGACATTAGTGGCTCCTTACTTTTTATGTTAACTATAATGTTTTATGTTAATATACTGTGATCTATGTTGTATATTGATAGATAGATGTCATATTTAACAGCACACAATAAACATTACATACACCCCCCCCCATTCATCTTGTTTTCCTTCTATATTTAAAACAACAAGGACTAAACAGTAAACTGGCTTTACTCTGTTATGTTTTGTTTGGTATTTGGCATTAAAAATACCTATAACCTGCCAAATATCAAAATGTTTCATTTATAAACCATAAATAGAAATCATTTTTGGTTGGGTTTAACAACATTGCAACACGTTATTATGCAATGGTGGTCAGTCAACATAAACATCCTTTCTGAAAATGTTAAATCTTCAGATTTAGCTGGTAAACAGTATTGGCAGTAACTAGGTGCATATTTCCATCAGTGAATGACAACTGTCCTACACAATTATGAATCAGTGGTAGGAGCGAGAATGACCATAGAAATTATTTCATGAACTAGCTCCATAAAAGAATGCCGAGAATCAAACCTACCACCCCCAGTCAGTAGACTTGTGCTCGACCCACTGAGCAAACAGGGCAGCTATTAAATACAGATCTACTCAAAACTAAAGTAAAGCAACTAACAGGAAAAACATTCATAGTTCTGCTTCTCCTCAAACTAGTGAAATTGTGAGTTAGGACAGTTTTCCACAAAGCCTTTATTATTAAATATATAGTATAGTATACAATGAAAAGTTAATTGTCAATCATAACCTAGAGGTGTCAAAAATAACTGTTATATTTAACTAAAAGACTTACAAACTAGACCTGACATATTGCTGGTTTAGCACAAAACAGGCGCAACTCCCTCTTTTCTAATATTGAGTTACGACCATTGTGCACTAAACCGAAAAATCAGAATACATTAAAGATGACTGCACATTTTAACATATCACTAAGAATGTTCTACTCCCGTAAACTTTCATTTGGTCCAATAAAATCTTTAAAATTTGTGGACCGTATGTTCAGCGCTAACGTAAGTTTTTAGGCTATCTAGTTTCTAGTAGCAAGGCTTGTGCAGTTTTGCTTGAGCTTAGTAAGGTTTATTACATTTTAACACCAAAGTAACAATAAGTGTATCGTTTTTATGTCAGTCTCTTAAACACAGTCAAACATCAGTTAGTATCAAGATAAGCCAAAGGGAATAAGTTTAATGCTCCTATCAAATTTATCTCTTTATATCTACATTCTCTTAAAACCAGCCATATTTAATTTTATACATCATAATTTATATTAAGCATCTCGTAAAATGTAAGGTAAATGCTGATCCTTAAAGGCTTAGACTGAACACGGTTATAATAAAAATTCAAAATTAAAGTCATGGATCCACTTAAAATGGTTCTAAATATTTTGTTATAATTATAGTATGGATATAAATCAATATATCAACATATTGATATAAGCAAGAGTGAGTTACGACTGTTTTGCGCTAAACCTGCAATCTCTAGTTCTGGCTCCTAAAACTTTTATTAGCCACTTTTATTAACATTTTATTCATTAGCAGTATACACACATGTTTGCTACAGTTCATAAGCTACAACATCTTGAGTGCTAAAAACGAGACATTTTAACAAATTTTAAGCAGAAACAACCCCTATATAGCCAGTGTATGTAAACATACAATATGAGTATTTGGTTGCTATATAAACAATGATGTTATCTGAAGCAATAAATGATGTAAAATAAAGACTCAAGGTAGCCAGTTTAATTAAACAAGAAAAGAATCTACACAGATATTTGAGTATTTAGTAAATGATTAATTATTACAACTTGCAATTAAAATGAAATCAGAGATAATTAATCCATATACTTAAATAAACTTGATTTAACTTACAAGTGCCTCATTTGTTTTAACATAAAAAATAGAGTGAACTCATTTTCTATGTGAAAATACGAGTCATTTTCTACAAAAACATTAAAGCTTGAACAACAGGTAGGAACATGTGACTAGGCAACAGAATAATGATAAAAGTATTGAAAATATTACTGTAAGTCTTACACGGCACTGTGAGCGGTGTTAACATACATGATCTAATTTCTCTGACTGACCGCCACTATATGACCTATACAATGTGTTGCTATGGCATACCCCCCCCCCCCCCCCCCAAAAAAAATTGATGGAGAATTTGTGACTATAAATTGATATACACATATAAAATAAATACATATCTTATAAGTATAAAATATCAAAGTCAGCAATAAAATATAAACATAAAATATAGATATATAAGCATATTTAGATACTGATACCAAGCTGTTACCATATGGAGATTATAACATATTATACAATCATAGTAATATAACTCTATATATCAACATATTAACAATAGCATATGTTACATTTTACATTTCAAAACTTTACATTGTTTTACAGCCGTAGCTAGTGATGGAACATCGGCTTGACAATCCCAACAGGTTATCGGTTGGAATCGGTTAGTTAAATGATCTGATTAATCGATCAAATAAAATGTTCACTATACTTTGCAATATATACAAGTTGATTAGTCTATTTCGGGCTTCAAAGCAACTATTTTTTTTATAAGTGCAGTATTATGTAAATTATTTCGTATTCCCCTGGATTTTAATTTTGCACCTAGATGGTAAAATTTTTTTGACTCAATTTGATTGTCTGCCATATTAAACATTCGGGAACTACTAAAAACCGGTCTTTTCGGACTCTGGAACCCTTATTTGTAGCTAGTTTATTTCGTTCCCGCTATTGTTTTCTGGAGACCAACATCGATTATCGGAATCGTTTTATAGATGTAAATCGTTTATTCACGCTAATCAATACATCACTAGCAGTAGCTCCATACATGGCGGACAATACAAGAAGTTTTTCAAAAAGCTGAAAAAGGTCAACCATATCTGAAGGGTCATTTGCTAATGTTGTTACGTAAAAATCTGTGAGCCAACTATATTGCTAAAGTCATTTATCATATGTAATTATTTATACTCTTAATCCACTCTGACTTGAAAATTTTACCAGTATTTTAAGTTTTATCTTAAATCTATTAAAAACATTATGTATAAAGTATTATTAATCTAACCACTTCGAAAGTAAGAGGAGTAATGGTTCCTGCCCCTGTACTTTCTCTAATGACAATGCACATATGATAAAATAATGTCCAGACAAGGAGTCAAACTCTGCCTACCATGGGTTATCTTGCCAATGACAGGCAAATGAAACCTGGACAAATTTAGTACAAAATGAATTAACAAAATCTTTGATAAAATCGTGGGTGGGTCCAGAAGGGGGGAGTGTCAGGGGAGGTTGCTGGGGTTTGTGATTGAAGTTATAAACCATCAGTAAACACTTTACATGTATTATTTCACATGTGTTTTCTGTTTCCAGTTCTAGTTTGACACTGCCATCACCCTTTTCTTTGTTATAGCATTACAAAACTGATTGATTGTGTCGGCTTTCTAGGTCAATATTCTATCTAACCTACTAACCTTTCTCAAAAACCATTCACTCATTTTGCCACAAGAGAAAGTAAAACTACAGTTCTTGTAGACTTTTATAGAAAAAGCATGACTTATGATTGAACTTAGATCACATTTCAATTGTAAAATTTCACAGGTTTTTGTCCTTTCCATATGTATATCAATATATCAGTTATGATATCATGTAAACAGTTCATGAAATTGCCTCTTTTGAAGCCACTGTATGAAGATACAGTGCTCCAGCTAGCCCTTTTTAGCAGGGCGCCGCGCCCTGCCCTTGAAACCTGGCGCCCTGCCCTTTTTCAAAGCGCCCTGCCTTTTTTCAAAGCGCCCTGCCGTATTTTTGACCCAAGAAAATCGAAAACCATAAAATTCAAAGATCATTATGTTATTTGATAAAGTAAAAGTGGTACAAGTAGAAGAGCCATTGCAAAGCTTATTATGAACTTTAAACAATTGTTTCTATTTTTTGAGTTTGTACTGGCTAATGCCAAGGAAGCACTTACCACAGTAAACATTTTATGACACAGGTCCACTCGAATCTGTTCATAGAGAACACCTGTCCACAAAGGACACTTTTGATTTTTCTGTGACTGTCTACTTGCATGTACACAGACTAGAACTTTGAGTTGGACTCTGTTTCATCTAAATTACATAAAGATTATCATAGGTAATGTATGAATTATTATAAAAGGGAATTAATAAACTAACAAACACTTTGTTGTAATGGTTTTTTTTAAATACAGAAATAAACTGTACTCCGACCACGCGTTAAAAAGTGCCCTGATTTCCTAGAAACGCCCTGCCCTCCCCAAAGTCTAGCTGGAGCACTGAGATATATTCATATACAACAGACATTTTGCTTTCTAAGTTTAAGTTCAACATAAAAGGGGGTCCTTTTATAAGAGTACAGTAAAACTCTGCAGCAGGGCCCTCCACAGAACAAATCCTCTGCACAACAGCAGCCCCTGTTACTGGTCAATATGTGAGTTCTAGAACAATCTTTACAACAAACAGTACTATAATGAACAAACAACAACACAAATCTTACCTCTACGTAACCGCAACATCAACTCAGGTTTCTTATAAGCCTTTATTGCCAATAGATGGATAATACGATCTCTGAAGAAAAACAAATTTCATGAATACATAAATTTGTCAAAAAAGTCGGTCAATGCTATGTTTGTAAATGCATGCAGGGCTTTTTTCATAGGTTGGATAAAAGGGGTTGAGAATCCGTCCTATTTCTTGACTAGTGTAAAACAACTATGGAGAACAATAATACAAATGCTTTATTGTAAAGAAAATTATATTTAGGTGATGGGGGCTTTATAAGGCTTCAGCTTAAAAAAAAACATGAAGTGTGTGTTTCTCCTATAAAATATGTACTACACAATGAAGTAGTATAGATAAAAGAATCTTAACATTTGAGCTAAACCATCAATCAATAATAACTAACCACTTCAAGACCGACAGACAAAATACTATAAGTAAAAGTTCACACTGAACTTAGTGGTTAGAGAAATATAGTGTGTTCAGACTGTCTAACTGTTACATGACCCAATGTATAAAACCTAATGAAGTCGAGGGTTGCCTGCAAGACTGTAGTAAGTGCATTGTGTTAAAGAGCAAATTACTAGTCTTGCAGACATCCCTCGAAGTACCATTTACTAACCCTTAATCATGATGATTGCAAATTTATTGCTTCATGGTAAATTCCCATAATTGTACTTTTCATGATATCTTGTAACGCCAAGCGATATGGTCACAAAATTAATATTGGTGTTTGGCAGGTGAACTTAGGATAAGCTACATTTTCTACAATCAGGCTTAAGAAATACAGTGTTTAGGGCAACCATACCCTACCAAATCAAATCATACTCACTGTCAAGTTTTTTTTTGGTTTTATTTCCCGGAATATTGACAAGAACTGAAGAAAATTATTAGTGAAATCACAAAGGACCTTTCCATGACCTTACCTATTAACATATTTATTAACAAAGGTTTACAGTTACAGTTGTTTTGTCCCACAAACAGGGTGTTAACAAAAGAGCACAATGCTGAGTTCAAGGGAAAATGTTCACAGATTTTTTTTTTTTTTTTCTGTAATTCAAAAATATCATTCAGTGTCTGTAATTGTGTCAAAACATTAATTCTTAATATTTTAAGACAATCTGACCTATAGGTTGCAAGAAATATACAATAAAAGTAAAAAAAATGCACTGAAATTGTCTATACCGTTACATACAGGGTAGATTTTTACTACATGAACCACCATCATTTGTAGTTATATGTAAATTTGCACTAAAATTGTCATTAACAGAAGACAACTTTCTTGCTTCCAAAAATGTTTCCATACAATTTTGACAGTTTTAGAAAAAAATGATATTTAAGCTGATATCTGTGAATAAAGTACCTTTAAGCCTATTACTTTGTTAATTTGGTTCAGTAATATGACATTGCTAACATGTAATTCTTTTGATATAACAAGATATAAGATGACATTGAATAACCATCAAGTACAAGTATGGAAATTCTACCTTAAAATTCATTTAAAAACACTTCAGATACATCTTCCACTTTATCTGTGATTCATACAGACTAGAAGAAATGGTCTGTAGTTATAGAAACCTCATCACCTGAGGTTACAGACAGAATCAGACAAAGTTCTTTCATCCGAGGCGTTAGAAAACACAGAGAAGATAAAACAAGTAACTAAGCTTTAAACTATTACACAAAAAAAAACAAGATTATAGACTTCTTGCTTATACATAGGCAGATCCAGCTTTTTAGGTAGCAAGTTCTAAGCAACTTTTGCGTTCTCCCTTTGCTCACCTTTTGTGAAAATTTGCAAGTTAAAATAAAAAGTTACTCGCAATTTTCAAAATCCACTTGCATTTTGCGAATATGCGTGCTTAAATTCGAGCCCTGGTATTCACATATCTATGAGAACTTACCTGTATGGCATAGACATAACCGCAGGGTTACCGGTACCAGACGTTCTTTTTGAAGGATTATGGGTAGACAAACTTGGTGACGTGGGTTTTGATGATGTCATGGTTGTTGGATTGTGAGGCGATACTGCATGACCTTGACTTCCATATGAAGGTGAAGGTCGTTTGGTGAAGTTGACAGGGGGTGCAGATGATGGCTTTGGTTTGGTTGGCTGAACTGGCTGTTGCCTAGCAACTGGCGGGTGTTGGTTACGAATCACAGTAGTTTTCTTACGACTAATATTTGGGCCACTGTGGTCGATCTCTTTGGTACTGCAATATAAAGTACATTTGTATGAACTCTAGACAGTAACAAAAATTGTCATAAACATTCTTTGATATCAAGGGGGTTAGACTCAGTTAAAATAAAAATGACACTTTATAAGAAACTAATTCGAAACTAAAAACAGAAATTGTACAATTATTCTTAAAGTATTGCCCGTTTTTTTTCAACTGTCAAAGCTTGAATTATTACACAGTGACTGAATGCTTTGTTTTTGTACTGACAGCCTAATTGTTATTAAAATATCTTGACTAAAACATATCATACGGCATGAACAGCTTTACTCGATCATAATACACACTTTTGGAAACTCATGGATGTATTACAACAATGATTTTAATAAAGCATTCACCGTGACATTATTCATGTTTTGACAGTTGAGAGAAAGCGAACAATATAAAAATTGCATATAATTGCTATGGTATATACAAGGTGATCATTACAGCAAAATATGTTAGGGTCCACGATTATTTTTTAATATATTGTTTAATATAATGAATAAGTAACCAAGAAAAGTTCATCTTTTACCTAACTTTCTTGCTGTCCAGTTCTGCTTGAGTGACCCTGTCTTTTGTAGCTTTGAACAATTCATTTGTAGCATGTATCTGAATTTTATTGGTCATACTACCTTCCAAGGTAAGTCTATTACCATGTCTGAAAATATAAATCATCATCGTAACTAACATTTGGTATTCATGGGTTTTGATCTCTTCAACACAGTTTTCAATTCTTAAAATTAGTAAAATGCCTATGGTCCTGAAAGACTTGGTTTGGTTCTGTAAAATTTTCATCTTCAGAGGACCTTATGTCCAGTAATAAAGTGTTGAGTTTTGCGGTGACTGACAAAGTAAAAAAATTTAAGGCTTCAAGATGAATTGTCTATCTAAATTAAACATTGATTTTATAGAGCAGGGATTAGAAACTTTCTTCATTAATCTTTATCAAATTGAAAAGAGTGATCTAGCCCTCCCTCCTAATATCTTTATTATTCTGTGGCTGTAATAATTACATGTATATTAAAGCAAACCCCTGTCTTATCAAGTATGAATATCTTAAACAGTGAAATCTATCATCTATTGATTAAATCAACCAATCTTGCACATGGGGGGGCCAAGGGGCTACAGAACATCAAAATGATAATACTATAAAGGAATGACCATCCAAACAAAGCCATCATGAATAAATTAATCACTAATCTAAGATATCATAGTATATACAGTATAGATAATGATCGTGTTTATTATATTCTCAACAGGTGACTGGTCTCTCTATATTCTCCATCATTACATCATTAAGTTCAATCTCTCATACAGAGTTGTCGATCCTTACAGTGATCTTTATCTCTGTAAACGTCTCGGGTTTTACAAGATTCTTGTAAAATAGTAATATAATTTAGATTTTGTATCAAAGACGTCATTCGTCTTTTATTTGTATAATCTTTGAGTTTTACGTGAAAAAGAATTTCATTATTGGCGAAATCCAATTTTTAAAGATTAATATTTACAAGAACTATTTTCTTGTGAAACGTCTTCCTATTCTGAGTAATTTGGCTTATTTACTCATCCGCTAAAATGTCAACAATAAATGATATTGCTAAAAATCATGACAAAAATATCGCGCTAAGGGACTGTCAACGACAAGCCATTGAACATCTACAAGACAAGAAAGGTGATCTGCTAGTTAGTTTGCCTGTTGCGTATAGAAAAAATTCAAAAATTGTCACGTGATCGTTTTAAACGATCACATGTTTGGGACTACTTTCGAGACGTTAACAGAGAGAGAGATCACTGTAAGGATCGACAACTCTGTATGGGAGATTGCATTAAGTTATCTAATTTATGATAACCAGTCCTTAGTTTTAAATAAGGCCATGCCATACCCGAATTTTGTTTAGTGTCCGCATGCACATAGGTTTTAGAGTCCTCAATCCATAAAAAACAAATATTGTTGGTGAATTTTTCTTAGATAATTTCAATGCCCCATGATTTGATAACAACAATTTCCTTTAAACACTTTTCATTTTATAATAAACCACATTTTTTATGTCTGTGCTTAAACTAGTCATTTCATAAGTAATTCAGACCATTCTTTCATATTATGACGTTTTTCTTTTTAATAATACATGTATAATGCATTGTTTTGGTTGCAAAATATTTGTGTTTTCGTTTTGGGTTTGTGTGTTTGTGTGAATAGGTACCTAGGTTTGTCAAACTTGAGTTGACGCTTAACAAAATTCCAATTTGGCATGGCCTAACCAGTCTATGCAGTTAAATAATCAGTCTTTATGTTTACCATAACCAGTCTGTGAATTCATTTACCGGTAGTCTGGTTCAACTAGTTTTTTAATTCTTACTACTGATTTTTTTTAAATAGTGAACAGCAGTAATTCCAAGAAAAAAAATATATAAGATGCAAAGAAAATGACAAATAACTCATTCAATAACAACTTTTTCAAGCAAGACATTTAGAACAGTGCAAAATTATCCAAAAGATACTAAGACACTTTGAAAATAAGAAATAAAGACTGTATCAAGTAATTCAAGTTCCCCTCTGTGTTTTAAATAGACTATTTAATTAACACTTACATAATAGAAGACCCAGACTTAAATTAATACATATATAATACATCTTCAAAACTTAAATAAAAAAGACAAAATATAAATGTTTTGAAGAATGACACAATTTTATTTGTTTTCAAAATGAAGAAATTTGATCTAAAACATAACCTTCTGATGTAAGACAGATAAGAACTAAATAGAAGTCCATGATAAGGTCAAACAAGAATATTAACTGACCGGTCAATAACCACTGGCTCAATAAAATCTATATATCTATGACCCTAAGTCCTTGTTTGTATGTTATATCTAACATAACAATCTTTATCTAACATAACAGAATGTGTTTAAAAGTTTAAGTAATCATTTTACACACTAACCTAAATTAGATACTTGTACTAAGTAGAAGAGGCAAGACTTGAGTTACTAAGACAATAATTATATTTCTTAACTTCAATTTTGTTTTTCTGTTCACATGTCCCCATTAACTTTATACAACCACCTGTTATTTTCCAAATGCTTGGGTATTGTATGAATACAAGTTATTGCCAAAAACTCAAGGTTGTTCGTATTATTACACGAATAATATTGGTCTAAGTAAAAACCTGGTATGGCATAAGAAAACTGACCAGAGACAATATAAATATCATTTGCATACATTAAATTAGTAAAAAACAATGTAGTTAAAAAGCATGTTATGTATTGACTAGTCTCATGTCAATTTAACGAAACAAGTGATTTTTTGCTACAAACTAGGACAGAAATTTGGCCTATTTACAAGGAAAAAAAGTATGAAAATTTACAAAAATATTTCCAAATTTTTCAATTATTAAGACTTTTTTTTTTGGGGGGGGAGGAGGGCGGGGCATGAAGTGTAACAGTAACTATTCACTGTCTGTTATCAGGTTGTAGCAAGATCAATTAAATTTTTTAATAAGATTTTCAAGATTCTAGATAGCTGTTCAACAAATCTTTTCTTTTTGACAAACAGGGACTGAGGCCACTACATGTATCTTACAGACTTTAAACTACATGAAAATGTTCAGCAGTTCAGGTAGAGAACCATCATCATTAGGCCAGAGTTTTTTTTATCTGTTGATACTCCATGTCTAGGGACAGAAATGTTGACAGGGAGCAAAAAAAAAACTTGAAAATGTCCAACATTAATTTCATCACACTAAATCATTGGCCCTTTTTCTGTTTTAAATAACATGTAAGGACTACATTGATTAAAAGCTGTCATTAAGTGATCATGCGGCATGCCATTTTAAATGTTTAATTAGGAAAATAACGTTAACAACAGTACTCATGAGATTACAATTATTTATGAAAATATTCAAAATCTGTCCACAAAGGACTGCTTATGTATAAAATTTCCCTGCGACTCAAATATCTTTTGTATAACACGCGATTTCGATCTAATTTGATGTTTGTTTTTTTTTGGTTAGGGGGCTTGGGGGGGGGGGAATTGCACAAGAGGCTTTGAGTATCGACAAATAAAACAACTAAATCTGTGAGCTAATGCTCACTAGTGATACCCCCGCCAAAATCTAAAAATATGCGACAAACAGGAAGTAGATGAGCAAGGAGCATGAAATCACTTTACACCACATGGGACTATGGGATGAAGCAATATGCAAAGTATTAGGCTGCTGCATGATATAGTTGCTGAGAAAACTGCGACGGAAATTTTGTAACGGACGGACAAGGGTAAAACAGTATACCCCCCTCTTCTTCGAAGCGGGGGTATAATAACACTGGCCTTATAAATAAGATACATACCTCATATTTGGCTGACAGACAGCATCAAAGCTTCCATTAGGATCACCTTGTATAGCTGATAGTGAGAACTGAAAACTTTTTGTTTCTCCACTTCTTTCTGGTAACTGTATAGTCTGAAATGATAATATACATCTCATTATTACAATATATTTACACGAAATTATTCTAAATCTGAATATCAGTGCTCTGCATCCTGACCTTTCTTTTCCCTCCCAGCCCTTTTTTGCTGCTACCTGTGCAGAAACCCTCTAATGTACTCTGACCCTATTTCAGCCTCCCTGCCCCTATTGATTTCTAGAAAAATCACTAATTTATCATTTTACCTATTTAACACGGCTAAACAATGACAGGGGGACAAAGTGGAAAAACCAACACAGATATAAGAAGAGGTTTAATATTCCTAACTTGAAATCATTGTTTGGTTTTTATTCTGAACCAAATAATGTATAACAGCCGAGTTTAATGTCAAAGTAGACTATTTACTTAAATTATAATTCTCTAGTGATCTGTTTACTATATAGGGGGATTAGCCTAATGTGATGTCACCGGGTGACAATCCGTATTAAATGTTACCCTTTGGACATCACCTGTCGGCCCCCTTGACATCATCTATTGGCTCGCTTAAAGCGATGGGAGACTACCGAGTTGGACTTTGCTAATACCGAGACCTGAGTTTTTAGCCACTCAATATGAGTTACCTACCTTGCACAGACACTTACTTCTTATGAAACAACAAACTTAAAGGCGTAAAATGTCTCAAGTTCAGAATCAAATAAAACAAGATAAAATTAAACTGTTTGCTGTTTGGTATGATAAAATAAATATCCCTTCCTACAGTGGGTGATAGAACGGAATGCTTAAACTTTGGTTGACATTACTTGTATTTGGTGAACATTCTGTTCTATCACCCTCTGTAGGATGTGATATTTATATATTGTCTATCAAGACAACAGAACTGTTAGAAGACATAGTGGGAGTCAAGTCTGTTCACAATTGAAACAGTCACACGCTAACAATTCATCAAATGAACTCACTGAATGGTACCTTCTAATACCAGTCCCACCAATCTCTTCCCCCTTCAAAACAATAAATAAAAAAGGTGCTTCTAAAGTCCTTTAAATGATCCCTCAAAAATGATGGTCTAAACTGTGAACATAGTCTTAATATAGGGACATTTTTCTTCTCACATTAGACATCTGGGATGTTAGAATTGTCAAAAAACAACAGGATTTAACAATAAACTGGGTGGACTATACAACAGAATTTAACAGTAGTTACTAGTTATTAAGTCAGGGTAACTAAGACTTGCAATTATTACAAACAAGCCTGTAATAAGTTGAATCACCGACTTATAGTATTACAAATCATCTGTCAAATGTTTAAGACAAAATTGTTACAGGATTACGTCATCGTAGCCAGAGGGATGATTTTTATTGTACAATATTACATCATAGTTACGTAACAGCCTCACTTTACAAGGTTACAAATTATCTATCATTTCTGTATATTAATGTATCAGTAAGAAGAAATTGTTTTAAAAGGTGTGACATGATGTAGACAGTGAAGGATCAATAGACTAGTATAGAGCAGCAGTGGTGGGGGGGAGGGGGGGTACCAATTAGGGATGAGGAAGACTAGACACCAAGATTATTATTTAATCACCTATTTTTAATATTTTCAAATTTGAAAATTTTGGTGGGAAAGGAGGGTATGACACCTCCGCAACCCCTTGCTGAGTGCAAGCTTCCAATGATATTGATAATTTCAACAAGATTTTTTCTAATGGGAATTCTGACAAAGATTATTGCAGGGGGGCAGGAGAGTTGGCATCAGAAATTGAAACATGAAATTATAAATTGTAAAGCTCTCGTTAGTCATTAGTGGCACATAGTGACATACATGTACTAAATTTCTAAGCCAATGTTCAACAAGCACGAGACTTTAATCTACAAGCTGTATAATAATATTCAGTATATCCAAGTTAGGATATAAATATCATGTTAGGTATAGTCTTGTTTTATTAACTTGTGACAACTTGAATAATTACACTGTCACTAACTGTGTTATTAGTCAACTTCTTTTTAATCATTGAGCCACTGATCCATATTGTTTATTGATAAATAACCTATGCGGCAATTTTGAATAACGAGGAAATAACAAGTTTGAAAGGAGTTAAAAATAACACATTCAGTGACCGTGTAATTTTTAAGTAGTGACAGGTTAATAAAACAGAACTATAAAAATATGAACTTAGTAATGAACCTACTCCATGATTCCCTTGGAACTGTATACTTGGTTTTTGTTGAAATGCTGCCTGAAAAACACAAAAATAAACAGATGTAGTAATGTTATAGTAATTAACAAAAAAAACCCCGATTTTCTCTGTCTTATCTCATTGATTCCAGATTCATTAAAGCTACCCAGCTAGCTCAATTGGTAGCATGCAAGTCGAGTGGTCATTGGTTTGATTCCCAGGCGTGGAGCTTGGTAATGAAATTATTTCTACAGTCTTTCTCCCTCCTACCAATGACTCTAATTATGTAGGGCAGTTGTCAGTCACTGATGAAAGTATGAGCTTAGATATCCTTTATAATAGTCTAGTGTTGTATAGGATCACTTGTCATTGCTCAGGAGGGGGTCACGTCAAGATGACCTTTGTGCGACCAATCAATGCGTAGCTTTCATCTAAATGAAACACTATTAATAGCATCTTGACTTGGTAATTTGTTTTTAGACGAAGCAAATATGACGATGGTATTATTCACAGGCTGCGATTGGAATTTGGAAATTAATTTGTACAGTTACTGACAACATTATAATTACTTAACTTTATTTTTTTAATCACAATATAACAGTATAAAGAATAGATATTTTTGCTTTTCTTTTTCCTACATATTCTCATTTAGTTTCAAAGGTTAACTGATCAGGAGACTGAGTGATTCAACCTGCTTATGAAATAAAGAAAAGGTCCAGCGGTAGCATTTGTCTTTAACTGACATTCAGAATGAAGCAAATGTCACCAAAAAAACTGTGATCATCCTTGATGATATTCAACATGTGTTCATCGTGAATGACCTATACCAGTTCCAGCAAACATGTGTATGACTTATTTCTTTACAGGCTTAACACTCAAAAATTATTTTCAGATTCTTATAGACAGTCAAAGATTTAATGTCTGTAAACTTAAAAAGATGTACCCATTAAACTCAGCATTAATTAATAAATATTAAAATTTCTTTGTTATTGTTTTTTAAAAGATTTATATGGACACTAAGAAAAGTTATGCCAGACTGGCATATTTTCAGAGAGTGGTATAATTCATTTATCTGTTTCGCACACAGACATCCCTGAAGTCCAGGACTAGTGAAAATTACTCACATTATACAGTTGGTCTCGCTCATAATTTTTCCCTCTACCATATAAAATAATAAATGGGGAAATTTTTTTGTGGTCATATTCCGATTATCTGGGGTCAAAATTGTTGATTTGCCAGACACTATCCTAATGGCTAAGTACTTGCAATATTTTTGACTGACTATAAGAGAAATTTTCAAAGCCATGATTTCATTCAAAACTTAACACCAACAATGTCACTTTTCACCTAATAATGAGATTCTTAATTTTATTTTTATTAACTTGATCGATAATTTAACAAGTATTTAATCTAAGATATAACTTGTACTATTTTGTACTATTCTTGGCTACTTTTTTAACTGTGCAGAACTTTACTGTATAGCAGACATACTATTAGTAAATATGTAACAAGTAGCGGTGTTAATACTTGTAAATTTCTTAACTTAACTGGTCCATACTGGATTTTTAAGAACAAAATGAAGAACTAAAAATAAAAAAAGTAATTGCCAGCCTCAAATGGCCAACAAATTGATATAAACAACAAAAGTCAAACCGGAAAGAAATGTTTAATATTCTAAAGTAATTAAAATTAATCAATGTGATAATTGTTCACTTCTTAGAATTTCAATCAAAGATTTCATATTTCCAAAGTAATTTCAAATAATTGTTAACATTTCATAAAATATCCATTTATCTTCATATAAATTATGATAAAACTAATAAATGATAATCTTAAAGTAAGTTTTTATACAGAAATATGGTACAAACAAGTAAACTACATCACAAAACAAATTTTTATTCATCAGACCATATTGCCCAATATGGTTGACATATGCCACAATTTCTGGTCAATTCCAGAACAGAAAGAAATGAATGAAAACCTTTAAAAGGTCATGTGATGAATAGCAATAATTAATTAAGCTATTCTAATGAAAAATCTTGTCATAAAACTCGAGCCATATATGGTTGAGGAAAGGAGAAAAGTGAAAAAATGCAGTGCTTGCAAATTTTCAGCAGGTTGCCCGATTTCGACAACGAATATTTCTTATACAGAGTCAAAAATGTAAAATACCTTCTTTTGTATGTAATCCTCTATGATTCTTAAAGATGTATCAGTCAATTTCACATGAACAACGGTTTTATTTGAAGAAGAAATTGAATTTGAAGAGAGACCATATTGAAACCCTTCTCCCAGTGCAGCCATATTGGGGTCTGAGCTTTCTTTACTGGGGGAGCGTATATTTGAACATCAATGATCGAAAATGCCGATTAGGTCACAGAATATAAAACAATTATTTATTCATAAAAATATTCCTTGCGTTAAAACAGTAAATTGTTAAATTAAATAAGTAGAGTTCACTAATTTCTTTATGATAAACAAGTAGAACGGCAAGTGTGTTTTGAGAAAGTCCCTTTACAGCACTTCCGGTAGAATAAAGAAACGAAATGACCAAACTAGTTCCTGTACAATATCTATATTGACAGAGTAATCTCCCCTAATTTGATGAAAATAGCTGACACGCAGCTGAACAATACGAATACTAATTGTGTCATTCAAATATGTATAGAAAAGAGATACAAAAGTTCTTTAGAATCTTAATGTATCTCCGAATCTGAAACGGTAACATAAAATAAGATGTAAACGCATCTAATGAATGAATATTGTCATATGATTTATAAATAATATACATTTTGTAAATATGTTGGTGTGATTTATCAAATATAAAAAGTTATCTATTATAAGTGTACTATCAAAGTATAATTAACAAAATTTACCAAAATATGCCAAATTCTGGTTTTGAATGATGGAGTTAATTTGAACAGTGGGTATGGGAGAAATATAGGAAAAATCTCTGGTTTTAAAATCTTAAAATGAAATATACACTCATCTTGAGTTAATAAGAGTACTTAAACGGTCCCCAATTAATAGAATTAGACATGAAAGAATGATGTAAAAACATCCAAACTAAGTGACATTTTTTTCGAAAAGGGGGTTGGTGGGTAAGACAGGCAATACTTTATCTTGTACATAAAATGTGATTAAACATAAAATCTTACATCAAAAGCAATTTATCTTTGGCTTTAAATTCATTCTCATCTTTATTATCAAATATTGCCAATACATTTATGTTTTAATGCTTTGTATCATTTATCTTTATTAAAATTTGTAATTTGTTATATGTATTTCTCTGTGTAAAATATTGTATTCCATCTTACCTTCTTCCATCATTTGTCTGCACCCAATGATACTGCTTTCTTCTAGCATAACAAGAGAAAACAAGGCTTTGTTTGCTCAGATCATATAATATCATACAAAGGGTGTTTGCTTCAAACTCCTTGCTGCTTCAAACTACTTGCAGCATCTTGTCATCGGACAGGTAAACTGAATCATTGAACAGTATGTTCAAGTCCATGTGATCATAAACTGATCACTGGATTTAAAATATATCTGCTTAGCACTGTATGACAGCCCCTAAGACTTATATGTACGGGAGAGTATTGCACATACATATAATGGCTCTTTAAAATGCTTTGAAACTTTGTAAACTTCAAATAACAAATAATAAAACATGTTTATTTTCACCTTTTATTTCATTTTTGATCCCTCCATGAAAAATAGAACATATAAAGCAAATAAAAAGTATACAAAGTCATAAATGTATAACAACATAATTGAATACATAATAGATCTGAATAAATAACAATGCTATTATTAACTTATATGGTAATATATTTTATTACATAATTCAGATCCTAAAATCTCATGCCAAAAAAACAAACAACATATTTAACAATAAATGGGCTAGTCAATTAAATAGGGTTATTTCTTAATGAGTGTCTTAAACTTTGCTTAGTTAAAATGATTGTTCTCATCTAGACCTTATAAAATTTCATATCAATTGTATGTAACTGAAATTACACAAGGCATGCTTCGTGCTTCTATGAGGTATACAGGAAAGACAGGGCATTGCTTATATTACCTTCATTAATAAAGTCTTTATCAATATTAAATTGCAAAGGAAGGGACTGAAAAGTTCAAAAGACAATGAACATTCTTGCTTTGTTTAATATTTTTGGTAGAATTCAAAGAGAAACAACACAATTAATATGAATTATGTAAGAAAAACTATGATAGCATTATAATTAACATAAAAATTTGCTAAAATATAACATGACATAAAATCACAACATTATGTAAATGTACTATAGATATACAGTCTATGAAATTAGGATATGAAAATGGTTGTCTGAACAGATCATTTTAGAGCAAGAATTATATCTCATTTGCAGAATTTTGGTTGCCCAAAAGAAATTGTTGGTTGCCCAAACTAAAAAGTGGTTGTCCCGGGCAACTGGACACCCACTAAATTCGTAGACTGTAATATGTATATGTAATACATAAATATATAAGATTTTGGCAAGATCAACCATTTAAAAAATGGCAAATAGAACATTTTGAAAAATCTTGTCATTATCACAGTATAAAAGTGGAATATTTCTCAATAATTGCACATGATAATAATACACACACACACATACATACATGTAATGAAATTCATTCATTTAATCACAATTCATTCTACATTTCACAGGCTTAGTGCAATACATTAGTAACTCACTCTTTTTTATATTTAGTAACAACAAGTTTGCGCTAAGCCTGCTACTTAATGAGCATGAAGTGGTTACATTTTTTAAATTTTATTACCAGTTTGCACACTAATTAGACCACCAGAGTTTCTTTTTTTGTTTGAGTTTACTGCACACACAAACAGAAAAGTCATAACATACTTGCAACATGCATTAAACAGTTGACCAAGAGTGTTTTAGAAAGAAAATTAAGAGTTTAACTCTCAACTATCTGGATTCTCAAACCCATGGGTCTATACTGCAGAGCAACTACTTTCCAAAATCTATATTTTTGCACAGGCTGTCAGCATGAAAGAGTCTCCCTTTCATTTCTTAAATATATACACATATACATGTATATGTGTATAAAATAAAAAGTGTGGTGGGGGCTCTTTCTTGCAGGCAGCCTGAGATTTTTTGTGCAGTCAAACCTTAATAAATAAAACTTAAATAATCTTTAGAATTTACATGGATAGGTTAATAAATGTAAAATATGTCCATTAGGATTTCATTATCTTAATTTAAATACTACTGATTTACAATACAGTGTTATATAGGCCATGTTATTTTTCCTAAGGACAGTAATGTTGGCCCATAGTCACCAGCCTTGGGCCAATACGACTTCCCTTGGATATAAACAGGGCCTATATCAAATTATTTATTTAATAACATATACTATAGTTGTTAAACAACAAAGCCAACACCAGCCAGTCAATGTTGTGTTAATTGTCTAAACAACAAATCCAACACCAGCCAGTCTATGTTGTGTTAATTGTCTAAACAACAAATCCAACACCAGCCAGTCTATGTTGTGTTAATTGTCTAAACAACAAATCCAACACCAGCCAGTCTATGTAGTGTTATATTAAACAACAAATCCAACACCAGCCAGTCTATGTTGTGTTAGTTGTTTAAACAACAAATCCAACACCAGCCAGTCTATGTTGTGTTAGTTGTTTAAACAACAAATCCAACACCAGCCAGTCTATGTTGTGTTAGATGTTTAAACAACAAATCCAACACCAGCCAGTCTATGTTGTGTTAGTTGTTTAAACAACAAATCCAACACCAGCCAGTCTATGTTGTGTTAGTTGTTTAAACAACAAATCCAACACCAGCCAGTCTATGTTGTGTTAGTTGTTTAAACAACAAATCCAACACCAGCCAGTCTATGTTGTGTTAGTTGTTTAAACAACAAATCCAACACCAGCCAGTCTATGTTGTGTTAGTTGTTTAAACAACAAAGCCAACACCAGCCAGTCAATGTTGTGTTAGTTGTTTAAACAACAAATCCAACACCAGCCAGTCTATGTTGTGTTATATTAAACAATGCTAAGAAGGCAGCAAGACTGGTTGGTCTCATTTTAAAGTCATATTGGGGAAATGATCCACAAACAAGTTGATCTACACTAGACTCTGATACTGTGTCAGATATCTGTTCACCTTGCACACTGGATTGTCTTTCTTCATTATATTGGTCATGCTGGAGTGACGTCCCTTGATATTGATCATTTTGGAGTGATGACCCTTGTCTTAAACTATTAACAGTTTGGTTGACTGTTCCTGTTTTCACTGATTTATTTTTGTCCTTATCTAAGGCAGTAATAGCTAGAGAATCTGTAGATATATATTTACTGGCAGCATCAACAAAAGCTGTGACTCTCTCAGCATGGGATGGTTCAAGCTGTAATAAATTGAATTTATATAAATCTTAAGCAATGATGAATACATAGGCCACTTTCCTAAGCATATCCCTAGTCAGGGCTTTGCACCCTGGTTCCCTTGATTTGTTATCACATATGTATTATTTTTTATGTAAGAAGGGTACCAGAGGACAAATCACAAGGTAAACACTTTCTTTAAAAACTGGCTCCCATTGGTTTGAAGTAAGGAGGATATTCAATATTAAAAATAATGACAATAAGTGCTAAACATTGGACTCAAAGAATACTTTGGATGTTGAACAAATCTGGAAAGTACTATTTAATCAGCATATAACTGAAGCACATATTAAACACAGTTTTTATTTACCATACTGTCATATTATTATACATCCTGATGGCTAAGTACTGGATGTAATGATGAGATGTTCATAGGCATTAATAGAAGTTTACAATAAAGCTAAAATAATTGAGTAAAAATAACTAAGAGATTCCTCCTCATATCTCTTCAAGTGATAAAATACATGTATAACTAAATTTTTTTATATCAATTACTTTTTAACTTGACCATTAATTAAGAGACCAAACTGAGACCAAATACATGTAAAATAGTGATCACTTTTTGAAGACCAATATCGCTATTTCTTCAAAATACATAAATCCCTTATTTAGACCCCCTACCCCATCTTTCCATGTTATAACGACCACTATGTCCAATCTTTCTGTTGCAAAATGCGAATATTGGATAAGTCCTGTTTTTTCCAGATTCAAGGTCAAAGAGTTTACTGGTGGAATAGGACCTTGCGGATCCCTGAGTATATATACTCAGCTACCCGTATGAACCGGGTTAGACAAATTGAAGATTTTTGACAAGCAATAAACATGTATGTTAGAAGTCTAACTAGAACCATCTCAGAGGAAACTCTGCCACAATCTCAAAGTGTTATAAATGTAACTCACCTGATCTTCATTAAATGTTTGTGAATCTCTCCATATTATAGATAATATAGGTTCATCACCCTGGGTTACACCACATTCTAATTCTAATATAGAAAATGACTGTTGTTGGCTATCTTCTTCATGATTTACCTGTAAGTAAAAACATATGTAATAATGAGTCCCAGAAAGTTATTGATGGATAATAATGACAGTTCAGTTGATCTTATTCTCTATTGCCACCAAGGTCATCATTTTAATTCTTAGATATCATCGACAACCACAGTACTTTCTTCCATTACACTCCATACGTATCATTGGCAATTTGACTGGCCAAATCTAGTTTTCATGAATATGCATGGGGAGTCCAATTTTCCGCGAATGAAATTGCATATTACAATTAATTACTCTTCAATAACAATGACATCATACTGGAATTTTCTTCACCTGCTTTAGAATAATCACCCGTCCATTGAGGCTGCCATTTTGAATTAGTAAACCAAATCTAAGATATAAAATATAGTTTCATTGACTAGTTTTCTGCAGTGGTTTTCTTGCAGAACCAATGAAACTGCCTCATTAATTATTCATGATTACAATATTTTCCTAACAAAATGGCCCATGGAACATAACACAGCATAGCAGAGTAATGGGAAAACCAACCATGATTCTTTAGTTGCTAATCAGAAATTTGGTCACCATAGCAATTTGATAATTGTAACCATAGGGCAAGGCCATAACAGTAAAATATTGAAAGACAATTTATGGATACATGAATCTACAAGTAGCCATTAAAGTTAATATATAAATACTTACTACAAAGAGAACTTCAGGTGTCAGTATAAGTGTAACAGGTTCTTCATTATCAGTTAAATCAATAAACATAGCATCCACACAACATAATATATCATTAGATGGTAATGTCTGTAATAACTTCCTGTTAAATAAAAATGTATTTCATTAATTACAGTGTGTGAAGAAAAGTCAATTAAAAACACACCTGTAAAAGAAGATTTTATGTCATAATGTTACCCAACATATCTTACCATCATTGTAGAAGACCAAAAAGCTGCCAGGCTAGCTCAGTTGGTAGCACGCAAGTCTACTGATCGAGGGGTTGTGTGTTCAATTCCTGGGCTGGTCATACTTTCGTGGAGCTTGGTCATGAAATTATTTCTACGGCCATTCTCCCTCCAACCAATGATTCTTAATTATGTAGGGCAGTTGTCAGTCACTGACGAAAGTATGCCCTTAGTAGTTGGTTAACAGTTAAATCCAGAGATTTAGCCTTTCTAGCAGGAGTGAGTAGGTTGACTGACTGCCGTTATATGACCTATATAATGTGTTGCTATGGCAATAAACCCAACAAAAACAAACAAACAAAACAAACAGAAGACCAAAATGATCAGATTTTACAGCTTTCAGAAGGGGTGTTTTATAAACATTCCTAGAAACCAAACTAGTTCTAAGATCAATAAAAAAACCTTAGTGTGTTCCATAAACAATCACATGAAAATTAAAAGCTTTTGTTTAAAGGCTCCATATCAAAATCCTAGGATTGTGTTTAGTTCTTCCTAAGGAACATATCCTGGGATTTAAATGAAACCTATCCGAGATTACTAATTTTTGCATAAATGTGTTCAAAAAAGGATTTGAGAAAATTGTTGAAAATTGAAAAATTCAGATTTCTTATGTAACACAGTAAAGGTAAAGTAAACCAATACTTACAGAGCATATTTAACTTGACCACAAGGTACAGTAGATATCTGTATTATATCAGGCGTAACACGTGGACTGGGCATTCTACTCAGACCTGTACCCTGTAATATTCCTGTAATATAAGATAGAATGTATTAACTACAACCTTCAGTGTTAATTCTAGAAATCAATGAACAGGGAGAATTTCCCCAAACCTTTGAAAAATGAGGGGGATTTTGACAAGTGAAAATATGGGGGAATTTTAAACAGTTCACATGTTTTAATAAATTTATTAAACAACATTTACAGCAAAATGTATGTATCTAGTGGTAAAGGTGATTATCAATTTGTTATCAATACAATAGAGTGCACAGCATTTCATCTTTATTGTGTCTAGACAAAAATAAGTTTTCCCCCAAAATTTCAGAAAACTGCAGGTTTTACCTTTTGGATATAGACTGGAGCAGGTATCTCTACTTGCACATTCTAGATCAACAATGTTTAGGATTTTGAGGATACTCAGAGAATTATGCTGATGATTTGCCTGGGAATCCCCAGCAGTCAGAGTTTGAGATTTGCCAAATCCAAATGGAATTTAAAAATACAGAATAACCTCTGCAGAGCAACATCTGGTGAGGTTTGAAAAAAGTGATACTCTACTGAGGTGTTGCTCTGCAGAGATAGACTTTTTTCACCGCTCTGCGGAGGTGTCATTAGTTAGAGGTATAACATAGAGCAAAATTGACGGGGAAAGTTATGATATGCTGCTCTGCAGAGGTTGCCACTTGTTAGAGGTACCATTACGAGAGGTTATACTGTACAAAATTACATACCTTGCCCAGTTTGTGACACAAATTCAGCAGCTCCTCCTATAGGTTTAGTGAACACACCAACAAGACCTTTACCTACACCAGTAACTAAACCACTAGCTGTTGATGTCTTACTGTGAGAATCTTCTGTATCAACTAAACTTTGTATTGGTTGATCTGCTAGACCTGCAACAGCACCTGGAAATATACAGTGAAATATACCGTAAAATATACAGTGAAATATACATTAAAATATACAGTGAAATATACAGTGAAATATCGATAATATATACAGTAAAATGTACAGTGAAATGTACAGTAAAATGTACAGTGAAATATACAGTAAAATGTACAGTTAAATATACAGTAAATATATGGTAAAATGTACAGTGAAATATACAGTGAAATATCGATAATACATACAGTAAAATGTACAGTGAAATGTACAGTAAAATGTATAGTGAAATATACAGTGAAATGTACAGTGAAATATACAGTGAAATATACAGTGAAATATACATTAAAATGTACAGTGAAATATACAGTAAAATGTACAGTGAAATATACAGTAAAATGTACAGTGAAATATACAGTAAAATGTACAGTGAAATATACATTAAAATGTACAGTGAAATATACAGTAAAATGTACAGTGAAATATACAGTAAAATGTACATTAAAATATACAGTAAAATGTACAGTTAAATGTACAGTAAAATGTACGGTAAAATGTACAGTAAAATATACAGCGAAATATACAGCGAAATATACAGTGAAATATACAGTTAAATATACAATAAAATAGACAGTAAAATATATAGTAAAATAAATTATAACCTGCAATAACAGCCACCTCCTATCACCAGTGAACTGCTTAAAGTGACCAGTCTCACTTCCTCCCAATGAAAACTACCCTATTTAAAACTAACAATAAACCATCTAGTAATTAACATCCACTTATCAACAATAGTCAGCTCCTTATTACAGTTATCACTACTTCAGTAACCTGACTACAACCACATCCCCTTATTGCCCCAATTGGTTGAAAGGAAGGACGTTATTAATGTATTTGAGAATTTAATCACTGCCCCTTGCTCCATAAACATTGTCATTTTTCACCCAGCAAAAAACATACATTGTACTGGACATAGTAAGTGCCCCATACTAGTGTTATAGACAGGCATAGTGTTATGTGACAAATACTTTTCTACATGATTGTATTGAATATAAATGGAAATATGTGTCCTTAATTTTATGACAACTTGACATCATAAATGTGTAATAAAGGATCAGCTTAGTTCAAGAACTTTTAGACTAAGCCTCGTACAATAAACTCACCTAACAAACTAATACCTAGGCCAGTTAGACCTTGTTTTAAACCTTCACTCACACCATCAGGTCGATGTCTTCTCCCCTCTTCTTGTCTTCTTACATGTGAACTATCTAATGATAATCTATCCATATTACGTGATACACTGGAGGCAAAGTTGGTTAAAGATGTTAACATTCCTACAATTACAACAATTTACCAGTTTATATCATACAGTACATACGACCTACGGTCCATATACACAAGCATACAAAGAATGTGTTAAATAGGTATAACAAAATACATATTATTATACATATTAGAAATTGTAGAAAATAATTTCATGAACTCCTTGAAGGCATTCAGATCCTGGAGAAGTGGTTCAGACGGTAAAATGTGCACTAAGGGATGGAGAGGTCCCAGGTTCCAACCCTACTAATTTCTTTGAGCAAGTAACTTACCAAGTTATCCTACAGTTGTTTCACTCCACCCTGTTGTAAATGGGTACTGTGAAGGTCACCTGCCTTAAGGTGATTCCAATGACTAAGGGCTATCATACATTTTTTTTAAGTCGGCTGAGCATGTATATGGAAGCAGACTTGACCATATTTCAGCTTTTATTTTTAACTATAGATACTGCTAATAATTAAAACCATGACCATTAAATATGTAGTCAGGCAGGATACCCAATCAGCTAACCATGAGGATTCTATAATAAAACAAGAATATAGTCTCACCTGTTGTGATATTTTTCACCATAGATGACGTTCCAGATGATATACCTTTAACAAAGGCCCCAGGTCCTCTAGTTAAACCTTGATATGGCATACGGAAGAAATCAGCAACACCTGATCCTATACTACGTACAAGTCCAGTAGGATTTCCTAATATCTCTAATGAGCCAACTACAGCACCTGTGTATTACATACAGAATAAAGTTGTAGTTTAGTCAAACAAATTCATTGTCTTGTAGATACATGTACAATTTAACAAGATAAATTTGAACAGATTTGAAACCAAAAGAAAAGTCCAGTTTTTTATTAAAATTACAGTTTTCATAGTTTGTTTATGCTTTCTAAGGTCATGTAATTTAGTCATACAAGTTCATTGTCTAGTAGATACTTGTACACAGGGACCAGGAAATTGCCGGATTTTCGGTTTTCGGACCGATTTTTTCATTTTGGACCAATTGAGATTTCAAAATCCGTAAAAAAATCGGTCCGGGAAAAACTCGCAAAATTTGACCTCAAACCTTTAATTTTCATAATTTTCAAGAAAACGTATTGATAAAATGTTATCATACATCGATCAGTTGAATAAACCCACTTGTTTATTGCAGTAATATCCTGCTTAATTGTCCATAGGTTATATCAAGGACCCTGTATATGTATCCATGGTTACATGTATCATCGGGGGTTGACGCAGTGATATTTTTTTAAGATCGAGCACAGCAAGGTACGCTTGATTTGCACTCGATTAATTTGAAGAACAGCAGAAGAATATGTTCTTACTTAATCGTGTCCATCGAACCGATTAAGTTTTTCAATCGGTCTGTTTGAAACCTGTAAACTTGTAAAAAAAACAATAATGTTTTGTAAAGAATGTTTTATGAATAATTAAAGAAAACAATTTAATTGCTTTTGTTGTCAATTCCTGATTGATGTATTCGTTTAATCTTTAATTTGTTTGACTTGATTCTTGATTTATTCAGGGAATTAGATCTATGTCTCTGATTTATTTTTACGTCTTAAATTGAGGTGTGAATAATAAGAAATTATCTTAGGACATGTATCTACGCAAATTCTTATTAATCGAAGGTACAGTTGTTGATGATCAAAATTCAACCTCACTTCTCTCTTCTTTGATGAACAAATGATAAAGGAAACTATTAAATTCCAGATTCAACGAAAATAAATTTTAAAACGAACAGTTTTGTCATTAATTTATCTATAAATAGGTGTACGATGCACGATTTGATAATCTTTTGTGTTAAATGAAACCGCTTGAACCATTGTGATGAGATGTCATACATTTTCGAGACCCATGCTAAATCGTCACTTCGTATGAGAAACGTTTTTATCTACGTGTGTAATTAAAAAAGCTTATCATTATTTTACGTTTGCAAACGATGCTTAAAAATGCGAGACATTTACTTTGGACCCGTTTTTTGCGCATGCGCAGTTAAAATAATTTCCCCACATTATGACGGAGTTTTCCAACAACATTAGAACTAGATGAAACAGCCTTTTTCAAGTTCTGTTTATTGAACTGAACGACGATTGCGGGGAGTAATTTCGGAAAACACATTTTTATGCTAGATAGAAGTTAAGTTTTGTAAAAATTTAAACAAACAATGCCAATGTATCGTATGCCTTCCTAATAAAAGGGAGCAAAAAATAAGTACTAACATGGTCGTGAATAAAGTACAGTAAACGGTCGGGTCCGTACAGTGCACGTTAAAACCCGTATCCGGTACTCGGACGGCTTTGGACCGATTGACTTCAGCGAATTTCCTGGTCCCTGCTTGTACAGTATAACTAAGGCTGCAACTATTCACCAAGAGTCAATTCAGTTTTTTTCTAGCAATTCGAATCATATAATAGTATAGTTTATTCCAAATGTACATCAATACATTTATTTGTGCCAAAAACTTATTAATATTTATCAAATAAAATAGTTAAGATAAAATAGTAAGATAAAATTCACTACAGACCAGGGCTCAATATTAACATCCCAAAGGTCTTTGATGACCTAACTTAAGGTTTGGATAACAAGTTTTAACAAGTTCTCACAAGTTGTCAGTTTGGGCAACTAGAAAATATTTATAACCCTTAAATTTTATTTAAAGTACCATTTTGAACAGGTAAGAATGTTTGGTTTGAGTTGTTGTAATTTTAATACACTATCAAGTACCTAATGGTCACTCTTGTCATTGCCATATGTACTTATTCATTACATACTTTTTAACATCTGATACTATGGGAATGACAACATTAACAAAAAATCTTGTTTACAAAATGTAGAAAAAACAATTTGATCATGAGCATTTTGAAAAAAATACAAAAATAAATTGATAAATATAAAAGCATTATACACATAAACATATGGCATAAAATCAAATTGGTTTGTGGCAAGTGAAAATTATTACTAGGCAACCTACTTTAAAAGTTATCATTGAGCTCTGCAGATATAAAGTTAAGAAAATAAGATCATTTTTACCTGCTCTAAACAATGCACCAGATGCATAATGCATCACTAATACACGGGTTAGTTGATAACTTGTGGTACATAAATGAGATTTCTCAAACTTTCCAAATGTTAAAGGTGTATGATCTGATGCTACAAATACTTTTATTGATGCATGTACACTCATCATCATTGTCACAGGTTGTATACTAAATTTACCAATCACAATAGGAGAGCTCATTGATTTTGCTAAGCTCTTCACTGGTGAAGGTAACTTTCTCACAGCAACAGGAAGTGGCTCATGTATAGACATAGGGACTTGAAGAAACCCTTCAGCTTCTTTAATGCAATGGTAAATAAATGTATCTTCAACATAAAAACTCAAAAGTTTCATTGCACAGTCCACAGTTTCTATCACAGATGAACGTCCATTCATGGTACCGAACACAAGCTGAACATGTATAATACTATCACATTTTAAAATGGCATGTTTTTCTACCATGTTCAACTGGCAAAGCTGTTCCATATCACAGGCATATTTATTAGACTCATAGTCCTGCCTTACTATAATCACAGGGAAATCAAAATCTCCATTAGAATGTAACTGGTTGTCAAGCTGAAGGTCACCTATGCTGCAGACGACACAGTTTCTATGGTAATCCAAATTTTCTACAAGGTCAAGGTGACTGGCAGGATATTGTGCTAAAAATAGATTATCCAAGGTCAATCTTATAGTTTCACCTCGAGAATATGGCATGTTTTCATTTTGTATAATAAATGATACTTTATACATTAGAACACAACTTGACACTTTCCATTTGGTTTCCATCTTTTTTTCAACTTGCTTTTCTTCATTAACAGGCTTTTCACTTTCAAGAGATTGTTTAAGAGTGTCGGCCATGACAGATTTTGAATCAATATGTTCAACACTTTTATTATCTATGATAACATTTTTCTCATGACCTTTCAGTCTACTACGAATTTCCTTAGCTGAAATATCAGCCTTTGTAATTGGTGATATAGTTACACGAGTTACCATGGCAACTTGTTGTACATGAATTTTAACATCAGCAATACCAGGTATAGAGACAAAGTTATCGGCAGCAATTTGTAAATCTATTGGATTACTCCATTTCAGCTTGGTAGAATCACTTTGATCAACATTGTAACCACGGAGATGTAGTCTTGGTATGGAATGTTTATCATTCACTTGAGGGAATGTTGAATTTAAGTAAGGTGGAGTGTAATACATAGCTCCGCCTACTGGAATGGTTGGTAGAGGATTAATAAGTTCTGTCTCTTCTTGTATTGTAATACCTGTAAAGGACAAGCAAAGAGTATGTAAAAATACTATCTATATTATGTTAATACTAATAAAATGAATACAAAATGCATTAAAATCACAAAAAATATTGATTAGATTCATCAATAGATTTATACTACCAGTAATCTATTTTGGACTTTTAACATGAACAGTGGAAAATGGGAGCTTAGTTTTATTCAGACAGTTTCCATAATTATTGTACATGTAGTACAAAAGATGCATTTATGCCTTTGGTCACCTACACAATAAAATGTTTCTTTTTCCAACATTCAAAACACACTTATCAAGTTTTGATTAGAGCTTTTCACATCCATCCTACTAATGTGTGTATGCTATTTGTTCAAATTTGTCAGTTACTAAAAGTTCATGGGATCAATATAAAAACTGGGCTAGTAGATTCACTAACATGTTTTCATTTTATTTTTTACATCATTGATAGAAAAACAGGCAATAGATATGCAGATGTCACTGCAACTTGTTACTACCCCAAAACAGATTGACCACGAAACAATAAACAATGCAGAAATCCCTGCAGGCACTATGAATATTTAGAAACTTACCAGATAATGAAAGATTCATCAAAGTTTGTCCTACATGTAGAGGAAAACTACATTCATTACTTATATAACAAGCCGGTGATTGATCTAACTGTATAGTCAAATATGTTACACCATTCTTTTCAATGCCTGATATACACAATGACTCCTGGGATATCTTCTCCTTTTTCCATATACTTAGACTGGTCGTCATTCTACATCCTGATTCACTGGTCACCAGTCTAATTGGAAATGACCAATCACCAGTCACTTTATCGTGAAGCTCCTCCCCTTTTCCTTCATTGAGATTTGATTGGTCAATATTCTTACTCTCTAAACTCTTGGCATTACTACTCAAGGATAAATACTTTATAAATTGAGTGTTTCTATCAATATTATATTTTTTATCAGAGTTAGTATTGTAAAGTAAAGAGTGAAAGCTAATTGGGTCAAGGTCAGATTTGTCTCTATGGCAACCAAGTTGAGAATGAATATCAAAACCTTCAGATGATGGAAAGTCAACCTACAAAAGTAACCAAAAAGCTGTGAATAGTTAACACCAGAAAATCAGTAATTAAAACTTTATATTTGAAATACACATGTGTTATTTTATTCAATAGTGTATGTATTCTACCCTATATAAATAATGAAAGCCCATTTAACAATGACTAATAAATTACTTCTACCGAAATAATGACAAAACACATCATATAATGAAGAAACAAGGAAATTGCATTTATGCTGCATTTCTTTTCTCATCTTTATCAATAGTTTCTATCATCTAACACTGAAGAATCTTCTACTAGGATCTTCTTCAAGGCAAGCCTGTATGCCAAGTTTAAAAGCAAAGGTTGCTTATTTTATTTTGCCAATCATTCAACCAGTGTTTGTCTAGCAGTATTTTTTTTTAATAATCCAACAAAAAAGTTAAAAAATCAATTTAAATCATAATGAGCAAATTATCACCAAACTTACCTTGTTACTCCAGCTAGGTACAGATATAATATTTGCTGTAAGACTATATTTAGTCAGGTTAGTAATATTATATTGTTCTGTTATAGTTATAATTCTTATCTGATGTTTAAAACAAGATCTGATTGTTAAATATAATATCTGAAATAAATATAAAAAAAACATGTGTAGCAGACGCATAATATGGCCCTTGAAATAATTGCCTTCAAGCTAGCTTTTATGGCAATGTGTTTGCCTACAACTTGAGAGGTCATGGGTTCGAATCATGGATTTCTATTTAGTATACATAAATAATGTGAATTTTACATAGTAGTTATGTCCCAATATTTAGAGTCAGATATGACATTACATTTGTTACTAAAAATAGAATCACAGCACTAATAAACATAATTTGGAAATCAAATTAGTGGGTTTTTCTGTCCATGCACAGACAGTACAAACGAAGTGTATTACACATGTGACATGCTCAACTTTAATAGTGCTTATGTAACACAATTTGGAGTCAGATATGGCATTACTTCTGTCACCAAATATAGAACACTAATACACTACTGAATTCAAAATGTTGTTCTATCACTATCAGCAATTAGTACCCACTAAGAAAGAAATAGAACAAGGGGGTATATGGTGCTATTATCTGTGTCCATTTTATCTAGCTAAAACTACTTTCATTTAAACATTCTTTACACTAAAAATGTTTGTGGTTGAATTGAAATAATGCTCAATCATTATAAGTGAATAAATCAGTCATCCATAATCATTAAAATATACAATGACTGAAATCCAGCATCTTTAACCACTTGACCACAAAGTAATTTCATTTTCATATATAATCTACAGTGATATAAAGCCAGCAACTTTGACCACTTGACAACAGAAGAAGTTCATTATCAAATACATACAGTTCTTAATAGAACAAAATTATAAAACTTACCTTTGATTGTCCGTCATTATCCGCCAGTACAGGTATATGGATATAAGAATCTATATATAATGTTTTACCAACATCATTTCTATATCTTTGTGCATTTACTTCCTCATCTGATACTGGTATAGGTTCAGACATATGTATTATATCTCCTGACTTAATACCAACATGGAAACTATTCTGTAAATATATCATTATTAAAATAAGTAAGGTTTTCAAAACATACAAATAATAAGCATAAAAATTAAATAGAACTAACTATGTACATTATTTGTTTTATTACAACATTGCTAAATTTATGTATTTTTGGTGCTTGTCATTTGCATATTGACATTTTGTGAAAACCATGAGCCATATTACTGACTTTCCCTATTAAACAAAGTTTAAAAAAAATTAAAGTGTGGTTTAAAGCCTGCTTCCATATACATGTTCAGCTGACTTAACAATCATTGTACAATAATCCCTGATCATTGAAAGCACTTTCAGGCAGGTGAATCCTCACAGTACCCATTTACACCTGGGTGGAGTGGAACAACTGTAGGCAAATTTCTAGCTCAATGAAATAAGCCTCTCGATCCCTAAGCGTGCATTCTACCACTGGATAACTGCTCCAACATATCCTAGATCAGGCTTAGAAAATAAAGTCTATCATCAACCATAGTCAAAATTATAGGCAAATTAAAGTAAGAATGAAATATCAGTAAAATAGTCATTGAACATTTTTATGGCCAAGTTCTTTAAACACTTGTTCATTTATGTTTGTATAATTTATTTTTTTCAAAAGAGCAACATAAACTTTCTTACATGAATACATAAAATAAAACAAATCATACCTCAAGTTTTGGAGGACATATAGTATGACCTTTATGAAGGTCAAAGGTGACATCTTCAGTTCCCATAAATATTAAATCTAATTGCGTATAGTTGTTAATAAGATATGAAGGTGCTACATTAACAAGTATTGTCTGATATCCAGGCCATAGTTCAGATAAACTTATATTTAAATCTATCGTTGGTTGATTTATTATTCCTACATCTGGTACTGTTACATTCTGTTTATCTGGTTTGGGCGTGTCTGGTCTAAAAATAGAAACGATCATTAACATACACTGAGTATGTATGGTCAAAAATAGAAACGATCATTAACATACACTGAGTATGTATGGTCAAAAATAGAAACGATCATTAACATACACTGAGTGTGTATGGTCAAAAATAGAAACGATCATTAACATACACTGAGTGTGTATGGTCTAAAAATAGAAACAATCATTCACAAATGGTCGAAAAGTATTAAATTGGCTGTCAATACATACTCGGAAGTTTACATAGATATAAATTTAGAACTAAATACAGCACTCACTTTGTAAATTGTGTAAATATTTAAAAGCAATATCTAGATCATTTCATATAAGCAACTGGTGTAAATGGACTTGTTACGATTTCAAATTGAAACTAATTAAGTGCAAGTATAATACTGTTCAACAATACATAAAACACTTTATTATTTGATTCAAGATACAGTCATGTTCTCTAATAGAGACCACCTTGTTAACTGCACAATGATGTGATTTTTGAAAATTTTTCGTACATGCTTATTTTGAGACGAAAAAGATCTATATGCTAAGACTATTGATTTTGATGGCCAATATAGAGGAACATCACTTGGAAAAATGTACTTGATGTGACAGAAACATGAACCAAATATAATTATTATACAACAAGTTTAAAAAATATTTCAAAAGAAAATGATGGAATTTGAATGATGTTCCCATTTTATATATAAAAGAGAAACGATCCATAAGAAAATGATGAAATTTGAATTACGTTTCCTTTATGCACAACTAGACATCAATTTCTATCATCAGTGAGAGTTTAAAGAAAAATGGTCAAGTAGTAAAGGAGGAGTTGCGACACAAGATATTACGGACGGATGGATGACCAGAGCCATAACATAATACAACTGTTTTTTAAATGGGCACATAAAAAACAAGATCTAATATAATTGTGTTTTACAACTGTAATGTATATAAGCTTTATACTTGTTTGAATCATTCTAGAGACAAGTTTCTGATCCCACAGTGCTAAGCTTGTAGGATAAAGTTTCTTGCTCAAGGTAACAACACGGTAGTTTTTGGAAGTGACTTGAACCAACACAGAGCTGGCTATCTAATGATTACCAGTCCAACAACAAAACCACTAGGCCTGGAAAACTCCTAACTACCACTCCTTACTATATTATTAAAGTTCAAACAAAAAGTAATGTACCAGTATATTGGATACTTACTCCAGTTTGACAGGTTGTGAGTACGGCCATTCAAACCATGTATCATTTTTCCAGTAGTTATTTAAACTATCGTTATTGACATCATCTAGAGGTGACCTATGTAGTTGATCTATCAAACCAGTAGATAATGTTACACAATTATTAGATCTGCCTGAATTAGCACTGCAAATATAGAAATAAATGTGCAATATATAATTGGTAATGTAAACATTGCAACTATAAACATGACCTTCTCCATTAAAAACCAACATGATTGTCACGGTTTTTGAATGTTCACAACAAGGGGAGGATATCTAAGTGACCAGAAAGCTCAGTCAAGAGAGCACTCGCCTTGAAAGAAAAGGGTCCAGGTTTCTAGTCCCAGTGAGGCTGCATATCTTTCTCACCATGTGACATTTGGCACCCAACACGAGACATGACTTACTCACTTAATCAGTTTAGAAATGATTGTAATAAATAACTGCTCCTTGATCTACCTGGGATTCTGCAATTTGTGACCAATTTCTAGTTCTTGGGAGAGTCATTGTGATGTTGAAAGTTTGTTTGTACTGCAGAGGAAACCAAAATATTTGAATTCCGAATACAGTCTTTATGAATGAAATTGATGTTATCTGAACTGAAATGTATGAGATTGATCTTACCTGAATTGAAATGTAAGAGATTGATGTATATCTCCACCAGGACATTTTAGTTGTGTATCTCTACCCCGACCAGGTGTCTCTATACATTCATGTAGATTTAATTTACTTGTGTCTATATTTACATACAGGTGTTGTGGTAGATGACTTCTTAATGTATACAGTGGACATAATACAACCTGTAAGGTAGACATCAAGGCAAGGTTTTATCAAATATCTTACCATAATAATAACAATACAAAAAACAAAGCTTTACAACTAAAATTGATCATATGGTACATTTGTACTTGGTAATACAGGCCCCAAATAAATATAAACTTTTATTAAGTAACAGTTCAATAATGGACTTAAAATTCAGGGCTGATAAGGTTTGTATAGTTAATTAATACATTGTCAATGTATTATTCACTGCGGTCTCACACCAATATGACTGTCTTCAGCCAAATAACAAGGTCATTATGAAAACACTTAATTATTTATATAATAGTAATAAACATTTCAGCAGGAACTGTATCAATGCATGTGCTAGTCATGCCGCAATTTTACTCACAATATTTATCAATACTTTTATTAGTTTATGTAAAGAAGTCAACTAACTTAGCCAGCTTTCCAGAAAACATTTTTTTTCCAAAATGCTACATTAAGGAGCTGAAAACTTAATGGAGAAAAATAGAGACTGAATATCGAATACAAGACAACATCTTGTGGGAATTATACCCCTGACCTCTTGTTGTTCTGCACTCTACCACTGTTCCACAATTTGTGAGTTTAAAGGCAAAGATCAAAACTCAATATCGGGAAGAGTGAGTTACGACCATTTTGCGCTAACCCCACAAATTGATGCCAGCAAAATCGTCAGTAAAATTAAAAGCAAAATTCATCAATATTCAGAATTTGCTGAAACTGCAAGCTTTTTATCAGCAGAAATAAAAAGATTTATGGCTTTTTTATACAAAAACAAGAAAGGATTAAAAAAGTTCATTTATCATAGATAATCCACTTACATATACAAATGGATGTTTGTCAATATTTCTAACTATAATCTGACACCATATATGGAATGTCCTTGTTCCTTCTGATATCTGTAACAGTATAAAATATATATTGTATTATTGCATGAGTTATTATTTACAAATAGTAACAAAATTGCTGAGATTGCTGGTGCCGATATCCCCTCAAAGTCATCAATTTATTCTTGTATTGAGCAAGCGTGCCTGAAATGTGATATCAGCACACTTCTTAGAGTTCCAAAAATACATATTGAGGCAACTTCTGATCATTTTGCAACAATTTGTGAAATTAGTAACAAGTAAGGACCCGACGTTAAGAAGTGATTTTTCTTCCATTAAATAAACTAAACACAACAAGTAAAGTAAAGTCACAAGCAAAACAGTGCTGAAAGGAACCCCACAAATATAATGGCTTCTTCTGTAGTAGAGAGCAAAACTTTCAACTAGCCTAATTATATAAAATAAGCAATTTTTAACAAGCTCAACTTTACACTGGTTTTAAGCTAATGGTTTAAGGCGATGACAGAATTGTTCAATAAAACACAATTAGTTCTAAAAGATCTAAATTTAATTACCCCTTAACGTACCTTAACAAGTGAGCTCTCACTAGTATCCTGGTCAACATTGCCTATATGTATCTCTTGTGACCAAGTATAATCTTCAGTACTACCATATGGACGTAGTTTTATACCTTGTATGGTATCAGGTTGTATGATATAACTAGGTAAAACATTATCTGAACCAGCTATAGCTTGATATTCTCTCTCAGTGGTGTTAACTTTGACTTCTATATTCATTGATAGACGATTGGAGACAGTGACAAGTCCTGATATAACCACCTGAAATATTTGACAGTTTTAAAACATTTTTGTCATTCAAAAGTCAAGGGAAATGTTCAATATTTTCAAAAAATTTAAACTCTGAACTCCATGGTTCAAGCTAGGATTGACCCCACAATCTTCCGAGTCGTGACACTCTACCGCTTTGCAATAAAAGCTAGCTTGAAGGCAAGGGAATACAAGTGTCGTGTCATACGTCTGCTACATAACCCCCTCCTAACCCAATTCCTCCTCAATTTCTTAAAATTAAAATGTGTGTAGAACAATATAAGGAGACAACCACACAATTTCTGGTGGGTTATTTACATTGGGTGCCAAGTGTAACCATATAAAAATCCATGATGCAATGTTATAACTTGGCAACATTATTATACCTTTTTTTTAATTTTATGATTTCAGCAGATTTTACATGAGAAAAGAACCTTCTTTCAGGTCCTAAAACATATGAAAAATTAATGATCATTGAGTTTTCATTATGGATAGGTAAGACCTGCAATAGTCTAAATTTAAACTCAAATCTCCACCTTCAAAGTGAAGCCAGTTGACTTCTAATACATAGTCACAAGTAAAAAGTAATGTTAAACATAGACTTACCTGATTCTGTACATTAGATAATCTATTAATGGTTATAATTAAAGTATAGGGTTGATCTAAGGTTGTTATTTTTCTAATATATCTACCAGGTTTATTGATATCTAAACTATCACACCATTTCCATATAGAACCATCCATACATACATGTAACTCCTAGAATAAGAATATATATATTTTATGCTTTATGTCTGATACAAAAATATGTATACTAAATTGTAAAGTCACAAAATCGTGGGTAATTTTAGTGATACATGATATCAAACGAGTGTATAAATTTTGTTTCAAAAAGTTTCCTAATTATAGAAATATCACACAAATGTAAGTGTCCATAAGTATATACATTGTATTTCATGATTTACAATAAAATATGGTAGTATTCAATTAAAATACACAATGAAAATATGAAATCAAATTTTGACCCAAGGGACAACATTTGAACAATCTTTGTAGAGGACCTTGAGGTGATGCTACAACCCAAGTATGAAAGTTCTAAGCCATATGGTTTAAGTTAAGAAGATTTTTCAACACTTTCTTATTTAAATCTGTTGACCTCTAGGGTGTGGTCAATATTGATCCCAGTGGCATAATTTGAAATAGATTTGTAAAGAGCTTGAGGTGATGCCACAAGCCAAATTTGGTAACTACATGCCTTATAGTTTTTGACAAGAAGATTATTTATGAAAATGAGCAGGGCACACAAGCAGGGGACACAAGCAGGGCACACACACACACACACATCTGTCCAGTCCCCACACAACAGCTCAATGTGCTCAATGTGAGCTAGAAACAGATCTTATTACACCCAAACACATTGAACACAGTGTTTCCAGAAAGAATAGTAGGGTTATAACATAAATACATATAGTTTGGTTGGGTTTATCTCTGCAACAACACATTGTTTATGTCATATTACAACGGACAGTCAACCCACACACAGTTCTTTGAAAGGCTAAATCTCTTGATTTGGCTGTAAACCAGCTACTTAGTGCATTCTTTCATCAGTGACTGATAACTTCCCTACATGATAAAATACTATTAATACCAACCTGTTTCATGATATGAGATCTCCAAGCATATTGATACATCTCTCTAGGTTGTAATACTAAGTTCTCATCAGTACCTACTTGACCAAATCTTATTGGTAATTGTGTATTATTACATATAACATAATGTCCAAATATAACCTCATTCTCTTCCTGAATATCTTCTGAAATAGATATATCACAATAGTTACCTAGGACACTGTTGCCTAAGCCTATCACTATGTATCGCTTTGCCCCCTGGTACCCTCAATTTGAAATCACCTACTTATTTCCTTTGTTGCAAGACGGGTACCAGGGCACAAAGCTCTACCTAGTGATATGCTTATGAAACAGTTCCTATGTGACATATTGTTCAATAGACTATACCCCGAACTCCTATTTGGGTTTTTCCATCCTTGCACAGACAGTACAAAGTTCTTTACACAAACCAGCAACCCCAAATGAACACTAGATTTTAAATCCTGTATATAATCTGCTGCACCATGATCCTTAAGGGCAATCATTTTGAATGGTATTAGTGTTTAGTTAGCATTAAGCTGGCAAAAATGGCCTTTTAAGTTCATAATTGAAATATGACTTACTACTGCCTACCAGTGTCTGTTAATTCTGTTGTATGCAAAAGCTATGCAAATTTGGGTTTAAAGGCATCAATTAATACCAATGTGAAGAGAACAAAAATGTAGGTACATTTTCACTCAAGGAGGTAAGCATTTCATCTGCTGGGTTTTCAAAACCAATGGTTCACAATCCTTAAGCCAGCTCTTACCACTGGATCTATAGCTGGTTTAGAGAAAAGTAAAACTATTTATAAACAAACCTTTAAACAATTGTGACCAAGCTTCAACTGAACTAGCTAGATTATGTACAATTCCTTTACCAACACGTACAGTCACTGGATCACAAGATATATCCACATCTAACATGTTGATACGTTTCTGAAATATTAAATAACATCGCATTGCTTATATAGCAATCTCTTTAAAACCAATAGCCAGTTTTCAAAGCATAGCACTTTGCCCCTAACTTGTTTTAGTGCGACTGATTCAACAGCATCATTGACTATCTAAACTATCTTAATCTATTCAGTCTTACCTGCATTAAGAAACTTATGAATAGAAAAAGTTGAATCTCTTCAGTAAGTGACATGCATACTCAACTAGAATGAGTATGCTATTTTAAAATCAAATTCATATTATAGCATGAAATATAATATTTCTATAACCTGATCTGAGCTTCTATTAAGCTCTGCTATAAAGATTACCATATTGTTTATTGCTTATCAAGTCATTATGTACTTTTTTAAGTCTTAAATGCTCAATTTGAGAAGAAAAAAAATGTCTCATTAAAGTTAAAGAGACCATTCCTCTATTAAGACTATTGATTTTGATGATTTCATAGAGAAAGTTTACTGCACATGTATAAGTCATAGACACATATAACACTAAGCACATGTAGCAGCCATTATTTATTTGACCATGTTAAAGAAATGTGCTTACTATGAAAAAATTCTAAATGATATAAAAACCTTCATAAACTATATATACATTGGATAATCATATAAGTGTAGAAATTCGTACAAATTATGGCTATAAATACAACCATATCTCAAAAAGTCAGAATGATTTGGAACACCTCTAAAGCAACATAAAAATGCCATTCTAAATATAAAATTTACAGTTTTGTGATGTCTCATTTTTCAATATAAATGAATGCAATCAGAATTCAATGTATCAAACAAAACATACCTCATTTGTCTGAGATATACATGTTAAATGACTGTTACCACATATATTAAATGATGAAATCACTCTCTCCATTGTCAATGTTTTAAATTCTAACAAATCTAAGGCAAGTTGGGAAGAAAACTGAAAAGAAAGAATACGTTTGATCATATACATGTACATGCAAGAGCACTCCTTTAGTGATGAATATATCCATAACTAGTTCAATTCCCACCTGAGATGATACATTGCATTAAGCATATGCATGAACATGCTACAAAGTTTTGAATATATCATTCATGTAAATGTAAATATAATTATAATGTATGCACGATTTCTTTTATTGAAGACACACCACAACTGAAAATCATTGTTTTCTGTCAGAATTTTTTTTCAAAAATCAATACTTTTTAATTTGTTGTAACTTATACGTATGATATGGAAAAATGCACTAATTGGTGTACATGTACATTTTGTTTAACAAAACTGTTTAAGTTATGGTGAGTGTTTGTCACGGAGAAAGGTAGCATTTTGATCAGACCAAAGAAATGTAAGGACTCACATCTAGACAGGGTTCAATACTAACAGTGTCCCAGGATTCCAAAGATCCCAAAAACTTTGGAGTAATCCCAGAGATGCTTGGCTAGAGATTCTGTCAGGATCCCTTTCAATTCTACAAATCTGCATTTGAAATTTTGACTTCTATTGGAGGAATCCCTAATATTAAGGAGGAATCTCTGAATAACTGACTAGGGATTCCTTCCCTGGTAAAAACAGTAAGTGTCGAATGAATTTGACTGCCTTTCTTATTGAATCACATGAAAACCACATAACATCACAGTTTAAAAACATTTCACGATTAGTTATAATCTTTTGAGAATATATAAGCTTAAAGTTTTTGTCTGAATTTATCTTATTATGATAAATACTTTAAATTAGCATTCCATTATTTTAAGCCAACATCACAAAAATACCTGTTTGCCATTTTGATTCCATTTCCTTGGCCAGCAAACAGGACACAACCAAAGAATTACAAGTAGTATGTAGTGCTTGTATGGCTGTAAAGCTCACAGAAAGAGTAAAGGAGTACCTGTATCTGGCTAATATTTTGTTGACTCTGCAAACATGTACCAGCTATCAGTATATTATCCAATGATATTACAGCAAATTCTCCTGTAGGTTGGTAACTAGTACTCATATAAAAGGGAGATAACTTTGATGGTGTTTCTATAAAATGTATTAAAACAACAGTTAAAACTTTTAAGTCACAGAAATCTGATCATAATGACATAATCTACAAAAAATAACATAATAAGCTATTTCCTATGCATGCAAGGTAAATCAACAATTTTATACAAATTTTACTAAGTAAACTAACAAATTTTGTGAGTTTAAAGTACATTATCATAATCACATGATTGACACTTTCTTTCCTTCTCAGCATTAAGGTAACTTAGTTTACACTGGCAAGCTGAACGACAGTCCACACAAAAATTGACAATGAAAACACACTGCTAACAGTTTTAAATATTAACTTGAGGTTGGATATGATGCACATAATAAAAAACAGCAAGAAGTAACCTTGGCTTTATACAAAACATGCCTGACACCATTTTAAGTTGATGCACCTTCACCCCAATTACAGCTATTATCTCTGGTCATCAGGCCACTGGCAGTCACCTACCAATCAATCTCCTAGGAAGTCTTACACTTCAATATGTGCAGTAAATGCTTGAATGCATACTACTCACACAGGTATCCATATACCAATTAACACCAGGGTAGAAAGAAGTAAACATCTTGCTAAATGAAATTAGCAATGAACCTAGTGGGTTTCAAACCTGGGGCCTTTTGGTCCCAAAGCCTAGCATCTTATCACTGAACCAATACTTCCACTATGACAAATCAAAGGATAATATACTGCTCACCTTTACCAAGACAATGTACATGATTAGTTAGATGTAATTGTGATGATTCTACAGTAAAACCAACTTGTAATGAAGGTATTAAACTTGGTATAAAACATGATGTTACATTTAATGAGGCGGCTAATGTTGCAGGTAACACATGTATTTGGCTGAAATAGAGAATTTTGTAAATGTTAAAACTAATTTCTTTTTTCTCAATAGTTAAAACATGAGTTAAAGGAGAGGGAAAATGTGAAAATCAATAAAAAGGTGTAACAGAAGGAGAAAAAGTTCAGTTTCTGATGTAGGGCTTTAATGGTACAGAACCAACAGCCTTTTGCTTGCACATCAGACACTCTCCAAACTGAGCTAATTGAACAGATGAATAAAACACTAGTAATCTGAACATATACTACAGATACACCCCTCTAACATTTGAATAATTTCATAATGGCTTTATATGTTAAAACATTTGTCATTCAACAATCATGATGTTTTTCAAAAGTGTGTTATAAGATTGAGTGGAATAGGTAAATAGCTGAGCAGTATAGAGCCTGCTTGCTAAGACAATGTCTGAGCCTGCTTGCTAAGACAATGTCTAAAAGCATCTCACAAACGACAATTTTTGCATCTGCCAAAACAAAGACGCAACAGTATTATACCTACCCTTCATCATTTCTAATCAATATTCTCCATATTTGTGAAGCCACAAGATTTCTTTTATCATACTCATTAATTCTAGGTAATATCACAACTGTAGTATCATTTTCTAATAGATCAAAGTCTACATAGTCCATGAATTGTTGTATTAAACATTCCCAATATTGTACACAACACAAAACCTACAAATATAAATAATATCAGTAAGTAAACAAATTGTTTCAATTTCTTAGAGCATTAGGTTTCATAATTTTTCCCACTAATACATATGAAGTGCTACTTTTATAGCATCAGAAATAAAACCCTGAACAATCTGGAATCCCCAGGTTTTTTTTTTACTGGACTCAGGACTAAGTAATGGCATTTCATGCCCTTGAGATTTGACTTTCTCATCTTAACATAGAAAAGAGGTTAAACTCAATAGCTGTTTGTAATTGCTGGCTCTATCAAGAAAGATATGATCATATTTACTGTTCAATATACAATGAGTTCTGCTCTAAGACCACCTTTGTTGTTTCAAAATCACTCAATTTTTTTACTATTTTTCAGTCCCAAGAGTTTTACTTGAAAAGATTCCTTTATTAACCCCTACCATACCATCAACTCTGATGTTTCTAATTATAAAACATTGCTGTATAAAATGAATATACTAGATAAGTAGCTCACCTTATTTCCATAAGTATTATTTACATCTGATACAAAGAATGGTACTGGTGTAGATGACATATGAGAGATAACTCTTGGTTCATTATAACTCCAAGTCATACTAGAGTTACCTTCCATGTCTTTATTACAGAATACAATCTCACCAGATCTTGGTACCAAATCGTTACCATCTGTAAATATATCATATCAAATACACAATATACAATTTCAAACAAGAAAAAAATCTATTTACTTGAAAACAATTTTAGAAAGCTTTGCACATTTGGACTTAGGCCACCAATTGCATTTTATAGCTGAAAGCGATTGGGTGACATGACACTGCTCTCATTTCATCAAAAATGTAAAAAAAATTAATTGATCAAAGTGAAACCTATGTAATTGTCTACGATATAGCTATCCTAGTTACCATGGCAATGCTGGGACAAAGAAAAATGGTCTTCAGTTTTTAAATCTCAATTTTCAGCTAGTTCAGCTAAACAGCTTTCCTGGATACTTCTTTTACCTGTTATCAATTGCCATTTCACAAGGGGCAGAGAGGTTCCTCTTAAAAACAATTTTATACCACTTGCTACAGCTAGGATATAAACTGGATCCTAGGATTTAAAGTCCAGTGTACTAACCACTACACTATGTCTATAATCTCTATATGGTTTACTAGATAATAGAACTGTAAATGTATTGGACTAGAACTAGATTAGACCTAGACTAGCAGGTAAATCGAAATATTTGCATTAAACTTTTCACTTTTGGACAAAATTTATCATTAACATCAACTATTTAAAGGTTGAAGTTATTTATTTTAAAACACTTTTTACATGAACTGTTTTTGTAAAGCATATCTGAATATCTCGATTGACTGACAAATGCCCTATATGAATGCCATATCATATTTGTATTTTCGAGACAGATTTATTCATAATTGGCATCCATCTTTCTAAAATACACATTTCTGTGGAGTTCATTAATGGCTAAATCTAAAGACTGACATTACCTGTATCCATAATATAATTAAATTCATGAGACCTTAAATCATCTCTACTCTCAGATACAACAAAATCAACATGTGGAGGAAGAACTGTCTTGTCTTTGTTGACATTAACTGGTTTTGTCTCATTCTTTGTTTTTGGGTTCTTTAATGAAACTTCCTGTAAATATTTTAAAAAGATAAATAATGTAAACCCAGGTGCAAATATTTGGCATTTTTAAGATGTCTAAGCAGATACATGTACTCTAATTGGCAATTACAGAGCCAACCTCTCATATAAGTCCATGTCCTATATAAAAACTGCCAAAATAAAACACTTATCTTTGCCAGTTGATTTCTTCAATACAAAATTTGGCAAAGTTTTATAATGGTTAGTTCAATATTTGGTAGTTCTAATGCCGATCTTAAAAATCACCAATATAAAATAGGGGCAAATAATTAGACATATAAAGTCAGGAAAATGTCATTTACAAGTCAATTTTTCTTGTTCACTGACTTTAGAGTTCATAGAGTTTCTGATATTTATCTTTTAGTCTTCATGGCAGAATTTTCCACCAACATATTTGCAACAGAATTATGACACAATGAAATGATACTGCCCCAAGTAACCATATACAACTAGATGAAGTGAATTAATAGCAGATACAATATTTTACTCAAGTAAATCAGTGCCACAGAACCCTAAGAATAAGTAATACCAAGTCATGCTTCTATATGACAAAATAATTTACATACCTATTAAATGTATCTGGTTGTTTTCAGGGAAATGCGAAATTATAGTACGATGGACTTTACCACACATCAGTTCACCTAAATACTGAACATAGTCAATGCTTGAAAAGTTAAAATTTTAAAAAGTCTTGAAATTCCCCTAATTCATGATATGGTAAGCAGCTTTTACACAGCAACTAACCCTTCTCAGATCCTAAAAATCATAAACTTCAGGAACAGTCCTGATTTCTTTCACATATATCAATATTTCCTTACCTTCATGAATTCTTGTACATGATCTCCAAGTAATTTTAAACATAAAGCATGTTCTTGACCAAAATGCATAGTAACCAGACCTGTTGCTATGGTAACTACAGTCTGTGACCATCTTTCTTGTATCCCAGCATGCTGTATTCTAGTATAAGTCCCATCACCTTTTATAGAGCATGGACCTAACATATTTAACTGTCTCTTCTCGTACCCTGTCTTGACCAGTAAGTCTCTCATATATGTGTTCACTAATACACTGTCAAGTTCATCTGAAATAAGATTTATTAGATAACTTTGTGTAATTTGCCCTGTAAAGTGCCAAATTCACTGCACAATACTGCAAAACCAGTTTAAAAAACTGAAATCAGTGCTGAAATCTGTTATAGGGCCAATAAGGGTTCCAATAACAAATTTATGTGATCTAATTGGTTGATAAAACCAGGCCAATATCATAAACTGGTCTGTAAGTATTTATATATTAAATTTGTCATTAAATAAGTGATTTTTTCTTCGAGACTGTCATATTCGACCTTGGCCTTTTGCCAATATGGCTGCCCTTGGAAAAGTAACAGGGCCTATATCAAATCACTTATTTAATGAAATATAATATAGGAAATTTGTTTATTAAGTGTAATATCAATTTTTATTTTGCCAAGTGAAGTAAGGGTGCACTATTTTCATGAATGGTATAACCTCACAAGTTGAAATTGCATGCTAGCCATTATAAGATTTTATACCATATTCTATTCAGCTGAAACTCCAGGCAGACAGAAATAATTACAAGTCACAAATGTTTAATTTGTGAAGAAAGGGATCTTTAAATCATGACTGTTCGGCAAATAACACAATCAGTTTTGATGGAATACAAACATGTATTTACAGATAAAACTTACTGATTATAAAATGTAAAACACATAGAATGTGTTAGACACAAAAATTACTTACTATCAAAATGATGGAATTCTATACGACTCTTAAAATTACTAAATGAAGCAATTAATTCAGGATTCTCTTCACAAGCTTTAGTTTCCATAGCAACCACTATTTGATCTGTCAGAAAATCAACACTACTGATATTGTTTAAAAATGCTGAAATTAAAAATAATAGTGATTATTAAGTTACTAAATTATTCAACAAAATGTCTGTATTCAAAATACCACAAAACATGATTATTATGCAGCTCAAGAGCTGTACCTCTGAAGTCCACTTGTAGATAGCCATCTCAGCTATCCAGATTCATATTCTGACCAAGTTAATTAAAAATTGTATGAAACTGTTAAACTTAGAATGTGACAATACAATATTTCTAACAGCCTAACCAACCAGCCACAAACCATAGGTGTTCTCATATCAATACAATCAGAGTTTCATCCTCTTGTAATTATAAGAAGAACAATCTCTGTAAACAGATATCCTGCAGACCGCTGTCTTACAGGATCTCTACTGTCTCCGTGTAAGGTCACGTCAAGATGAACTTTGTGTCGACCAATCAATGCATAGCTTTCATTTAGACAAAGCACTATTAATAACATTTTGATTTTTGAATGACTCATTTCAAATTGTGTGACGTAGACGATGTAAACTAGATACGAATCATAACAATTTCGTCATTAATATTATGATGAGAAAAGGTCACTTGAATGTGACCCTCGTTTGAAAAAAGCCAGATCTAAATTAGCAAGTAGGTGAGCAGAAAATTTTAGATCGGGTTTTAATCAGATTGTAAGATGAGTTAGTCTTAATAAACAGATGTATCTTTAGTCTAGTGTCTAGTACTTGGCACAAAAGGTGAGCTGAAAACTTCACAAAACCTCCTCCAAAGGAAAATTACTTTTGCTTCTATTGTGGAAAATATTTTTGCTTTTTAGTACAAAGCTCCAAACAGCCCCATTTTCTTCATAATCCAGATGAGAATCACAACAATTAATTATACTTGGCTATGCCTAAAGGAAGAATATGGACATTAATTTGAATTTTACAAATATTCAAATGGCTATATTACAACACAACTTACATAATGTGCCACCACTTGTATTATTGTTTGACTTCCCTGTTTGTTTCTTGGTTTCTTTATCTTCACGTTGATATTTTGAAAACAACAAGGTGTAAAAATCTTGTGCTTGGATTATCTTTGAAAATGATACATTGGTTTTCAAAGGTCTTTCTAACTTGATACTTATCTTGGCTGAAATATGACACAAATGTTTAAGTTTATCAATTTAGAAATTAAGAACTGTGACAATGACAGTGCATATTTGTAAGGATAAGATTTCTCTTCAACTTATATGAGCCAAAAAAATTTGATGTAATTTCTATCTATCCAAGTTAGTCCTATACATGACTATAGGCTGTGCTATAAAGACTATTTTGGTTACAGCATAATCAAGCAGCTTTTGAAAATACTCAAGTACCAAATGCCTTTTTTAGAAGAAAATGTCCCTTTATTAAGAGTATTCCACAAATTTGACTATCAAAGAGCAGAACTTTGCTGTACTGAATTTAGAAAAAGTCAAATATTATTTCTGAGGTATAAGATCAACTTACCTGGTTTAGTAAGAAAGTTAGAGACTGTTAATGTATATAAACTGGCTGGTATTCCAGTAGACGGATGGGGTTGTCCTGGTCGTGTCTCAAACCAATATTCTGTGAAGTCTGAACAATCAGGTAATAGTTTGACATCTGATACTGCAATACAAAAAGTATAAACTATAATTTATCAATAAATATATCACAGGAAAAAACCCCAAATATTCTTATGCATAATGTAACAATAAATAAACTGGGGTAAAAAAGTTTACACATATTAAATTTTAATGATTTGAAGAATACTTTGATATACTTTAGATGGGGTTACCACTTTTAAACCAATTATACAGTTTGACATGATCAATTAATTATGTTATTTATGTATTAATTATCAATATTAAATGAAAATACTTAATAAAATGTGTCTACAATAATTTTTCAATATTGCACAAGCTGGACCTCCCAAATCAGATACTTGAACTTCTTAGCGCATCATGGCCAAGAAAGACCAAAGTAATCTGGGATGACCTGGTCAAGAGTGATCAGCCAGACCTTAAAATGAATGAAACCAACCCTTAAGACTGCCAGACATGAAAAGGAAGACTTAGTTCCAGATGAGACAAACAGGCCTCACCCTTGCCAAAGTATAATCAACGGCCTGTACTAAAATGAACTGGATGATGATAATGATTAGAACTGAAATATCTCACATATGTAAGTGTAAATCGAGGAATACAATAAAGCACTTATTCAAATACACTCACTCAATTGTAAGCATCCTAAATTATACCTATATCTAAGTCTGTTACAGAAAAAAGAACAAACATGACTTTCAGTGCCTGTTTTAATCTACCAATATTCACTCAAAAAAAGTTTACCTGGTATATATGACATCTCTGTAGATCCTTTCACAAGTACATCATAACTTGAAGTCTCAAATTTCTGTACATCAGGTTGACAGGACAACACAGTATGAGGTTGTGATACATAACAAAACAAGAATGGTTTAATACATGTTGTACCAGCAGGGATCACTTTCTCTTCACTCGTCAGGTTGAGTTGATACATACGCATTAGGTACGGATCTTGATAGTCAGCGTATTCGTTTTGATCGTAATTGCTGTTTGTTTTCACTCTCCAATCAAACTGAGGCTTCTTTTTCGCCTTTTCTTTTTTCTTGCCAGTTTGAGGTTTTGTTGATGTTTCTAATTTTATTTCTTTATCAGTTTTCACATGAGAATAAAAAGTGCATGACATTCTTCCAGCAGTTAATAAAAGGTCAAGAGGGGTCAATGCCTCATTGACCTTACTCTGACCTTTAGAATTTGCATTAAGTTTAACATTAGATTTCTGGTTTGTTGTAGCAGCAGATATTTCACTTCCTAAGCCACTGTCTTGAACTGAGTCCTTCTCAGCCATATTATCATCCAAGTTTGTTCCCGACATGTTGAGGGCTTTTAGACAATTAGTCATTTTTGAATACATTAAATTGATTTGATTGGTGCTCACATGGAGGTCAAGGTCACTGACAATGTTAAATTCAATACCATGACCACACACTAATGACATCTGAAATAAAAATGACAATGAAATAACACCATTACAGGACTTAACCCTAATTTTTATACTTTGATCCCTGAATGGACTATATTTTTAACAAGCCTGAACCATATATTTCATAGCAAAACAGGTTGCTCAAACCCAAATATATGTCATCAGGGACAGTAGTACAACCTACTAACTAATGTTGAGCCCTGCCATTCAATGGCCAGTTTCATTAAAAAAAAACCAATTAAATATTAAATGCTCCAATAAAATTTCGAATATTTTTCCTAGCCCTAAAAATATAAATTGTAATATACCTTTAATTTAGTATCACCAAGTTGTGGAGTATAGTTTACCATAGCAGGTGCTAGAACAAGTTTTAAATCACAAGATGACAGAATGGGAAACAATTGTACTTCTTCATACTCCTCCCTGAAATATATCATACAAATAATTACCATTTTTCAGGCTTCCTAGCAGGCTTTCATATAAAAAAGTTTTTGAAGGGTATTTTTTTCAAAATAGGTAATTTTAAGCGAATTTTCACAAAATTCATAAGCACACATCGAGGGTTGCCCTCCAGACTGTAGTAAGTGCATTGCGTAACACAGCAAGTTACTATGTACAGTATTGCGGGCAGCCCTCAAAATAAGTCTCCTTATTTCTGAAAACTGATTAAAATAGGTTTTATAATGGCTGCACAATTGCTCACAGAAGCTCTCTGAAACACTCAAGAATGATTCCAACAAAACAATTCTATTACAAACAATGGTATCAATAAGTTAGATAAGTTAAAACGTGTTCCATGTTTGATGGCAGTTCTGTAATTGAGTAAGTACACATACAGTCAGCATGAAACTCAACAGTATACAATACAGCAGGCACTGTAAAGTTAGAAAAATTACAGGACCAACCCAAGACTTACAGGACCAGAGACATTTCACATATTTTGATCAATTGAAAACTATGTGGATGAGATCAAATTTTTTGTTGGACAGTCGGTCCTGTAAACCTGCAGATCTAGACAGACTTGATTTATTTACATAATTTATCTGTCAGCCCCCTAAGTTTCATGGTGACTGCACATGTAAGTAGAATCTACTTATCATTGAGTCTCAAATACCAATAACTACTGATACAAATAATGCTAGAAATAATAATACTCAAAAATAAGGTACAAATGATTTCTATTAAAAGAAAATACCATACCTTATAGTTAAAGAGTTCCATTCTACAGCAGGTATCTGAGTACCAGGTGTTAATGTATGTCTCTCTGTTACATCTCTCTTAGATTTTAATATATCTGACCAACATCCTATTATGTATAGAACACAAGTTAATGTATACAACATTCATTTCATAGTGTTTTAATTATTTAATAACCTGTATTCATGTCTGTTTTTGATTACTGAAGTTTTCCTTCCAATTTGAATAACAAGAGCAGTCCAAGGACAGCGCGCTCGACTTTTCGGGTGTTTTGTTCATGGCAAGGCTTATCTTAAAACAAAAGTAATTTCAAGACAGGACATAATTTTTGAAAGTATATAATTCAGTCAAACAATAATTACCAATTCATATTTGTAAAATATAAAAGGGGCATTACTTCTAGAACATTCATCCATAGTAATGCCCCTTCAGAGTAAAGTAGACATAGTATCAACGAATAAGCATACCTACTTTCATTTAAATATCTATATGAAGAACTATAAATACATTGTATTTCAATTTGAACAAAATTCAAAATTAAAGTAAGGGGCATAACTTCAAAAAATAACATCATGAGTTATGTCCCTTTGTAGTCGCGTAGATGTAGTACTGATGAATAAGCATACTAATTGTCATTAAAATATCTTCTTAAGTATTGAAAATATTTCACTTCATAATACTTTCTCCCGAATTAAAAAGTTGAAAAGGGTCACAACTCCAACAATAATTCATCAATTATTACGTCCCATTGTATTCAACTAGATGTAGTACTGATGAAAAAGTATACTAACTTTCTATCAAACAAAATATATTAAATTTGAGCAAACATAACCCTTAAATATCAAAGTATAAAGGGGAATAACTCTGAAGTAATTCATCTAGAGTTATGTCCCTTTATAATCCGATAGATGAAGAACTGACGAATAAGCATTCCAACTTTCATTCAAATATATTTATAAGTTCTAAATATATCCCATGAGAACAAATTTTAATCTTAAATGTTTAAGTATAAAGGGGCATAACTCCAACAATAATTCATCCAAAGTAACGTCCCTTTATAGTTGTGTAGATATAGTACCCATAACTAAGTATACAAACTTAAAGTCAAATATCTTGATTAGTATTAAAGATATTACATATAGAAATGATTTTAACATTATATTTTGCATTTTTCTTAAGTATAAAAGGGCAATTACTCCAAATATAATTCATCCACAGTTACATCCCTTCATAGTCGGGTAGATATAGTATCAACAAATAAGTATACAAACTTTAAGTCAAATACCTTGATCAGTATCGAATATATTCTACATAGGAAAAACTTTAACCTCATATTTTGCAATTTCTTAAGTATAAAAGAGCAATTACTCTAAAAATAATTCATCCACAGTTACGTGCCTTCACAGTCGTGTAGATATTGTACTGACAAATAAGTATACAAACTTTAAGTCAAATGAATTGATCAGTATTGAAGATATTCTACATAGGAAAAACTTTAACCTCATATTTTGCAATTATTTAATTATAAAAGGGCAATAACTCATAAAATAATTCATCCAGAGTTATCCCCTTTCACAGAATAGTTAATATAGTCCCACTTAATAAGTATACCAACTTTCAATAAAATAACTTGGATAGTGTTGAAGTTATAAGTGTTTCAAAAAACTTTAACCTGAAAACCAACGCCAACGCAAACGCCAATGCCGACGCCAAAGTGATAGCAATAGCTCTCATTTTCTTCGAAAAGTCGAGCTAAAAATAGAATAAGGGACTTTAGTCAGTTATTTCCCCTTGTATATTCTTCAAAATAGGTAGGTCTAATTAGTTGGATTACTCGGATTTTACCCTTACTTTTCAATGTTAATTTGCCAAATTTAATCTTAAATAACTTTTTTGTATATCATTGAATTTTTGTTTGAAATTCAAGCTAATTATTTTTAAGTTAAAGAACTATCTAAATTCCATCACTTCTGTTAATATCTTCAATAACAAGAAAGATATTAGATGAAATATTTTGTTACCCTTACATAGGAATTCGATGATAAAATCGGAGGATTCCAACTGTAAGGACCTACTTACCAATTGGATTGCTTCAGATTTTATCAGGGAAAGATAACTGACTAAAGTCCCTAATTAAGACAAGAAAAATTGTGATGTTAACATAAAATCAGCTCTGAAGCTCTGCAAATGTTGAATTGTACATTTTCATTTAATATTTACAAAAGTGTCCTCTATATTCTCAACCTGTAGTAAAACATGTCACTTAATTGCCTGCATGAGTCTAAATAAAGTAATCATTTTTTTCCCCAATAAACCTTCAACACATGAGTTGCTTATTAGAAGGAGCAGGCATTTAAAGTTATCCCATGTAAATTGAAAAATAACACGTCTGTTATGGGAGAAAAGGCTAAAGGGTGCTTTCATTTTGATACTTAGACTTACATTGACCACAAAATATCATATGGTATAATAAGCATTGTGAAAAAGAGCTTTTAAAACACCTCTCATGGCAAGTGAAAAACTTAAACTTTTAAACAAACAAAACAAACCTGAAGTAAAGCTAAATCCTTTCACATCTATTTGGAATTGTTTATCTGACATAGCAGCCCCTGATTCACTAGTGATCCCTAATTGTACAGCTTTCTGATATAATTCTTTATCTACAGCATATCTAGGTAGAGGATTATCAGCATGTGGAGTTATATTGATAGACTGTACCTAGAATTAGAAAACATAGATAACTATATCTAGAACAAGCAAACAACATAAAGTATGTAAAGCATTGTAACTGAAATATGATGATTTTTTCACATTTATTCTTTCAACAGGGCAAAATAACTTTAATCTGTAACCATTCATGTACAGTTCAATTACAGTTTAATCAGGATCGCTAAAATATGCCCACTTGAAATGCCAAAAATGCCAATCAAAGTCACACTTAGATCCCAAACAAATGTTTTATACAATTCATTTAATGCAAAGTTAAGCTACAGAATTTCCACCATTATGTTTTTTAGCTCAATCAGAGAAAGAAAAATCAATGTTAAGCCAAATCAATGAACATCTACTGTAATTAAATACTGTCTCATAAATCATCTTTCAATAATATCTGCAAGTAGTTAAAATTTTTATATAATCATCATTTCATTTCTATATGAAATCAGTGAAGAAGAAACAGTGTACATTATACATGCCAGGAGTTGTGTTTCCTTATACAACAGTTGTCATTTAAAGGCTCTCATAGGCCCCCTTCCTCTGGAAATTTCTTTGATATCATGCAGTTTTTCCTAAATCTAGAGTTTACAAGTGTAAATTTTACTCATCAATAAAACTGCAATAAAAATATTTTATATAAAGCCCCTGTCACACTTACCTGTAACACAAACATATCACAATCTATGGTAGTTTTAACTCCACTTTTCTTCTCAGTCTTTTCTCCAGGGACAAATAATCTCATATTGGATATTTCAGCATATAACAAAGGGAGATTACTTGTTGTCAGGGAAGGTTTTGCTGGAGTTTTCTCCCTTGACTTTTCTCTTAAGACTGTTCTCTGGGTTGAAGATTTGGACACATCTAATGAAGAAAAATTAGCTAACACTGTGGCAATTGGAGGCATACACAATATAAAGTCACAAGGGGTCATGTTAATACAAATTTCACTGACATATTTATGAAAATGAAACTGATTTAACATGTCCCCGCCTCCCACAGTAGATTCTAAGTTTGGAATCTCAATATTCAATTTCTGTAATCTCTTACGAACATTCTTTCTTAATGCTCGAGTTAAAGTAAGAGAGAAGAATCCATGACTAATCTCCCTTGATGGTTGGTTTCCAATGAACATTGTAACAGTAGGTGTCTCCGAGGATCTCCTGTCTTTGGACCATAATCTGGATGATATGATTTGAGTATCCTTAGATAAGATATCCCTACAGCTCATCAATATACCCTCATTGAGCCCTGTCTCCCATTGTCCACCATCACTGTAATATAGAAACAAGAAATATAACGTGGAAACCACATTACAGCCAGATTTTAAAGATCTGACCTTAAATGGCAGAGATATCCAACATATTAAAAACTTTAATGCAACAATTACAAATGGAAATAATCCATAATTAACCTAGCCAGGTAGAGTTGAGGTTACTTTCCAATTCCGTTTATCACATGGTATGTTATCATTGTATGAAATTTCATTAAGATCTGACAATAAATGGCAGAAAAATATATGGTAAATAAAAAACTTTAACACAATTTTTAATGACCCGTACTCAGAATCAGGATAGCTAGGATGGATTTGTGCAGTTATTCTATCTCAGCATAAAGTTACATGTTAGTTTAGACTACTTTATTTTAGTTTAATTGTAAAAATAGTTCCTTCAACATAGATTTATTACTATAAAGTATGTTTGCTGGTCACCCAGCACTGTGCTAGAAGGATGAGGTTTCTTGCTAAAGGAAACAATGAGGTAGGTTTTGAGAGTGATTTGGGCTCACGCAGAGCTGGCTATCTTATGATTACTAGTTATTATTAACGTTGTTACAACTCAAACTGCTCAAAATCATCAAATCACTATCAGAAATATTCATCACCTTACATATATTAACGTTGTTTCATGAAAATGACTCCAGAAGAGCTAGGTTTTTACAAATGTTATTTGCTGGTACAAAATGACCCTGATTTTTTCTAGCAAGAGAAGAGGGGTTAAACCTGTAACAAAATAGAATCAATAAAGGGTTCAATTACCTGTGTCTATCAAAATGTAGAATACTAGCAGCACCAACATTTATCTTTAATTTAGAATAAACTTCCTGTATATCTACAGATAATGTAATATCTTCTAATACTGCACTTATCTTTGTATCTGAAAGTATAGTCAAGTTTGTTTTTGCAAGCTTCCTATACGGTTTGCAACAAAAAAGCATTAGCAAGCAATTTTTTTAACACAGTCATTTGCAGAGGCTGCATTCTTGGGTTAGCCACCGGAAGCAAGATCACAGCATAGAAGTTGGCTAAAACAAATTGCAGAAACAGTTGTTACAAGTTTCTTAATTCAGTGGTAATTTAAGTGTACATTCAATAAATCCATTTATTAATCTAAAATAAATGCCGTTATTTTTGCAAATAACAAGGTGGTCCCCAGTCATGTCAGTTTGTTAGTATTCAAGGGGGAATACTCTGACATGACTGTTTGGAAGCATGGTTCCTGTGTCTGCATGCTTACTTCCTCTTAGACTGAAAGTCTTGGGAACCAATTGCAGGAACTTCCTTTTCCTCCTCAAGAATCATTCCAGCAGACGAAATTTTGCATTCAGTTAATAATCAACAAACATCACTCATTTTAGACAGTTCTAGAGTTTAAAATTATCATGCCTGGTAAACAGAGGTCTTTAATATCTAGAAGGAGCAGAAAAGGCAGTTCAAGAGAGGAAGAAAGCTCTATTTTGGAGGTTGAGCCTGAATCAACAAACAGGCAAGGTAATGTTGCATCTAAGGCACCCATTATTGATTTTGCTGAAATAATCCAACAATCTGGTCTCATACCAGAACAACAGCACCATTCTAGTATGAATACTGCTAGCTTAAATGTGCTTGACCAGCAAACTTACAGCTCAAACCAGCCCGACATGTTTCGACTAAACACTGATGACTTAGCAATTCATGTCCCAAACCAAATTAAGCAACAGATATGCAGGGGTGAATATGTAAATTTAGCTTTGTTGACTAAAGGAGCCATTGAGCTTAATGAATTTTGTAGAGGGGGTGTTTTTAGTCTCAACGCGGATGGTAATATTGAGTCAAAACCCAAAGGTTATGCAAAGATAAAATCCAAACAATTGAGCGTTGGACTGATGCCTTCATAATCTTTACTTCAATATATCTAAGTAATCACAAAGACAAGGTACACGAGTTACTACAATATATGACCAATATCAGGGATTGTGCTGTCCGCCAGGGTGGTTGGGCATGGCGCTTGTATGATGAACAATTTAGACTAAGACAGGCTTCACAACCAACCACTTGGGCTGATATAAACCAAGGTCTTTGGTGGCGTTGTGTATTACTTGAACAAACCCCATCAAGTGATTTTGGGGCGCAAGCTCATTACCCTACTCAACATAAGCCTTCAAGTCGCTTCAGTTGTCTTGATTTTAATAAGGGTGCTTGCCAATGGCAGAATTGCAAGTTTGCACATACCTGTCAAAGATGTGGGGGCAAACACCCAGAAATATCATGCTATAGTAGCCCCGCCCCCTATCGTGTTTTAAATACGAATGCCGCAGCAACACAAGTCCGGTCAAAGCATTCCTTTCGAGGAAGAGGTAGAGGTTCAAACCAAAGACTATTCAATAAGAATTGACCAATCTTTTGACACATACCGTAATAGTATACATACACTAGCAAAAACTCCTATAAAACTTGACCAAGTTAAATATTTTTGTAAATTTTATGATCCATTAGAAGCACAGTTCCTTATAAATGGCTTTACCAAAGGCTTCAATTTACAATATCAGGGCCCTCGAGAAGGTAGAACAGCCAACAATTTAAAATCTGCCCGCGATCACCCAGACATATTAAAACAAAAAATAAACGATGAAATAGAGGCCGGAAGAATAGGAGGTCCCTATGACAAAAAGCCTTACGATAACTTAATTATTTCACCATTGGGTCTAGTGCCTAAGCACACACCTGGGGAATTTAGGCTAATTCATCACCTTTCATACCCAAAGGGCGAGTCTGTAAATGATTTCATAGATCCAAACCAAACATCAGTTCAATACACAAACTTTGATGAAGCAGTGGAAATGATACAAAAATTTGGTAGACATTGCAAAATGTTCAAAATGGATTTAAAATCTGCATTCCGTTTGTTACCAGTATCCCCATCGGACTTTCATTTGTTAGGATTTTCTGTGAATAATAAATACTACTTTGACAAGGCACTTGTCTTTGGGGCATCCATCAGTTGTGCAATTTTTGAACGCTTTGCAAAATTCCTAAGATTTAGCATATCTAGAAGCTGTCAATCTGGAGATCTAATACAGTATCTCGATGACTTTTTTGGAGTTTCAGGTACACTTGACTCATGTTCTTACAACATGCAAACATTTCGAAATATCTCAGAAACCCTTGGAGTGCCTATTGCTGAAGATAAAACTACAGGCCCAACCGAAGTACTCATATTTCTTGGTCTAGAGCTGGATAGTAACAAAATGGAGGTGCGAATTCCAAAGGATAAATTAGAACAAGTCATAGAAAAGATTAATAATGTCATACATAAACACACAGCTACTCTTAAAGACATGCAGTCACTCAAAGGCTCATTAAATTTCTGCTGCCGAGCTATTCCAATGGGTAGACCCTTTTGCAGAAGATTAATTGACAAAATATGTGGTTTATCCAAACCACACCATCATTGCCGAATAACACAGCCTGTAAAACAAGACCTTATTATGTGGCTAAACTTTTTTGAGCACCACAACGGGGTATCTGTATTCCATGAACGTTTCTGGATATGCAATGAAACACTTCACCTTTTTACAGATAGTGCAGGGGGACAGGGCTTAGGCTTTGGAGTATATTTTAGAGGAAACTGGTGTCAGGCCAAATGGCCTCATACCTGGTTCACACAGGGTCTATTAGCTGACATAACACTTTTGGAGTTATTCCCAATAGTAGTAGCCTTATTTATATGGGGAAAACATATGCAAAACAAGAAAATTATGTTCAATTGTGACAATATCGCAGTTGTACATATTATAAATAAACTAACATCAAAGTCAACTAAAGTTATGACCTTAGTCAGACTTTTAACCTTAAAATGTTTGAAATTAAATATTCTAGTCAAAGCTCAACATCTCCCTGGCGTTAAAAATTCCATTTGTGATTCATTATCTCGCTTTCAGATGCACAGGTTCAGAGAGCCCCCAGAAGCCAACCAACAGCCAGACACATTCCCAGACTTTCTCTGGAATATCTTAGTAGACAAGCAAGAACATTGGCAGCAGCTGGTACAGCATATAACACACAATTGACATACACAACAAGTTTAAATGCTTTTGAAAAATTCAAAGCAACATACGGTATAACATGCTCATGGCCTGTTCATGATCAAATTTTTATGCAGTTCATTGCATTTTGCTTTGACTCTGGCCTAGCACCGACAACAATATCCACATATATAGCCGGATTAAATTATTTTCAAAGGTTACATGGGGGGGTAAACATAAATGATATGTTCATTGTAAAAAAAGCTTTAGAGGGATGCCATAGAGTTTGCAAAAGAAATTTGGACCCTAGAAAGCCAATAACAAAAACCATATTGAGAGACATATGTTCCATGCTTCCAAATATCTGTTTTAATTCTTATGAAAGTTGCCTCTTCCAAACACTGTTCACCATGACCTACCATGGACTCTTCCGTGTAAGTGAACTTGTTGTAACACACCCTTCATTACAAAACAATACTTTACAATATCGGGATGTAACATTTGATTCTGTTAACTCCAAAGTAATAATTGTCTTACGAACACACAAAACAAACCAAAGAGGGCTTCCAACAACTATTCATCTTCCAAAGGAAAGTAATCCACCATGCCCAGTTACGTTTGTTAAAACATATATTACACGTCGTCCAGACGGTGAAGGTCCTTTCTTTGTTCATTCTAATGGCTCGCCTGTAACTCGCACTCAGTTCAATGCAATTCTTCATAAAAGTGTTCGTCTGACAAAGCATGCATCTCTCCATTTTGGCACCCATAGCTTTAGGATAGGTCGAGCAACTGACCTATCTACCGCAGGTGTTTCCTCCGAAAAAATAATGCAGCTAGGTAGATGGAAATCAAATACATTTCAAAAGTACATTCGGTAAAAATCTTCCTTAGCTCCACATTGTCCATCCTTTAAAGTAAACGTTATACAGCATAATCATAACTTTTCATTATCTTTCTAGACATTTGGATTATTGGTGACTCCATCCCCTATTGGGCCAGCCATCAAGTGGATGCCAACAAGAAAATTCACCCACACAAATCTATTGCATGGTATTGCAAACGTGGCATTGGATGGTTCAATGTGAGAAAGCAGGTTGAAACTGCTGTTTTATTTAACATCACTTGTCCTCAAATAGTAATCTTTCATTTAGGGGGGAATGACATAGAAAATAGACATTTAGGCTCACTTTTTTCTATTATTAAAAGAGAGATAAAATATCTGAGAATTGCATTCCCAGATGCAGTCTTTCTTTGGGTGGACATTTTGCCACGTTGCCACTGGCCTAAAGGATCTCCATTAGAAAAAAAAACGAAAACGTATTAATAGGTATGGGGCCATTGAAGTAGGCATGGGGGGGAGATCTAGTCATGTCACAATAGACATATCAAATGAAGAAAGTGGATTCTTTCGCCCTGATGGAATTCATCTTAACTTTCTGGGAATTGAATTCTACCTTGATCACTTAAAAGAGGAAATTAAAAAAATAACTTAAATCAATAACCTGTAAATTCAAAATCAACTCATTCATTCTCTAAAATTCAATAATGGCAATTTTTCTTGGGGAAATTGATTCTCAATTTTGTGGCGGAAAAAATTGCCCAGCCCAGAGCTTGTCGGGCTGACTTCTATAATACATGTGTAATTTTAAATATTAATTATTTGGTACTGGCTTTGTAGTGCTTTCTTTAATGCACCAGGGCTTGGGAGGCCTTGACACTAAGTCGGTCACCTCGGTGATATAACATTGGTGTCGGGGAATCCAGAGCTCTACAAATTTGTACAAAATATGCTTCCTTGTACCACAGTCTGAAATTTAAATATTTAGCCTCTTGCATATTGCTTTGGGACCGGTTGTAGGCGACCCGGTGGTTGCCGTTGTGAATATTTACATTGCCTTGCTGATATTGCAAATAGTGTATTGCTTTGCTAGTATTGCTGTTGTTGCAAATATTGCGTTATTGCTGTGGTTGCGAATTTTGCCTTGTATTGCTGTTGTTGCAAGTATTGCATTGCATTGCTGTTGTTGCAAATATTGCGTTGCATTGCTGTGGTTGAAAATATTTCCTTGCATTGCTGTTGTTGCAAGTATTGCCTTATATTGCGGATGTTGCAAATATTGCGTTGCATTGCTGTTGTTGCAAGTATTGCCTTATATTGCGGATGTTGCAAATATTGCGTTGCATTGCTGTTGTTGCAAGTATTGCCTTATATTGCGGATGTTGCAAATATTGCGTTGCATTGCTGTTGTTGCAAATATTGCGTTGCATTGCTGTGGTTGAAAGTATTGCCTTATATTGCGGATGTTGCAAATATTGCGTTGCATTGCTGTGGTTGCAAATATTTCCTTGCATTGCTGTTGTTGCAAGTATTGCCTTATATTGCGGATGTTGCAAATATTGCGTTGCATTGCTGTGGTTGCAAATATTTCCTTGCATTGCTGTTGTTGCAAGTATTGCCTTATATTGCGGATGTTGCAAATATTGCGTTGCATTGCTGTGGTTGCAAATATTTCCTTGCATTGCTGTTGTTGCAAGTATTGCATTATATTGCGGATGTTGCAAATATTGCGTTGCATTGCTGTGGTTGCAAATATTGCGTTGCATTGCTGTTGTTACAAGGATATGTTGCATTGCAGATATTGCAAGTTCTCTATTGCTCCCTAATACAGTGAATTGGTCAAGGATTGCATTGCTTAAATCTATTTGTTAAAGTCTATTAATCAAAGAAGTTTTCGGCCCGACAGCTCTCGGCTGGTCAACACTAAATAGATATCCAGTCGGGCTTTTAAGGCCAAACCATGGAATCTAAGCACGACCTTAATACTCCACAACTAAAACGTTTGTTCATAATTACAAAACTAGCTCACTAACTGCATATCTGTTACATTTGCTATTGTTTTCTATAGATTATTTGTCTATCCTAATATGTTTACATATTAAATAATCAATCAAGTGTTGTTTTCCTTGTATTTGTCATAAAATAAATCCATTTATTAATCTAAAATAAATGCCGTTATTTTTGCAAATAACAAGGTGGTCCCCAGTCATGTCAGTTTGTTAGTATTCAAGGGGGAATACTCTGACATGACTGTTTGGAAGCATGGTTCCTGTGTCTGCATGCTTACTTCCTCTTAGACTGAAAGTCTTGGGAACCAATTGCAGGAACTTCCTTTTCCTCCTCAAGAATCATTCCAGCAGACGAAATTTTGCATTCCCACCCATACCCACCCTTTGTCCAAGCGTTTTGCTTCAATAATTTTATATCTTGAGTAATATCTACATAGGACTAATAATCACAGTTCTCCTTTTAATACAAGTTCAGTTGTTGCTGCTGCTGCTTTTGTACTTTATGTTTTCAGAGCAATGTGAGCGGTAACTGGCAATCATAATTAAGATAGCTAGAATGAAAAATGGAATTGGAAGACCTCGATAACTTGGTGATAGAATACAACATCTCAGGGTACATCTGATGTCTTACTGGAACTGTAGAAGATAATTGATGAATGTGTAGGGACAATCCCTGAATAAATCCATACAGTGACATTTAAATGTACAGAACATTATTTAACAGTTAGAGTTAATTAGGTACTGCTTCATAGACTTATTTGTTGTGCATATGTATATTGTGTTTGACCTGCCAAAGACTTGTCGGGCTGACTTCTATAATACATGTGTAATTTTAAATATTAATTATTTGGTACTGGCTTTGTAGTGCTTTCTTTAATGCACCAGGGCTTGGGAGGCCTTGACACTAAGTCGGTCACCTCGGTGATATAACATTGGTGTCGGGGAATCCAGAGCTCTACAAATTTGTACAAAATATGCTTCCTTGTACCACAGTCTGAAATTTAAATATTTAGCCTCTTGCATATTGCTTTGGGACCGGTTGTAGGCGACCCGGTGGTTGCCGTTGTGAATATTTACATTGCCTTGCTGATATTGCAAATAGTGTATTGCTTTGCTAGTATTGCTGTTGTTGCAAATATTGCGTTGCATTGCTGTGGTTGAAAGTATTGCCTTATATTGCGGATGTTGCAAATATTGCGTTGCATTGCTGTGGTTGCAAATATTTCCTTGCATTGCTGTTGTTGCAAGTATTGCCTTATATTGCGGATGTTGCAAATATTGCGTTGCATTGCTGTGGTTGCAAATATTTCCTTGCATTGCTGTTGTTGCAAGTATTGCATTATATTGCGGATGTTGCAAATATTGCGTTGCATTGCTGTGGTTGCAAATATTGCGTTGCATTGCTGTTGTTACAAGGATATGTTGCATTGCCGATATTGCAAGTTCTCTATTGCTCCCTAATACAGTGAATTGGTCAAGGATTGCATTGCTTAAATCTATTTGTTAAAGTCTATTAATCAAAGAAGTTTTCGGCCTGACAGCTCTCGGCTGGTCAACACTAAATAGATATCTAGTCGGGCTTTTAAGGCCAAACCATGGAATCTAAGCATGACCTTAATACTCCACAACTAAAACGTTTGTTCATAATTACAAAACTAGCTCACTGACTGCATATCTGTTACATTTGCTATTGTTTTCTATAGATTATTTGTCTATCCTAATATGTTTACATATTAAATAATCAATCAAGTGTTGTTTTCCTTGTATTTGTTATAAAATAATGTTCTTAATATTATAAAACCTACATGTATGTGACAATCATTTTGTCATTTACAGCTTTGTAGCAGGGCTGTATATATAGTATAAAAATTTTAATGTTTAAAATATTGTGCTACGTTCATCTGCTTAATTAGCTCAGTTGGAAGAAAGTCTTCCTTGCAAGCAGGAGGTCATGGGTTCAAGGCTCACATCAGGAACTTAACTTTTCCTCCTACTGTTACAGCTTTTTACATTTAAAATTTGTCTGATTACTTCTAAAAATTGTTTACCTTGTTTTCCTTTAAGATAAAGCCTCATCTCAGATTTAGGTAAAGTACATTGTAACCATAGTGACAATTTCACACCATCACCTTCGACCTCTAATATTTCAAGGTCACGACTCAAGGTTGTATCTAAGGAAGTGACATCGCCAGATGTATGAGTATAAGGTATATCACTATGACTCACAGAGGTGGCGCTAGTGGCTTTGGTATAAGTATGGTCTATATTTGGTGCAACATTTGGCTCAGCAGACGGATAGATTGGTTTGGTTTCTGCTGCCAATGATTGTGACACTTGGTTGAAGAATTTTACAGATTTAACAGCAATACTCATAGTTGATTGAACTATGTCCATGAGTAGCTTGATCTAAAATGAACAAAATTAAAACAATAATGAGAAAATATGTGCAATAACTGAGCTTTGACTGAAACAAGTCCAGGTTCATCACAACTTTGTACCTAATAATAAGGAATATACCCGGTAGTAATTTTTTGTTTTACATGTGATTTATGCTAATAATCAACCAAATATACATGGCAGTCTGTTCATCAAACTCATTTTCACAGACAGGCTTTCAGAAGTTTAATTTCATTTTCTGAGCTCACAATTTGAAATAAAATTATATTATTCTAAAATCAACAAACATTCTGGGTTTTTGTCATGCTTTTTCTGTGTACAGATATTTTACAAAAATATACTGTCAAGCAATTTCTTCTCTTTAATGAGGTCATTTATCTTCTAAAGTGATATTTTGAATTTATATTTACACCATGATGAAAATATAAGCTTTTTTATTTTCACTGTATTTTCAAAGGATAACACAACCTTTCACCGTTAATCATGAAAGAATAAAATATTCCAAACTTACCTGTTCTACAGAAGTAGAAACAACAATAGATCTAAGATCTGTGTGAAGACATAAACCTAATGCTGATATGTTATCTGATGTGGGTGGGGTATATTTATAACTAACACCAACTGTACAAGATATAGTAGCTGGTTTAATTAACTGATAAGTCTTCATGGTGCTACCTGTATGTATCGTATATGATGACATATCATGTAGACTTACGTTCCAAGGTATCTTATCACCTGTAAAATAATAAAACCATAGTTAAAATTTAAGTAAAAGGTTAGAGTGTGGTATCTTATCACCTGTAAAATAATAAAACCATAGTTAAAATTTAAGTAAAAGGTTAAAGTGTGGTTTAAAGTCTGCTTCCATATGCATGTTCAGCAGACTTTACAAATTCTGTACCATTACCCCTGATCATTGAAATCACCCTCAGACAGGTGATCCTTCACATTACCCATTTACACCTGGGTGGAGCGAAACAATTGTAGGTTAATTTCTGCTCAAGGAAATTAGCAGTGCCCCTAGTGGGGTTCAAACCCGGGACTTCTTGATCCCTAAGCATGTGTCCAATCACTGGACCACTGCCCCACTGCTCTGGTAACCATTTAAACACTTTTTAAACTGTTAGAATTTAGATTAGGAATGGCCCAAAAGACTAACAAAATGGCCATTCTTAGAAATTAAGAACATTATGTCTTTTAATTGATCTGCTGAATACCGAACATAATTTTTATTAGGGTTGTCAACTGGAACTGAATTCACTATCTGGATATCCCAATGACATCCAAATACATTTGGATGTTCAGATCACTATTTTAGAATGTCAAAGTATACAGTTATAATATTTTAAACCGGGGTTGGTAGCGCAGTTGGTAGCGCACCGGGGTTTCGAATCTGGTGTCTGGAAGGGGGTACTTGGTTCGAATCCCATGGGGGAGGTTATACCCTTTCATGAAAACTTGACAATTATGTCAAAGTTTCAGGCTTTGTGGAAGGGTAGATGAGTACTGGTAATAGCCAAGGGTCCAGGAAAACTAGAATAGGAGTGCTGGATGCCATAAAATAACCAAAATGTGTTGACACATAAAAACCTAGTATAAATAAGTAAATAAATATTTTTAACAGTGACCTACCAACTAGAGATCCTTCTACACTTGTTATAGGTATTTCTTGTACAGCTGACATAGTTTTCATACCAGCACTTTGTATAGTTAGTCTAGGTAGACATAGTACTAACATATCACATAATGATTGAGATCTTGATAGTTTATATAAGTTACCAACTATGTTAACACTAGGTTCTATGATATCTAAATGTGACTTTGGTACAAATATACAAGTCTTCTTGATCTCAACCTGAAATACAGCAAAACTAGATCTAGTCAAAGTTGTTACAGTGTTTAAACCTATGCTATATATAATCAGGTCTATGAAAAGTGTCATAGATGGCCTGTACAATTTCCAGTCAAACACATCATATATACTTACAAATTACATTGATTGGAAAATGGTAGTAATTTTTATCAATGTTCAATTAGAGACTCTTTGACCCTGTATCTTCCTTTATATCAATTATAATTCTTCATATCAATTTCTAAATGGTGAAAATATTAGAAATACAATGTACACTCAGTCACTGGTTTTCTGAGAAATTTTCTGTGGTCATAAACATAGAGTTGAATTAGAGAAATCATGGGAATTATACGATATTCAAAATAAAGTGAATCCTCCTTGATAATGTTTATTCAACTGTGAGAGGCGCATAAACTTATATTAAAATACTTGATGTTTGTTCGATAATCCCCACACATAAATATGGACATCTATTTATACCCATTGTGAGTACAGAAGAATTGTAGTGAGTATTTAAATCAGCAGGATTTATGTATGCTCCACTGACAGTTGAATGAAATTTACCAATAAATTTCTATAATGTTAAAAATGGGGGTATATTCATACAAAATAAATCTCTACATACCTGTACTTGTAGAACTCTAATCAAGGGAAATATTTGTGCAAGTTTGGAACCAATACTTGCTGGTTCCTGTTTCTCATCAGATGTAGGTTTCTGGCTCCCAGCATTTTGTGTAGACTGGTTACCTAGTGTAGGACTTTGTGTTAAACTGATAGAAGTTTGCATTTTTGAACCACTTGATGGTACAGACACTGTAAAATAACAAATACAATATAATTAGTTTCTGTAGACAGTGGCAAATGTCCCCTTCACACTCTTTATGTTTTAAAATGTACCACAATTTAACTAAGACATAGCAACATTTCTGTTGTCACTAGGTAGATTGGCCAGCTTATTAAACTAATCTGCACTGGAACAGCGAAGACGAACATGACAAATACTCCCACTAGGTTAAGTGAAGATATGTCCTCATATGAGAACTATTTTACCTAGAGGGTAGCCTGTCTTGCTAGCTTAATCAATAGCACACAAGTCTACTGATCAAGATTGTGGGTTTGATTCCAGGGCAGGGCATACTTTTGTGGAGTTTGGTAAAGAAATTATTTCTACAGCCATTATCCCTCCTACCACTGATTCTTAATCATGTAATGCAGTTGTCAGGCACTTATAGTAGTATGTGTCTAGTAACTGGTTAACAATTCAATCCAGAGATTCAGCTTTTTAAGGAACAGTGAGTAGGTAGACTGACTGCCGTGAAATGTCATATACAATGTGTTACAATTGAGTTAATCCCAACTTATAGCCAAAATAACTAGCCCTATCATTGAATGTGATAAAATACCCCCAACAGATGTTTGAGAAAAAAATGGGGCTGAGAACTTGAGCAGAAAAGATTTTTCATCAAAGGGCCATAACTTGGCAAAAATCAGTGGACGGAGACCAAATTGGATATGCACATGTCTGCCGGATATCTGGTATATATGTTATATTTGAATCAAATGTGTAAAATAGTTGCTGAAAAATTGAGTGGACAAAAAAAGCTACAGACCCACCAACCAACTGACAGTGGGGGGGGGGTATAAAAATGGCCAGTTCATGTCCATAAAAATACAAAGATCGTACCTTGTGATAGATTGGTCTGTAAAGGTAATGAAGCCTGTACTAGTGCTAGATCTAATTCTATTTTTAATTCTTGTGGTTCTGATGTTACCTTGGTTACAGGTTTATAACTTAGTAATGATAATAATATAGGATCTAAACATACAGCTGTACCTTCCATGTTTACCAACACTACAGCTGGAGCTGAAATACAACATACACAATATAATACTCAATCTATGAAATAACTAAGTATTTCTGCTAGTAGAGTCTGACAATATTAACCTCAGCTTCAACTACTTTATTATAATATTTACAAGTTTCATTCATTAAATGAAATTTAAATTCTGAGTTTCCATACATGTTTTTTATAACAACCTATGTCACTGTTAATCAATTTTGTAAACATGGCATATTATTATACTTTTTTTCCCAATCATTAATTAATTGAGAAACACATACCGGGCGAAAATATGTTTTAGAGCATCTGCAAGTCCAACATTCCTTACTGCAAGATTGGACACTGTAACTATTGCAACAAATATCAAATTAAATGCTTCTGAAGATTGCATTTCTGAACATTAACTCTCCAAAGTAGGAAGAATAAATCAATCAAAGAGATAGGAACAGCTTTTTTCATGACTGACCTTGAACTTTATCATATTTCCTTGGTAACTGATATGTTAACATTAAACAATCATTCTTTACTTCCTCCACAGTTGAAGAGTCTTCATTATTTAACCAATCAGATGTATGCATAGCATCAGTACTGTTAGGACAGGAGAGTATAGGTGTAATTGTTGTCCTATTGTTTTCTGTAATATAAAAATATAGGATTGTACATTCAGAATAGAGCTGCATATGTTCTAGCAAGTTGCAATACAATGGTAGACAAAATGCTGTAGTCATGATGCAGTAGCTGTGACACCATATACTGTTGTACTGTTGTTGTTGTTTTGGCGCATACATTAACCCAACTAATTTGAATACTCAAAGATTTATGTACAGGGATTATTAAACAAAACACAAATGTGGCGCTGACAGTTGAAGTAAAGTCTATCAGATACTATCAAATTATAATATGCCTGAACTTAGACTTTCTTGCTCAAAAGACCAGAGCTAGTGAAATAACTTATTACATAACAAGGAATGCCCACAAAATTGTAGTAACTCGCTTTTTAAGGCAATGCACTTACTACAGTCTTGCAGGCAACCCTCGATATATAGGGCGGGTAGATAATTAGGCAAATTACTTTAATACTTGTTAAATCTGGCAAGTATTTGTTAAAATCAAAGGTGTAAAGTTACTTACCAACTTTATAGACTAATACATTTATAGATGATAAAGTAGTAGAACAAGCTGTAACTATATCATTTCTACATGATTTCATCTCAAAACCTGATATACTAATCTCTAATACTGGATACTGTGCCACTGCTGTTATATGTCCTGGTTCTGTAATATAACATACCAGTCAAAACAAACATGAAAAACATGAAAACAGTAACGTTCCACAATATAGATCATCTTGGTTATAGCAAAATTATGAGACAATTGACATTATGCCAGACCTCCCATTTCTATATATTCATACTCCATTCACAAATAAAAGGATTAGCATATGCTGGAATAAACATGGTGGCATGTTTGTTATAAATGTAAATCTCTGTTACTTTCATGTGTTTTTTGTATTCTGTAACATATTTTGAATACATATACAGTATGTAATGCAAAAAATATTTTCTTATTCTCCATTCTGTTCTGGATTGAAAAATAAACTAATTACTCAGTGAGTACAGTAGCCCCGTAGTACTAGGTTCTAACCCCACAAAGGGGCACTGCTAATTTCCTTATGCAAGAAATTCATACGCAATTGCTTCACTCTAGGCAGGTGTTACTAGATACCTGCAAGAGTGTACAATTCTTCTGTGTCAATTTTGAGCAGCATTTACACCAAGAAAAAGACTCCCATTAGAGAGCAAGATAGGTATTAGTAGCCCAATGACCGGGGGTAATAGCTGTTAAGACAGTGAGCATGCAACAGCACGAAAATTAGATTGCATGTACTATTTCTAAACAAAAACTTATTACCTTGACTAGGAAATACATCTTCCATTAAAGAATTACTCAATATAGAACTAGGTTTTGGTATATTTTGTTTCCATGACGATATAATAGCCATCAGTACATGTATACTTGGTTTAGATAAATTAACAGAGAACTGTGGTAATTCATAAACCTTCTCTAACTTGGGTAAGTAAGAATTCTTCCTGTAATAGAGAACAAGACACAGTAATATAGGTGAAAGTTCAAGATTTTAAAATCATAAAACTCCTTCAATCATAGAAAAAAGAACCCTTTCTCAGGTCCCTAAAATGATGAACTTCGAGACTAGCCTTGAAAACTTCTATTCATGCATTAATATAACAGAACAAGTTTTGTTACCTGAGAAATTCAAACCTTGATCTTTTCTATATGCAGAATCATCATATTTTCAGTCCCATTTAAGACATGTCAAAAATAGGCGGAAATGACATCATTTTTACTTTAAAATAAATGAAAGGGTCAATAACTGATGAAAACTGGACAATTTCAGTCCAGTTTTACTCTTATTGAACTAATAACAAATTTTTGCTGAGGTTCAATTTGCAAAAGAGGGGGGGGGGGGGGGGGGTCATAATTTCATGGAGTTCGTTTATGAAATAATTTGTATGGCCATTCTCCCTCCTACCACTGATTCTTAATCATGTAGAGCAGTTGTCAGTCACTGACAGAAGTGTGAGCCTAGTAACTGGTAAACAGCAAAATCCAGATATTAAGCATTTCAGGAACGGTGAATAGGTTGACCGACTGCCGTGTTATGACCTATACAATGTGTTGTTACAGCATTAAACCCAACCAAAAAACAATGACCTAACACAGCTGGTAGATCAGCAGGTAGGTTAAACACTGAACACACAATCATCAGACACCTACAGGAACAGTAGTACAGTAGTAGGATGTGTCAGTATGGATCAAGAGGTCCTAGATTAATTTGACCAAGAAATATTGCTTCACTCCACCCAGGTGTGAATGGGTATGTATGAGAGTGATATAATTCCATGGCGCCAATATGTTGACTCCCCAGGGAGTTTGATAGATGAATACCAATAGCTCGTTGACCAGGGTTAATAGCTGTAAAGTAGATGAACATGCATAAGCATGGAACTTAAGACTATAAAATGCCATTATGTTTTTTACAATAAAATATAACACTTACCAGTACACAGGTAGAAGTAATCTTCTTGTATACAGAGCTCCACTTGTAGGAGGTACTATAGTTAGTACAGGTGATCTAGATCCTACAATATCTACTTTAGTTAGACCAACTTGTATACCAAATATCTATATAATATAAATAAAATTATATTAAACTAAATATTTGAATAATTAATATAGTAAAATAAAGTAATTCAAATGTCTGTATAATTAGTCCCCTAGGAGTTGTATCTCTTATAAAACAAACATTCAGTGGCACTTTTCACAAAAAATCTTATGATAAAAATCATCGAAAGTCAATAGCAAGAAACATTAATAATAGTTTCATTTTTGCCAATAAATGCCAAAATTTATAGAATTATGTAGAATATTGTATACCTTTTGAATATCCAACCTAATTATGATTAAATCCTCCCTTTGTTGTTATTATTCCCAATGCGCTACCTAGCGATGATTTTGTAGGTCACACGTCATCATTTACGTATACAAACAAAAATTGATATATGCCGTTGGAAATGGTGAATAAACTTACTTTTTTCTCAACCATCAATAAAATTGAAATCCCGAAAATGTTCTGTATCACCATGTCACCTAAAATTGCTTTTATTCAAAGAAAACCCAGCTCACTACTCTGAATTTTGCAAATAGTTCGTCTGCTGCATTATTTTTATGAATAAAATGGCTGCAGTCAATGAATGACGTATCTGGGTGGGACTAAACGCTGACAAATTCAGTAGAAAAAATAAGAGGCCCACCAGGGTTGTTTAGTTCCCGGTGCAAAAATTGCGTTGACATAAAAAATATTTTTTTAATGGATTTGGAAATATCATCCAAACTCTTTGTTTAAAACCTGTTTCTTCCATGTTAACAGGAGCCAGCTGATAAAATTATATTTAACATTCCTTTTTCCAGTTAAAAGTTTTTCCAATGTGTTTTAAACTTTTTTTGCGATAATCTGTTACTTCTTTTAATCAACTTTGTTCATTTTTGTACGTGGATTAACATTTGGTAGGGCCTCAACGAAATGCTGCGATATTAAAGAACTTGGAGATTATGTAAGTAGGTCAAATATGGCTGCCGATTTCTGGAAATTCCCACGCTTTATTGACATTGATTTTAAAACGATTGCTGCCAGTTATAGAGGGAAGATGACACAAAATGATAATACATAAATATTTTAAAAGTAACTTATTTTTGTTTTATTGTTTTTGTTGAAACTGTTAGTACCGCGATATTACCGAACTCCATCCTACTGCCTTACGAAAAACATTTTTCATAAGAATTTTTGTGAAAAGGTACACAGCTGTATTGCTACCATTAAATTGCCTGTTTAAGATATTTACACTAAGCATGTTTCATCCTGTATCCATCCATTTTTATGTCATGTTTTAATGATATGAGACAGGTAAAACATCATGCCAAATATTGAATTTCCATGACAAAACATACACGAACATAAATCATTTCTTAAATAAAACATGTACCAAACCAACCAAAGCTAGTACCAAGCCCCGTTAAAAGATGCTAAAGGGAACAACAACGCAATGAAAATATCTGGCAGAAGAAAAGTGTTTTTTTCAAAATATCTCCGAGACACTTAATTTCTTTAGTTAGAATTTTAGCAAGAGTCTACACATTATGTACTCAAATAGGAAGGACAGACCTAGGCATGTATTATCAAATGTCTTTTTTAGAAGGACTTTAGTAAATCCTTCTATAATGTATGTTTAAATTATCATAAGATTTTTGACAATATGCTGCCCTGGTGACCATCTAAACACTAAAGAAAAAGCAGAAAACCCTGTACCTTAGTTTGTGTATGAGAGTGACAATGATGCATTAGATTACTAGATGGTCCTATGATTTTACTAATCATTTGTACAGTTTTACGTGGATACATAGGTGATGTTGTCTGTAAATCAAAACGTTGGCTTGTTATCTGCATACCAAACAATGGATGTAGGGTTGGTGGCTGGGACGTTTTACCCTGAAAATATGGAAAAAGAATTGTTACACTTTATATAAACTCAATTTTAGCAATAGAACTGTTAAACTCAAAAACCTTCTCGGTAGGTTAGAGTCTTTGCTTTAACTCACTATGCCCAAGCTCTCAGTTCATGAAAATATAATCAGTCTCATGAAAACTATTTGAGCTACAGATCTCGGATCGTGCAAGTTTCCGAAATTTGCGTGTATCGTGCGTGTATCGTGCGTGTATCATTCATACCGTGTGCGTGTATAATTCATCGTGTATTTCAATCGTGTAACGTGTAGACCACTCATCGTGTAAATACACGGTAAAAATCGGTCCGAGATATTGTGATTTTGCGTTTTATTACCGTGTATCGTGTGCCCGAGATATTGACAAATCCATACGTATAAATGTATTAAATACTTATGCATTGTCGACTAATCATCATCCGTAAACAAAAAGAAAAACCGCGATTCATTAAGTTGAGTTTAGAATAAATGTTGACTTTGTTTAAACCGGAAATTCCTGTTTAAATGCCGTACGTCGATAAACTGCGGCTCATTCCGGACCAATCTGCGGTCAATTAAATTGCGGCCCAACCGAAATGTTGTTACTAAATTAGAATAATCGTTATAATATTATTATATTTAAAATGTAAACACGTGCTTTCATTTATCTTAATCATCAAACATTTTCTTTGTTTGTCAGTGGCTACAGCGTTTAGCAAACAAACTGTTATAATTGACATCTCACTTGGTCAAGAACTCGTTTATCACGACTCTATATGATTAAAAAAGTCATCATTGTTTTAATTCTTAAAGTAAATTAAATTATTTAGTTTTTTACAGTTTATTCGTATTATTCCCTCATATTTGCGTATATATATGTAAAACTTTTTATCTAGATATCGATTTTGTAGTCGGCATAAAATAGTAAGTTAACACGAGGTGTGTGTACTGTCTTAATACCGCGTCTTCACGCAAGCACTGCATGTAAACGTTTATATCTAGTATACATACTACTAAAAAGGCGACCATTTTACAATATGACATGCTTATATTTTTTTAATCACGCGTAGACTGTGTTTTGAAAAAATATACTAATTCAAAGTATTTTTCACCATGAATGGCTTGAAAATAAAAACAGAGAAAAAACTTGAAACGTGTATTTCTTTTTCTATCGTGTGGGTTTCGCCGGCTATCGTGTGTGTGGTTTTAAATCTGAATAAAGCCAACTTACAAAGAATGACATAAACAATTTTTGACAATAATGTTATTCTTTATTCTGCAGTTTGTATTTATGTTATACATCAAGTACTTACATAATTTGTTTGATAAAAAATATCAATCGTGTTCTTCTTTGTCTGTCGTGTAATGACTGCTCGCCGATCGTGTACCTTTATTTCTACTAAAAATGTCGATATTCAATAAAATAATCTATACTATAAGACTTGCTTATATTTTTACAATCAAGCTAAGACTGTGTTTAACTTTTGAAACATATACACATACAATTATGACATATTTTCTCAAAGATTTGAAGAAAACAAAGGAAAAAACTTTAAACGTGTATTTTTATCAATCGTGTGAGTTGATCGGCTTTTCGTGGTTTTTAATTCGATTAAAACAAACTTACTAAGAATGACATTAAATTATTTTGACAGTAATAATATTCTTTATTATACAGTTAGTATTTTTGTTATACACAGTGTACTAATTCAATTTTTATACAAAATATTATCAATCGTGTTCTTTTTTGTCTATCGTGTATTGACTGCCCGCCTATCGTGTACCTTAATTTCTACTTAAAATGTCGATATTCAATAAATTTATTGATACAATATTATATTTTACAATCAAGCTTAACTGTGTAATGAACTAATGTAACATATTTAAATTTTTATTTCTTTGTCTATCGTGTGATTTCGAAGTTGACAATCGTGTGCGTGAATTTAAATTCGATTTAAGCCAACTTGTAACATTTCGTGTTTAAGAATTTGAGCAGTTAAACTCGATTTTCAATAAATTTAACAAAACTTATATTGTTTAGTTACATATTTCCGACGAAACAGAAGAATATTTTTTGTTTTCAATCTACATTTGGGACGCATTTATCGTTTAACGTGTCGTCGTTGAAACGTTTTTCTCTGGGCCAAAAAAGCCGAGGATTTCGAACAATCGTGTTAAACGTGTATGGAGACTCGGAATCGTGTATTTTACCGCAAATCAAGCTATCTATCGTGTTCGTGTATCGTGTAACGTGCAGTCCGTGTACGTATAACGTGCGTGTACCGTCCGTACCGTGTGACAACTTGCACGTTCCGATATCTGTACTAGGTAGATAACAAAGTCCTGAACTGTATTAGCAGACATTGGTAGCTCCAATTAATTTTGAGACTAACACACTATAATAGGAACACCAAGGTTATGATAAATATACCTAGATTTTTTTTGTCTAATCTGGAATTCAAATTTATGGAGTTTTCTGTCCGTGCACAGCGGGTACAAACAAAGATTTCTACACATTTTGCTAAATAGCACGAACTATGGATTTAATCCTATTGTTCTTTGTACAGATATTTTCATTGAAACAGTGAAAGTTTGTTTGTACCCAAATATTTAACTTCTGGGTATAGTCTATTGGCTACATAATGAGGTTGGTGTGTGTACTATTTACCTTATGTTGAGGTGAATGGTATTTTTTCTTGGATATATCACAGTATGGATGTTCAGCAGACAGAACAGATATTATAGGTTGTAAAAATGTTAAATGATAAGTTCTAGTTGGTATAAACTCTTCTAGTGATTGTACTTGTTCTTCTGTAGGATGAGGACGACTTTCATCAACACGTTCTGAAATGAACAACAACATATGTTGGATTTTTATGCAGTTTTAACGAGCTCTTTGATTTTTTTTATTCATATTGTGACAGTCATTTGACCAATTCATTTTTATCAGAAAGACTTTTAACAGCAGCCAACAGCTGCCCAAGTTGATACATTATGATGCTTCAATAAGCCCTTTTTTCTATCAACCCCCTCATTTGATCTCCTCTCTGCTTGTTTTCACTTATTTCCCTTCAAAAAATCTGTACGAAACATAACTCTATTCAAACATACATCATAGCTACATGTACACGCCTTGTATCCAGCCTTTTTGTTCTGTCAACATACCCCTTTTTCCAGTTTTGAAATCATTAATAAGCTGTAAACAAAATTTAAATCTTTAACATGTATTCGTCCTGCCCCCTTTTTAAGCCTGTCCACCTGCCCTTTTCTGGGTTATACTGTCAGTGCCAAAGACCTCTAAATCTATCAGTCAGCCAAACTGGTAAAGACAAAGCCAGTCTTCCCAAATAATAACTTGGAGGTCCAAATGTTTATATCAAAATTACAAAGTTGTGATCTTGGTGTTATATATCAAACAAAGCTGGTTCGAAGGATACAAACTAAGAAATAACAAATTTTCTCAAAAATGCAATGATTTATTCAAATTAGAGTATGTAATCATTAATCATTCTTGAACAGTGAATTTGTAAATTTTTATTTTCATTCACTAGTTTATCAGGTGCTGGATCCAATGTTATAATAAAGTATTTTGGACCTTTGCAAATTTAGCGGCAAGGACCACCAGACCTGGCATTTTTGGAATAAGCTCTTACATGTCATTGACTAAACATAAAGCACAAACCTTCCTGTGGTTTAGAGTAAGGTTCATACTCATTTTTATAAGCAGCATCTAAGACTTTCTGTATTCTATGTACAGTAGTACTAGATATATTTAAATGACATCTACCAACTACAAATCTAGATAGGGAATTCTCTTGTACAAAAACTGTAGAACCATCAACACTTGATACTGAAGATTTACTGCCTGAAATATTAGTCACATTTATAACTTGTCTTTGATTTGACACTTTAACAACACAGAATATCCTTGAGAGATAGTTCAAAATTTCACAATACTGAAATTAATGAATTTCAAAATCACAAATGCATTTTTAGAGGAGAAAGTTGTTCTAACCTTTCCTCAAAGGGGACCAGGTGGACCCCTATTTCAAGAAGTCTATTGTCTACATTGCTGTAAGATTGTACATTTATATAAATTTACTAAATTACCCAAATAGTTGTACCTAGACAGATGAAGTTCAGAATTTGAAGCCAATGGTAAATGAGAGTGGACTTGTCAGTCTGCCTACGCAACAGCATGAAATTTAGACAACTATGATTGACTGAATGATGATATACCTCCAACGGGTCTTTGTCAAGAAGATTGAATCAAATCTGTACAATAGGAGCTTAGAAAATGATTTTTCATCAAAGGGCAATAACTCTGCAAAAATCAATGGACCGTAACCAAAATGGGATGTGCACATGCCTGCATGATATCTGGTCTATGTGTGAAGTTTGAATCAAATCCATATAATAGGTGCTGAGAAATTCAGCAGACAAGTAAAAGCTACAGACCGACAGTAAAAACCGACTGACTAACCTGACAAACATAGCTTTGGGGTTTATAATAATAAATGTTAAAACTTGACGTAGTAAACTTAAGTCACATGTATAACATACTTGTATTTTTATCTTTATCATCCTGTCTAGCCATACCATATAAATAATCCATCCAAAATACACCATACTTCTGTAAACCATACTGTTCTGTATATATCTACATAAAATATATAATAATTTAGTACAGTACAAAATGTTTACAAGTTCATACACAGCAGAGGTGGGCCTCTTGGCAATTAATCATCCCCACATTCAAAGTCAACATCAGGATTCAAAACTAACAGTGTCCTCAGATTCAGAGGATCCCTAAAACTTGGGAGGAAAACCAGTGATTCTCAGCTAGGGATTCCGTCATGATCCCTGAAAATTGACATGCTTTGTTTATTACAGTTGGTGACTGCAAGTCTGTATCCAGGCATTTGTCTTTCATTGGAGGAATCCCTAACATTAAGAAAGAATCCCTGAGTAACTGACAAATGATTCCTTTTAATCCCTGGTAAAAATGGTAAGTGTCAAACCCTGAACATGGTACCAATGCATAATGACTTCATTTGATCACATTTTATAATCAAAGAGAAAAGTATATGTACCATATTTCTCAGTAAATTGGTTATTGCAAAATTATGCAATTTTGAAATTTTTATTATTACTTTTATATACCACATTTGTATTGTGCTCTTTATATATTGAAAATATGTTCAAAAGCACTTCACAATGACATGCATAATCTATGAATTATTAAGTTTCAAATGCTTGATTTGATAAGAAAAAGGTCTCTTTATATCAAGACCATACCTCTAGTAAGATCATCAATTTTGATGGTCCTAGGAGGTCAAAGCTTTACTGTACTATAATTTTACCTACCTGCCTATGTTCATCAAAATCTAATATTTTAGTCATAGGTACACCTAGATTCTCTGAACTTTGAGCATCAAATAATGATTGACATATATAGTTGGTTGTTGTCTTGTTTTGTAAACTGTCTCCACCAGAAAATAATAGATTATTCTGAAATATAACATAATGAATTATGTGAGATAGGATAAATTACAAGTAGCAGAGGTATAACACAGCACTTCTACTCACTTGACGTCAAGCCAGCTTTTATGGGGACACAGTGGAGTGTCTGCTAACCACTAAAGAGGTCATGTGTTCAAATCTTAGTTTTGACCATTGATTTTGAATTCATTGAGTCATTTGCCAATAAGTAGTTGCCATTATAAGCAAAAAAAAAAAATGGTCATCAACCTATCGCTATGTCATGCTCAAAAATATTAGCAGCATCCCAGTTGGAATTAGAACCTGCATTCCAAACCACTTGCCCATTACTTTATAGCAATATTAATATCCAGTGGGACTTTTCACAAAAAATCTTAATAAGAAAATTATCATAAGTCAGTATCATAAAACTGCAGTTCAAAATCAGACGGGCCACCCAGCTAGCTCAGTTGGTAGCACCCAAGTCTATTGATCGAGGGGTTGTGGGTTCGATTCCTGGGCGGGGCACATTTTCGTGGAGCTTGGTCATGAAATTATTTCTACCGCCATTCTCGCCGTTATATGACCAATACAATGTGTTGCTACGACATTAAACCCAACAAAAACAAAACAAATGAACAAAATCAGATGGACAATAAAAACAAGTAAATTTGTGAGCTAATGCTCACTAGTGTTACCCCCGCAAAATCTAAAAATATGCAACAAACAGGAAGTAGTTGAGCAAGGAGCATGAAATCGCTTTACACCACATGGGACTATGGGATGAAGCAATATGCAAAGTATTAGGCTGCTGCATGTTATAGTTGCTGAGAAAACTGCGACGGAAATTTTGTAACGGACGGACGGACGGACAAGGGTAAAACAGTATACCCCCTTCTTCTTCGAAGCGGGGGTATAATTATTATCAAAATGATGTTCAGAGAGTATACAATATTCTACATAAATCAAGAATATTTTGAAGCTATGCCAAAAAAATTACCATAAAATTAATATGAATGCTTCCTGCTTTTGACATAAGATGATTTTTATTACAAGAATGTTTGTAAAAAACACCACTAATTATTACCCTAGAATTCTCCTCTCCTTCTGCCCCACATATACACACTCCTTGAGAATACACAGATATACAAGTAATACCAAACTGTGCATTAAAGAATGTGTAATCTTGCATTAATACTTCAAATGATATTCCTTCAGATTCTAAGTATAGAAATGGTTTAAATACAATCTTCTTTGGTCCATAGTGAGCTTTCTCCTTTATATATTCTGTCATCTAAATGAAATATAAAATAAATTTCAATTAAACAAACAAAAAACAACTCTGCCAAATAGAATTCATTTTGGCATCAGCTATAAGTGTCAATCATTTTGAAAAACTGGACAACTTAGGTTGTTTAATATCATTATTCAAAACATTTATAAAATACTTTTCAAATGGTCATAAGAATCCAAATGGGTAACCTCATAGAATAAAATAGTTATTACTATTATATAATATTACATTTTGATTTAAGATCAAGTAAAAAATCTTATACATAATGCCTGCATTAATTTCAATTTCTTAAATTTGTATTTGAGATAACAAGAGCTGTCAGAGGAGACAGCATGCTTGACTTTTCTCGGTTAATCAGTGAATGGGTTTTAATAGTAAGGAGGAAGTAGTAATGATGAATAAGTATTCCAAGTTTGAGTTTAATATCTTTGACAGTATTAGAGTAATTTAAATTTTTAAAAACTTTAACCTTGATTTTGGATGTTTTCTAAGTAAAAATAGGGGCATAACTCCTAAAACAGTGGAGCCAGGGTTATGGGGCTTCGTAGATAGGTGGAGGTAGTGATGATAAATAAGTGTTCCAAGTTTGAGTCGAATATCTTTGACAGTATTGAAGTTATTTAAATTTGTAAAAACTTTAACCTTGATTTTGGATGGTTTCTAAGTAAAAAAAGGGGCATAACTCCTAAAATAATCGGAGCCAGGGTTACGGGCCTTGATACTAAGGTGGAGGTAGTGATAATGAATAAGTATTCCAAGTTTGAGTTTAATATCTTAGACAGAATTGAAGTTATTTAAATTTGTAAAAACTTTAACCTTGATTTGCAACGCCGACGCCCGAGTGACAGTATAAGCTCTTATTTTCTTTGAAAAGTCGAGCTAAAAACCACTTGTAGCATCAATTTAAAAATTATAGCTTTGACATGGTTTTAATGTCATCAAAATGAATTAGACATAAACATTACTGGTAAACAATATCTGTGAATCTTCAAGTGATTATGTTCCTAATCAATAACATGGAAATTGCAGTAAACAGTACTTATATACAAAGAAGCCCAACAAAACAAAAAACTCTACCTTGAATTTAACGGTTGTTTTATAAGCATACATCCCTAATGAGAATATTGATGGTGGTGGTTTCCTAGGTAACCTAGCTTCAGGTTCAAGATCTTCTTCATCTTCAGGTAATATCTGTGGAACATAAGACCATGCCCATGAGGCCCAACCTTGTTGTTGTTGCTGGCCATCTTCTGGAGGGGGTTCTCCCACTGAATTATCTAAACAAAAATATTTAGACTGATATTACGATGTCTTTGTTTGTTTGCTTGTTGGGTTTAATGCCGTAGCAACACATTGTATAGGTCACATAACGGCAGTCAGTCAACCTACTCACCGTTCCTGGAAAGGCTAAATCTCTGGATTTAGCTGTAAACCAACTACTAGGCGCATACTTTTGTTAGTGACTGACAACTGCCCTACATAATTAAGAATCACTGGAAAGAGGGAGAATGGCCATAGAAATAATTTCATGAATAAGCTCCACGAAAGTATGCCCTGCCCAGGAATCGAACCCACGACCGGGTCACGACCCCTAGATCAGTAGACTTGCATGCTATCGACTAAGCAAGCTGGGCAGCTTTTACGATGTCTTTAAAACATAGACATAATTTATAACACAACAAAGTTATTACATTAGGAAGATTAGGAACTGGACAATGAAATTTGTTATTAGCAGCTGTGACCATGGTGCAGTTGTAAGCATGCTCACGCTAAATCAAGAGAGCAATGAAAGTCCTCTGCCGTAGCTCAATTTTCACCAAAAAATCTTCTTTGTATTTTAATGTAACAGCCTATTAATAAATCAAGGTCTTAAAAATAATTCACTATAGTGTGGGTTACACAATGAGAACTTAAGGGTTTGAAAAAAAGGGTTTTCAAAATAAAGTAAGGTATCATTTTAGTATCATTTTCTTTACAATACTTTGGGTTCACAAACCAAATACAAAATTTGGTAGTCTTAACTGAAACATTGTTGTCCTAGACAACTGAACAATCAATTGTTCTGCAGACTGGTCATACTTATAAAATAGTTATGACTCCATCAATGAATCAGCCCAAGACTAGTGACTGTGATCACAACTATACCTTTTGTCTCTCTGTCAAGACTTTGTTGATCAGGTTCATCTTTGTCCTGAAGTTTCTTGAAATCCAAGGTTCCATAATACAAAGCTAAACAAAGTTCTATAAGCCTTAACAACATAGGTAACTGAACATCTGTTAATGAAAGGTCTAGTCTCTCACAGTATATATTTAATTTGGTTTCTAATGGATACTTGGAATGGATATTCTCATATTTTGTAAACAGTCGACATACAACACTGCATCTATACACCTGAAATATAGGGTAAATAGTTAGTGGGGCAAGTTGAACATTCTGAAAATTCTTATAAAGCATATTTAATTATTTATGGCATCACATATGGTAAATTATATAACAACATTTTATACACTGTACACACTTCTAGACTTGGGTGGGAAATCCTAAATTAATAAATATTTTTTAACTTGTAGATATTTTAATAATATACAGACAAAATAAAATGATTTACTTGTTTTCATTTTACAACACTGTGGCTAACAGTACACATAACCATTTTTTCTTAAAACTACACTAGTACTGTACAACCTGGTTCTTTCCTTAAGCAACTGCTTACTTTCTCACATAAAAGTGTTGCGCATGGTTGGTAGCTTGGATCAATTTATCTTCCACAATCAGTGAGAGGTTATAATTATTTGGATTTTGAAGCCAGTGACTGTATCTTCTCAACCACAGAGGTATAAGTATATTGTAGATTATACAATAAGATAATTGTTTATTTTGTATAATATTTGTTGATAGTTCTCAAGTAGACAATGAGGACCACCACCACCCATTCCCCTTATCCTTCTTCCTTCCCTCCCTACTCCCTCCTTTAACCTAGTCATAACAAAAAATCTTGTGTCCAAAATTGTTAAATAGTCAATCAACTATATTCTGCAGAAGCACCTTATTCTAATTTCAAGTTAAAAATGAAAAGTAAAGCAATACTACCATTGGGTCTTGATAATGATCAATCTTTCCACTAGCATCCCTCTTGTCCAAACATACAGTCACATCACAAAAGTTTACAGTTCTTCTCAACACAAAATCAGGAGCAAATAACTCAACAAAAGCTCTGTTCCAATTTTTATCCACACTATAACATTCAGCTGACTTGACATTCAGTGATAAGACAATGTCATCCTCTACAAACTTGACAATCAAATTATTTACAATAATACTGACATTGTTTACAATCTTGTTCATAAGACTTTGTAGATAGCCTGAAATAGTAAATATATTTTCTGAGGTTCCGTTTTTCTGTGGTCTCACAATGTAATGATTTATACAAATAAAATATACTAAAATATAAAACCTACATAGTAAAAGGGGCACAGCAAAATTCCATGAGCAAGAAAATTACTAACAGTAATTCCACATAACCCAATAGTGAATATTTACTGTGAGGGATGACCTATTCTTGAATTAAAGTTCTAGGAACAGTCATTTTAGAACTAATGGCATGAATGATTTCAATGATCAGGGGTTTTCCATCAAAATTGTAAAGTTGGCTCAATATGTTTATAGAAGCAGACCTTAACCCACAACTTCTTTTAACAAAACAAAATCAAAATTTAGTAGCAGAATACTAAAAATGATTCAAAGATTCTTGTAAAAAACTGAGAAGAAAGATATTTAAACAGACAGTATGTACAAATTATACCTGGAGGTAAATCAACACTGTCCTGTTTCCTTGTTTTCTGTTTTTGTACTGATTTTCTTGGAGATTCAGAGGAGGCTCTGGAGCTGCGACCTTCATATGCTGTGTCACGTAATTTTAAAATACACTCAATTGTATTGATAGTGACAACAACAGGATCAGATCCCAATTTTGTCCATGGTACATGAAGTCTCAACTCATGTATATGTCCACTTTGAAAAACAATAGGCAGTTGTATAGCCTTCTCAATGATATCTAATCTTAGATCTAGATTGTACAAGACAGCATCACCACCCCATAGGGAAAGCTGGAAATCTTCTGGTCTGAGACGAACATATTTATCCAAATATCCCATCAAAAGTGGGGTTATATAGGACTCAATCTTGAACATTTTGTCTACGTTCTAACCTGAAAAGAATTTTATTGTTGATGAATGCTACAGAAATTAACAGTAAGTGGTTAATTATCATAGATCCACATAAAATTAATCAGAACATAAAGATTAAAGTAGGATAAAAAATAGTTTGGTTATAAGTCACCCAAATATATCTGCAAATTTACATCATCTTCCTTTAGAAATCTGATCATAATATTCCAATTCAGTGTTTGACTTTGGCACTTTAATATTTACTGAGTATCAGCATTTTTCACCTTTTCCAATACAACTTCCCTCTTACAAATAGATAGTTCCGAGTTACAGACGTTTCGACCCCAAGACGTTTCGACCCCAGGTTTGACGGAGACATTTCGACCCCATGACGTTTCGACCCCAGATAGTATTTTAGATTAATTTTCGTATTTGTATTGTATTTATGTACATTTTGTAACTATAAACATTTTAAAACACTTTTTGAGTACGAAAATTATCTTGATATTTTACCAAAAGATCTCAGAGTTTATTTCTGTAGACTACGGATATCTGTTCATCCTTTAATGATTCAAACAGGCCGTACTGCACAAAACTTTATTCCTCGTGACAGACGTATATGTAATTCTTGTGATAAAAATGATATAGAGGACGAATTCCATTTCATTTGTATATGTTCGAAGTATTTATCTATCCGTAAAAAATATCTGAAAAAGTATTTTTATGTCAAACCATCAATGTATAAATTTGTTGAACTATTTCATTCTGAAAACAAATGTATTCTTTTTAAACTATCTAAATACGTAAAAGAAGCACTTATGATTAGGTCATCTTATGTTAGCGTTTGACCTATTATCCTTAAATTCTTTTATTGAATACTGATTATTTATCTATATGTAATTTTCCCCTCCTTTTGTATGTTTATGTTAAAAATATGTTGACATGTCGTACATGTATGTAATTGTATATATATGTATACTGTATTTATTTGGGTGATGAGCATTGCTCAAGCCCTTTGATAATAAAGTATCTGTTCTGTTCTGTTCTTTGTATATTTTTGATAAAAGGTAGTTTGATTATCACATCTTAGAATTTGAATGTAATATTTTAGAAGATTTTAAAATGAAAAAAAAACAATTTATTAGGAAGAAAACAGACGTAAGAAAACGGAAGAGAGAGGAGAGTGATCTGCTGCACCAAAAACATAACTACTTATTAAAATTTACCTTTGATTAATATATATAACTGTAGAACACAAAGATTTCAGTATTAATTAATCTTTTGTTTAATAAGTAGATAATTTTTATCGGTTATCGCAAACAAATGATGTTTAAAGGCATTCTTCAATTCACTTAATAATCACATATACACTTTCATTTTCACAGTTTGTTTCTGTTCTATAGGGATAGTTGGAGGGAATTATCGCTTATAACGTATACAATAATATTCTATTGTAATGAAATTCGGGCTAAATAATATCATGCTTTACAAAACATCCCCTTTCAAGGTTTAAATACTTACCGCTTTGTATAATTGTTAAAGTATAGACAATCCCAGAAATGAAAATTAGACCGCCGCCATTTTGTGGTCACGTGATCCGTCCGCCATTAAGGTACTGAAGATTCCTTCTACAGCTATAATAGATAAGGTCTGTTGCACAGTATTTGTCACATTTTTATGGAATAAATTGAAATATAAAAACTGAAATGGTGAAAAAAACTTTTGTATCATGAAGACTTAATGTTACGGGTGTGAGCAAAAAAATGTTCAAATATCACAAGAGGTTTAAGAGTTAATTTCTAGTGTCGAAAAATGGCCATTTTTTGTGTGTAATACGTAAGAATCAGTTTTAACCTATTTTTCAAAATGCTGTTTTTGCGATTAAAATCTTATATCAACATTTTATAGAAAAATTCATGTTTTAAAACATAGCTTATAACAATTTTGCAGTTAAAAGTTGTTTTCTTAATTTAAAGGAAATGAAAATGGTGCGAGTGTAACTGTCTTATTAATTTTAGAAAAAAAATTGTACTTTAGTAACTAAATTTTTCATGATAAAAAAACATGATAGTGTAACTGAATCTTAATATCACTCAATTATGACACAAGTTTTCATGACTTTTTGTGGTATTGAAATAATGTAAAATTTGTTATTTCCATAATTTTCAAAAAAAATAAATAAGTGAGTCGAAAAAAGTGTCTTGTCCGTCCCCCGCCTCCAAAAATAGCGTTTAATTCGGAAAATATAAAACCTAGGCATATTGATCAATGAATTTATGTGACAATATAGTAAATTAACCAAAACATAAATATGAATAAATTAATGTAAATGAAAAATAGCAAAAAAGAAAAGTTTTGTAACGTCCGACCTCCTGCTTAAAATTGCTATTTTCCAAACTAATCTAAATATTCGACAGAACATGATGTATTTCAATGGAATAACATCAGATAAACAAAAAAACTTACTTAATTACATTTATAAAGGAGTTAAATATTAGCTGAAACAAAAAATATCCGTGATAGACAAATATCATAAATAGCTAATTTGATAAATAGCTAAATGTCGCTCAAAATGCTATGTATTCATTTTATACTTAATAAAAACCGGAACATCAACAAAAAATCATTTTTTTATGAAATCATAAGTTAAAATTGAAAAGCTATTTTAAGCTGTCTGTGGCCGTAAAATCACCATTTTTTTATAGGATATAAGATTAAGAAATTCAGCCAGATATCTCTTCTTACAATCCTTCGCAAGGTGAAGTTGACAATTGCACATAGTATGTTGAGCATTTTGAAATTAATTCTGATTTTTTCTTCAGACTAATCTGTATATTATTATAAGTTCTATTTCAACTATAATTATATCTAAGTCAATAAAATTATTAAGACAAATCCTTCAAAAACAAAAATCGCCAAACTTTCCTTAAAGTGTCATCTATTTTCATTTTAATAAGACACCTAGCTGATGTATTTAGGATCAGATGGAAAATATTGTCATACCAATATTCAGTTTTTAATGTATATGAAAACAGGTCACAAACAAGTCCTACATCACTAATTTTGCAGACAATTTTTTTTACAATTAGTACTTAAAGTAACATTATTGGACATAATTAATTACAATGTATATGGTGTCATATTCTGTGATGGTCAATTATATAATATTATGTAATAAGTTAATCTACTGTCTGTCGGATCTGTATGATCTTATCTGTTAAATACATCAGTATAACACTAGGAGTCCAATCAAGGGACACTTAGTGATAATTATCAACAAAATATGTTTACGTCTGCATTTCATATCGATTTTTCTTCAGTACCTTAATGGCGGATTTGAAGAGTAATCAGGGGAGATAACTTTGTCGGACTAAATTTCTGGGATTGTCTATATTTATTGATTGTATTTAACCTTTTTATATAATAGACCGATGTACACTTATTACACAATATCGAAGTATAATTCAAATCAACGTACTACTAGTACTACTCATCTTTACATTCATACATCATACATCAGGTCTTGAAATTATTGAACAATTTCCATCGGAAAACACATTCATAGTTACTGTAAAAACATATCAACAAGCAACATATTGATTCATCAACTTTATTAATTTATCATATATGTAAAATAATGATAATATAAAGTTCTAGATCTAGATGTATAAATTCAATTTTATTGATTTTCAAACTTTTAAGTGTTAATAAGTTTACATGAATATACATATTTATGCTCTTAGGTTGAAATAAATCTACAACATCATGCTGCATGTCGATCACAAATGCTGCAAAATAAAATAAAATGATGTAATGTCATAATTTCAATAATATAATGATTCAAATTTTATTTCGTATATAATTTTATTTATCATATAATATTATCTATAAACTGGGGTCGAAACGTCTCAAATCTGGGGTCGAAACGTCTCAACTCTGGGGTTGAAACGTCGTGGGGTCGAAATGTCTCCATAAAAGGCTTGGGGTCGAAACGTCTTGGGGTCGAAACGTCTTGGGGTCGAAATGTCTTGCACCCGATAGTTCCAACCTCAGCAGCTGTAAATTAATGGTTATCAATTGAAAATGGGAAAACGTGTTTGCAAAAAGAAGTTTGTGAATTACTAATGTTTGAGCATTTATATATTTTATAGTTTTATAAACGTGTTCATAATTAAGTTAACAACCGGATCATAACCGAACTTCGCCACATCCGGAATTACGTTCACTTGTAAATAATATCTTGGATCGGAATGCTTGTGCATTGCTATTTTGAGATTAAGAGTTGATATACAATATTTACACGTTTTATTACTTGCTCAATCAACTGATTATTCTGATTCATGGAAAACACAGAGAAAAACTTGCAAAATGTTGAAACGTTGACAGCGTCGGTATTTTAGAAATTGGATTCAACAGTTGGTGAATTAAACCACAATGTCATTTCGAATCGAGCAAAGAATTCAATTTGATTCGTACCTGAAAGCTAAATGCAATCGATCTGTGGTAGCAATTCAGCTGAAATACAGAGAAATCTAAATGTAAATAAATAATAATTCCATAATTTCATTTGCCAACTCACAAAATAGAGAGGTGTAATTCCAGTCAGTTACGGTTGAAAGAAGTCATCCGTTTCGTGTACAAAACCTATGCCATACTGTGCAGTTTAATTTTACGTTGACTTCTGACCCTTTATATATTGGGTCATTAAATACATTACATTAAATAGCTTTAAATGAAGTAAACATGTTTATTCAGAACTGTATTATGCTTACAAAAAGAATCATTCTATCATAATGCATTATATTTTACTTTTTGTACCCCTGAGCCAGTGTTCTATATTGATCGTAGATGAACTTAAACTATGTATTTTTATGTGGTCGTGTAGTGATTTAAGTTGTGACAAGTTAACTTAGTAAATCAATACAATACAAGAAAACAAGAATCATAAAATTAAATAGAATAAAACTCATAGAATAAAATTACTAAACCCATACACGGTATGTTCCTGATAAAATAAATTACATATGAAACACTATTATACAGTAGACTCTATAGATTAAATATATGATGGAAATTTAAATTCTTATACTCATAACATTTTTTTTAAATTATAATAATACATAAGATAACTACATGAATAATAGCATACTTTAGTTTTCATTAAAATAAATTTTGGATAACAATTAAGTCCATAAAACAATGCTATGACATTTGTTCTAAATTATACATGTATATGAAAATAAGAAACAAATTGCTGATGTTATATCAAGAAAATAACATACATGTTTCTGTTGTAAGTAAGAGCAAATATAGCATGCTTAATTGTACATGTATACCTGTTGTTAGTATACAGACCCATAAAGTCATACTGTCTTGTGGACTATAATGAATAAGACTTTGCAAGGCAGGTATTATAAAGTATATATTAACATACCCATAAAACATAGATACATGTACGTCCTTAATGTCAGTATGAAAGTAAAAGTAATTGGTTCTGTTGTGAGAATAAAAACCAATTAAATTATACACAATAAGGGACTTCAGTCAGTTATTTCCCCTTTTATACTCTTCAAATAGGTAGGTCCAATTAGTTGGATTACTCGGATTATACCCTTACTTTTCAATGTCAATTTGCCAAAATCAATCTTTTATAACTTTTTTTGTAAAAATCTTTTAATTTGTTTGAAATTCAAGTATTTTTAAGCTAAAGAACTATCTAAATTTCATCACTTCTGTTAATATCCTCATTAACAAGAAAGATATTAGATGAACTATTTTGTTATCCTTACATAAGAATTCAATGATAAAATCCAAGGATTCCAACTGTAAGGACCTACTTACCAATTGGATTGCTTCAGATTTTATCAGGGAAAGATAACTGACTAAAGTCCCTAATCGTTTCTTTAAGAAGACCGTTTGTGCACAAAACGACCCGAGATAAATATAAAACTTTATAGTAAGAACGGTAACTCTGAACGGCACTGAAAACATCACGACAACAACAACAAACATGGCTGCGAGGACAGGTATATTATTTTTGTACAGATTTTAAAGCGAAATATCAGATCTGTTCGTATTTAAATAGGATTGTTTACACAGTGTATCAATGAAGTTAGTAATACTGCAAATGGGTGATTTGATGTTTTCTATTTATCTACCATTGCTGTTGAAAATTAGACTATTAATGCACTGACCTTGTATCCGAAATTATCCGAAATGGTTGCATAACTCAGTATGGAAATGGCCAACATATTCCCTCTATATTTAACTTGTCCAGAGAGCCAATACTGTTTTATTTGGACAGAGACATAGATATCTAATTCCCTGATTTGGACTAACTAATAGATCAATATGTCAAGCCCTGTAATGCTTCAGTACACTTGAATGTAGCTCTGCTACTGACAGTTCTGGCTTTTAAGTTCAATAACTTAATAAGCTGCCTTTTTTATATTTTGATTTTATCAAATGCAGCATTAATAAGTTCATTAATAGTATACACGAACTAAAGGTACACTGAAGACCTTAAGCTAAAGCTATGCTACTGAGTGAAACTTGGCAGCAAATATAGCGTTTTTAATATAATTATAGGCACAGCCTATTAATGGAAAAGACATAAAATTTAGTGAAGTAGTTAGTTGGTCGTAAACAATTAAATCTCAATTTCGCCAATGTCTGATTTATCGTTTCATTACGTGTTTGAGTCATACAAGAAGCGTTCCTAACGTGCAAATTTAGTTAACAAAATGAGGGTATGTTATCTACCTTTTATATGATTTTTAGAAGGACCAAAGGGAAGTAACTAAAAACCGGAAGTGATCAACACAAAACTCACTTTGGACAGTATACAGAAATAATTCCCCCAATACTCTCGGGATACCTTAAAGTTGAAAAGACATTTATCTTTTTCCAACGCAAACTAGTCTTACATTTTTTTTTAATTTATTTCAGTTTGGCAGCAAAGTTCAAGGTTACAGCCATTGCTGTCACAGCTGTCAAATAAACAAGTTCCAGCTGCATCTATCCAATCTAGAGATCTTTTTGTAAAAAATAAAAAGAATGAAGAAAATCAGAATAAAAGTGTTATGTAAGTTCTTGCTAGCATGTAATTGGTGTAATTGATCATATTTTGATATCTTATTCAATGACTCATAGTCTACCATAGCTTTAACCATTCTTTATGTTCACTAAAATTACTGATGCCTAAATGAGGTAAACTATAAACCATTCCAACAAAGGTATTATTCCAAGGAATAAGTTTTGTAGGGTCAGTGCTTAGGGTACTGATTTCTGATAATCTTAGGTGGCATTTCATTCTGTCTTTTCCTTAATGTGTAACATCATGTATTATTGTCTTCAAGTTTTGTTTTTAATTTGATATGTGGATATTTATATAACTAGTAAAATCTATTATTCAAGTGGTATCAAACCAAACTTTTAACCCGTAAGCAGACAATACCACATGGCCATTAAAGCTTGCTCAAATTCCTAGAGTTTTTCTATCAGTGTGACAATCTTAAGAGTGTAATCACTAAATTCCTTATGAATGAATTATCTACATGTGGCATTATTTTAAACCAGAAAATATCCATGGTCCAAACTAAGATCAAACCGTCGACCTTCCAAGCAGTAAACAGACACTACTATGTTGCCTTTGAAGCTAGCTTGAATTCAAGATAATACATTTTCTGTTTTATACCTCTGTTCCATATATGTACAACATATATTATATATCTTACTATTTTAGGGTTATTCCAAAGAGAGATCAGATGTCTCCCCCTGATGTAAAAATGGAGCCTTATTCACCTTTCAATGCGAAACTTGCTGATAGCAAAGTGGATTTTGCTCTTGCCAGAATAGACGACTTGGTCAATTGGTCAAGAAAGGTACACTAATTTATGTGTGAAATGATGGATAGTTCCATACTTATTAGCTTATAGACTTTTCAAAGGAAATTAGAGCTCAAACGGTTCATTTCACTTATTTAGTCCAGAAGCCAGAGCTGTAATAATGTACTTAGATTAAAGAACATTTTAATAACAAAGCAGTCTAAATTTAGATAAATGGTTAAAGTGTTCATATCTATCTGATTTCTTCGCGTAAATATGGTTGCCTAAGCAAATATTTTAGTTGCATAAATGAATACATGTATCTGGTTTTCTCAAGCAAATTGACATATTCTGATTTTGTTGGAAGGGAGGGTTGGAAGGGAGAGCATTTTCTGTACTGAAGTCATGTAATTTATTTGTTGTGATAATATAATTTTTTTTTTTTATAGGGTTCCCTCTGGCCATTATCATTTGGACTAGCTTGTTGTGCTGTTGAGATGATGCATTTTGCTGCACCTAGATATGATATGGATCGTTTTGGTGTTGTATTCAGAGCTACTCCACGTCAGTCAGATTGTATTATTGTTGCAGGAACAGTTACCAATAAAATGGCTCCTGCATTGAGGAGAGTAAGTTAACTAGAATTGTTTAAAGCTAAGCTTTCAAGATAACTACATTTCGTCAGATGAATGGAAAACTGCTCTAACCTTTTTTTGCATTATTTACTTTTTTTTATTGTATGTATCTAAAAATAAGAGTGATTTGAATGTACGGTTAAGGACTATAAGGCCTAATTGGTATTTTGCTTTAATTTTAAGATTTAAACAGATTAGGTATGTTTTTCAAACCTCCAAAGTAATTAAGTTAAATTAGTATTTAGTTAGAGCAGTGCTTCATTCATTTGACGATTTGTTGTATAAATTATTGTTATTTAGGTGATATAATGTAAAGATTTAAAATGAACAAGGTGTAATCAAGCAGAGATCAGAACGTCATGTGTTACAGTAAAATTATGAAATTTTCCCTGTAGTTTTCCTTTTGCAAATTATCTGAAGTCAGAAATAATTATCTTACACCTTTAACGGATCAACAGCTTAACTGTTTTAACTTTGACATTGCTACTGAAGGTATTTATTATTGATGTTAATTAATGCAAGTAATTTAGTTATTTTTGCAAATATTTTCTATGTATAGTCTAATTATTTTAGATGTTCAGTTTCTTTGCATGGGTTGTACAGATTGGTTGACAAATGATATTGACACAACTTTAATTTCCAGTATAAGAAATAAAAAGTATTAATTGTATATTTTAGATCTATGATCAATTGTTGGCACCTAAATGGGTTATATCAATGGGTAGTTGTGCTAATGGTGGTGGATATTATCATTATTCTTATTCTGTACTGAGAGGATGTGATCGAGTTATACCAGTAGATATTTATGTACCAGGTAAGTACATCTATATATCATACAAGTATTGTAAGACATCTGGAGTTCTCCTGATTAGATCGCCAAAGTAAGAGAACTTAGATGTACGGTACTCTAAACTTTTGATCTGAAACGAAAATACAATTTTGGTATGACAACCAAAGTTCACCTTATTCAATTCCCAAGTAAGAGAAATTTGATGCATAGAACTGCATTTTTTAAATCTATATATTCCTTATCATTAGAGTTTATCTTTTGTATAATATATTTTATGGTAGTGCTTTGATGTTTCTTATATATATGTTTTTTTCAAATTCAGTCTGAAATACCATTAAACCAGCAGTCAGTAGTGAAAGGAAAATGCTAGGTAGCAATTAGCTGGTTCCAATAGACAATAATTCCACCAATTGATTTTGACATTACCAAAGTAATATCATAGGAATGCCTACATTTGGCTCTCATCTCCTTGTGGATGATCTAGATTTTAATTACAAAATGTTGATTAACTTAAGATCACAACACAATTCAATAAATCAGTAATTAATTGAACAATAACATGAACAATGTATCTTTAATTCATCATATAATGTAATGAAACTGTAGTTCTCCGACAAGCTGAGAATATTTCACAGCCCCAGGACTGACAATACTGTCCTGTTTTCTAAACTATTCAGTTTTCTTAATGTTGCATACAATGTTTTTGTGCAGTTTTCTCAACTTTCCACAGCATGTGAAATTATTGTATTAGTTGTTTTTTAATGACTTTAAACAATAACATCTTACATTATTTCAGGCTGTCCACCATCTGCAGAAGCTCTCACTTATGGTATCTTACAATTACAAAAGAAAATTAAGAGCACACCTATTACACAAGCATACTTTCGTAAATGAGTATTTTCTATAATAAACAGTTTTGTATGTAGTGTATTTATGTGTGACAAACATTTACTTTAACTATAGTGTCAGTGATATGATGCATGTTAACTTTAAACAATAAATTCAGATCTTATGATTTGTTAACATGATTAACTAATATATAGTTTCAAAAACTTTTGATTTAAGATCTTAGTGTTTTATGTATGGATATAAATTTGGCAAGGGATGTAATTGAATTAAAGAAGATCTTGAGGTACTATCTCTGAAGAAAGTTGATGTATTAATGAAGTAATTACTATTTTAAAAAATAAATTGTTGAAATTTGTAAACTGTTGTAATTGTTTTTCAATTATTTTAGTATTCAAAGAAAGTATATGCAAATCCTTTCATCGGTGAACAGAAGTATATGCTAATTCTTTCATTGGTGAACAGATAATGAATATTTAAAAATGGAATGCCCGGGTAATGTCAATTAGGCTTGCTATTCAATGGCAAAAAATTGTACTGTGGCTTTATGGGTTTGGCATCGTTCTCACAGTCTCTAGACAAGCCTAGATATCTGGACCCAAAACAGTAATCTAGTACAAAGAACAAGCCTACTTGATACAAAGGTACATGGAATAGTGGCCCTAAAATGTTTCATAACTGGACTTACCGTGGTATTTAGTGTCCTGCTCACCAAATTATTGTACACTCACAACACAAACATCTATCCTATAGCCCTAATTGATGGATGGTTAGTGATTTGAATCAGATCTGCATTAGTATAACAAGTGATGAATTGTGCCACATAAATATAAAATTTATCAATCATTGGTCCCTCAAGTGTTGAGCTTTTTGTAAAATATGTGGGATTTAAAAGGCAGTTGGATAAAAGTGATCAGAAATCTATCTTTATACAGGACACGAACTGTTACACATTGTAAATGCTTGTGCAGGTGAAGTCAGGAGTATGCAGTATGTATCTTAAAATGTTTGACCATCAGAAAAGATTCCTGTCAATTTATGAACAACTCTTCTATCAAATTATATACTGCCCTCCAGTTCCTTCACACATTCATAAATTATACTGTACTAAAAAGCATTTCAAAAAGTTGTAAAAGCAGTTTATTGTTAAATGATATTCAATTTTGCTTTTTCTAATTACATTGTAGTACATATGTCTTATGGACATGAAATAACAAAAATATCTCGAACTTGATATTGGTTCATAGAGATACATTAACTATAGTTTCGGAGGCTTATAAATAACTTTAGTCGCAACTCAAAAAATAAAATGTTCCTATAGAAATTCCATTTCCATTGCATGAATAATGAATGAATTAAACAATAACATAATAATTCTTCAAATTTGAATTTAAAAATTGAAGCAATCGATTAATTGCACTGTGAAAAAACTTTTTGAGGGCAGTGTATGCTTGTACACTGCAACTATGGATAGAATTTATAATACCAAAGAAAGTAAACTTCATGTAGTAAGCTTTGTAGTAAGTTCACTGAAGTGTCCTACAAATCAAGACATGATACTGCAATTTTTTTATCATTTTCCTCCTTACTAGTAGTTACTGGCACACACCAAGAATGGTGAATCGAGTACATATTTAAGCTTTGTATCTCGGCAACATAATGAAACAACTTGTATTCACCACTCAAAACATCCTAGCTACACAGGAAAACCAAAATTTTTTGCTCAGTGTAATGAAATAGAAGATTTCTGAAGCATATCAAATATAGACACAACTAACTACTGGCAAATTCTCAATTGTATATATTCTATCAGGCACATTCTAAGATTTCAAGAAGGACAAACAAACTTTTAGGATTTTTTCTTTATTTTTTTTCTTTATGTACACTCAAACAAGACAGTATAATTTATTTTAGTGGAATAAATCTTGAAGAGTGAGTGGCACCAATACCAGGACGTCCGTGCTTGACTGGTTTGTAGGTGATACTGAATTCTCCGAGATAATGTCCGATCATTTCAGGCTGAAAATAGAACAAGTATAAAATATCATTTAATGTTGTATCAAGACCAAGTTTCCCAAAGTCTTAAATTCAGGGAAGGAGATGGTTAGGTAGGATTAATTCAATACAGACATAGTAAATTTCCATACTGATAAAAATATGCAACATGAATGTATGGGTAAAGTAATAATTGATGTATATGCATACAAATCTGTGTATTTATTCATTTCTATTATATAAAATTGTTACTACTCAGATAAAATAATCCTTCATTGTCAATAATATGACCTTCAGAGAGCTGGGTTATGTTTTCATCACTATAGTAACAATAATAACAAAACTGTATCGGCATAAAAATGTGTATTTTTCTTCAAGAAACTTGAACAATAAATATTGGTAAGTTACTACTCAGATAAAATAATCCTTCATTGTCAATAATATGACCTTCAGAGAGCTGGGTTATGTTTTCATCACTATAGTAACAATTACAACAAAACTGTATCAATGTATCGACATTAAAATGTGTATTTTTCTTCAAGAAACTTGTACAATAAATACCGATAAGTTACTACTCAGATAAAATAATCCTTCATTGTCAAAAATATGACCTTCAGAGAGCTGGGTTATGTTTTCATCACTATAGTAACCATAACAACCAAAAAACAGCATCAACACAACAAATGTATCATTTTTATAAAAGATGCTTATTTTGATATTGGATATAATTAATATTGACAATATGGACACCATCCTTAACTATTGCTTGATCATTAATATGTTTGGTTTTCTTATACACTGAATAGTTCAATTATAAACGCTAACAATTAGTGTCTTAAATACTTAATGTTTGAATGGTCGTACTATAGGGACTTTTTTTTCTACATTAAGCATTTTAAACTTTAAAATTCTCAAAAATCACATAATTTTGCAATAGCCAAGGTGTGGTCTTTTACGTAGAATAACACTGTAGAATTGTTTTTTATAACTGTTACTTTTCAGATAAAATAATCCTTCATTGTCAGAAGTATGACCTTCAGAAAGCTGGGTTATGTTTTCATCACTATAGTAACAATAAAAACAGTTCTGAAACAGCAAATTATCTTTTTTCTTCAAGCATAAAGTTCTATGCGGGATAATGTAGTACTGATGAACTGTGTACTAGTGGTTAAATGCTTTTTTACAAAATATTTAATATCAACAAGTCGAGGGTTGCCCGCAAAAAGTAAAAATTGATGTATCAGTAGTTACTATTCAGAGTATATTGTACTTCATAGTCAGAAGTATGACCTTCAGAGAGCTGGGTTATGTTTTCATCACTATAGTAACAATAAACCTGAACAGTTGACACTACCACATGGAAGACCACATGACTTAGGGACTGCACTATATTATCTTAAGCTGCAAGATTCATTCATACTAAATTAGGGTGAAAAAGACCAGAATAACTTTTACTTAGTACTTTTGGATAAAATTAACCCGCAATAACTCAAAAACAAGTTTTAGATAGAGCAAAAAGAAAGGTAATCAGTGGCAATTGTACAATAATATATCATTTAATATAAGTTACTACTCAGATAAAATAATCCTTCATTGTCAATAATATGACCTTCAGAGAGCTGGGTTATGTTTTCATCACCATAGTAACCATTACAAGACTTACCACACCTTATAAATGCACATTATTTTTAGTAACATATAATATTAAATTTTATTATTTATTAAGTTAAATTCTTTATAAGGAATGTAAATACAAGAGGAAGAAATACAATTGATAGGCCAGCAATTAACTAGTTTACATCCTTTTTTATTTTTAAGTTGTTACATGTAGACAAGTTTTTTAATGACCCATCAGTAATATAGTCACTGTCAACAAGTAGTGTAGATTAGCAATCTTAGTTAATTTTCATAATCTCATTCATCAGTAATGAACATAATTTATTTGACAGAAGAAACTCCTTTAGTGATACTATATCAAGGTTAGACATAAATTGTTCTTTATTCAAAGAAATCAATAACTATTGTTGTAACTTGATTATCAACAGAATTAGAAAAAAACACAATCTGGTTACTTATCAGAATTAAAATACTCCTTCATAGTCTCCTATACAAGACTTTCAGAGAGCTGGGTTATGTTTTCATCATTAATGTAACCACTGTAAACCTAACACAACTGTTGTGTATCAACAAGTGTATTTTCATCCTCATCCTTGTCAACAAAGGCAGCGAGTATGATTGTACAAAACTTGTAAATCTATACAAAGAAATAACTTACCTTAATTTCAACTTGGTTAAACACTTTTCCATTATAAACACCAACGATGCTTCCAATCATTTCTGGTACAATAACCATGTTTCTAAGATGTGTCTTGACTACCTGTAACAAATATTTCATTCTTTAACATTTTAACAATACTATAATTGTCAGAACCTAACAGAAATATGAACACTAAATACTTCAAACGATTATCTAAAACAAATCACAGTTTAACCTGATTTTTCAAGTTTCAAAGCCAGTAAAAATAATCTCTTAACACTTGTTGGTCACATATACTTGGAACATGGAACAGTTATCTGTTTATATAAGTTTTGTAGCTGTACCATGGCATGTCAAGTAAATGCAAATAAAAGTATATAATGCAATCAGAGATTAAACTATCAACAAATGTCTATCTTTACATAGACGTTACTGAGTGAGCTGAGTTTTCTCATCATATTACATATCATGTATGTTTTATAATAAACATTCACATAGATAAATTAAAGATAAGTTATTACTATCATACAATGCACATTAAGACAAAGCACTGATAGATTGTATTCAGAGTTGAAACTATCAACAAATGTCTATCTTTATATAGACATTTCTGAGTGAGCTGAGTTTTCTCATCATTATAACCGTAATCAATTCATTATTATTTTTGTACCTACTTTCCCACCTATTAATTGTGGTATCTTTTTATTGTTTTGACTATAACAACTCGCAGCATTGCCTTCAAAATAATGACTGATCCAGTTTTAATGTCAATTTATAACATATAAGCGAATGACATAAACAAAAAGAAAGTCACTGAAACAAGATTGAATTTAATGATAATGGTCATAATTAGTAAGTTGTATATGTGAAAATACCATCCGACAGTATACAGCATACTAGTACAATAAATTCATGCTTATTTGATGTATTCAGAGAAATATTATCAACAGAATGTCTACCTTGTATAAACATTACAGAGTGAGCTGAGTATTCTCATCATAAAACATAAATTATCAAACTTTCATAATTCAATTTATACATCATATCTTACATCAATCTACACAGTTTTGTCAATATATGTATTCAGAGAACAATTGTCAACAAATGTCTATTTCTTTATAAACATTACAGAGTGAGCTGAGTTTTCTCATCATAATACATGTAGCTGTAACATACAACCATTTATACTTAAACAAATAAAATATACCTCTGGCTTTTCAAGTGGAGGAGCATCTTTCTTTGCCTTTCTCAATCTCTTGATTAAAGCTAATGGTTTTCTTTTCAACCCACGTTGGAAACGACGTCTCACACGGCAGCTGAATAACTCGGTCAATTGTTCACTGAAAAAGAAAACCCTTGTATAATTATCAAATAGAAGAGAACATAGCATACATAAGTAAATATTCATGTCAAGAAAAAAGAGACAGGTGTCCAGACCAATAATCAATTTTATACTCCCACTGAAAGTAAATTAAAACACAACTCCTTTAATTCACACATTGATCAGTTGTCAAGACGCATACAAGCTCTGTTGACACATTTTAACACGAATAAGTGAAGTGTTTTACTTAATCTGTAGACATATTTGACCCCATCCAGCCAGTTGCCAGTTATGGTTGTTCACATATGACCTGTCTTTATAGAAATAAGAATACAATTCTTACGTTGTCATATCCAGCAATTGGTCAAGATCGACACCTCTGTAGGTGAACTTCTTGAATGTTCGCTTCTTCTTAATAGCTTCATTATCTGCCTGAAAAGTAAGAAAATTCTTGGTAAAACAATTTAAGACACTAGTCAACAAAATACAGACCATTATTTTTTGTATAATGTGGAAAATAATGTAACATCCAATCATGGATATGGTTTAAAGTGTTGCACAACATTTAGTCCTAAATATAAGACCCTATGTATGTTTTTTATCATTTGGACATTTCTCTGTTACGTAGGGTCTTAACGGATTGCTTCAAAAACGCATAGCAAAAATTTTAGTGTACAGACATCGATTCAGGTCTGAACGTTCTACTCGTTTTAATTCGAAAAATTTGCAATAAAACGATACACCAATAGAAAGATAAACGAAAAATACACATGATAAAAGTAAAATTATTTCAAATTCTAACCTTAGACAGTCAAATAATCCATTTAAACTCCTTAATTGACGAGTACTTTCAGTTTGTCACAATAACCATGCAATAATAGCCAAAGCAATCCGAATTCAAATTGGGTCATGTGATTTGTAAGAATTGATTTTGAACGAATTTATAAGGTATGCTATAGAAGGCAAGAACGACAACTCTGGAAAAAAAATTTCGTTTAACCGAAGCGACACTTTATTTACCGGCAAGAATTCAGTTCAAAATGGCGGCGAACGGCGACAACCCTGGATGGCAGTAAAAGAAATTAGTGTTTCTGTAAGCGAAAAACCTGATTATTATCTTTTGATTTATGGAAAGAATAAAAGTAAACTTTTATCTATCGTTTGGTGCTAATTTGACCCACATTCATTTACTTTTTGAAAAAAATATTTTGCTATGCGTTTTTGAAGCAATCCGTTAAGACCCTACATAACAGAAAAACGTCCGTATGATAAAATAGTTATGTAGGGTCTTATATTTAGGACTACACAACATTATGCAACAGAGTTTAATATAAAAAATATAACAGTATTAGCCAGAAATTTTGACAAGTGCTAACACAGTTAATGACTTGTAATAGCAATGATCCTAGTATTTAACTACCCTGACATCAAATTAATTACTAATTTTCACTACCTAATAAATTTGAACAATTGATGATTCACGTCCCAGATTTTGGGCAATTTATCGTAGACATACTTAAAAAACTAGTTAACATTGGTTATGTGCCGCACGCTGCAATATGCTTTCTACATAACTAGAGTGTCTTATGAACCAGTCATTGCAATCTTATTATTCAACAATATAGTAGTGAACTTAGCAGTGACAGTCATTGCAACAATAACAATACAAGTCAAAGCATTATTTCATGTCATAACTCAATATCTTGCCGCAGAATAAGATGTTTAACTAGGCGTGGTTTTACCATATGAAGTACTCAAAAATTGAAAGGAAACGTCAAACATTTACACTAATTGACGTGAAAAAAGCTCTATTTACATTGACACAGATAACCAATGCCGGTTTTTACGACTAATTTATCCCGCTATCAAACAGTTATAAAAGAAATTATCGAATGACAATGACAGAAAGACATTTATTCTAAGTATGTCTTTGCATAAAACTAAATATTACAAGTGATCACTCCGATAAATGCCGATTACAAATGTATTTTATCATTCTCACCATCTTGATCGACGAACTGCCAACCGGAAAAGGAAGTTGCAATAATCAACAAGAGTTATCTTTCCTGACGGGGACATGACTAAGCTGCGTACCGTTGCAGCCGGATGCCAGACTCCAAACTTCCCGCAGCGGTTATTTCCCTTTATTAAATCAATAACCACTGCCACCACACCTGAGTGCCGATTTTTCTTTCATCTTTTCTTTTACATTTCAATATTTTCTAAAAAATGTGTCTTCTCGTGTTGTAAATTGTGATGTTCAAAGTACATAAAGATAAAATATAGTTTGCTATTTATTATATATGAATTAGAGTATCATCGAGCTAACGACATGTGCTTCCCTCGGTGTACATATTGTTGTCCTGTATACTAATGTTACTACATGTATATTGAAATGTGCCACTTTTGTGATACAGATCAATCTTAAGACTGCGCTTTAAACAATGGCATACGATATCACACAGTTGGAACATTTTAACAGGAATAAAATGAACTTAAAATATCTATCATTTGATGTAACTGGTGTATTGTTTGATTATACTGTATTGTCATATTATATCTATTTTCCTCTATACATGTATTTATCATATGTACATAAATTCGCATTGTTGTGTACAGGCCGGATGCCTGTTTATACAAAATAAATTGAACTGAACTGAACTGACCAACGACCCTATATATGGTCCATTAAAAGACCAACATATTTCATTCTCGTACCCAGATGCTACCAAGATTCTTGATCAAGAATCTTGATAGCATCTGCATGGGAACGAGGATGACATATTTGGAGGGAATCGTACATAGGCTTCTCGATTCTCCACATATCCCATATAGGGATATAGAACATCAACAAAAAGAAAACACGTTATTTTTAGACTCGACATCATTGTGGTCATCCCAGTTTCCAGTACAACTATCAATTACAGTGTACATGTTAAAATCTAGCGGGGGGGGGGACCCCCCCCCCTGAAATTTCCAAAATATACCCATCCATGAGTGTATTTTTTAACTGTAGGCCATGAAGCATTTTTTCTAGGGCTTGCTCCGCTCGCTTTTGTGCTTGAAATAGATCTAATGGTTATGTAGCTTTTATTATGTGAAAAATCAACTTCAAATAAAACAGTTTTAAATGATGTTTTCATTATTATGCATGTATCAGGGATGTAAATCTAATTTTCTGGATGCATAACTATCTTATTGCCAGAGCTATGGCCATGGAAAGAGGGTAATGTGTAAACACTTTTCTATTCGCTTTTAACATCCGATTTTGTACCCTCATTGCAGACAGTAAAGGCGTACACACAAATATCTTCTTCCGTACAAAATAAAATGGTTTAGTTTTCAACAATTATACATGTCTTTGTCTGAAAATAAAAAAAACGACTACAATGACTTCTTAATTAAATCATTACATCCCAATGAACTTTAGGAACACTTTTCAATGCTTAGGGTAAAATCAAGACAGTAATCATTGGTGACAATCCAATTGTTTTCTATTATTTGTGGACGTCACAATGATAACCTGCTGTTTCTTATACTTCACTTTGATCATTGTCGATGCAAAAAATGTACGTATTACCTGTGATAAGCCGCATACTTAAAAAGCACGTATATGTATAAATAACAGGTACAGTGCTAACGGAAATTTAATATTGATTATATAAGGTTAAAACATAGTCAAACCCACAAAGTCTTTAACTGAACTAACAAATGTGTTGCTTTATAGTTGCATTTTATTTCTAAGTCAAATAGCTTACACGAATACAACATATTTTTTCATATCATATGTTCTATATACATAATAAAAAAATACGACTAGTATAACAAACGCATCATTAATTTGAAAACTTGAATGTTTTTGTTCAAACAAATGACGTGGTTCAGTTGAAACATAAAACTAATACACTGATTAATAATGAGCGAGATCATAACTCGTTAAAACAACGCTTCGCAAAAAACAACATAGTAACGGAAATTTTGTTCACAGAGATATCTGCCACCTGACATTAGGCCATGCCAAAGCGGAATTCTGTTAAGCGTCAACTCAAATTTGACAAACCTAGGTACCTATTCACAAAAACACACAAACCGAAAACGAAAACTCAAATATTTTTACGACAAAAACAATGCATTATATCTTTTTTTTCAATGGAATAACATCCTTGTAATATGAAACGATCGTCTGAATTTAATATAATATGACTAGTGAGTTGTTTTTCCCCGTAAAATATATATTACATATTAATGACGCGGTTATGATGAATTGCTAACGATGAATAACGAATAACGTCGTTGCCGAACACAATTTTCCCTGAATTAAATTGTCGTATTGAATCCCGGAACATCGGAATTATTTAAGAAAATTTTACCAACAATTTTGTTTTTTTTATTTTGATTGAGGACTCTAAAACCTACGCGCACGCGGACGCTTAACAAAATTCCGATATGGCATGGCCTTATTTGATCTCTGCAATAATATTTAACAAAATGACGAGTACGTGATTTTAATGTGTTCGTATCTTTTCAATTCAGTAAAGTGATATACATGTTTATATGCAATCTGATTAAAACCCGATCTACAATTTTACCGCTCGCATACTCGCTAATGTAGATCTGGCCTTTTCCAAACGAAGGTCACGTTCAGGTGACCTTTTCTCATTATAATATTCATGACGAAATTGTTATGATACGTAACTTGTTTACATCGTCTACGTCACGAAATTTGAAATGAGCCGCCCAATCGCAGCCTGTGAATATTACCGCGGTTAAATTAGCAAGCAAAACTTGGTCTAAAAATAGAAATTACGAAATCAAAATGTGACTAATAGTGTTTTCGTCTAGATGAAAGCTACGCATTGATTGGTCGACACAAAGTTCATCTCGACGTGACCTCAAAGGGAAAAAGTACAGATCCAGTACGACCGTGGTCAACTGGATATGTGTTTACACAGATTGGTTTATATGATATAAAGAACATATTGAGAGGGTCCCGAGGAGTCATGGCCATTAACATGAGAAATAGATTGTAAGGGCATCTGGCACAAAATCTGTTGATACATTTATCTGTATAAATGGTGACCTTGAGTTGGCAATGCAAACAATAAAGCTCTTAGCCACACAATTTCCGAATTTGTTTTCAAAATTTCGTTATATAATTCCATGTTTAGTCTTGAGTCCCTTTTAGCGGGCCAATATTTAAATATGTTGATCCTTGAGGCGGTGTCAATATTGAACCCATTGCAGGGGCTAAATTTGAAAAAAAGGGTGGCTGACCTTTAGAAAATGCAAAAGTTGATGACTGATGGCTTAAAATTTTGTCAATACAATTTCAAGAGCCTTATGACGGACGTCGGACAAACATCAATCAGAATAGATCGCATTGAACAGATCGTGCTCTGGCTCTGGTGAGCTATAATATAAAGATCTGCTAAACACTGTTGTCTTATGGTACTTGGTCTACTTGTTCGAGACTAATACGTGTATTTTATTAACCTTTGGTAAAATAGTATTTTCATTTTCAAACTTACAATGCTGTTTTATTACGGACAAAAACATAAAATATCCGTTACCTATAGTAACGGAAATTTGGTACACTTATAATCTCTGTCTGTCGTATTTTAATAATTTCTTGAAGTAAACCAATATTTGAATCTAAAGCCATATTTGTGCTCGTAGTTCATAATACACAACGAGTTAATTTCAGCTCAACATATAACTTATATCGCAATTAATAAAAGAACTGTCAACCTTTAAAAATCTTCATAATTAAACTATTTCTAATTTTATCTAACATATTCAAAAATGAGTTATTTTACCACGAGGCGTTCCTGAAGTCATAAGTGACATAAATATATGATGCACTGACTGGCGTAATGTCCCCACGAAACGTATATGACTGATATTCCAAACATGGTAACGGAAATTTAAATCACGGAAATTTTAAATTCGTATTGAAATTACGTGGTTTGAGCTTTACAAAGTTACAAACGAAGAATTATTCGACCATCTATAAACAGTTATAGTCAATTGATGTATTTATCGTCATTATACCGTTTCAATATAGCTGGTATTTTCAGCAGCATCGGTAACGGAAATTTTGCTTATTTACTTTTTATTGACCCCTTTCATAGTTGTCTTTCATGTACTTTCATATATCATTCATACCAAAGGGTTTTGTTAATGTATTTAATAATCAATGAAACTAAGATAACATTTAGGCGTTTTTTATAATTCTGTGTTGATATTTTGCTTTCCAATCTAGCTGTGGAAGATACGGTATTGGAAATTTTATGAAAAGTACAAAGTCTGGCGACATGCACTCTGTATTAGATTCAAAAATGTCTGACATACTGTTTTACAGAGCCTTTTAAGTACAAATTTCAATTGTTTACCAATGCATATGCATGAAAATTTAACTCTTTCAGTGGCCGTGTTCTCAGCAATTTTATTGCAAACAACACAGTAGTGGACTGGCGACAGTAACGGAAATTTAACAAAAGGGTCTAAAATGGCGGTTAAGATTTTATCAACAGTCCGATTTTTGTAATTCATCTACTAGGCAATGGACGAAACACTTAAATTCATTTTCTTACTTACTAGCAGGGAGTTATGTAACATTTTGTCAAATGGACCTTCGTATTGAGAATGACCGAATATGTTTCGTTATTATGCAAACAGTGTATAATGTGGCTGTGATTCGAAAGTTTGGACCCCCCTAGAAAAAATTTGGACCCCCTAGAAAAAATTCCTGAATCCGCCCCTAATTAGTGTACTTATAATTTTTATCTACATAGAGCTATATCAAAACAAATGAGCTCTTTCTCAATGTTACTTATAACAAGTCAAAATTTCAAAAATAAATGCTAAAAATTCTATAACATATTCAGGTCAACAATACCTGTTAAATGTAGATAGATTTCAGGACACATGCAGCTTTTCACCCGACAAATCCACCCGTAGACAGTGCCAAGCCCGGTTGAGAAATGGAATGAGCGTATATCACTGTTGAACCAAGGTCCATGTGCGAACTAAGAAGACCGGTGGAGAAATAATTAATTCCAAGTTTGTCAACTCTGGAATGATTTAATTTTAAGAATGAAGTTTCGTTCTGGCCTGGGTCTGCATACTTAGAAGCGGACAGACCGCGGTTGAGAAAAAAACAACTAATACAACAACAACAACATGCATTCTATTACTGTTGTATAAGCATAATGACGTCATGATGAAGAGTACAAGAACAGCTAGGTTATGTTGACCTGGATTAATGATATAATTGATAGCATTTTATTTTATTATTTACATACAGTACTTGTAGGTCGTTCCATTTCGAATCAACAAATTTTTTAAACTTTTCTTTGGTCAACCTTACAAATTTGCTTGAAACATTCAACATGTACTTAGGCCTACGTCTTTAAGGAGGGGTGTAATTTCCCATTTTCTGATTTTCGTGCTGAAGCCATGTTTAGGCACCTATATCTCCCCAACTATGATTATTTTATATCTAAAAGTGGCAAATATTATGAATTGGAGGTCGCAAAAATTGTGCTCGATCAAGTATAGAATATAGAAATTTGCTAAACTTGTTCATTGTTTTTTTTTTTAATTGACATTCCATATTCAGGTCTTACGCTAATTGGACTAAGTTCATTCCAACATACATGTACATGTATATTATCAGTAGGGAATACTTCCCGTTCGGGAAACAAGGGGATTCCCCTTCAGTGCTTCCCGATCGGGCAGCAAATGTCAAAATCCTTCCCGATCGGGAAGTATTTTGGCCTTTTTTGACGTACTTTACAAAAAATGGCCGCTGCATAAAAGTATTTGACCTACAAAAATATGAAAAGCACCATCTGATACAGGAGAGGTGTATCTAAAATACTACCGAGTCGTTTTCTTTTAAAATGCCTACTATTAAAATAATTCGAATTTGAAATTCAGAAAAAAATATGACTGCAAAGAACAAAGTTGTTTCCCGTTCTTGAAACATTGCTACCCGATCAGGAAGCAAGTTATACTATATGTTATTTAGTTTGTATGTAATGCAAATTAAACTTAAGCAATAGACATCTTTTTTTGGTAATGGAAATATTGCATTGATTCCAATGCATATGTTAGAATCACTTTTCACAGGTACCATTCATAGTAGTTTAGCTAATTTTAAAGGGACAAGTATAGAAATTTAGTCACATTGTTCTTTTTTATATGTATAATCATAACACCCCAAAAGATATTCAAATAAGTTAAATTATTTATAGATTTGACTTGTGTATAAATGTAAAGTATTATTGGTTGGGTTTAACACTGTAGCAACACATTGTTATTGTCATGTTTCATATTACAACCTACAGCTGTAAGTCAACATACTCACTGTTTTTGGAAAGGCTAAATCTCTGAAATAAACGGTTCACTAGTTACTAAGCGCATACTTGGTCAGTTACTGACAGCTGCTCTACATGATTTAAAATCAGTGGTGAGAGGAAGAATAGTCTTAGAAATTATTTCATGACCAAGCTCTGTGACCCCCAACTAATCTAGACCAGCGGCATACTTAACAATTAATACAAATTTAAACTGATTATAAAACTCATCAATAAACACTAACATAAAATTGCAAATGTGGTTCAATTCATTTTTTACAATTCTTAATTTTTGTAAATTGTAAAACCTGATTATTTGGGAGTAAGCAATGACACCTGAGGGCCATAAGTATATCTTTTGCTATGAAAATTAAGTTTGAGCAGTATTGTTAAACTATTTCTACAAGTTAACTAAGTGAAGAAATAGTTATCATATTTCAATCCTGCTTTCTATGTTAAAATGGGCATAGGCCAAGTGACTTACATAAAAACAGCATATCTAAAAATATGTTTTAAATCTTAAGAAAAATATGTGAATGCTTAAAGCACAGTCACATCATCATTTCTATCATTATTTCACAAGAAATAGAGTACATGAACTGTCTCCAATAACCTTTTTTACGGTATGTAATCCCATACTAAGCATTTATTTGTTCTCAGTTAATAATTGCTCGTTGATATTTTTACATATTCTTTAAAATAAATACATCATGCAAAACACATGCTTTTTCAAATGTTTACTATGTATTTTCAAAACTCGCAAACAATATTGAACCCAATATACATTATATTAATTTCTGTTTAAACATTAATGACAATCTTGATAGTTGGTAAAACTATATTTCAATTCATTCTACAGATTTATCATGCATTGTATTTGAGTTTGGTCAAACTTAGAAAATAGAAATGTTGTTATATGCTGCTTAAGAAATTATTAATTCGTCAATAACCATATCATACTAAATAGTAAAGAGTTATTTTCTTCATTCAACACATTGCAGAAATTTTATTATTCAATCTTATGAACCCCTTTATTAACATACAAAACATATACCTGACAGAAAAAGGCTCATATATATTACAAAGTAATTAATTCTATGTCATTTTATTTTCAAATATAGGGGAGAATGTTTTATTTTAAGATAATTATACAATGTACAACTATGAACATCTATTTTGTTTTATTTTTGTTTTAGCAAGATACTGCTTAGCTCTTCTGGTTATAATCATGTACATATGTAGTGTAATGAATAAAACCCATAGTAAGTTCAAACATCTACACTTGACTTAAGTACTAACATTTGACAACCAAGAATACCAGACTTTCCAGCCTTGGCTCATTTTAATTACCCAATAGAATTATGGTAAAGTTACAGATTTGTGAAACTAATCAAATATTGTGGTACTTAAATGTGAGAGTTCATATAACTAAATATATTCACAACTATGAACATGAATAAAAGTTTGGACAATTAATTTTGTTTTGATTAGAATATTCTGGTAGAAAATCAGAATGTTTATTTCGAGTGTATGTGTTCGATCATTAGTTACTATACTTACTGTATTATACAGCCTTAAATTCTTTACAAATAAGTAGGGATCTCTTTTGCTGAAATTAGTTTTGCAATGCATACAAACTATATTAAAAAAGTATAACTTGCTTCCTAATCGGGAAGCAATGTTTCCAGAACGGGAAACAACTTTTTTCTTTTCAGTCATATTTTTTTCCTGAATTTCAAATTCGGATTATTTCAATTGTAGGCATTTTAAAAGAAAACGACTCGGTAGGATTTTAGATACACCTCTCCTGTATCAGATGGTATTTTTGTATTCATTGTTTTTAACAATGAATACTCTGTTACCAATAGATAAATAGCGGTATTCCGATCGGAGTCCTATACTGACCTATTGACCTATATACTAATCAACGAAACCGAACAGCATCCGGCTATAAAATAGTTCGCAAATAGTTCTTTTGTTTCATCGATCATCTGTGTATTCCTACGTGTCAATTTAATTACGCATTTAACTCGATCTACATCAAACCTTTCTTCAAAGTGAAACCGAGTATTGACAAATTTTTGAACAATTGAACAATGGTAGAAAAATAATTACGTAACTGACAATCGCGGATGTATACATCGATTTCATTCATGAAAAATTATGAATGAAACTACGTTCCCGTATCAAGCACTATAGTCACGTGACGACCATCAACCTGGTTCCCTGGACTTATATCACTACGTTAGATAAAATTGACTGGTTTACTGCTGTCGATAATTGTGTGGTACGGTCGTGTCAAAAATCGATACGCAGTCAAACATAGTAATCAAAATGGCTGCTCTAAACGACGGATGAAGTTTACGGCAATGAAAAATGGCAAAAGAAGCCTGTACCATCTAGTTATTTAATCTAAGAGCGTAATTATTGAGGGGATTAAAGATTACTGTGACGATCTAAACCGCACGAAGCGGTGTGACACTTATGATCATGTATCTAGTCCGAATTATGCTAGTGATGACAGTTCGCTTGCGGTCCTACTAAATACCACTAAGACACTACTAAGCACTACTAAGCACTACTAAGACACAGCAAACACCACTAAGACACTACTAAGCACTACTAAGACAGGATTTTAGGTGTTTTAATTGTATAAAATGTTATTATATGTTGATTTAACTACTAAATACGACATTTTCAGATGATTTTGCAAAAAAAAAAACCAGTTAAAAATGATATTTTAGCGCAAATAATTAAGTGAATAGATGAAAAAAAAAATGAAATCTCATTTCACCTCTAAAACTCGAATGATATAAATAAGTACTTTATCTTGAACAAAATATTGTCAAAAAATTAAACATCTGTTAGATTTTGTTAAAAACAAATATTTTACAGGAGATATTTAATTAGAAAATAAAATTATAGACCAAAAGATGAAATTTAATGTTCACTACTAAGACACTACAAACACCACTAAGACACTACTACGCACTACTAAGACAGGATTTAAGTTGTTTTAATTGTATAAAATGTTATCAAATTTTGATATAAAAACTAAATACGAAATTCTGATACGGTTTTGGAAAAAATCATCTGCTAAAAAGGATATATAGTAATAGTTAAATGAATAGACGAAAATATGAAATCCCATATTTCACTACTAAGACACGAATTAAGTATATTATCTTGATTAAAATGCTGTTAAAAGTTTCTAGGGAATCTTAATGTTAGATTTTGTAAAAAAAAACCAAGTTTACTGGAGATATTTCAATTAGAAATAAAAGAATATAGACCAAAAGATGAAATTTAATGTTCACTACTAAGACACCACAAACACCACTAAGACACTACTAAGCACTACTAAGACAGTATTTTAATCGTTTTAATTGTATAAAATGTTATTAAATGTTGATTTGAAACAAAATACGAAATTCTAAGTTGGTTTTGAAAATAAATCAAAAGCTAAAACGATATTTAATAATTGCAAAATAAATAGACGAACAGATTAAATCTCATTTTTCACTACTAAGACACGAATTAAGTATATTTTGTTGATGAAAATGTTGTTAGAAATTTAAAAGGAATCTTATTACGACTAAGACACTACTAAGGTATATTCAGCCACTAATAAGACACTACAAAGCTATATTTAGTCACTATTAAGACACTACTAAGCTATACTAAGTCACTACTAAGACAAAACTAAGTTATATTAAGTCACTACTATGACACTATTAAGCAAGACTAAGTCACTACATAGCTATATTAAGTTACTACTAAGCTATAATAAGTCACTACTAAGACACTACTAAGCTATACTACGTCACTACTAAGCTATAATAAGTCACTACTAAGACACTACTAAGCTATACTAAGTCACTACTAAGCTTTATTAAGTTACTACTAAGACACCACTAAGCTATACTAATTCACTACAAAGCTATATTCAGTCACAACTAAGACACCACTAAGCTATATTAAGTCACTACTAAGCTATAATAAGTCACTACTAAGACACCACTAAGCTATACAAGGTCACTACAAAGCTATATTCAGTCACTACTAAGACACTAATTAGCTATACTAAGTCACTACTAAGCTATACTAAGTCACTACTAAGTCACTACTTAGCTATACTAAGACACTACTAAGTTATACTGAGTCACTACTAAGACACTACTTAGTTATATTAAGATACAACTAAGTCACTACTTAGACATTACTTAGCTATACTAAGCGACTACTAAGACACCACTAAGCTATACTTAGTCACTACTCAGACACCAGTTAGCTATACTAAGTCACTACTAAGCTATAATAAGTCACTACTAAGACACTACTAAGCTATACTAAGTCACTACTAAGCTATATTAAGTTACTTCTAAGCTATAATATGTCACTACTAAGACACTACTAAGCTATACTACGTCACTACTAAGCCATAATAAGTCACTACTAAGACACTTCTAAGCAAGACTAAGTCACTACTAAGCTATATTAAGTTACTTTTAAGCTATAATAAGTCACTACTAAGACACTACTAAGCTATACTTAGACAATACTAAGCTATAATAAGTCACTACTAAGCTATATTATGTTACTACTAAGACATCACTAAGCTGTATTAAGTAACTACTAAGCTATATTAAGTTACTACTAAGCTATATAAAGTTACTACTAAGACATCACTAAGCTGTAATAAGTTACTACTAAGCTACATTAAGTTACTACTAAGCTGTATTAAGTTACTACTAAGCTATATTAATTTACTACTAAGCTATACTACGTCACTACTAAGCTATATTATGTCAGTACGAAGCTATACTAAGTCACTACTAAGACACTACTATGCTTTTCGTGTACTCAGTCACTACTAAGACACTACTATGCTATACATGTACTTAGTCACTACTAAGACAGTACTAAGTTATACTAAGTCACTTCTAAGACACTACTAAGCTATACTAAGTCACTACGACGCTATATTCAGTCATTGCTAAGACACTACTTAGTTGTACTAAGCTATCATTAGTCACTACTAAGGCACTACTAAGCTAAACTAAGTCACTACTAAGACACTACAAAGCTATATTCAGTCACTACTAAGACACTACTAAGTTATAGTCAGTCACTACTAAAACACTACTAAGCTATATTCAGTCACTACTAAGACACTACTAAGCTATATTCAGTCACTACTAGAACACTACAAAGCTATATTAAATAACTACTAAGACACTACAAAGCTATATTTAGTCACTACTAAGACTCTACAAAGCTATATTAAGTCACCACTAAGTTATATTTAGTCACTACAAAAACACTACTAAGCTATATTTAGTCACTACTAAGACATTACTTATCTATATTCAGTAACTACTTAAATACTACAAAGCTATATTCAGTCACTCATGGCGTGTGTTCTGTAAGACCTTAGAGCACGCTTGTGCAAAGGAAGTTGCTCGTTCTGGAAGTGCTTCTAATATTAAGGGTGTGCCATAAGTCATGGAAAGACGGAACTCATCTTTATCAGCGCTCCTTGGTGCTTGACAGGGCCGCGTAACGGACATATACGTCAGTTTATGAATTTTTTTTATTGAATTGCCCATTGTTTTGTTTCATTTTTTCAACAGTCATGGGCGCATGCACTTACCCCGCTGATTTTTTATTCACTATTTTACTTCTGTACTTACGATCGATAAAATATTAAAATCAGCGGAGTTATTGCATGCCTTATTGCATGGAGGAAGTCACTATACACATAAGTTACATGAAATTATTAAACAACTAATGTAAATGTGCATTATAAATTATGTAGCGCCATCTATACAATCAACAAAATTTCTAATCAGTCACTTTTAATTTCAAAATAACTTTAAAAATAAAATTAAATTCGCTCGATTTTTTAAACATGAACATGTGGGTCACATACAGAAAAAAAAAACTGGTCACCGATGCACATGATCCATAGAACAAATTTGTCTCAATTTCTGGTATTGCAAATTTTGCACGTTGTCCACGTGCACATAAAAGAAACACTTGAACCAACCCGTTTGAACACATTTACAAACGTTGTTGTTATCCAGACTGGAAAACGTATAAAATGAGAAAAACATCCCTGGTGGATCGGGACCGAGCGGTCGAGATGTTGGAAGGTGGTACATCTTTACGTCGGGTTTGTTGAAATTAATTATTGCAATGTACTTGATGCTATTTAATACGTTGTGATACGAAATTGCACACTCGTTTCACAAAATATTCATGCCAATCCGACGAGCTCAAACTCTAGCGCAGATCGAGAGGTTATGGGTTTGATTCTCAGGCGGGGCATACTTACATGGAGCTTGGTCAAGGAATAATTTTCCCCGCAATTCTCCCTCCTACCACTGACTCTAACTCATGTAGGTCAGAAGTATGCACCTAGTAACTGGTTAACAGCCAAATCCAGAGATTTAGCCTTTCCAGGAACGGCGGGTAGCCTGCATGTCCGCCGTGATATGACATATACAATGTGTTTCTACGGTGCTGAACCCAACCAAAAAGAAGAATATAACCGTATTTACGGATGAAACCAGAATGTCATTACAAAACCCAGATGGTCGACAACGCATCTATCGAAGACTCAATGAAAGGCATAGTGCTAATTGTGTTGCTAAAACTGACCAACTCAGATAGGATCCATAATGATGTGGGCAGGAATATCTATGCACACAAAGACGCAAATGTTATTGATAAAAATGCAACTTGAATGCTCGACATTATCATCCAGCTCGATAGCGAGAATAATGTGCGAGTAATTCCTTTCCCTCCAAAGAGTGTGGACTTGAATCCGATCGAACACGTTTTGGACTTGCTGAAACGTCGAATTCGAGCCCGCCACTAGCAGCAGTCATTGATAATATGATATATGTTTTTCTGAAATAGACACGATATATTTGGCTTCAATAAATATTGCTATGATAGTCCTAGTTTATTTCAGTTCTTTGAAAATAAGGAATTAATAGGGTGACCGATTAGAAATTTTAGTGAGTGTACTGTAAATAAAGGTTCAAGACTAATCGATTACCCAGGGTTTCTATCGATTTTCCTGTACGCACTGCTTTTAAATATTCTGAAAAATATGGTCATTGGGTAAATATTCCATATGCTAAAGAATAAATGTTGAATAGTTTATGTCAAATCATGCAATCTTGTGTGGAAGATCGGGAAGTTTGTTTTGTATTTTTGTGGCGACAATTTAATAATTTTTGTCACTTTTTAAAGTCATAATGAAATGATTTGCGACTATATGGCACAAAACTGTTAATTTAGTAAATATCTCAATGTTAATTGTAATAATTATACATATTTTTCTGATTGCATTCACCTGCCAAAACAGGTAAAAATGAATATACATTCCTGACGTATCTTTTTTACGAGTATAAGCAAGGATTTAACATGCGAATTTTCATTGGTTCGTAAATACGAACGGAATTGCATTCTTTGTTCTAATTGGCTAGTGGGCGTGTCTAATGGGTTGATTGACATTTTTGTACTTATAATTAATTATCGGGATCTATACAGTATACTACAATAACGAGTTAAATAGGAACCCTGCTGATTCGATACATTAATCTTATCCGACTTCCTGTCGTGAAGTATACAACTTAGGAGATCATTTTAAACCTTGTGTACTGGCATATATTACAGTGATATATTACCAACCATTGGTGAGATATACAAAATGTAGCTTGTTAAGGATACCTTGAGACAAAATTCAACGATACCGTTTTCATACGCAATAGGATCTAAGTATAGTAATTAGTACACGTAATTATCTAATATTATCAGTGTGTTTTTGACATATTAAATTTATCACAGGAACACACGTTCCACACATTTGATATATTCATTACTCAAAATAAAGTAAAAATAATTTCTTCTTTTCAAGCGCATTCAAATCTGTAACAAAATATTTATTAATAAACTGTCGTCTACACTACAGAGCTATATACGTTACCATACTTCATAAATTGACCCCCTATTTCATGTAATACCTGAGTCCAAAATATTTACCAAAATTGACTCGTTTGTCTCAAGTTATCCTACACGAGCTATATAGGTAGTTTGCGTTGATTCTGGATTTTTGGAAGTAATTCGGATACAAAAATGAGTCGGTCTATGTCTTGAAGATTTTAAAACCTTTTTCTATAATTTAGTAAATGACTTGTATACTACACGAACTAACAAGGCGGAGTCTTCTTGTCAAGATCATAAATTTGTCTGATGATGGTTTTCATTATTTTACATTTTCGAATTTCGAGGAGCGATTAAAAAATTAAGAGCCAGTGGACCGAGTCCACCGAAATTGTCGTCTGTCTAATGAATTATAGAATTTAAGTGGTCCTATGGTCCACCAAACTTATGAGCCTTTTTTTTCATATACAATAATATGTTGGACCGAATGTCCAGTGCTAATGAATGGTGTTGTCAAGAGGACTGATTATCTTGGAACCGTTTTATAGATGTAGTGAAAATTTGATTTTACATGAGGACCATTTAATACGTAAAAGTCTTTAAGCATTTAACGCATTATCATATACATGTAATTGTAAAAAAGTATCATTTAAAACCTGATATAATGTGTCAGTTGTTTGCCGCTTATGTCGGTTCTATTTCAAATTATTCTGCCAATACATAGTGGTTTTCAGAAGCAAAGGTATTGAAAGAATTCACCTAAAATCCTGAAATTTTGCAAGCGAATACTAACTTCGAACTTGTACAGCTTCATCTGGGGTTAATAGGAATTTTCAAGATACCCGCTATACATTATGCATTGTTTTTTTCTTTGCAAATTTGTCAAATCATTGATCTGTTGACACGGCGTTATTGAAAATACTGTAAATAAAGGAACATTAAGTATTTGCGTTTTAGGATATTGTAAAGATTTTGTATCAGGACCTTTTACCATATTTTTAAGTATTATGTATTACACCCGCACTCCACCCGAGGAATATATGGGACTTAATTTTGACATTGTTTGAATTAACGATACGTCAATCAGCTTACCCAATTAATATATTTTGCTTCTTTGACACTTTCTTCTATCAGTTGGGTCTTTATAGGTTTGAAAAATATAAAGTTTTTTCTCTTTTAAGGGTGTATTTGATAATTCTCGTTACTTTGAAATTAGCCGGTGTTTGATTAAGAATGTCTGCTTCAAAATTGCTCGACCAGCATAATAAGGATTAATAATTAATAATCATGAATATTGATATCCTTTTCGCAAAAATGTATTCAACAAAATGTATTAAAGATGTATTAATCGAGCGTTTAATACGTAATAAACGCAACGGTATCGGCACCATATTTTCTCTGCATTTTCTTCTTCATTTTAAGTGTATTAATGCACCCATGTGTATTTTGAACTGCAAGTTTAGTACCTTTTGATAGTTTATTTTTGTATTCATTTTGTCTTTCTGCGTTTAAGGGAATTAGTATGGCTAAATATACTTATATAGAAAAATAATACTCGAAAAATGTTGAAAAATACACTTGATCGCATTAAACTGGCAACCTAATAAGCAAAATAATAAGGTTAAAAATTAAATTCGCATTTCATACACTTTTTGCTCACCCATTCTTTTAAGTAATACTAAAAGTGTCGAGCCTGTTAATGAATTGTTTAAGAATCATGTTTGCAGATTTACCAATGGTCGTTATTGAAAGCGTGCTTTATCTGATTTTATGACCGCTTATGTCATGTCCAACTTTTAGGCCCATACATGATCTCAATTCGATGCTCGATTGTCAATAGAAAAGTATAGGGGAAAATTCTTTAAACGGCCATATCTCTTTTATTTTTTAAGATATCAATTTTGTGCAAATGATGCTAAAATGTTTAAACTTTCTTCTTTCATAAAGTTGTTTTTATATTTTTGTAAAACTGTAAAGTTTTGGTCTGTTTTAAGGTTTTATTTGATTACTCACGTTACTATAAAATAAGAAGGAAAAGAAATACTCATGCTGATATAAGTTAAAAAATAAAGCCTTTCCGATCCTTTGATCAAATTTGTGCAAACGACATGAGAAAGCTGTATGTTTCTAGTTTCCGGAGCATTTTTTATTTTTAAAATATCTACATGAAGTGTTGGTCTGTTTTGCACTTTTTTCCAAAATTTTTGGATTTTTCATATATTTTTTTCTTAATTTTATAATATGCGCTATCGGATATAGGGACCCCTAGTGTGATTGTATAATACACTGTGTATAGCAAGGCACAGCGGGTACACTTTTATGACAGGATAACCTTCCTGTCTCTGTTTCATTGCTAATCAGTTGTATCTGTCACATGATCTAGCAATAAAGGTTTAGAAAAAAATATTATTCTAGATAGTTAAGAAAATGTAATTTTTGGTAGATTTGATTATCGACTATACGAATCGATGAAATCAGTATTATAAATATAATATTACTTTAAAATAATTTTACTAGAAAATACTCCTTTATTGCTTATTATATATTTATATGTATATAATTTGCATTTTAATATATTCATATCTCTCTGATAAATGAATACTTTTACACATTAATTAAGTGTTGTAGTTTATTTTGGCGGCATAATAATTACTGAAAGAACGACATGCAACTGTTTTAATTTCGCCTCTACCGTTATTATTTCTTTAATCGAAGATACCTTGAAAACATTTTTACTGACTAGTTAATTCATGTTAAACAATATTATTAAAAATGTAAAAAATAATCAAACAGTTATACTAATGAATGCATGGTCATTTCAGTCAAAGTAAAATTTTGCAACCGACAAACGAAACAAAAATAGTTATTGACGGCTTAACAATAACTATGAGGATTGAATTAGTTGTTGCAATTTAACTTTAAAGCTTTTGTTTCAATGAAAATATGGTGTATAAAAATTCACGGACGGACAATAAATTTATTTAAAATGGAGATGTTATATTGTAATATATTTCTCATTTCTAACATTATTAAACAATAAGAAAATTATTTCAATCGTTAATTTTGTTTCAACCAGGGATTTTATATAACATTTTTAATATAACATATACACATTTGCTGTATAAAATCCCTGTTTCAACTGAACTGTCATGTATACAAAATGTTACAACTAAAGTAGTGTTAATTTACACCTCATGCACAATGGACAATATACAAATTTATAAAACATCTGTCTACAAGGAATTTAATCCCCCAATGATAAAGTGAAATCTATATGGTTATAATCGTGATCTATGATCCTTACCTTGCATTATCGATCACAACATGGGGTCAAGGCTTGTAGATTATGTTATCGCAAAACTGATGTATCTACTGTCAGTGCTATATGGCTGTATCAAACAGCGAAAATATTGATGGGTCTAAAAGTTGGGTATGTGATTGTTGAATTTTATGACCCCTGCTGTGATTGTATAATACATGTATATTACATACGCAGTGGTTACACTTTTATGATAGAATAGAACAGAACAGAACAGAATTTATTATAAAAAGTATAAACACATGGTGATACGGTTAACGTCCTTTATCATTCTTTCCACTCTATTATCAAAGCGCTGAAAGCACTGAAGCAAGACTATAGTAATCACACGATACGATACGTATCTGTCGGAAAGGAGACGATGTGATTATTTACGATACGGTACATGTAGTTATTGCAAAAATACTGTGGAAAAACATTCACAATAATTACATTCATTAATTTATATTCACCTTGAAAATAAATTTATAGCTAAGTAGTGTCTTAGTAGCGACTTAGTATAGCTTAGTGATGTATAAGTAGTAACTTAATATAGCTTAGTAGTGACTTAGTATAGCTTAGTAGTGTCTTAGTAGTGACTTAATATTGCTTAGTAATGAATTATTATAGCTTAGTAGTAACTTTATACAGCTTAGTAGTGTCTTAGTAGTGACTTAGTATATCTTAGTGATGTCTTAGTAGTTACTTAATATAGCTTAGTGATGTCTTAGTAGTAACTAAATACAGCTTAGTAGTAACTCATTATAGCTTAGTAGTGACTCAGTGTAGCTTAGAAGTGTCTTAGTAATAACTTAGTATAGCTTAGTAGAGTCTTAGTAGTAACTTAACATAGCTTAGTAGTGACGTGGTATAACTTAGTAGTGACTTAGTATAGCTTAGTAGCGTCTTAGTAGTGACTTAGTATAGCTTAGTAGTGACTTAGTAGTAACTTAATATAGCTTAGTAATAACTTAGTATAGCTAAGTGATGTCTTAGTAGTAACTTAATATAGCTTAGTAGTGACTTAGTAGTGACTTAATATAGCTTAGTAGTGACTTAGTAGTGACTTGGTACAGCTTAGAAGTGACTTAGTAGTGACATAATATATCTTAGAAGTGTCTTAGTAGTGACTTAATATAGCTTAGAAGTGACTTAGTATAACTTAGTGATGTCTTAGTAGAAACCTAATATAGCTTAGTAGTGACTTAAAATAGCTTAGTAGTGACTTAGTAGTGACTTAGTACAGCTTAGTAGTGACTTAGTAGTGAGATAATATATCTTAGTAGTGTCTTAGTAGTGTCTTAGTAGTGACTTAATATAGCTTAGTAGTGTCTTAGTAGTGACTTAATATAGCTTAGTAGTAACTTAATATAGCTTAGTAGTGTCTTAGTAGTGACTTAATATAGCTTAGTAGTGTCTTAGTAGTGACTAAGTATAGCTTAGTAGTGACATATTATAGCTTAGTAGTGACTTAGTATAGCTTAGTAGTGTCTTAGAAATAACTTAATTTAGCTTAGTAGTGTCTTAGTATAGCTTAGTAATGACTTAGTGGTAACTAAATATAGCTTAGTAGTGACTTAGTATAGCTTAGTAGTGTCTTAGTAGTAACTTAATATAGCTTATTAGTGACTAAGTTTAGCTAAGAAGTGTCTTAGTTGTAACTTAATATAGCTTAGTAGTGTCTTAGTAGTGACTTAGTATAGCTTAGTAGTGACATATTATAGCTTAGTTGTGACTTGGTATAGCTCAGTAGTGTCTTAGTAGTAAATTATTATAGCTTAGTAGTGTCTTAGTAGTGACTAAGTATAGCTTAGTAGTGACTTAGTGGTAACTTAATATAGCTTAGTAGTGACTTAGTATAGCTTAGTAATGTCTTAGTTGTTCTGTTTTCTGTTGTGTTCGTATATAATAATAAAGGTTCACTAATGTGATATAAACATAAGAAACACAAATGTGCTCTAACTATTTATTAAGTACTAATCTAAGCAATGTAAATCGACAGACTGACCAAGAATATAGAGGGTGTTATAAGATAAAGGTGTAGCAGTATAGTCTGTTTCTAGATTCTGCAACATTAGTAGTATCTAATATAGCTTAGTAGTGTCTTAGTAGTGACTTAGTATAGCTTAGTAGTCACATATTATTGCTTATTTGTGACTTAGTATAGCTCAGTAGTGTCTTAGTAGTAAATTAATAAAGCTTAGTAGTGTCTTAGTAGTGACTTATTATAGCTTAGTAGTGACTTAGTGGTAACTTAATATAGCTTAGTAGTGACTTAGTACAGCTTAGTAATGTCTTAGTAGTAACTTAATATAGCTAAGTAGTGTCTAAGTAGTGACTTAGTATAGCTTAGTAGTGTCTTAGTATGGCTTAGTAGTGTCTTAGTAGTAACTTAATATTGCTTAGTAGTGACTTAATATAGCTTAGTAGTGTCTTAGTAGTGACTTAGTATAGCTTAGTAGTGACTTAGTGGTAACTTAATATAGCTTAGTAGTGTCTTAGTAGTGACTTAGTATAGCTTAGTAGTGTCTTAGTAGTAAATTAATATAGCTTAGTAGTAAATTAATATAGCTTAGTAGTGTCTTAGTAGTAACTTAGTATAGCTTAGTAGTGACTTAGTAGTTACTTAATATAGGTTAGTAGTGACTTAGTATAATTTAGTAGTGTCTTAGTAGTGTCTTAGTAGTGACTTAGTATAGCTTAGTAGTGTCTTAGTATGGCTTAGTAGTGTCTTAGTAGTAACTTAATATTGCTTAGTAGTGACTTAATATAGCTAAGTAGTGTCTTAGTAGTGACTTAGTATAGCTTAGTAGTGTCTTAGTAGTAAATTAATATAGCTTAGTAGTAAATTAATATAGCTTAGTAGTGTCTTAGTAGTAACTTAATATTGCTTAGTAGTGACTTAATATAGCTAAGTAGTGTCTTAGTAGTGACTTAGTATAGCTTAGTAGTGACTTAGTAGTAACTTAATATAGGTTAGTAGTGACTTAGTATAATTTAGTAGTGTCTTAGTAGTGACTTAGTATAGCTTAGAAGTAACTTTATACAGATTAGTAGTGTCTTAGTAGTAATTTAAAATAGCTTAGTAGTGACTAAGTATAGCTTAGTAGTGTCTTAGTAGTAAATGATTATAGCTTAGTAGTGTCTTAGTAGTGACTTAGTATAGCTTAGAAGTGACTTAGTAGTAACCATGTATAGGTTAGTAGTGACTTAGTATAACTTAGTAGTGTCTTAGTAGTGACTTAGTAGTGACTTAGTATAGCTTAATAGAGACTTAGTATAACTTAGTAGTGTCTTAGAAAAGCTTAGTAGTGTCTTAGTAGTGACTTAGTATAGCTGAGTAATGTCTTAGTAAAAACTTAATATAGCTTTGTAGTGACTTAGTATAGCTTAGGAGTGTCTTAGTAGTAACTTAATATAGCTTAGTACGTACTTAGTATAGCTTAGTAGTGTCTAAGTAGTAACTAAGTTTAGCTTAGTAGTGTCTTAGTAGTAACTTAATATAGCTTAGTAGTGTCTTAATAGTGAGTTAGTATAGCTTAGTATTGACTTAGTAGTAACTTAATATAGCTTATGAGTGACTAAGTATAACTTAGTAGTGTCTTAGTAGTGACTTAGTATAGCTTAGTAGTGTCTTAGTAGTGACTTAGTATAACTTAGTAGTGTCTTAGTATAGCTTAGTAGTGTCTTAGTAGTGACTTAGTATAGCTTAGTAGTGTCTTAGTAGTGACTGAATATAGCTTTGTAGTGACTTAGTATAGCTTAGTAGTGTCTTAATAGTGTTTTAGTATAGCTTAATAGTGACTTAGTATAGCTTATAAGTGTTTTAGTGGTGACCTATTATAGCTTTGTAGTGACTTAGTATAACTTAGTAGTGACTTAGAATAGCTTAGTAGTGTCTTAGTAGTAACTTAATATAGCTTAGTAGGTACTTAGTATAGCTAAGTAGTGTCTTAGTAGTAACTAAGTTTAGCTTAGTAGTGTCTTAGTAGTAACTTATTATAGCTTAGTAGTGTCTTAGTAGTGACTTAGTATAGCTTAGAAGTGACTTAGTAGTAACCATTTATAGGTTAGTAGTGACTTAGTATAACTTAGTAGTGTCTTAGTAGCGACTTATTATAGCTTAATAGAGACTTAGTATAACTTAGTAGTGTCTTAGAATAGCTTAGTAGTGTCTTAGTAGTGACTTAGTATAGCTGAGTAATGTCTTAGTAATAACTTAATATAGCTTTGTAGTGACTTAGTATAGCTTAGTAGTGTCTTAGTAGTAACTTAATATAGCTTAGTAGGTACTTAGTATAGCTTAGTAGTGTCTAAGTAGTAACTAAGTTTAGCTTAGTAGTGTCTTAGTAGTAACTTAAGATAGCTTAGTAGGTACTTAGTATAGCTTAGTAGTGTCTTAGTAGTAACTAAGTTTAGCTTAGTAGTGTCTTAGTAGTAACTTAGTATAGCTAAGAAGTGTCTTAGTAGTGACTTAGTATAGCTTAGTAGTGACTTAGTAGTAACTTAATATAGCTTAGTAGTGACTTAGTATAACTTAGTAGTGTCTTAGTAGTGACTTAGTATAGCTTAGTAGTGTCTTAGTAGTGACCTAGTATAACTTAGTAGTGTCTTAGTATAGCTTAGTAGTGTCTTAGTAGTGACTTAGTATAGCTTAGTAGTGTCTTAGTAGTGACTGAATATAGCTTTTTAGTGACTTAGTATAGCTTAGTAGTGTCTTAGTAGTGTTTTAGTATAGCTTAATAGTGACTTAGTATAGCTTATAAGTGTCTTAGTGGTGACCTATTATAGCTTAATAGTGACTTAGTATAGTTCAGTGGTGTCTTTATAGTGACCTATTTTAGCTTAGTTGTGACTTAGTATAGCTTAGTGGTGTCTTAGTAGTGACCGAATATAGCTTTGTGGTGTTTTCGTAGTGACTGAATATAGCTTAGTGGTGTCTTAGTAGTTACTGAGTATAGCTTAGTGGTGTCTTAGTAGTGTTTTATTATAGCTTAGTAGTGACTTAGTAAAGCTTAGTGGTGTCTTTGCAGTGACTTTTTATAGCTTTGTAGTGACTTAGAATATCTAAGTGGTGTCTTAGTAGTAACTTAATATAACTTAGTAGTGACTTAGTATAGCCTAGTAGTGTCTTAGTAGTGACTTATTATAGCTTAGTGATGACTTAGTATAGCTTAACGGTGTTTTAGTTGTGACTTAGTATAGGTTAGTAGTGTCTTAGTAGTGACTTAGTATAGCTTATTGGTGTCTTAGTAGTGTCTTATTAAATAGCTTAATAGTATCTTAGTAGTGATTTAGTATAGCTTAGTAGTGACTTAGTATAGCTTAGTAGTGTCTTAGTATAGCTTAGTAGTGACTTAGTGTCTTAGTAGTGACCTAATATAGCTTAGTATTAACAAAAAACAGTCTGTATATGTCGTCATTAGTGTAATAAAATATTTCAACAACATTTAATCAATATAAAGTACGTTATAAATTCGTGTCAGTGGACCTTAGGAGTGGCTTAGTGGTGTCTTAGTGGTGATTGCTGTATTGTTTTCTTTGCGTCTATTTTTAAATATTTTTAATATCATATTCCCGTTAAGTTTGCAAAAACAGTCATCATAGGTCGTTATTTGTATGTTTAAATTTTTGAACAACATTCAATCAATATAAAGTAGGTTATTCATGTCTAAGTGGACCTTAGTAGTGTCTTAGTGGTGATTATTGAAATGTCATCTTTTCGTCTATTTTTTAATATTCTTGATATAATATGCCCGTTAAATGTTTTTTTACAAACACAATCTATATAGGTTGTCACTAGTGTAAGTTTAAATTTTCACCAACATTTAATCAATATAAAGTACGTTATAAATTCGTGTCTTAGTGGACCTTAGTAGTGTCTTAGTGGTGTCTTAGTGGTGTTTACTGAAATTTCATCTTTTCGTCTATTTTTTGAATATTTGTAATATAATATCCTCGTTTATTTTCAAAACAGTCTGTATAGGTCGTAACTAGTGTTAGTTTAAATTTTCAACAACATTTAATCAATATAAAGTATGTTATTCATGTCTTAGTGGACCTTAGTAGTGTCTTAGTGGTGTCTTAGTGGTGTTTACTGAAATTTCATCTTTTCGTCTATTTTTTGAATATTTGTAATATAATATCCCCATTAAATATTTGTTTACAAAAAACTAGTCGTCATAGGTCGTTTTTATTATATGTTTAAATTTTAACAACAATCAAACAATATTAAGTATGTAAATCGTGTCTTAGTAGACCTTAGTATTGTCTTAGTGTTGTCTTAGTGGTGTTTACTGAAATTCCATCTTTTCATCTATTTTTTAATATTTTTATAAAATATCTCAATTAAATGTTTTTTTTATATAAATAGTATCAATATGTGATAACTAGTAAATGTCTACATTTTTAATAAAGATTTTCATGATTTTATTTGTGTCTCAGAAGTGGAAAAAAGAGGTTTCATTTTTTCGTCTATTCATTTAACTATTTGTGTTAAAATATCATTTCTAACTGGGTTTTTTTCAAAACCTACTGAAAATGTCATATTTAGTATTTAAATCAACATATAATAACATTTTATACAATTAAAACACCTAAAATCCTGTCTTAGTAGTGCTTAGTAGTGTCTTAGTGGTGTTTGTAGTGTCTTAGTAGTGCTTAGTAGTGCTTAGTAGTGTCTTAGTGGTATTTAGTATGACCCGTTCGCTTGAGATAGAACTAGGTCGAAGCCAGGTCAACATTACTTGGAAACCTGAAAAGTGATTGTGTGTCTTATTTTACGTTCGTTGATAACTTGAAAACATTGAGGACGTGTTGATGTGTCAAAAGACCCTTCTCATCACGGGCTATTTTAAGATGCAAAAAAACAGGACCACATAAAGAGACATATTGTCAAGAGACATGAATGATGAAATGCTGTGTTCTGTTGCTGACACTATGCATAATCATACTGTAGGTTAGTGGTTTTTTTAATTATTTGTGTAAATGAATAAACCAAATCCTTGTGAGCAAAAGTACAAGAATAAAATTAGCACTCAACTTTATTCCGACACAAATATACCAAGAGGTCCTATTTCGTCACCTAACTTGGGCCTTAGCCTAAGGAAAAAAATAATATAATGAACACTTTGGAATTTTAAACGGATTCTTTACCCGGGTTAGTAGCACTGTTGGTAGCCGGCCAGGATTTGGAATTTGTGTCCTGAACAGAGTACAGGTTTGAATACCAACCAGAAAGGTTTATATTCTCTTCCATGAAAATTTGATAATTTTGTCAATTCCTCCATTTATACTCATTGCATCTATTTCCATGTTAAAGCCGGTTCTGGGTTATAATCACTATTCAATAATTTCACTTGAAGCGACACTTACACGTAAATAAAAGTGACCTACTACTCACACAGAAAGATATTTTTGCCAAATATTGCTGAATGAATCACTCAGGAGGGCAACTGTCTTTAAATGCCCCCATTTTGAAAAAGATGAGTGATACAAACAATAAATAACAGACCCGGTTGAATGTTTGTGTTAGTGATCTTGTTATTGTTAACTTTTTTACATAACTTATGCCAAGATTGTGTGCTGATTGAACTCATTAAAAATTTTGAACAATTTATTGTTTTAATTGATATTTTTTAACCTATTATGACAGTATGGTATAGACTTTTTATACCGCGGATCAAGATTTACTTCCCTTGCGTAATGGTGGTTGTCACATGACTTAAATTATGCCGGTATAATGGAAAAATGTAAACAATTGATTTAATTTCTTTTTGCTACTCAATAAATGAACGATAGGCGGATATATTGAGCAGAAAAGATAACAAATTAAAGAGACTTCCTATTACATTTATTTATTATAGCGCTTAGTAACGCGGAAATAGATGCAAACAGGGTATAAGATATATGGAGAAGTTTCCGGCCTTGTTGAAGGATAGGTGAGTTCTGACTATAGAAAAGGGTCCTAGAAAACTAGGTTTGTATATGAGTAAACATTGTCAGTTGTGCTATCATGTAGATCCAAAGGTATGAATTATAAAGGCTTTTTATTTTATTTGTGTTATTGTATATACATATGTTTTTATGGTGGAGGGTTTTTAATTACATGTATTTTTTTTTCATAACATTTTTGAACAACGCCATTGAATATGTAACATAGAAATAGGCGTTTAATCAAATGAAAAAGTTTAAGTTTATCAACCATACAGTATTGGAAACAGAATTTCATGTGACAATGCAGATGATGAGACTGTTGATTAAAAAAATATATATAGTGAAATTAATAACATGTCTTCATTATCCTTGCTTCCATAAAATAAACCAAAGATTGATAATTTCAAAATATTATCACGTATGGAAAGAACATTTGTATATGTTCCTGGTAAGACCATACACTTTATTGTAAACTATTTTTATTCTTTTCATTATCAACTGACACAAGTTATCATTTATTCATACCATCATTACTTTTCTATTCTAGCAATGATTGACAGCAATGGTGGATCTGGAAAATTGAACAACCTTCTTGCAACTATGACAATCAACCCAACTCCCAAAGCTTATCCTCAGAATATGGAACGAAGGGTTGATCAGTTTGTTGAATCAGCTGCGTAATCATCAATGTAAGATGCTGACAAGGAAGGATTCAAAAAATAAATACAGTGAGTGTTACAGTAATTACTTTGAGTCTTAGCTAAGTATATTCATATTTTGGTGTATATATTTAGAAATTTGAATAAATAAACCCTTATTCTTATCAACCAAGTAAAATCCTCTTTTGACTATTTTAAAGGAGAAGATGATTTGAATTGAATTGTTGATATGTATCTTATTGATTCTCATGCACAATGCACATCACTTTGCGCAATTATCCAATGCTGTTATCACTGTTACATGTATCTTATTATATTGATTAGTTCAGTTCTTCACATTCACAAGTTAAAACCTTGTCAAACCCTGTCTGTCTACTTGTCTGTCTGCCTGCCTGCCTATTTCTTGTTCATTTGTAATTATATTTACTTAATGCAATGCATATTAAATTTTTTCTTGATTTTGATTTTTGTAAAAGAACAGAGATAAGATTTTTTGTTCTTTAAGAAGGCTCATGTTCTGCCTTCCATACTTGTCTATTTTTTGTTATTTATCCATCAATGTCATTATTTAGGAATTGGTAACAACAATGATGCCGACAAAGAAACTACTTAAGTTCCTGTACCACGAGGTTTATCCAAGCCAGTGACTATAGATGCACTCAAACATATGTGATTATAAAATAAAAAAAACTACTTATTTAAGTGAGTAAACTTTAAATATTATAGTAGTGCTCTTTTCTCAGTGGTCTAGATATTTTAGAATTCCTTGAAATGGCAAAAAGGTACAGGTTTGAATCCTGGTTACACCTAAACATTATTTGTTGATGCTGGGGCTAAATTTTATTTTTATAAATAATTTTGTGTTTTGTAGATTCTTGATACAGTATGTACACATGTGTTTAATTTTATATGTGTGACCTTACTATTAAACTAGTGCTGTGGTTAAATAAATTGATGTTGTTCTGGTTGAGAAGAAAGTTAATCCATGGTTCAGTCTTGTAGTTCAGATAGTTTTGATAGCAGTTGAGACCTACATATTTTAATGTATCATATTTATATTATTTCAGTCAGAAGAGATCAAGTAGATCTACCTCATATAACACAAACAACCCAGGAAGTACAATAAGGTGCAATAAAATTACCCATCCCACCATCTGCTGTCAGAGGGTAACAGATCAGTGTGAAGAAGAAAACAGAAAGAATTGTCAATGATGTTGATATTTACCTGTGCTTTATATGCTTTCTTCAGCTTAAAAAAGTGTTGTTTTTTTACAAATGAGCTTTATTGGATATGATGTTATTCTGACAATACAAGGTTCAAAAGAAAAAAGGAACACACTCTCACAGCTTACTAAATGGCGGAGTTGTCAAAACGTGTATTTCAGAAAAAATTGCATGTTTAAATTGCAACTGCTTAAAGCTATACATAGTTGCAATGAAAAATATGAACTCTTCAGTGTATTTCAAATGCAAAATAGTTTGGGACATCTCATAGTTACTTATGCAAAAGAACTTTTGAATCTGTGATACCTTTACTTGTTATTGCTTTGAAAATGTTATAAGAAATAATCTGACTTGGTCATATTTGGTCAATTTTGTAACAAGATCTTACATACTTGTATACACATTTATACATGAATTATATTTTCATATTTTTACTATGATTTGTCAGCTGTAAATGTCAAAATTATACAACTTATTTTATTGTCACTCAAAACTCTGATGACTATTGAGATTTTATGTAACCAAATTTCAACATTCAGTGTTCTCAAGATAGGCATTTTGGAACTTGTTTTAGCTGAAATTTAATGCTGAATAAAACGAATATCTTATTTGAAATATTTTGAACTTAGAGCAGAAAAAGGTAATGAATATTGACCACAGGTCCCATGTACTATGTAATTATTTTCAAGTTTCATGTTTAAGGAATCAGAAAGATTGTTGTTGCATGGAATTTGAATCATTGCAAATGCATGTATGTCGATCCTGATATCAATACAAGTTGCCATGAATGGCCATTCACTACTTATCTCTGATACTATATATTTTGAATTTAGATCTGATTTATAAACCATTGTTAAATACACAGTTATGTACATGTACACAATTATAGTATGAATCACATGAAATGTTACTTTTTCATTTTATTATGGGTTTTTTATCTCCAGTTGCATATGTGTATATTATACAGTACCCACCAAAAGTTATGAGACAGAAGAAAATTACTACAATTCTTGATTTTTAATTATTACCTTTGTATATAATTATTATTTTAATACATTTAAATATGGTTTGTGATAAAATGAAAACAAATTTCATAATGGCAACACTATATGATACAGCATCTTCCATCGTAAAGCCTCCAAAACCATGTTTATTGTAATAAATTTCCATAACACAGTTTTGATGCTATTTTTGTAGCCTCAGATATAATTAGAGGTGCGCGGTATTACCGGTAAACCGGTAACTGTGGTTTTTTATCTCGCCGTACAATACCGTGGTATTTTTCGGAAATACCGGTATTGAATAACTTAACTTCCTCTCAAGCGGAATCCGTGAACTAGTAGTACCCGTGGTTTTGGTTGTACACGTTATATATGTTAGCAGGGGTGGCAAAATTTTTGATAAATTTGCGAAAAAACTTTTAAATATACAGATGATTAAGTTGCAATTGTAATTACCCTTAAATAAGGACTTTGTGCCTCAAAAGTTAATAAATGAACATGTATTTTTATTTAATAGCCCTACTGCACATAGTAAAGGCTTACATTGTGGTATACCGTGGTATATACCATGGTATGTAGTAAATAACCGTGCAATACCGTGGTAAATATTTCCTGGCGGTACCCAGCTCTAGATATAATGATAATGATCACAAAAGAACACAGTTTTTATGCTATTTTTGTAGTCTCAGTTATAATGATAATGATCACAAAAGCATTTTAAAACAGTCAGTCATCAAATTTTAGCTAAAAGCTATTAAATAAGCCTTCAATATGAAAATGTCTCTAAACTTTTGGTGCGTACTGTACATACAATAACTACCAAATGTTTCCAGACAAAAGAAACCCACTACAATTCTTGAATTTTGATGATTATTTTTGTAGTATAATTACTCTTAATATATTCAAGTATGGTTTGTGATGAAATGAAAACAAAGTTCATGAATGCAAAACATAAGAAAATTCAGCATCTGACATCCTAAAGCCACCAAAATGGTGCAGATATATTTTTTTTCAAATCATAACTTTTGTGCTACTTTTGTACTCTCAGTTATAATTATATTGATAACAAAAAATTAAAGCAATACAAAGAAGCATTTCAAAATGAACAGTTATCAAATTTGAGATGAACATTATTCAGTTGGCTTAAAAAGTGAACATGTCTCCAAACTTTTGGTGGGTACTGTATATAACCAGTGATTTCCATCTCATTTTGAATATTATGTTACAAATTCACCATATTTGTTTAAATTATTTTTAGCTTACCTACTAAAGGCATGTTTTTACATAGTTTGCAGTTGTATTACAAGAAATAAGTGTAAAATGAAAGAAGTGTTGCAACTATGGACTTCCCTGAATTACTATCACTGAAAACAGATCATTTGAAATTTCAGGGTCTTATGTTTTTGTCGCAAATAATTTTTAAAGTGACAGTAAAGTTATTTTTTCTCATTCTTTCTGCTGCAGAATACATTATGGAAAATTTTGATGTATGCTTTAAAAGTGGTATTTGAAAAACAAGGTCATAAGAGAAGTTTTCTTACAACATTCAAGTTCCAGCCATGTGGAAATTGTTTCATTTTCAATAATACATGTCCATATCTAGCTACTTACAATACATATATGTCATCTGAAATATATTTCTTTGTTATCTATTTATTATTGCTAATATGTAACTGATAAAGAAAATGTGAAAAAAATCTATAGTTTTATTATCTCTATTTAAAAAAATTTCTTTACAGTTTCGTTGAAACTATTTTTTTTTTAAGAAAATGGGGTAGGGGTACTAAAAAAAAATATTTTGAAACGAAACGGTAAAATTGTTTTTTATTGCATATTTTATGTATCATAGAATACACTAACACCCTGTATTAGTTAAACCTATTTCCTAGATGGTCACTATTAGGATGGTCATTAATCACGCTAATTTGAATTTGTTAGAACTGTTCACACTCATAATGATATTAACAGTGGAATAAATGGTTATTTCTGGGCCCCCCAAAAAAACAAATGTTGAATAATACAATGTGGTCCAATCAAGTACTTAATTCACCATGCAAATTCGAAAACTTCTTATGCTTATAACTGTTGTTTAATAGACTCCTCGCCGTGAAACTTTGATTATACATATCATGCATGAATTTGTAAGGGCAGTATTATATCCTAACAATTATTATAATGAACTTAATTTCTTCGCCCCAAAAAAGCAATACTGTATATCAAGCTATGTAAGCTGTACAATGGACTACTCGCCGTAGTTATTCCAATATTTCCTACATTGAGATCTGCTGTCCAGTTAACTCCTCGCCGTGAAAATTCGAATATGCATAACATTTGTTTTTGGCAATTTCCATATCATCCAAAAAATATAACTTATCGAATGAAAAAAAGAAATTTATCATACAATTAATTCTTAATAATATCTGTAAATTTTGACCTTCATCATTAAACACCATCAGTGCAGGTAAAATTAATTTCTGAGACATTTATGATAAGCAGAAATGGGGTTTAAATACATTACTTTCTGTTCAGTTACTATATAAATCATAGAATAGCAACAGGGTGTTAGTCCAACTTCACTCAAAAATGTGCAATACGTAGCACACATAACAGATAACAATGACTTAGTTTTAAATCTCTCCTATATTAGAAATTATTGACACACAGACTTATTAAACAATGTGATAATCATATTGTAACAGTTAATAGCTTTGACTAATTACAACAGTAGTCATAGTAATACGAAAATTCGATCGTTCAATATTGTAAATGACTCAAGCAGATTTTTATTGTGAAGAGAGTTTGAAAAAAAATGTAATCGACGGCATTAATAATTTCTACGGCCATTATGTCTCCTTCCCCTGATTCTAAGTCATGTAGGACAGTCGTCAGTCACTGACGAAGTATGCACCCAGTAGTTTGTTAACAGCTAAATCCTGAGATAAAGCTTCTTCAGGAACAGTGAGTAGGTGGACTGGCCGCTGTGATATTATCTATATAAGGTGTTGCCACAGCATAAAACCCAACAAAAATTTAATAAGTCTAAAAACAATGAATACTCCAGTACTTTTAGTGCTTTGATTCATATTTTTGTAGGTTAAATACTTTTATGTAGCGGTCACTTTTAGTAAGGTACTTCAAAAAAGGCCAAAATCCTTCCCGATCGGGGAGCATTTTGACATTTGCTGCCCGATCGGGAAGCACTGAAGGGGAATCCCCTTGTTTCCCGAACCGGAAGTATTCCCTACTGATTATAGGCATAATATTTATTATAAAGGGTCATTGGCATAACTTAAAGCGTATTTGAAACGAAAAATTCAGTTCAAATTTAAGTTTAGAAATCGACACAATTGATATTTATTAATACATTGAGTATGATATAAAGATTTTGCGAGAAGTGCTTATAATTATACAGAATAATTATTTATTATGTTAGAACATCAAAATTCATGGCAAGACAGGAGTTAAGTCAAGTCAGTCAAGTAAGTTATATTTCTAAAGTCGGATACAAATAAGCTCTGGTGAGCTCTTACACCGACTATATAAATATAAAACATTATAAGTTCATGAAAAATGTCGTAGCAGTTAAAAGTGGTACTGGGGTTCTCATCGGACTCTAAGATGATAGAAGAACCAGTTAAGTTACTGTAGTTACTGGTATCCCGAAAGAAAGAGTCTGTGAATTGGAAGTTTGCACAGTCGTTGCATGCCCAATGATCTTGGCTGTTTGCAAGTCTAATATATTCTTGGGGCGAGTTTTTATCGCACTTGATGTGTATCCATTTGAAGCAGGCATAGACGCAGGCCTCATATTCTAGGGCTTTATGATAACTTTGCAGTCACTTTGCTACTGGTCGGCTGCATATACATGTACTACAAAGATACTTCATGCGTCCAGGGTTTAGAGCAATAGAGTAAGCTTTATATAATTTTAATTTTTAATGAGCTTCATATTCTGAAAATGTGATTTGATAAAACAATGACTAGTCTTTAAGCTTTTTCATGGAGACATAGACCCCAAACACAGGGTCCTCGATGAAGTTGATCGTGATATAATAGGTATCGCTTTGTTCGTTTTCGCACGAACACGTACCTCAAAGTGCTTACGTCACGCTTTGCGATCTATTGATTTGATAAAGAGAAATAACCACCGCGAGAGTTTGGTTTTCGTAATTTAAGGGTTATCTTTCTTTTCTATAGAAAATCCGGGGTTGGAACGGTTATACTGGTCTTTATAAGTTACGTCGCCGGAAATCGACGATAATCGACGATCTAGAAATCTCGGAAATCTCTCCTCCTATCTGAAATTTTCTAAAACTGTTTTGCTTTATGCGTTTTTGCATCTGAATTATTGTGTTTTATTTATTTTCTTATTTGACTTTTGCCTTCTTAACCTTTCACTCGTTTGTTTACTGTTCAATCCGCATATGCGCATAAATATATGGCAGACTTCCCACAATATGGACGACAAACCTAGGTTGTTTTCATCGTAAAATTTTAATGAGAATTGTGTTTAACACGACAAGCGTTGGACCTTGTCTAGTAGGAATACAAAGTAAAGGTTAGTTTATTGTATTATTAAATAATCATATCCGAAATTACCTTAACAATGTGTATTGTTGTTTGGAATTGACATGTATTTTTCTGGACCACGAAAACATGTGATATTTGTATTTATTGGGCTGTCAAGACTCGAGGGGCGAACTGTTTTTTGTTTCAATGTAATTTTTTTGTTATCATTTAGCCATGTTTTTGATAGAGTATGTATGTTGCATTGCTTCTATAACCAATTATTGTAGTAATCGGTGTTATACGGCATAAAAGTTACTTTGATAATCATTGACATGATCTCAAAGTCAAAATTTGGATCAATGCATTCTTATGTGTCCCGATGCCATCAGTTTTGACATAATTAAGATGCAAATTGTGTAATTTGCTTGTTCCCAAAGTAAAGACTTAATGTTACGACTAATAACAAAGATGGTAGTTTCTTTTTTGTAATTCAAGTGTTTTCCGTGGATTAATTCTATATACAGGCCCGGATTTACCGGGGGGGGGGGGGGGCACAGGGGGCACGTGCCCCCCACCTGGCCCCACAGATATTGACTCTCATACAAAGAAAAGGGCACAAAATCGACACCATCAAAGCAATATCAACTCGACTTTTAGATTAATTTTAATATATGCAATCATCCATCCGAGCTATTAAAAAGATAATGATCTAAATTGATACATTCAAGCATCTAAGGGTACCCAGATCGGGCCTTATCAAGCGTTCAAATCATTGATCGTGCAAGTGTATGGTCCCTCTATACAGACACATAGATACCAATTGTTTATTGTCTATATTACACATACCTCAACAGTATATTTAAGACCGTCACCAGTGAAATTACCATGGTAACTAGCTTACGAGGCCTAAATTTGGTTATTGTGCACTCTCTAATCTTATTTACTAGTGGATATCATCGGCGTTTTCATAGCAAGTTAGACAGAGAAAAGATGAGGACAGCTAGTTTTTTTTCTAGTCAAGTGCATTTTATACGTCACTACTATGACACTCGAACTTAGTTAATTTCGAAAACATGCACGATCGTCTGATGATTTTTTATGGTATTAAAATTCCGAATAACTTTTAAAAAGTGACCGAGCCTAAACATAAATTAAGTATTTATGGAGGACATCGGCGTTTTTTCGTATCAAGTAATAGACTGAGAAAAGCCGAGTATAGTCGAATGAATGTTTGTCATTAAAATGAGTTAATTAAAAGTTAGTTAAAATCGGAAAAAGCGAGCGTTTTATGTTGTTGGTTTTTTTAGAAAATGTAGGTAAATGAATTAAACTTTCAAGTAAGTTTTCAAGAGTGACCTACCCTACAACAAGTTTTCTAATGAAAAAGAAGACAAAAATTAATCAGTGGTTAAACATTTTTTTCATCCAATCATACATTAATAGGCTTGTGTTTCGTTAATTTTAAAATCGTTGCTTTTATTTTATATCATTTTACGTGTTTAAAATACTTGTATTCCAAATGATTTTTTCCAAAGGTATCGAAAAATGTGATTCTTCGAAGGATTTTCACGTTTTGGATCGTCCCAACAACCCTTCTTGTAAATCCACTGAAACGTCCGAAAAACTCACAACAACGCTGAATTTCAACACAATAAACTAAGCCTCTTATTTAAAAGAAAACGTATCATAAACCGGCTTTTTTGGATGTTAAATCGGAGAATTTTCTCATTGCATTCGGTGATTTTATACAAGTTACCAAGTGTATTAAATTTTTTTATAAATTCTCGGCATTTACATGATGAAATTGCTGATTTTTTTGTAAATCAGGATTTTATCCATTCTCGTTCCTTGAAAACTTCGGGGTACGAGAATGGGATTTAATAAGCCAACAAATTAAATCTAAACGAACAAAACGGGCACATGCATGAAGGATACCTCAATTATAGCGCTCAATATTTTCTAGGTAGTGCCCAAAAGTGCTTAAAATGTAATGATAATTTACCAAATTTTAGCTTCATTTTATCCTTTTAAAGTGTGTTCAGAAGTGCTCAGATTTACACCTTTGACATGCAAAAATTCAAAATTTTTCCACATCTTAGGGAGGGGATACCCCTCCCGTACCCACCCCAACCGTACTCCCCAATAACGACTCCTCTGTATCAGGCCCTGTGATCTAACTCACATGAATGCATTTTCTTTATGAATATTTATAAAAAGCTAATCAATCATGTGAATCTGAATTGTTACGAATTGCATCACTTTTCTAAAAATGATAATTAACCTAGTTTTAGCTTCATTCAATTTGTTTAAAAGAGCATTTTAAAGTGCTCAGATTTGCACCTTTGACATGTGAAAAACTTAAAAATTTCTATACCGTCGGGAGGGGGTACCCCTCCAGAACCCACCCCCAGTGCCCCCCCCCCACTCACGACCCTTCTGGATCCGGCCCTGATATATGAAAGAGGTCAAAAATTGATCTTTGCTGATTAAAAAAGGCAGTATATGTGTTTGTTTGTTTATTCTTTTCACCATAGCATTAGTAATACTATTATGAGTTTTACAGCTTACTGAAAGGTGATTGTGTTTCTGCAAAAGACATTTTGATCACATTCCTGTCCAATGCAGGGTTTTACGGGACGCACAAATCCGCGTCCATATACGCATAAACTACCTGTCTGGACGCAAACATTTTAAAGCCTGCGTCCACTTGGACGCATAAAATACATGGCAACATCCTCAGATATTCTTTCAACTGTACAAGTTAACTGAAAACATTTCTATTTTAAGCTAAGATTGACCATATTTTGTAGGCAATCGAATAAGAAATTCCATTTCAATACCCCGGATGTTAACACTGTTGGCGTAATAGGGTATTTCCCAAGTCGGCCAAAGAAGCAAACTCCTCGTAGCGATTACGTCACGCGTTGCTACTCTAATATATTTGATAAAGGGAAATAACCGCTGCGGGAAGTTTACTCAAGAAGGTGCGAACGCCGTATTCGGAACTTTCGGTTGTTTAAGTAGAGGGCATTCTGTACACAAACGGTCTGACTGACCTTTGTACGGAGACGCCGCGCGTCACAGGTAAACTGTTTATTTACCTGAAAGCACGTGGCAATGTTTACATTCTAACAATTTCCCCCTTCAAGAACTGAACAAATAGAGTATGAATTTTGTGTCCACTCAATAAAATTTGACTATCCAACGGTCACTGTTGTTACTACCAATGTTCAATAAACTGAGACACAAGTTTTCTGGTGGTTTAATTTTCCTTCATTTCCTTTTTGTTTTATTTTAAACAAATAAAACAACAATCATTACTTTAATACAACAAAATTGTTTGCAGTTTAGTATTGGACCCCTGATTTCACTGTGTGGACCCCTGTTTTTGTCAGTCCTGCATCCAGTGGACCCCCAATAATCAATGGCTGTGTAAAACCCTGCCAATGACTTTTAAAAATAGAATCATGTAAAAGACTAGGGCTGTCACGAAAAGCCAGAACCGTATCGGGATATATTGCAATATGCTAGCACTGTATCGCAATATGTACCACGATATATTGTGGTTTTTTATACGCCCGTTTTGAAAAAACGGTCGTATTATGTTATGCTGTTGTCCGTCTGTCCGTCTGTCCGTCCGTGGACAATTGCTTGTCCGGATGCTAACTCAAGAAAGGATGAACCTAGGTTCCTCAAATTTTATGTGTTGATAGCCCTTGGGTGGAGGAGGTTCCCTATTGATTTTGAGACCTCAGGGTTAAAGGTCAAGGTCACTGGGACTTAAAATAGGTAAAACTTGTCCGGACAATATCTGAACCACCAATGTACCTAAGTTCACCAAATTTAATGTAAGAGTAGCCCATGTGTCAAAGATGTTCCCTATCGGTTTTGGGGCCCCTGCGTCAAAGGTCAAGGTCACAGTGGCATCATATGGGAAAAAAACTTGTCCTGACAATAACTTAACAACCAATCTACCTAGGATCACCAAATTTTATGTGAGAGAAGCCCATGTGTCAAGGATGTTCCCAATCGGTTTTGGGGCCCCTGGGTCAAAGGTCAAGGTCACAGGGACATCAAATTGAAAAACCTTGTCCGGACCATAACTCAACAACGCCTGTACCTAGGTTCACCAAATTTTATGTAAGAGTAGCCCATGTGTCAAAGATGCGCCCTATAGGTTTATGGGGTCCCAGGTTCAAAGGTCAAGGTCACAGGGGCATTATATGGAAAAACTTTGTCCGGACAATAAATGAAACACCAATGTACCTAGGTTCACCAAATTTCACGTGAGAGTAGCCCATGTGTCAAGGATATGCACTATTGATTTTGGGGCCCCTGGGTCAAAGGTCAAGGTCACAGTGGCATCAAATTGAAAAACATTGTCCGGGTAATAACTCACTAATGACTGTACCTAGGTTCACCAAATTTCATGTGAGAGTAGCCCATGTGTCAAGGATGTACCTTATCAGTTTTGGGAAAACAGGGTTAAATTTAAATCTTAAACCAGAAGATATCAAATTACCAAGCTGTGACTTCAAATGTTCTATCAATATGTTTATAAAGTCAAAATGGCAAACAATGAAACACTTGTCCCGACAATAACTGAACCACCAATGTACCTAGGTTCTCCAAATTTTATGTGAGGGTAGCCCTTGGGTAAAGGTTATGCCCTATAGGTTTTGGGGCTCCTGGGTCAAAGGTCAAGGTCACAGGGGCATCATATTGAAAAACCTTGTTTGGACAATAACTCATCAACGACTGTACCTAAGTTCACAAAATTTTATGTGAATGTAGCCCTTGTGTCAAGGATGTTCCCAATAGGTTTCTGGGCGCCTGGGTCAAAGGTCAAGGTCACAAAGACATCATATGGAAAAACCTTGTCCAGACAATAACTGAACCACCAATGTACCTAGGTTAACTAAATTTTATGTGAGAGTAGCCCATGTGTCAAAGTTATGCCCTATTGGTTTTGGGGCCCCTGGGTCAAAGGTCAAGGTCACTGGGGCATCATATTGAAAAACATTGTCCGTGTAGTAAATCAACAATGACTGCACCTGAGTTCACCAAATTTCATGTGAGAGTAGCCCATGTGTCAAGGATGTGTCTTATCAGTTTTAGGGAAACAGGGTCAAGTTTAAACCTTCAACCAGAAGATATCAAATTACCAAGCAGTGACTTCAAATGTTCTATCAATATGTTAATAAAGTCAAAATGGCAAACAATGAAACACTTGTCCAGACAATTACTGAACCACCAATGTACCTAGGTTCATCATATTCTATGTCAGGGTAGCCCTTGTGTCAAGGATATGCCCTATTGGTTTTGGGGCTCCTGGGTCAAAGGTCAAGGTCACAGGGGCATCATATTGAAAAACCTTGTTTGGACAATTACTCATCAACGACTGTACCTAGGTTCACAAAATTTTATGTGAATGTAGCCCTTGTGTCAAGGATGTTCCCAATAGGTTTTTGGGCCCCAGACCCAAAGGTCAAGGTCACAGAGGCATCATATGGAAAAACCTTGTCCAGACAATAACTGAACAACCAATGTACCTAGGTTCACTAAATTTTACGTGAGAGTAGCGGAAGTGTCAAGGTTATGCTCTATTGGTTTTGGGGCCCCTGGGTCAAAGGTCAAGGTCACAGGGGCATCATATTGAAAAACCTTGTCCGGGTAATTACTCAACAATGACTGTACCTAGGTTCACCAAATTTCATGTGAGAGTAGCCCATGTGTCAAGGATGTGCCTTATCAGTTTTTGGGAAACAGGGTCAAGTTTAAACCTTTAACCAGAAGATATCAAATTACCAAGCAGTGACTTCAAATGTTCTATCAATATGTTAATAAAGTCAAAATGGCAAACAATGAAACACTTGTCCAGACAATAACTGAACAACCAATGTACCTAGGTTCACTAAATTTTATGTGAGAGTAGCCCATGTGTCATGGTTATGTCCTATTGGTTTTGGGGCCCCTGGGTCAAAGGTCAAGGTCACAGGGGCATCATATTGAAAAACATTGTCCGTGTAGTAAATCAACAATGACTGCACCTAAGTTCACCAAATTTCATGTGAGAGTAGCCCATGTGTCAAGAATGTTCCCTATTGGTTTTGGGGCCCCTAGGTCAAGTTTAAACCATCATCCAGAAGATATCAAATTACCAAGCAGTGACTTCAAATGTTCAATCAATATGTTAACAAAGTCAAAATGGCAAACCATGGAAATAATGCTATATTTAATAAGTAACATGAATTTAGTTCACCAAATTTTATGTGAGGGTAGCCCATGTGTCAAGGATGTTCCCAATTGGTTTTGGGTCAAAACTGGGTCAAAGATTGAGGTCACAGGGGCATCATGTGGACAATCCTTGTCCAGACAATAACTTAATATGTAATGTGTTGATAGCTCTTTGGTATTGGATGTTCTCTTTTGATTTGGAGACCCCAGGGTCAAAAGTCAAGGTCACAGGGACTTAATTCATATTGAAACATTTTCGGGACAGTAACTCAATAATGATTGTACCTACATTGTAGGTTTTCCAAATTTTATTTAAGGGGAGCCTTAATGTCTAGCATATGCCCCTTTGGTTTTAGGTCCCTGGGTTAAAGGTCAAAGTCACAAGAAAAATCATGAGGAAAAACCTTGTCCAACAACCAACTTTACCTAAGATCACCAAATTTTATGTATCAATACTCTTTGGGTCAAGGGCGAGAACTTTTGGTTCTGAGGCCCCAGGGTCAAGATCACTGGAAGTTTGTATGGGAAAACTTTGTGTCGGTGATAACTCAACCATGGCTGTACCTAGGTTCTCAAAATCTTTGCTTTGGATAGCCCTCCAGTTAAGGATGGGACCTATTCTGAGATCCCAGGGTCATTGGTCAAGGTCACAGGGACTTCATATGAGATAGAACACAGCATGGACTGCACACGGGCGTATAATGCCCCGCCCAGCGGAGCTCTTGTTAGATTTGTTATGCCTCTGCTGTATTTAACAGAAACATTGCAAATCTTACATGAATCGACTGATCGAATCTAGCTTCTTCAAGTCTAAATGGTCATTTATGAATGTGATATATGTTGTACAACCAATCGAGCAAGTATATACTATATCGTGACAGCCTCGTCGCGCATGGCATTTCTCACACCTGATCTCCAGGTGTCTCTCTCTTGAGGGTCGATCACATAGAGAAAATAATATCATATTCTAAACTACTAACATTTGGCATGCAATGATGTAAGTGTGTCAAGAATGAATGAATTAGTTGTATATTATACTATATATAATGGAAAATTAAATACAATGAAACTAAACCTAGATATTTTATGCCTATATTCCTGATTTTTTATGAGAATATGGACAATAGAGTGCATTCAAATTAAAATTTAAATGCAAGGTAAAGACACGCTATCAATGACATCATATAAGGTTGCTTTTGTCAATGTATTGTCAAAACAAATATGGCATCCAAACTGATAAGTGTCATAAATGTGATCAGAGGACAATTGGAGTCAGACTTAGTGCTGGTGACTGTGTCCCATATTAAATGTAATGACTAGCAGGAGGACTGTGTTATACTTAATAGTGGCATTACTCAATTGGCAGCTTGAGAGGCAAACTGGCTTTTGAAGTTTAATGCAGATAAATGAAACTCCATGCAAATTTTCTACCACAATTGGTTTCAGCAAATGATACATATTCATACCATTATCCTTGTCTCTTTAGTTTACTATTAACACTTAAATCAACTGAAATGAGCATATGAGTAACATTGCTTCCAAAGCTATTAAAACTTATGACTTCATTGGAAAGAATCAATTATTTCCTTCCAGTTCTAAAATTTATACTAAAATACAGATGGCATATCTAATTATGATTTAATAATATATGTCATCTAGAAGTTGCCCCCAAGTCAAGTCCCAATACACACAAAGTGACAAATATTGTCTCTAAAAACAGTGCTGCTAGATGATTTTGCTGGTGCTGTTGAAATTAAAGTCATGATGGGGGACATGCCCAGCTACTAAGTGGCCAACATTTGGAAAAAATGCTAGGAAAAAGTGTTGCATATTTGATCAAAATCTTCTTCAAATTTTCCCAAGTAGACTATGAAAATACTTTACTCCATAATTTTACCACTGGCACCAGAGTCCATATCTTATGATTATAATGCGTACGTCCCTATATATAGTTCTATGTACATACATATATAATAAACATGGTATTGAACGTTTTCTACAGTGCATATGGCCCAAACCGTTTTTCTTCAATTCGACTTGTATCTGAAAGAAAATGTCGGTCTCAATTTAAAGACTAAACATTACTCTAACATCATGCAAAGTTACAAGTTTGTATCTGATACCGTTTTCATGAAATTTATATTAATTTCAGAATCACTAGTTTGCAGCGATTCAACGTCACTACTGACTTCCGGTTTAACTTAACCTGGTTCCCTGGATATTAATGATTACGTACACAGACGCAGCATTATATCATTGATTACGTGTATATTCTATTTATAGAACTTGGGACACGTAAATGTTTACCTAGGCAGTGCGCTCCGATTGGGTTTAAATTTGGCGCGCTTCGTTGACAAGGTACGGGAAAAGTCTCGAGGAGTTTATCAACCAATCAGTTTACGCCGGTAAACGCGTCATGATTAAACCGGAAGTGAACAGTGACTCTCAATCGCTGCAAAATGATAGTATTGAAATTACGATTAATTTCATAATAACCGTTTATGATATAAAGTTTTTGAATATTCAGTTTTGTAAGGAAATGTTTAATCTACAAAACGAGACCGATATTTGCATCCAAATATATTGGTAAAGGTAAAATAAATCTGTCAGACCGTACCTACTGTCAAAATGGTTCAATACCATGTGAATATTATAATGATAGTCATAACTTGTACACGGTGATGAATACGGGAGCGATTTTTAATTGTGTTTGTTGACAAAATATTATATGTGCGTGCATTTTAAAGAATGTGAGGACTCCAGTGCCAGTGAATTTTACCAATCATTTCCTTAGTTGATCTATTAACCATCCTTAATTACCAATGCCAAAGAATCCTATTCTTACTTAGATGCTCCTAATTTTCCACAGGCTGTACCAATATGAGACTCTTTTCTAATGGAGGTATTAATTATCATTAGACAAAGTTGGTACCATCAGGTTCAAACCAAAACTACTAAACAGTTTTCTGATTTCTGTACCCAGTGTTTTGAAAAAAGTAATTAATATAGCCCTGCTACTTGTTTTTAATCTTTATCAGTAATGAAGGCAACTGTATTTTAGACTTTGAAAACATCTCTTGTTGTTACAATAATCAGAACCCGGGTTGATAGCGCAGTTGGTAGCGCCGGGATTTGGATACTTGTGTCCGAGGGGGTGCGGGTTCGAATCCCACCCGGGGAGGTTATACCCTTCCATGAAAATTTGACAATAATGTTGATTTTCCTCCATTGATTAGACAATATGGAGAAGTTTCCGGCCTTGTGGAAGGGTAGGTGAGTACTGGTTATAGACAATGGTCCAGGAAAGCTAGGTTAGGTGCGCTGGACGCCGTAAAATGACCTAAATTGTGTTGACACGGCGTTAACTCTAATAAATAAATACAATAATCAGACTTCTGTGACATCTGTTACCAACTTACCATTTAGGGACAGATTGATTGAACTTTGAATAGTCACTGGTTGGATTCATTCTAATTCTGAGCTTTTAACAAAGAATATGTTCACATGTCTTACTCAAATAAAAATGAACAATTCTATGATGAGTCAATACTGTGTAAGTGACAGTTTTCAGGACTGATGGTGAAGTTAAGGATTTTGGTACATGAGGAAGGGTGAAAGAGTTATTTTCCTCTGCACAATTTAGCTGAAATTTGAGAAGTCTGACTTTCGGATTTTGATATTCTTTTTACCAAATACATTATAGCTATGACTCTGTTCAGTAATACTATACAGTTCATGAATCATTTTTATTTTTAACTTTTAATTTATAAAAATCTGTCATTCTCTGTCAGTTACAATGCTGGTGGTAGTTACTAAGTAAAATAAAATTATTAAATATCAAGATGGTTTCTCATGTTTTTACTCTTATAAGAGTACTCATTATGTTCAGTAATTTTTATGTAAGCTTACCTGTGATACCTGTATTGTTAAACTGACACTTTAAGTGTTAACCTCTATGTTGTCAGCTGACTAGACAGCTGTTGTTGTTGTACAACATTGTATTGATTAATTAGCTTAAAATAATTATGACTCATTTAATCATTGTTATAATCTGTATTGGTTTTTTAAAATACTGTCTCACAAATATTGTTGTGTATCCCGTTGATGGAAACTTAAATTGAAATTTATTCAGTGGCTGTCATGTCCTTAACCCACCAGCCCTTAAGTCCTGGGTTGGTGAAAATTGATCAAAACTTGTGAAAATGATTGATTTTATGTCGCATTATGCCATATATATTATGTGTATCCTATACAAGTATTAAATTAGTATGGGAGTAAAGGGTTTAAAGAAGAATTTAAGAAGTTTTACACTAATTTCCTCACATTTTTGCAATTTTGAAGAAGTGTGAAAATTCTTGTACAGAAATACAAGGGTTGTTTTGGAAAAAAAACACTGCTCTTTACAATTTTTAAAAAGATTATTTAGATTTCATTTGGTTGCTATGGTAATCTGAATTCTGCTCTGATTTTAACAATTTTCATGTAACATTGATACATGTAATGAATAGATTTTGTTTTAATGGTCTCCCTGTCTCAGTGTAATGATAGTATATATAAATATCACACTGTTGATAATAGTCTGTTTTATGTTGTTTTTTCCTGGCCTACTAAAATGTGAGATAAAACAAAACATGTGAATCCTGTCATTTAAATGTCGAGATTTGAAACCTTATGTGTTTGATTCGTTGCATAGTTCTAAATCTAATGAAAACTATTGTAGTAATAGGCTTTTATTTGATTTATTAGAAGTTTGTTTGAAGTGGAACTATCAGAAATGTACATACTGGTACATTCATGTACTGTTCTTATATGATGCTGCAAAGTTTCACAATTTCAAATTGATTTTAACTTATAATTTTTACTGGATGATTTATAAGGTTTGTTTGGTGGGACATTTTAATGGAAAGATTTAGGTACTATAAATTATCGATTAGTGCTTTCAACTCGAGATCTATTTACTAAAAATGCAGAAGTGATAAATTTTGTGGGTTTTTTTAATTCATGAGAAAAAAGATCAAATTATTCAGTAATTTTTGAAGTTTTCTGAAGTCTGTGTTTTGGTAATTTTACTTTGATTATCATTTATTCTATTGGATCTTAGAATTGATTGTATATGAAGAAGGAATTATACTTATATATGTATTAAGGTAATAAGGTCTACTTTTAGTCTGCTACTATTGGCTTAGGTCTGACACACTCAAAAGATGGTGTATGCCGAGATTCGACATGAAGGGCCGTCCTCTTGCTCGTGATGACCAAACTTGAAGGATTTAGGCAACATGTTTTGGCATTTAATTGTCCAATTAGATCAACCAGAATATATTCACCCTCCTCAAATTCCATGTAAAGTACCATTTTGTTGGGCAAATTAACTTTCGTAAACAACAAGTAAAGGACAAGTAAAATTTATTGTTGGTAGTTCTACTGGGCAATCTTCTTCAAAAGTTATTTTGGAGCCCTGTATATGTTGGTCAGATTGGATAAGAACTGAATAGATAATTTAACAGGTTGAACTAGTCAGTGACCATCATAAAATGTGTCTTAGAAAAAGAAAGTAATGGGAGTGATGAGATACAAGACCTGACTAACTTTCATGGATTGTATAAGAAGAGTTGTTTTTCTTAAGATTTATAGATTTGATAGTTTGAACCAAATTTTGGGGAGAGATGATTTGATGGAAGAACCTAGGAGAGAGCAGGGAAAGAAATGAGAGAGAATAAAAAGAAAAGTACAAAAGCACAGGGGTGAAATTTCTTTTTATTGTTAGCAGGATTTTTTAACAAAAATTTGGCTTATAGTATGGTGAAACCCGGGTCGTCGGGCAGGCATCTGGTGTCTTAACAATTGAGTTTAAGTTTTTTCTTTACCATATATTTCTGCCATTTATTATCAGATCTTTATGAAACTTCATACAATGATAACATACCATGTGATGAACAGAATTAGAGATAAATCACAACTATACCTGGCTTTATTATGGATTATTTCCCTTTGTGATTTTGCATTAAAGTTTTTAATATGTTGGATATCATATCATTTATAATATGTTGGATATCATTTATGGTCAGAACTTGATGCAAATACAGCTTTAATTTGGTTTCCACATTACATTTCTTGTTAGAAGTTATGTCATTGTGAGTTTTTCTGATTGTACATCTAAATGTGAAGGTCACTGGTTAAATTTACGACATTTTTACTTCATGTTGATAACTATATCTGTTGTGTAGATCTACTTGTCATTTTATATCAAGTCTACATGATGTATATTTTGTACTTTGAGATTTAAGATGCATTATAACTATGTACAATATGTTTTTTACATATAGACATTTATATATGCTATCAATGACATTATTTCATTACTACTGGTTGCTCATGTACTTAGGTATCTTATTATACATTGTATATACATGTAATATATAATTAATTTGATACAGTCAGGATTAGAGAATGTATATTCACGGGCTTAGCGCAAAACGGTCGCAACTCACTCTTTTCTTATATCGAGTTACGACTGTTTTGCGCTTAACCCCCATATATATTTTATATTGTGGAGACATTTTTGTACTGATACTGACCATCCTTACTACTATGTTTTTAATGTGATTTATCTTTGTGTAGGTTTTAAGGAGTGGGCTTAGACTTAGAGACTTGCAGATTAATGTACATATATATTCAATAGACATTTAATTTTTTCTATTTTCGTTGTGTAAGCTTATTTACTCGAAGTTGAATATAATGGAAAAAATTCAATGCTGACTTGTTCTTTATCATATATTAATAGGTTAGTCTTTTGTAGTTATGGAAGGTGTTGTTATATTTATCAGCAATTATGTTGTTATCATTTTGAGATTATAAATATGAGATTACCATGAATTCCTGTTATTTTTGGAATTGATAATGTTATCAATTGTTGGTGATAACTGGGTTAAAGTAAATTATGATCATTTTTACATGAGGTGTCCCCATGTTTAGTAGCATTGCTGCAAACTGAAGCAAATCATCATTATAATCCTCCACAGATGATTACATTAGCCTGTGTATGCTCAATTAAAGGGATAATTACTTCTGCAATCAAAAAAGTCTGCTTTATGCATTAACAAGCAGAATATGCATTTTGTGCAATTAAAGTATATCTGATCATCTAGTTTTGTATTCTTATGATTGGTAAATGTAAGGGAAGTTCTCCTTGTATCTATCCCGTTTGTTGTAAATTCCATGTTTATACACTTCTTCAAGGCAGGCTTGGTCGAGCGGTTATGGCATTTGACTGGGAGTCATTGAATAGCCAGCTTCACATTGGTTCAAATCCCATGCAAAACCTACCCTGTTGTTTCCTTGAGCAAGAAACTATCCTACTAGCTCAGTACTGGGGGACCAGGAAGTGGTCTGGATAGTGATTAATCTAAGTTGTAAGAACTTGTTTAACAATCAAGCTAAAATAAATAAGTTTAAACTAAACTTAAAAACCCCATGTCAGACAGTGGTTTTAGTACTTTGATTTAAAGTTAGATGTGAATCTTTGCTAAGAACCTTACTAGTTGTCTTTACAATTTTTGTGTCTATATTATCTAATTGCTAATCATTTTACCACCAAAGCAATAAATTGTTATACAAAATGCATTGCCTATTAAACTGATGTGACCTTACAAAACTTCAATTGAATTAATTTGAATGGGAATCCCAAATGTATGGAAGATAATGGCCTAGTACTTAAGATATTGTTGAACTTAGTACTATCAAAACTTGACTTATTTGTCATGCCTGATATTTAAAACTTAGGTTATAGTTCATATGTATGATGTAATCTACTTAATACATTGTATGTTTATATGTTATATAACATGTAGTATTATCTTTCATGTGAAACTCTAACTTACTGTGTGGGAGAAATTGTTGTGTGAAATTTTTATGATTGAGTTTGTTTTTCTTGGATCTCAGTCCATTCTCTCATTAGTACTAATGTTTTGAATAATAAATGTAGCTGGGTTGTTTATAGTACATTGTATGTTTAGACTATTTGTCTGTAATACTCATCAGCCCAATTAAAGCTCAGTTAGCGAGGTATCTGACTAACAAGCTGTAGGTTGTAGGTTCAAGCCCCATTATGGGACATTACAAGTCTTCACTTCCATAAAATAATGGTAGCCACCTGGCTAGCTCAGTTGGTAGCATGCAAGTCTATGACTGTTATGACCTATACAATGTGTTGCTACAGCCTTAAACCCAACAAACAAACATAAAATTATGGTATAAAGACCACATTGGTTTAAGATAGTTATTGCTGTAAGACCATTGATTTTGATGGTCCTAATAGTAGAAATTAATTGTATTACATTAACTTAATGTTTATGTATTGAACTTAAAATTCATAATGTGTAACATGCATACAAAATACATAAAGTAGACTTAAATAGCTGTATGACTCATTGTATTGTGATGGTAAATAAATGTTACCTTTATATAAATGGCTCTAATTTTTGTGGTCTAGCCTGACATTGATAAAATACCTATAGTTTTGTCTACTTGTTGTTAATGTTGTTATACTGTTGTAACTGGTGTTGATATACATAATGTTGATACAACAGTCTGGTTTATATTTTTGTATACCTGACTTGATAGTTCATTATGTCTTGGTTACGGTAATATAATAGAATATATATAAATTTTTATGGTGTATAAATAAGAGACTGAAACTGGCTCTCTTTGAAAATATGTATACTCAGGGTTAATATTCTGATACTGGGTGTAGAGACCGCCCATTTGAGGAGTGGTCTAAGTTTTAGATTTGATTGATTTTTGATCATTTGGCTATAATGGATTGATTATTTACTCATTGCAATTTAATTCGAATCCCATTCAAATGTCTCCCTATTTGTTTAATAATGTTTCCATGACAACAGTGGTTATTTAAATTGGTTTCTAGGGAAATGAATCAAATGGTGAATGACAAGTATAAATTGAAAAATTTGTTTCATTATCATTAAATCAAGTTGTTTTAAATGTCTATTTTATATTTACATCCTGTGCATGAAAGTTGTTGATTCATAAATGGTAAATATTGGTTTGTTAATTTTCAATTTCTTCCGAGACTCCCTCTGCCCCCCTAAAGACGGTAAAGTGTCCTTGAAATGTTTTAACACAAATGATGTAGATAATTGAGTATTAGGCCACAACAAGTTGATCATGTGTTTTAGGGATTTTTCTGGAAAAAAATGGGGTGAGCAAGCGAAGAAATTAAAAAAAATAATCTTAATTTAGTTGCTTTATATAGCAGTCTGACCAAATTTTTATGAGTGACCGAGGAAATAAAAATATTTTTTTTGTAAAAACTGTCAAAATTAAGGTGTGAGCGAATCCATAGAACATATGATCAACTTGTTGTGACCTTATGTAATTGTAGAATATGAGCCTTAAATTGTTTCTGGTACATTAGTGAGGTGTATGTTGATACTGGTACCCCATTTAATATATTTCTTAGAAAATCAAATATATTCAGGTATAACTTGATGTTAGAAAGTCTTATCAATGAAAAATCTTTAGATTAATCGCATGTCTGCATATTTTACTCGGTTTCTATTTCTATATTCACTGGGATAACTCCCATTATAGTTAGAAATACAGTTCTACATCTGTACAGTGTATTGTTTTGTTCTGAGGATCTCAAAAATGAATTATTCATTCATTGTTATAAACAAATTTTTGAAACAGAAACTGCAGGTTGTTATGTTTTATTATGATAAATGCATGTTAAATGTATTAAAATTATTTATAGCTCTAAAATGTTCACTTTCATGTTCTATTTTTTGCTAATTTATGTTGGTGAAAGTTTTATACACATCTGATGAAATGAGTTCATTTTAACATCATGTTTGTTTGCTCATTCAATTTTACATGATGTACAGTATACCTTAAGAAGCCGCCCGGCTAGCTTAGTTGGTAGCAGGCAAGTCTACTGTTCAAGGGGTTGTGGGTTCGAATCTCAAGCCGGGCATACTTTCATGGAGCTTGGTCATGAAATAATTTCTACCGCCATTCTCCCTCCTTCCAATGATTCTAAACCAGTTGTCAGTCACTGACGATAGAATGTGCATAGTAGTTGGTTAACAGCTAAATTCAGAGATTTAGCCTTTCCAGTAACAGTGAGTAAGTTGACTGACCGCTGTGATATGACCTATAAAATGTGTTGCTAGGGTGTTAAACCCAACAAGAAAAAATAACTTAAGAGTCTAGAACCCTCTCATTTTTCTCTTGGAAATGTGTAAAATTCTAACATTTTACTTGGTTTTTAAAGCGTACAGAGTTTTCAGGTTTCACTGTAATTGTGAAATATGTAACTATTAATTTATGCTTTGTATGTTTGATACGGGATAATTTTTGATGTGAGGAAAATTAGTGTTTTGTAAAAAATTAATTTATTTAACTGTGATGTGTAATATTATACATCATGAATATTTATGACCCATTGATATTGATAAGCGTGATGTGAGTATTGCAATAGTCATTGCCATAACCCACTAGACTGCTGTCCAAGACTAGTTAAAATTTGATTTGCAGGCTGTCAACCAATTCCTATATTCCTATATAACTCCTATATTTTGGGTCGGAATCCTATATTTTGAAAAACCTCCTATATTTCCTATATTCTCCTATATTTTAAAAAATATTCCTATATTATTTTTAAAAAAATTGTCGCCAAAAATGAAAAGAGTTATTATTGCTTTGATAGTTGCTCAAAATTAATGGTTTCGATCATCTGTACGGTAGACACTTTACGCTCGATGTCAATTAAATGGGCATTTAGGATTTGACAATTGATAAAAAATGAAGTAACAGTTTAACATCTTTTATCATTAACATTAACCTATTTGGAGTAGAAAATAAGAATCGAAGATTTTTTTATGGACTGTGCTGAAAGTTGTCATTGCTTAACGAAAGGTAGTATAAATGTTAAGTAAGATACGTTAAGCTTTTTGAAATAAAATTTCTAGAACAGATAGACAATAGCAATTCTAACAATAAACACAATAAAAAATTTTTTTATTTGAATGTGTTTCTAAATCTATTTGTTTTATTCAGGTAATACTCGCGTTAATAAAACAATACAACCAGAGCTCAAAAGTCAATGTAAGAACACACTAAAAACCCAGTTCAAATGCCGCTAATATGTTTCTAGTGTAAGGTTAATCACTTAATTTGTACAAGGTAAATAATAATGTATCTTACTAAAAAGTATTGACATAAATTAAGCCAATTTAAGGGTAAATGTAATCAAAAAGCAAAAAATATGCAAGCATTTGCTTACTAACACTTAAAAACGATAATTCAAAATTAAACTTAGTTTGTGTAGACAACAATCAAACGTTCAAATACGTAAACCTAAAAAGGTAACGTTTCTTACTTTTTCAATTCACATAAGTTCCACTGCCTTTTATTTTAAAAGACATACTCTTTTAGGCACAATTTATGTTTCAAAGCAAAACAATGCTAGCTCTTTTGCTTCAAATATGTTTATTTATCAGAAAAAGACATATTTATTTTATTTTTCTGTAAACATTTATTTTGTATTTGTTAACGTATCTTACTCATTTATCAAAAGCAGTTCATGACTTATGAGTTCAAAATATCTGGTCCATTTTCATATATTATCTAGTTCTGTAGAAGCTGCTGTCAGTTTTATTGCAACAAAATAGTCGATTTGTTTTTCAACAAGGTAGAGGTTCTACAATTTGTTTTAAAAGTCTCACTATCTAAATATTTTTCAACTTGTCCTTCTTTTGGCTGATGTACTGTATGGACCGTGGCGTTGTTGTTTGTAATCAAAATTTTTCAATTACATTATTTGCATAAACAAGTGTTTCTTGAGTTTCTCTGGTAATATGTCAGGAACTATACCTGCATCATTAGCCTATGAGTTGTAACATAAGAAAAAATAACATATCTTTATTAAATCTTAAAGTAACACTTTAATTTTTCATTTTTAAAAAATATGGTTAATCTGTATTAGATCTTAGATGCCAAAAGCCTTTTTATCACTTACATTAACCTCTTGGGAGTTTATATTTGCATAAATCCGAGTGAAGTTGCAAATATTTGGACTTAATGCTTGTTGTCCATAACTTTTAACGTATCTTACATACAATTTTGGGACACAGGGAAATAATTTTTAATTTTCACAAATTTTATTGTCTGATTTTGGAAGGTTATGTTTTCATTAAGTTATCCCAAATGGCCACTAGTAACATTTGCAGCAAAAAAGTATACTATTTCAAAACTATATTGTAATTAAAACAAATACCCTATGCAGGGACAACGCAAAATCAACAGTTTTTGTCCCTTTGGATTTAAGTTTTCATCAGAAAGTATGTTCAATGAGGGACAAAAACTGTTGATTTAGGTACATATAAGTTGGATACATCATCTAATGAGAAAAAATCTCAGCTACCTTCTGTTTTTAAAAAATGTGGGCCAAAGGACAGTGAAAATTTGAAAATGCCCTCTTGGCTGACAATGAGTGTTTAATCATTGACTATTGTAAAATACAGTAAGTGAAAGGTAGTTATTGTAATATTAATTATATGTATATGCAGAAAATGATACTATTTTAAGTTGGAAACTCCTATATTTTGCCTCAAAAAAAGTCCAAAACCTCCTATATTTCTTGCAAAAATGTTCCTATATTCCTCCTATATTTTGGAGATGACCTGGTTGACAGCCTGGATTTGGGCTAGTGATAATAACATATTATATATGATAGAGCTAGACAATAATTTGACTGGTCCTGAAGTTCAGGGTTTTTGATATCTCAGAAAGAGTTCTGTTATTGTATGTGAACAGCTGCTGCTGAAATGTGGAATTTTGATAAGTTAGATCTGTCACACTCACATATAGCATTTATTCAGTATTTGTCAGCATCCCTATAAATTATCATAATCAAGTTAATATATTTACATCATTTAGGGCTCGTCATTAAAGGTTGTCCTATTGCTCCTGACAGCCTATATTTTGGTTTGGGACTTTGGGCAACCTGTTACTGCTGTAAAATATGGTTTGGGCAAGTTAAAAATACAGCTGGTTATCTATTCAGGCATTCTACTTTTAGAATTATTATCCAGCCCTGTCATTGTATTAACTTGGGACAAATCTAAACAATACTCTATAGATTATCTGTTAATATTATCTCATATTATCCTAAACAAGCTATATATTATGTTATGTTTTATGTTGTTATGTTTCATGTTAATATTCATAATATTGTTGTTTTTTTTGTTTGTTTCAGAAACTCTTCCTAGGAAGTATTGTTGAACCATTCCATACAGCAATTATATAAAGGATGTAATTATATATAGAATAGATTGTTAGAGGTTACACAACCACTTACCTCTCATAGTCTTGTTTATTGTAATACTTGGAACAATCTACATAATGATGTATATATAATCAACTTGTACACTATACTCATTATCTACTACAACAACAACAACGCCACTATGAGGACTCACATATATATAAGTGTTATGATAATTACATGTACTTGAAATATAGAAAGAGGAGACTAAGTTCAACATTGACGTAAGTATTCAAATTAAGTCTTATAAGTGTCTGTAAGTTAATGCCTGATATAATACTTCCTTTACAAGTCTGTCACAATTAGACTGGTGTGATTACGTGATAGTGTTCTATTTTTAGGAACATGGTCATTTTAGATGTGACAAAAATTGAATGGACAGTAAGTATTGTATTGACATGTTCATACATGTATTTAATTGCAGAATTTTTCAGGCGGGCAGGCAGGCAGGCAGGCAGGCGGGTAGATTAATTTCCTTTGTAATTTTTGCATTAAAGTTTTTAATATGTTGGATATCTCTGTCATTTATGGTCAGAACAAGATGAAAATCAGGCTTTATTGTGGTTTCCACATTACATTTCTTGTTTCATATAAGTCAGTTAATTAGACACATGAATACAGATTCTCACTCTGTCTGTAGCCCAATGTGTGTGAATTTAAATAACTTTTGAAGTGCCCAGATGGCAAGTGCATTCATTACAAATAGATGCCCTGAACCATAGATACTCCATCTGCAGAGGTTCTAAAGATTTGATGTCCGCTAGCTATCTTAGTAAACCACTTAATAATGAGCTTTGAAGGGTAACAAGGCCTTAGGGTATTATGTATTTTTGTTCTTAGGTTCATATTGGGCTCATAATTTAAAAGCTGGGCTTGTAAAATATACCTGTCAGGGATTCAAGTGGTAGCTGGCAGAGATATTGCAAATGACATGTTATTTTTGTATCCTGTCCACCATTCTTTCCTAGAATTGTTCACTGTATAGTTTCATGTTGAAGTCAATCAAGTGTTATGTAGACATATGATATGTAGGTCAGATTTTCTTTCAGAATTTTTTTCACAGAAATATGACTTTATGATGTTGAATAGACAGATAGAGAGACTGAGTGATTTATTGGAATTATAATGCTGACATGTATATAAGGTTCTCTAACAGTAGTAGTATTTTTTGTGGATACTGTGTAAAAAATCTATGTGTGAAATTACCTATTATCTGGTTGTCCGTGCTGATCAGTTTTCATGAAACTCACTGAATTTTTCTCATTTGTTCAATATTTTGATACATAATCAGCTTGTTACCCAGTCAGATATGACTCTGGACCAAACAAATGCAGATCAAAATCCTACATTTTATGATTTTCTTGTCTCAAAAAGATGACTGGTTGATTTAAAAAAGGGCATGGCTTTGGTTTTTAAGGGTAGGTGGCTGCCCCCCTCTGAAAAGAGCTAGCTGGAGCACTGTATTAAATTTTGTAAAAACTACAATTCTATTATAAATGATATCCAGAACCAATCAAAAGAAATTCAGAACAACAATTCAAATGACCCTGTAAGTAAAATCACTTTCTCAACCTTAAACACTTTGGCATTATTCATATTAGTTGTAGGACCATTGCCATCCTGCCTGTCTTTACTGTGAATTAACCTTTTATTAATAATGATTTAATGTAATGATTGATAAAATCATGGTGATAGTACTGTGTTACTGTTAGCATGCTTTGACAATTTTTTTATACTGGGTTTAACCCAACTTAGCTTTCCTAGACTCTTGTCTATTACCAGTTCTCACCTGCTCTTCCACAAGGCAGGCAACTTCTCCATATACCTTATTAATGAAGGAAAATTGGCAATATTGTCAAATTTTCATGGAAGGGTATAACAGCCCCAGGTGGGATTTGAACCTGTAACCCCCTACAGGAAACTACATTAAAAATACCAGCACGCTACCACCTTCACTTTAGACTTTGGTTGATGATTTTCTGATGTAAAGGAAAAACTTCATCTGATCTTAATGTGATTGTTTTGTCTTGAAGTGTATTCAATTGTAGTATATTTCCATTGAAAGCCAACAGTAATTGTGGAAATAATTGAGGTACAATTATAAACAATACTGATGATGGAGGAAGTCTTGAGTTTTCTGGTATTATTAAATCATGATATTCTGAGAGCTTACACCATACCAGTATTTGTAGCTAAATGGTCTACAAAATTTCTGTGTCACAGATTCTATACATAGACTATGTTTTAGCTGAAGATATGAATGGATATATAAAAGAGTAGAATGTGATATCTGGTGTTAATTGAATTATTATACTTTTACCAGTAAATTTTATAAACAAAATGTCAATGTCTGAGAAAATGATTCAAAATATAGAAAAGGCATAAAAAACTGGACATTTGCCCCCCCCCCTTTGGACATTGGCCCCCTATTTTTTGCCAAGGTGGACATTTGCCCCGCTCATATGTTTTGAAAGGGCGACATTTGCCCCCTAAGATTTATGAAGGGTAGACATTTGCCCCCTAAGATTTTTGAAGGGCTGACGTTTTCCCCCCTTAAATGTGCACTTCTTATAATGGTTTGGACAAATACGCTTTATGGCTGTAGCATCTGGGTTTTTCATTACTTTTTCATTGCATGGGGTCCAATAGACACAGGATCTATAGAATTTCAGAATTCCAGTGAATGCAATTTAATGGTAAGCTGAAAATAGTTTATTAAATTTCATAATTATGTAACAAAAAATTAAATAAATGAATAAAGTATTTAGAGAATTCCTGTCCTGAAAAATTACATTACTTTAAATGTTATGTTTCATGTCACTCATTCATGTATGTAAATATGACCCAGTTGCAAGATTCGTCAACAAATTTTATCAGTATTGCTACTATTGCACATGATCAGACTGGTTAGTCTAGTTTGCAAAAAAAATTTTTTTCTTTTCATCAATTAAAACCAAGTCATGCATGTTTTAAAGATACAAAAAAATCATGACACATTCTCTGCAACACTGCAACCTTTGCCTTTGATTTTTTTCGAGCACTAGTCCAATTTACTCATCGTCGGTTATCCCACTATACATTACTCTGCTATGCTGCGTTATGTATTGTGGGCCATTTGGTTTGGAAAATCTCGTAATCATAAATAATTAATAAGGCAATTTCATTGGTTCTGCAAGGAAACCACTGCGGAAAACTAGCCAATGAAATTACGTTTTGAAGAGAATCTCAGTATGACTTCATTGTTATTAAAGAGTATTTAACATGCAACATGTAACATGCAATATCATTTGAAGAAGATTTGTATCTCCTGCCTCATGCATATTCATGAAATTGAGATTTCGCCAAGTCAATTTGCCCACAGTACATATTGAGTGTAACGAAAGAAAGTACTGTGGTTGCCTATGATGAAATTATTAAGTCATATAGTAAAGGGTAAAATTATAAACTAGCCTGACTATACAATGAAGTAAGTAATTTCACTCACTACAAATTTGTCACGGGCTTCTGGCTAATGAGTTTATGCGATAATAGAATGCATAATAGATTCATTTTCCAATTTGATCATAATATATTAGAAATTGATAGCATAGTCTGTATAGCTTCATTGGCCATAACATTAGATTTGTTCATATAATACTAAATTAAAAAAACAACAGGAATGAATAATGATATAGTTAATACATATTAACTTGGCACTTAATGCATAGTTGGAAGTTAACATAGATCTAAATTCAGAACTAAAACGTCATTTACTTTGTAAATCGTGTAAATATTTACTGGTAAAACTAATATCAAGGCCATTTTGTGTATTATCTAACTTGATAGGATTTTAAATGGAAATTAACAAATTTTAATACAGTTCAATGACATGTTTTCATTGATATACCAGTACAAAAATACACTTGTATACGTATTTGTCAATGCAAATGTAAAAAAAACCATTTAACTTATGAAACATAAATTTAGTTTATACTAATTTTAGTATTGAAGTTCGATTGTGAAACAAGTTATTACAACTTAGATTTATCACTTTCGATTCCGCTTCCTGGTCCCCCAGTACTGAGCTATTGGGATAAAATTCCCTGCTCAAGGAAACAACAGGGTAGGTGTTGGTTAGGATACCATAATTTTTATCAACATGCTAAGTTTAAGTTATATTGGTAAATTAAAGATGGTGAAAATCCTTCACTAGAAAATGTAGTTTTATACTTAAGTGTAAAGTCTTAATGCAAGATGTTGCTCATATTGATTATGATTAATGTTTTATGTCTGTCATGCTCAATGGTAATAAACACATATGTTCAATGATTTGACCTTTGCTTAGATACTGAATCTAGGTACATTTATACTGTACTTTGTGTCTCTGATTGGAGACAATTTGTCACATGGTTTGTGTTTCTGATGGGATATGATTTGTCTCATGGTTTCACTAACTCATTTCCGCCAAGCTGCCTTTACCATGTGACTTTGTGATCAGCGCAGGCCAAATTATTCAAACAACTGTACAGGTAGGCTTTTCTTTCCATAACTTTTTACTATTCACCATTTTTAATGAGATAATGTGGATAATGCTTGCTCCTTTTTAATTGGTAACCCATTATTATGTTGAAGGTTTATTGGATAAATATCAGTACTTTTTGAGATAGGTTGCTTGCAACCAAGGTCTTGGAAACCACAACATTTTGAAACTTCTAAAAAAATGTTGCGTACAATTACATTCGGTGCATTCACAGTAGGTCATGTGCAGTCAAATTAAGCACAACAATATGTTATTAGGTTAACACCTACACATGAAAAAATAGTCTTGTTGTTACAATATCAGACTGTTATGTTGAGCCTAATAGAACCCATGTCTGGACAGCACTATCAGCCTTTTGATTTAGTAAAGTGAAATTGCATGATATTTAACTGTTTCACATGCAGTTTAAACAGTTTTAGTAGAAAAACCTACCTTGATAGTCATTGGGTTTTGACCCAAACTGATCACAAAAATAGTCACTAGGTATAAGCTTTATGAATTATTATTCTGTATGATTTACCATGTATACCCGGTATGTATGAAAATATCTTGGGATTTGTTGTATTCTAATTCAATATGTCGTATGAATTTACTGGTGTAAATAAACTTAATTAACATTTGCACTGAAATACTTTTTTTTCAAAATGAAAAAAGAATTGTGTGTTTAAAGTAAACAATTAAATAAATTAACTTTTTTGCTGGACATATCAGAAATTTGAATTTTATAGAGTAATATGCAAAAAGTCAACCTGCTATGTTCAACCTGTGAGTTAGATAGGAGTGAATGTGGCTGCTCAAGGGGTTACGACACTAAATTGGTAATAATTGGATGGCCAGGCTCTGCATAGGTTCAAATCCCATCCAACACCGTACTTACCCCATTTTTCTTTGAGCGAGAAACATTATCCTACTAGCTCAGTACTGGGGTACCAGAAAGTGGACTCGAAAGTGACTATTCTGAGTTGTAGGAACTTGTTTCTCAATTGTATAGTGGTATAGTAGTAGTAAGATAGGTATAATACTTTTTTGTGTGTAAACAAGTCATTTTGTTGGTGCCAATTGTATGCAAAAATTACATGGAATTATGTTGTAATCACAGAAAAAGACTCATTCTGGTATTAGAACCACTATAATCCTGTTTGGACTAGTTGACAATTTCTAGATAGGTTCTTATTTCCATATTATGACTCATACTCATTGTTGACATGTTTATTTTTGGAAATTCCATTGGAATTTAGGTCATAACTAAATGTGTGTAAACAATGGTATTCATTCATAAATATTGAATGTTTAAGGTGTTGGATTATTGATGAATTGTGCATGGTTTTTATTTTTGTTCATTTAATATTGTGGTAATTACCAATATTTTAACTATAATTCTGAAATAAAATTTTATTCAGGTAAATTGTGATATTTGAAGGATACTTTTTGTCTAAAAAGATAATAATAATAAAGACTTTATTTAACAAGGCTACACATTTGGATAAATTAAATCTTCCATGACCTCTGAGATATTTATTATTTTTCTTGGTTAAGTTTTAGGTGCAACATTTTATCTTTGCAACTACTGAAGGGATTCACTTGAAATTTCACACATGTCTACAGGGTTACTAATTGACGTCAAATACTAAGTTTCATAACTTTAGCATGAATTTTGATTGGATTATGGCTAGTGTTGCAAAATTTCCGGAATTTTCAAATAAGGGAAATTTTCGAGGAAACTTTCAGGAATTTTGGGAAATACAGTCCAACCTGTGAACAACGGCCGGCCAAGGGAAAATAGAAAAGTGGCCTTTGTTCACAGGTGGCCTTTGTTCGGAGGGAGGAACAAACGGGCCATGTTTCGTCAGACTTGAGAGACAGAGTTCATAATTAACATGAATTAATAATTAAAATTGTTTTTATATTCAACCTTAATACATTATTCACATTATCATTATTGAAGTTGTGACTATAAATTAATAAAACAAAACTTTGAACAAAGAATGACTAAAACAAAGAAATCAGTGATTTTTTGTTTGCAGCTACATTTCATGCTATGCCCTCAACATTAACAAATGCACTCCACAAATTCTCACTACTCTGACCTTTTTTATAGTATTTCTATCTTATCCCAGTTGTCAAATTACCTGTATACAGCGGTCACAGTTGAACGAATTTAGCATGAATTAATAATTAAAATTGTTTTTATTTTCAACCTTAATTCATTATTCACATTATCATTATTGAAGTTGTGACTATAAATGAATAAAACAAAACTTTGAACAAAGAATGACTAAAACAAAGAAATCAGTGATTTTTTGTTTGCAGCTACATTTCATGCTATGCCCTCAACATTAACAAATGTACTCTACAAATTCTCACTACTCTGACCTTTTGTATAGTCTTTCTATCTTATCCCAGTTGTCAAATTACCTGTATACAACAGTCACAGTTGAACGAATTTAGGAATTAACAGCGTGTCACAAACATTTATCTAACTGCCGGACGTGTGAAAAACAAACCTAGTAGAGTCTCCAAACATTCAAAACTAATTAACAAAGTGTCATCACATGACGTAATTTACTCCCGATTTACAAATAAATTCAACAATAAAAGGATACATTAACATATTTTTAAAATAAGGTGACGAGAAAATTGTCTACAGCTTGATTATAACTAATAAAATCGTACTCGAGATGGTTTGTATACGAAAAATCCGGAAAAAATCGGATTACAGGTTTTTAGCTTAACTTAAACAAAAATGGCGGCCTGCTTTCGAAATCGCCTTTATACGAAATACTGTCTTCACACAATCGTCTGGCCGTTGTTCACAGTTCTAATCTGGCCGCGGGGATGGTTTTGACTGGCCGCTGGTCGCAGTCGACAGGTGGCCGTTATTCACGGCCTTTTTAAGAGCGTTTTCGGTCGGGGGGAAATCGAAATGGCCGCTGTAGGCAGGTGCCCGCTATTCGGAGGTGGCCGTTAGCACAAGTTGGACTGTATTGGGGAAAATTGGAAATTTTAAGAAATTCGTATAAATTTGTCTCTTTTTGTATAAAACAAAACAATAGTGATTTATGAAGTCTTAATATGTAGTATACATTAAGATAAAGGTCTATGAGGAGACATATTGTTTGAATGTTGGCAAAATGAAATGCAGAACACAAAGTAGTCATATTGAATGCTTTGAACATTTTTACCGTAACAAGTTATGTCAAACTTCATTCCCATTCCAGTTACCAAAATAAAATGCCCCCAAAAGCAGAATTTTTTATTGCAGTACTATAAAACTAAAATTTATTACAATTTAGCACTGTCAACATTTGTAAATAAAAAAAGGAGGATGCAAGTAAAAGAAATCATGAACTGCTCCTACCATGGTCATCAGATTCTGACGACTCCAATATACCGCCGGTCTGAATAAATCTACCATAATCATTGCTTCTATAGTTTGTTAAATAATTGATTATAATTTGACTACTAAGTCATAAACTTAAAGATTTAAATGATTACTAAAATAATGTCTAGCTCGATTTCATTCAAAGCACATCAACATTTATGCACTGCGGTGGCATTATGCTAAAAATGGTGCAAAATACAATTAAAAATGAATAGTGATAACAACTAAAGCAATTTAACACAATCACATTGAATAAAAGAATTGGTAACTCCAATTTTGTAAATAAACTAAAATATTACAAAATCAAACTGTAGCCAATCAAGTGTAGAATAATTAAACATATTTAGTCTATAATTTCCATGTCAGATGTCGCAACCTCATCATCAATATAAAGTGTGAAGATTAACATAAGTAGACTGTGAGATTCTGACATCAGCTGCTGACATCAACAGTGAAAACCCTCATATTTCATAATTTTCTTGTAAATAAAAATGCATTCTTTTAAAATCAAATTTTGTCAAATAACTTATATAATTATTTTTTTTCAATTTTTCCAAAATTTCCCAGCCCTTGAAAGTTTCCGAAAATTACCAGGTAAATTTCCAAAATTACCGGAAAGTTTCCCAGCCTTTGCAACACTAATTATGGCCCTCTTATACTTAGAATTTTTTGGTTAATTTTTTTGGTGCTATTTTATTTTTGAAACTACTGAAGGGATTTACTTGAAACTTCACACATGTCAATGGGGTTAGGAATGAAGGTCAAATACTAAGTTGCATAACTCCAGCATGAGTTTTGATGGGTTGTTGCTGTCATTTACACTAATACCCCGAATAGTCAAGCACCCTGTCTGTGGACTACTCTTGTTTAACTGTCAGTTGCACAAACATTAACTCCACTGATTTAAATTGATTGTGAATATGAATTTACTGTAGTGAGTATTTAAACCAATGGTGTTAATGCATTTGCCGCATAAAATTTAACAATATTTGTATAGGTCAGGACAAAACTAATACACATTCTTCTTGATTGCATGTAGGTTAGACTAGTTTGCAAGGACCCATCAAATTCTGTTGTGTTTTTGTGTTTTCGCCGATACTAATTTATAATTTAATATTCTACATAAATTTTCTATTTATAATTACAGAGATGGATGACAGACGTGTAGCAGATTATTTTGTGGTTGCTGGGTTACCAGAGAACCCTCAACCCCTGGAAGAGTTTAGCAATGAGGCAGCCATCAAACCAACGTATAAACAAGATCCTATCACAGACATCACTGTTATCAATAAATCTATCGGTGAGAAGATTCCTCGTGGTTATGTATGTTTAGATAAGACACCCAGTGATCATCCTGCTGATTTAAATCATGGAAGTTTACGTGGTAATGAGATGTATATATGTTATAGAAGAAGCCGAGACAAGCCTGCTCTTACTGATGTTGGGTAGGTTCTCTTTAAGTTTTTTTAGGGGGTGTAAATGCCATTGCAACACATTGTATAAATTATATATCGGTGGTCTGTGGTCAGTCAACCTACTGACCATTCCTGGAAAGGCTATAAACTGTTAACCAGTTTATGAGTGTATACTTTCTTCATTGACAAACTACTGTTCTACATGATTTAGAATCACAGGTAGAAGAGAGAATGGAAGTAGAAAATATTTAATGACCAAGCTCCATGAAATTATGCCTCGTCTGGGAAAGGAACCTGTGATCTCTTCATCAGTGGACGTCCAACTGCACTAGCCAGGGGCTTGATACGTTCTCTATAGGTTTTCTGTTCATTTACCAAGCCATTGCCTTAACCCACAAGCCTGAGGTGAGTGACTGGTGAAAATACATTGGGCTAGTGACAATTACTTGTTTTATATACCAGTAGTTAGGCTAGTTGATCATTTAGCCCTTTACTATTTTAACATAATAAATTGGGCAAATGCCTGAGAAAATTTAAGGAGATGCTCATTTTGTTTAACACATCTTTCTTATTCTGTAGTCTAACTAGTAAATAAAAAAAGATGGAAACTAGTTTTGTTCTGATCCTTGGATATGTATTATAGATGGGTGAAAGTTTTCAGTATTAATACTGATTTCAGTATATTGAGAATAAATTAGTCTAATGTACTTTATTTGAAAACTGTCTATTTCAGTATTTTGAAAGTAGGTTTTTCAGTATTTTCAAAACTTTCAACTTTCACTCATGATCGTATTAGTATCAGGGTTTGTACAAACTGAAAAATCATAGAAAATAAGATTTTTTCTGAAAAAAAAAGAAAACATCATGCAAAAAGTTAAATATGTCATGGAATAAAACTAATTTTTGTCTATTTTTATTTCAAACCAAAAAAATGAATGAAAACATTAATTCAAACAAATTAAAACTTGGAATGTTGTGTACAAATTATGCCTAGGTCATGCCATGCTTGGGTTCGAAAATGAGAATTTTTCATAACAATAATGATCATTGGTTGCAGTATAAAGAAGAAATGTTCTCTTTCATGTTCTGTATGTGTTTTGGTTGCATCATGGAAAATTCATGGAAACTGGTATTCAAAATCTGTATGAACACTGTGTATATTTTCAGTGTGTTATATGAAGGGAAAGAAAGACTAATGTCAGGATGTGAAGTTATACATACCACATATTTTGGTTCACCTGCTAATGTTAACAATAGTAATACTGTTCGTACATATATAACATATAGAAGAGCAGAAGAGAATGCTCCCAGTGATATGTTGGCTGTTGTTGATCTTTGTATTATATTAGAAAATAAGGTAAGTCTACTTTTAGCTTTTATCAGCAGTCACCTTGAAACATGGCAGACAGACGGACAAATCCTGTAGAAAATTAGTAGGTTTGTCTAGATCAGCAGGTTTATGTGAACAAATATCCCAAAATAATTTGATCTCATTCTCATTTGATTGGGTAAATTTGGTTTATTTTCAATTCAGTGAAATATGTATAATGACTCCCATCCTGTAAGACTTTGTTAGGTCCTGTAAAAGTTTGATCTTCACTGGACATACTGTCCTGTAATAAACTGTTGAGTTTTGCGGTGACTGATAATCAGTGAGTAATTTTCCTTCAAAATACATACTTCACAACAAACTTATCGACACTGGGCATTTGGTCCTGCAAAATAGAATTTTTTCTCTTGTCCAAATGAAAATTTGCTGGACCGAAAAAACAATCTTAGTGATAAAAAAAATATGTTAAAATGTACAGTCTATTTTAGTAATTTAGAAAAATGTATCCTAAAATTGAATAAATAATATATCATTAAATAATGCTTTTTTATTGAACTATATAAGCAGTGACTGTACAAATTTGGTGAACTGTTGCACCTTTCCCATTGACAGGGATTTTTGTGGACTTGTCATTGTTCTACTGGCTTAATTCATACACTGTAAATGGGGTTGAAATTCTGCCTTTTCATAATTGAAAAAATGATAAAAATACACACAAATGTCAACAAATGTCACAATCAACTAGGTTTTATAAAATTAACTATATTTTTCATTATTTATTATTACAGAGTGAAAGTCCTCCTCACTCGTATTGTCAGATCAATAAAAATTTGAATCGTGGATTAGTTGGATCTGATGTATTTTTATGTTATAAGAAAGCTATGACAAAGACTGATATTCTTGCCTACAAACCAGGTAAGTTTAACATGATGTAGTGATTGTATCAGAAAGGTTCAAGTTGTTGGTATGTTTGCCTGCTTTAGCTTCTATCACAGATGCAAGACACATATTTCCCTTATTGAAGTATATATAGAGAAAAGGTCTCTAACGCCTGTTTAATGGTCATAGTTTTCAAATCGTCATCAAGCTCCCAAAACTGTCCATATCGTCAAATCTTTTTCACTATCTGCTCTAAAAAGGATTATTTTGCATAAAAATACTTTTGGGGGATATTGGGGACCATTAATTGTAGATCAATTTTCTTCAAATAAAAAGTATTTTCATTTTATATTATAGCAATATTAGATAGATATCCTAAGGAAGATTATGAGGAGTTTCCACTACCAGAATCTGTTGCTATGTTTTGTTTACCTATGGGAGCCTCAGTAGAATGTTGGTCAGCTAAAGCACAACATCCTTATCCTATATTTTCTACATTTATATTGACTGGTATTGGATGGAATAAGGTTTGTTTTTGTTTATACTCAGTTTAATGCCATGTCAACACAATTTTAATTTATGGCAGCCAGTGCACTTAACACTAGCTTTTTCTTGACCCTTGTCTATAACCAGTACTTACCTACCCTTCCAAAAGGCTGAGAATTTGTATATTTTATAAATGGAGTTGTTATTGTTTTCATGGAAGGGTATAACCACCCCAGTTGGGATTTGAACCTGTACCCTTTCTGGACATTAGATTAGAAATCCTGGCATACTGCCAACTTTGCTGAAGACTGTGGCAGAAAAGGGTTTGTAAAGTAGTATTTTTCTTACATGTAGGAGCAATAGTTTGGTGGTGTTGTGTGTGCTTAGGAATCTAAAGGTTCTTTATTTGAATCCTACCAGGTTCACTGCTAATTTTGCAAGCAAATCAGGCTAGTAATTAAGGAATTTTTACTGGCCCAAAAATACTTTTAGCCCAAATTCTTTCATGATAGTTGTCGAAAAAACACACCAGAAATTATTGTCAGTGCAACTACTAAGAGTCATTCTTTCACATTTTATATTTATTAAAGCTTCATAATGTTTTGGCAATAAAGAAGTAAGAATGTCTTTTAGCAATATTGACATGCACAAGCGTGTCGGGCTTGTAAAAACAGATTTTTACAAGCCCCATGGAAAAATAACTTGTTTTTTGCTGTTTTGCTAAAGTGAAAATCAGTCTTTGTTTTACTACGATATTAATATTGGTATACACTGTATATATTGTAGGTATATGGTGCAGCCATCACATTCTATGAGGAATTTCCTGAGGATAAACTGACAGATTTACAAATGAGACATCTTGGATTAAAGAATAAACATATAAGAGAACAATATAGAATCATGAAAACTGTACATTCCAATAAAAGTATCTGTCTGTTGTCACATTGGCCATTCTTTGATGCTTTTAGAAAACTGTTAGGTTATTTATATAGAATATCTATCACGGGTCCTCATTCTGTGCCCATTGAAAGGTAAATGTTTTTCTTGTTGTTTTGTTTGACTTCTCTTGTCATAGGGCACATTCCGCTAGCAAATCCAATATGGCGACTTTCTGAAACAAAAAGTTCAGAATTGTGACAAAAGAAAAATATTCAAATCAATTATCACCATGATTATTCTATTTAACTGCTTTGATGGAATATTTGCATTAAATAAAATATATTTCAGTATTCTTGAAAAAAACAAGTTCCCACAGGGGGCAATTATTTTAAAATAGGCAGAAGTGCTCCGAATGATACAGCTAGCAAGAAAAAAACTTGCTACGTAATGCTAGCTAGCGATTCAATTTGCTGGATCATAAAAGACCATTCCGTAGGAAATCCCAAGGTAGCGATACTTGCCGAAGTGTAGAATAGGCATGCTACTGATTTTCGTCGGTATATGTGTAGATTATCATTAGATGCAAATGTGAAAGGTCAGATTGGGGTTAAACTTTACTCACTATATGTTTTCATGAAAACTCTGTGAAAATATAAGTTAACAATAGAGATAAATCATGTCATGTATAATTTCAGGCATATTTCACATTTTATGTATGATGTACCGTATCCATCTCCACAAAGGCCTAGAATACTTGTACAGGTATGTTATATAGTTACAAATTATTATACTTTGCTTTTTTTATCTAAGTGAAAGTTGCTGAAATCAAGACAGTGGCCACACAGTGTTATTATTTGTTCATATCTTTTATTTATAAAATGCTTTCTTTCATGCTTAACGGTGAAACGTCGCGTTATTCGATGAAAATAAACGGTGAAAATATAAATTTTATATTTTCATCGTAGTGAAAATATAACCTTACATTTTCATCGTTCATGGCGTCATATTAGGAGATAAATGATGTCAACTTGGAGTAGAAATGATGTCACTTTATAATTTGTGTAAATACATTAAATTAAACACAAAACTAAGCATGAAAGAAACAGAAAATTCGCCGATCTTACACGGCAATTGGCAAATATCCTCTATTCCTTTGGTCACTTCATTCAGATATTTGATCTCATTGTATGTATAATTATCAAAATGGTGTAGTTCAGCTGATCTATATGCTTATAAGGCATTTAAGCTGTGAAACTTATGAAAAGTTATAATACTTCATTTGGATTTAAAGTCTGCACAAATGCTCCATGAAATGTTTAGTGTTAATGCCAATCACAGTGACATGGATCAAGCTCTGTGTTTTTTGTCTTTTATGTGTCTTCTCATTTAAAAAAGAAATGAAAATCACAAAATATGGAACATTTAGAGTCACCTAGATATTTTGGGTAAGTGTAACTGTGGCTATTCACTGTCTGTTTTCTGTTTGCAAGATCAGAATGTTACATAGAATACTTTTCATAACAGCCAAGTCTCTCAATGAGATTAAAATTTTTGATAGTTGTCCCACAAACTTTGTAAAAGTATAATCATTGATATAGTATGTATACATACATTCTCTTTGAATGTATGATGTTAAATCAATACATATAGGTTGACATATATTCACATCCTATACATGTAAAATTGTTATTTACTTTTTAAATACATAATCTTGTACCTTTTCTTTAAAATTAGTATATGCTATATCATGCATGGGTGCAAGTTTTCAGGCATGTGCCTGAAGTTCAGGTTTTTCACAACAAATTAGACGATGTTTTGCTATTAAATTATGAAGAAAAATGGTTGCAAATTACGGTTTTCAGGTTTTTCAAAATTTTTATCTTGCACCCATGTATATGTTCATGTATCTATATGTATTTATGTAGATTCATAAATCCAAATATCTTGAAAATAAAATAAACTGTGTATATTTTACATTACAGTTAAGTCATGATTCACTATCATTATCAATGCCTGAAGATTCTCCTCTTCCACAAAGGTAATAACTAGTTTATTTATTAAAATAACACTCCAGAGTAGTACAGCCTAGAAATTGATTTGATTTTGTTGGGTCTAACACCGTAGCAACACATTGTATAGGTCATATAACAGCGGTCAGTCAACCTATTCACTGTTCCTGGAAAGGCTTAATCTCTGGATTTAGCTGTTAACAAACTACTTAGTGTATACTTTTGTCAGTATCTGACCACTGCCCTACATAATTAAGAATCATTTGTTGGAGAGAGAATGGACGTAGGAATAATTTCATGACCAAGCTCTACGAAAGAATACCCCGCCTGGGAATCGAACCCAAGACCCCTAAATCAGTAGACTTGCGTGCTACCAACTGAGCTAGCCGGGCAGCGTTTTAGAAATTTTTCCCATGATCCTTGGATTCGTAATTAGAAGTGCCTCTAAATTTACTAACTGGGCAAGTCAACAGTTTCCTGTTAAATCTTCACAAAATTATTTGGACAGATTGTAGTGTGCATAAATGCTGTCAACTTGTATCAGATAGGTTTTGTTAAACTATACAAGAATAGGTGAAAGTTATAAGAACTTGTTCTGAAGGTCAAAATTTTTAGGACCTTCATAAAGGGTTCTTTATATATATTTAGATGCTGACAAAATTTTGATTTTCAGGATTGCAAAAATGTGGAACTAAATATCAGGGCTTCGCTTCACATTAAAGGTCGTCTTATTGCCCCTGACAAACCCTGATTTGGGTTTGGTCCACCTGTTATTGCTTGTAAACATTTGGTTTGGGCATGAAAAACATATAGCTAGTTGTCCAACCACACAACATAATAAAGATATAAGTTAATGTCAAGCCCTGGTATAATTGTACCAATATATAAATTTTGTTACATGTATTTATTATGTATTGTTCTTGGTATATTTCAGTGGTGCTTGTTTTATAACTATGTTAAAGAATTTAGGACCAGAGAATTGTATGACAATATTGTTATATGTTTTATATGAACATAAAATATTAATACATTCATTACGTCCAGCTGTTCTTACCAGTGTTGCTGAGGCAGTCTCTACAGTAAGTTATCTTAATCTAAATAAAATCTAAAAGTTTAAAAAATTGAGATTTTTAACAAACAATTTATAATTTAAATTTAAAAAAATGATAAAGTATGATTTAAAGTCTGCTTCCATATACATGTTTTGGGACTTAACAATTTTGTACATTAACCCTTAATCATTGAAATCACATTCAGGCTGATGATCCCTAACAGTACCAATTTACACCTTGGTGGAGTGGAGCAGCTCTTGGAAAATTTCTTGCTAAGGGAAATAAGCAGTGCACCTAGTGGGGTTTGAACCTAGGAGATCTCAGCCCATAAGCATGCATCCTACCACTGGACCAATGCTCCTACTTATTGTTCAAAAACATCTCAGTGTTAGGAATTCTTACACTTATTTCGTCAAAGATAGATTTTGTTATGCAGTTGTACCTTTAGTGTACTTTAGCACTAGCCTGATTTATTATGTTATATAGTAGAGGGCATTATCAACTAGCCTGGCAATATGAAATAATTAATGTTCATTATTCATTAGTAGGAGCAGTAGTCTAGTGGTAAGACGCGCTAAGGGATGGAGAGGTCCTGGGTTCAAATCCCACTAGGGGCACTGCTAATTACCTTGACCAAGAAATTTACCTGCGATTGCTTCACTCCATCCAGGTGTAAATGGGTACCGGCGAGGGTGGTAAAATTCTGTTGCACCAATTTTGTTGGCTGCACTAATAAGTGGAGTAAAATACTTCCTAGGGAGATAGATACCAGTAGCCTGATGACCTGGGGTAACAGCTGTAAAGTTGGTGAACGTGCATAAGCATAAAACTTAGACTATGAAATGCTATTACATTAGCTTCTTCTCTGTTATGAAATTTAACCCTAAAAATGATAATTTTTAACTTATGTTTGATATATTTATTTCAGTTAATATTTCCTTTACAATGGCAATGTCCATACATTCCTTTATGTCCTCTGGGTTTATCAGAAGTCTTGAATTCACCAACACCTTACATTATTGGTAAGTTGACTTCATTGAAAACTATATTATCATTTTGTTTAGTCTTGACTATTCAGTTACTGAGTGAGCTATAATGAATAGAATAAATAACATAAGTAGACCTCAAGATTTAAATACAGAAATGGACTAATTAGTACTATATAATGATGTTTTAATTGATTATTTTTTAAATATATAAATTAGTAATTAAAAACTCATTTGAATAACAAAGTTATGAAACTGATGATACAGCATTTTGGAACTATAGAAAGTAAATATTTAACTGAGTAAAATATTGCTGTATTGACTGGACTTGCCATTTCAAGCCCAATCAAAATGAGATCGTGACCCTGTGTGTGTTGGATAAAACATTGCTCCTTTAATCAAATGTTTACAGTCGCTATATTTGATAGTCATGTTATATTACTATATAAGTATGTTTACAAATTACAGGTTTGGATTCCAGATATTTTGATTTATTTGACCCTCCACCTGATGTTATATGTATTGATCTAGATACAATAAGAATATGGCCGTAAGTATTAAGTGTTATGTTGTGTTTTTATGAACATTGATAAGATCTAGAAGTATCTGGTTTGTTGATACTTGATCAGTTAGAGATGAACATCAGAAATTGCATGAGTGTAAGATCATGGCTAGTTCTGAAATTAGATATATTTAAGGCCTGAGAAAGGTGTCTTTTTTTTAAAGCTGGAAATTTCAAGAATTTATGGATTTATAATTTTCTTCCATGCCTATAAAAAAATGTTGGAAAAATTATTCGAATCTGTTTGTCTTGTGTAATAATTGACTGGTTGACTAAAAAATGCTGTATACTAAAATGCATGAAAGTTTACATGAATTGTGACTATAAGTAATTTTACTCCATATTTATATGGCTTATTCATGTAGGAAAGAAGAAATCATATGTTGATAAACTAATTAATGCTGGTTTTTGAAATTACTTAAATGACTCTTTGTTCTTTTGTACTTGGTGAATGTTACATAGTTTATCCTGATATCAGAATTTTTCCAAAGGACTTATGAAGGGTACTTGTGTACTGAATAAATGACAAAGTTTTCAAAACCTTCAATAACTTATGTCATACGTAAAGGCCCTAACATTGTTACTAGATCATAAGATTTATATTGTATACATTTATAGAAACATGTGATAGGAGCTGTGGTACATTGGTAGGACCAGTCTTTAGGAATCAGAAGGTCCTGGGTTTGAACCCCACTAGGGGCACTGCTAATTTCCTGGAGCAAGGAATTAACCTACAATTGTTCCACTTCTCCCAGGTGAAAATGGTTACTGTAAGGGTCACCTACTTGAAGGTACATAACTGTCAAGTCAGTTGAACATGTTTTTGGAAGCAGACTTTAAACTGCACTCTAAACTTTTATTAATTGTGTACTACATGTATAATATTATTCAATAGACCTGATGACAAGAAGAATATAACATATAAATTGTTACCAAAGAAACCGTTCAAGGTCTTACAAGAGACGTTGCGTACATTATATGATAGATTAGCTCATGAAGTACCTAGATATGGTCAAGATGAAGTATCCTTAGACATGGCTCCTATAGATCAAGATTTCAAGAGAAAACATAAAGAGGTTTGTATAAGTTGTTTATCACACTTGTTTCTCTGTACATATTACATGCTCTGTGGTCAGGTAGTACTTCCTGGTTTTATTACAACATTAAGGGCCTGTTCCACAAGACTTACCCTCAATAGTGCTTAGTTCCTCACAAATTTATATACGTGGGTTGATCCAGAAGTAATGAGACAACGTCTATAACTTTCAAAGTTCGTGTAATAAAGTTATAAAATTAACACTATGCGTCACAATTTTTAATTATCTATTCACTCACCAAATATAATACTGTTTCTGCTATTATTGAAAAAAAAAAATTTAACTTTATATTGGTCATGGTGCGGTACATTGCCGCACGCCATAATAGTGTCATTTCTCAATTATCATTACGGTCTCTTTCAGCAACAATTTTTATCAAATAGTACGCCAAAACAAATGAAACACAATACGACGTGACGTCAAAAGTGTGAGTTGTTGACGGTTAAAATTTGATTGACATCGGTGCAAACGTTTGCGTTCCACACAATAAAAACTTGACCTACGGAAGAAGAAAATAGGGCAAAAT